>CAOKZL010000736.1:0-600000 GCA_948472985.1 Iguana delicatissima
GCCTGTTATGCATAGAAATTAGCACATGCACTTCTCGTGCAATTCTACATCCTCTATTTTGCCAGTTGCAAAGTGGTTCCTTTGATCACACCATAGGCCTAGCCAGTCCAGCACTTTGGTCCCAAGGTAGCCAACCAAATGTCTGTGAGAAGCCCACCAAAGACGTTAAGTACAATAGCACACATACACACGACTCGTCCTCTGTAGCATCTGATACCCATAACACATATGCCTGAAGAGGGGGCTGTGTCCCCTGTCAGTTTTGCCCAGTGGGCAGGGTTCCACCAATCAAACATTGCCAGAGTTACATGGGACCAAACCAAGTGGAAGCACTTGCTATGCTTCTTCATTTACATGTGGATCAAGCCTAGATGACTAATGCTAAGATGGCAAGGACTCAGTTAGGCCTTTGATTTTTCATCTTGGCCACATCAAACCATGGCTATAAAATGTATTACACAGCATTCCGCAGGTTATACATCAAATTCATAAGGGAATTTTGCTGACGTATAGAACACATTTATGAACATCTCTCAGTGGTTGATAAATGTCAGTTGATTGACAGACTCTTAGTTGTTTGCTATTAATAGGACATTATGTTGCTCAAGGCAAAGAAGCAAATACCTCCTTCCCATATCAAGATGCATAGTATCAAAGAAAATCCTGCTCTCCTCAACCCTGGCAATAAAATAAAATAACAATTTTAATCACTAACGATAAGGGCTGCCTCTTCACGACACCCAAAATCTGTTCCCCTGCTTACTGTGTTTCCCTGCTTACTGTTAGGACTGGTTGGTTGCAGCCATTTCTGACCATTTCTTCGAGGAAGTTTTGGTAAATTTTCAAGCACCTCAGTGGTTCTCAGGACCACATCTCAAAAATCCCTGCGCTCAAGCTTGCAGAAACACACAATGAGACAAAAACTTTTGGCTCAACAGTAGGTACTATGCTTTTTGCAGACTGGACTTTAGCCCTATAAAGCTGATTCTTTGGTGTGATCCTCTGACGAACAAGTAGTGTTTCACCCGATACATACAGTAAACCCACAAGACCACTGATAGGAAAGCCATAAAGAAGAAAAGGCCTCTCTTCTGTTTACCCACTGCTGAACAGCACTTGACAATCATCCCAACCTGCTGGGAATCCAACCAAATTGACCCCGGGAAATGTTTGCTCCCAAAGGAGTGCCACCTCGCGCAAGGGAAGTGGGAGAAAGGCTACCACCTCATTTGACCTCTACCTTGCAGCATCCTTGGCTCCAAGAGGTTTGGTTTTCAGTGACTGTATTAAAATCTGAGATACATGTTTCCTTGGCAGCAAAGAACGTTCTGTTTATGTGTGCCATTTTTATTACTTTCAGCTGACATTTAATGCTTTACTTTTCTGGGAAATTTTCTGAGTTGTAAACGGTTTTCTAGGGGACCCAGCTTTCCCTTCACTCTCTACGCTAATAGGAAATAACTGGTATTTGGCACCTGTCCTGCATGTTTTTTATGACTGACAGTTCAGTCCTACATGTGGTGACGCAGAAATAAATTACATAGAGTTTATAGGACTTGCTCCCAAGCAAATGTGGGCAGGTACATGGCCATAACTCCCTCCTGATTCCAGTGGAGCAGGAAATATGCTTAGGAGATGTCTCCTACTTGTCGCATAGGAAATGATCCACTAAGCGGTCAGGAGACATGATCAGTTGATCATATCCCCATGTGTCACACCCATCTAACATCCAAAAGAATATATGCAAATATTGTAGGGATGCATTCTCTACTTTAGCTGATTCCATAAGAAGAACTATCAGAGCCTGGAAACAATTCATTACAAAATTACAAGATTAATTACTTGTAATTCATTACTTTTTCATAACTAAATGACGTTATCATTCTGACATAAAGCTGGTGAACTGCAGTGCTTTTACACTGTAAAGAAAATTGTTTTAATTTCTTTTGTAACTGCACTATTTAGATATGCTTTGGATCACAGCCCTGCAGTTCTTCATATTTCAAGTTTTGAAAGTAACTCAAAGTAACAATTTTAGTTGCTTTTGAAGAATTAGAAAATAAAGTGTAACCTTTGAAAACTGAAGGTGTAACTAACTACTTTCAGGAGCTTTGAAAACTTTAATTCTTATTTGAAAGTAGCCTTCAAAGCTCTTCTCATAAAAAGGGGCACATTGTTCACTGTTAAATTTTACTATTAATTGTTTTTCTGCCTTGTATGGATGCGATTCTTTCCTAAGTTCATTCTTGAAGGAAGCAATGAGTAATTTTAGCCATTTTCGTCCTATTGTAAGAAAGTCTACAAAAACTGTGGTTTCCAAAGATAATCTGCAGTTTGAGCTTATTCCTTACAAAATTTTCATTTTTATTTTCCCCCTACAGGTAAAATAATTTTCTCCACAGAAAACAATCTGCAGAAAATGTTGTTTCCCGTGAGGAAAAGTGTAAATTTTTCATCAGATAAATCTCCAAATGCAAAGATTCCCACCAGCCCAGGATTTTCCTTGTTAGGATTTTCCGATATTTGAGAAACATGTTTGTCGACTGTTTTCTGAATATTTTCAAATATTGTTTCCATCCACGCTGCCTAGAAGGTGGATAAGTGCTCAAAACATTTTATCTCGTCTAGGGTGTTATGAGAGGCAGTGAGGTGTAGTGGTTTGAGTGACCCGGGAGACCAGAGTTTGATTCTCTTCTTGGCCATGGAAACCTACTCAGTGAACATGGGCACATCACAGACTCTCAGCCACAGAAAATCCCATGATAGGGTTTCCTTAGGGTCACTGTAAGTCAGAAACAACTTGAAGGCACATAATAACAACAACAGGGTGTTTATACATTTAGGCCATTTCCATATAGCATCACAAAAACATAGTAGCTACTGGTTGTATACATTTCAGGAGCTGCAGTTCCAGACAACGTCATAGCAATCCAATAGCTGTCTCATTTAAAAGCAGTATCTAGGATGCATTATTTCAGTGGTTCTCAACCTGTGGGTCCCCAGATGTTTTGGACTTCAGCTCCCAGAAGCCCTGAGCATTGACCATAGTGGCTGGGGCTTTCGGGAGCTGAAGTCCACAAACATCTGGGGACCCACAGGTTGAGAACCACTGCGAACTATGGAAAAAATCTGTTTTGCACTGCCTCATCCACCTATATCCTGTATGCCGCCTCAGTGTGGAAACATTAAATACGCTTTCCTGCGCATTAAGAAAATGCTGGCGCTTGTAGGAGGCCAATCAGGGCCAGCAGAGTGGGGCAAACTACAGAAGAAGACACTCCACTTCAATTCGCAATAATGCCGAGAGTTGCAGAACAAGGCATCACTACTACATTTCAAGAGAATCCACCTTAACTATTGAAAAGATCCATTTATGGTGTGTCTTGCGGAAAGAGCCTTAGAGTGGAGAAGTCACTGTCTTACTACTCCCTTTCAAGCCAGCAAATTGTCCTGGGCTGTTTTTGTATAAATAGCTAGATTTGTTACACAGAGTGGAACGATTCCATTTCTTGAGAAGGGGATATAAATTAAATTCTACCCCCTTCCCTCAACTAGATCTAACTCACCAGTAATGTCTGTCCATCAGCTTGTGTCTGTATATTTTTTTTCCTTTTCCTTGCTTCTTCTTGACCTTTTTTTGATGAGTCAGAGACTTGGCTGTTCTAAGAGAAAATAACTGATCCACTGACACCAGAGTAGGGTCAACAAGGCTAATACAATCTGACCTGCTTGTTGACAATGTGCCTATAAACCGCATGTTTGTTTTGGAGCTGTTCTTGCATTTGGCAAGTTTGCTTCAGAAGTATACAAGAAATCCAAATATTTAGCCCTATGGGAAGGTAACTTACAAAAGAAATATATTAGAGAGGACAGATAGCTTGAGTGTTCAACCCATCAACCCATTCCTAACTTAAAGATAAAACTTAAGTTTATGTTCATGCATGTATGTATATTTTACTTCCCCATTTCAGAGACAGAGAGAATTCAAAATGAAGAGAAAAATTCCAAGAAGAAAAAAACACTGTCAAAAGAACAAGATTAATTGTCTACCACTGGAATTCTTCACGCTGTTCTCTCTCCAAATGCTGCCGTCAAACCTTAAGAAGTGAGTCCATGTGCACCTGAATGCCATGTGTGACCTTGCCTATAAAAGCAGCATAACTGGGATTTGCTGTTTCCAGTTTGAAAAAGCATATATTTGGCCTGCAGAAAAGTGTCACACACAGGGAATGACCCTGGGGATATTATTGTTACATATGTAAGAAGACAGTAGCAGGTATATGAACTGTTTTGTTTCGGTCCCTAACGTGGATATTATGAAGGGGCTAAGGAACTGTGTTCATGCAGAATGAAGTCTTTGGCAATGGCTGATTGTGGCCTAGCTATCAGAATGGGCAGGGCAGTCAGAGTATTGTATAACATCTTAATCAAGAATTCTGATTAGCATTGCCAGGTTTTCCAAACAGCAATAAGGAACAGTTGAAATTCATGACATGCAGGGTTGATAAGCAGGAAGCAGCTATTAACAAGATTGTGTTCTACCCAAAGCAGTGGTTCTTAGCCTTTTCTTTAATGGAGAACCCCTGGAAATATAATTTGGAAATATAATTTGTTGCTGGAGACCCCAAAGGTTTAAGATGTATTTAAATATTCAAATATTCAAATTCAAAATATTTAAATATTCAAATACGTGTTTGTTTATTAAAGGCTTCAGGAGACTAGGGGCATTTTCACACTACACTGTTATATTGCTATTATTCTACTTTCAACATCCTGTGAAATACTAGAGTTTGTAGCTTACTGAGGCCAAAGAGCTCTCTGGCTGAGAATTCTAAATACTCCTCCCTGAACTGCAGAACCCAGGATTCCACAGGATGTTGAAAGTAGAATAACAGCACTATAACAATGTAGTGCAGAAAGGTCTTAGGATTCAAATCCCCATTCAGACACTGGGTGACCCTGGACAAGTCACATTCTCTCAGCCTCAGAGGAAGGCAAAGGCTGAACAAATCTTGCAAAACAAAAATTCCATGGTAAGCTCACTTTAGGGTTGCAATAACTCAATAGTGACTTGAAGGCACATAACAACAAAGTGCCATTGATAGGGGGAGGTTCTTTCTAGCCGTCATGTCTCTCCACTTTGAAAACTGACTTATGGCAACCCTAAGGAGAACCTGTCATGAGGGTTTTCTTGGAGAGATTTGTTGGCTTTGCTGTTCTCTGAGGCTGAGGGAATGTGACTTGCCTGAGGTCACCCAGTAGGCTTCCACAGCTGAGTGGGGATTCAAACCCTGGCTTTCAGAGACATCGTTTGGGCCCATGCAAATGCATGCCACCATGTCCTTTTCAACAGTGATGCTGCAGCAGAGGTATGTGTGCACAGACCCAAACTGCTCCCTCATTTGCAAATGAGGGAGCAATTTCAACACCTTCACCCCATCCTGCCTGCTGCCATGTTCCTGTTGCTGCTACTGCTGTTTGTGTCCAGCAGCAGGCCTTTTCAGACCTCCTGTGAGGGCACCACAAACCTCCAGGAGCTCAGAAATCCAGGTTAAGAAACACTGAGCTAAAGTATTGATTTCAGTCAATCTAGCCATGTACTCTTTCTGTAAAATTAACATTATCCATGTTTATAAACTATATCATGCACCTTTCTGTCTTTATGAAAGACCCATAACCCAAAGTACCCGTTTTTCCAGCATCTTGTTCAGTCTCTATAAAATAAAAAGCTTTCCAACACTGACATAGAGTACTTTCTTTATAATAAAGGACACATGCTAAACCTGTAAGGGACAAGATATCTGGTTCTCAAATAAAGGATGTCTCTTATAGTAATGGAGGGGGGAAGTGTGGTGTGTGGATCACATGCAGCCGCAAGATCATTTTTGTGGCTCCTAAGGCCACTCAGGGGTCAAAAATATTTTTAAAATTTCTTCTCCAGCAAAAATTGGGAGTGTGGAGGACACTTCCAATGTGTTGGAAGCCCCCTGGGCCCCTCAGAGGTCAAAAGCTTCTTTTTTTTTTCCACGAAATGCTTCAAAATGTCCAGTAGGCATGTAGACTGCATTTCCACCACAGTTTCTGGGCTGCACAGGCCAATTTATACCCAATAGAGGCCTTTTTTGAAATCTAGAACATGATTAAAATGTCCTCATACCCCCTAGAACATCTGGGAGCTATTATTTTTTGGCAAGAGCATATACTGCCTTTCAAGGTCTCCAAAGGATATAATGCAGCCCCCTAGCCTTTCACAGTTGCCTAGGCATCTTATCCTACACTTGGCAACCCTAATTCTGAAGTACGTTATTCCAGAACTGATAGTAGCAGCAAGTGAACAAGGTCGCACAGAACATTGGGACAAATATTACTTCTTCATAGGAAACTCAGAGTCATGGCTGTTTGGAAAGTTAAGGATTTACACATATTGGTCCTCTATGAGTAATATCAGGATAACTCTACTTTATATCTTTGCTGTCCTAAATAGAACTGGTTCCTATGTACTCCTGAAAAGCTACTGAGCAAACATTGAGGTTTATCAGAACTCAAGCACAAGCAAAGCTGCCAAGCCAGTGTTGATAACAGAAATTCATTACCATTGTGCCCTTTCTTGGCAGAACAGAATTCAAAGATACAGGCTCGCTCTTATATTAGATAGTGACAAGGATTAAACAGAGGCGGGTCCACACCAACCTACTGCTACTCTTCTATTGTAGGCTATGTGTACTCACACAACACATTGGGGGGAAAGGATGGAGTGCTTAAGTTTAGGCCTTCTGCTTAGATATTTTTAGAACAGAGTCCAGTTTAATTGAACAAAAGGGGATGAATTTAACAATTTTGTTTTGATTTTTCCAAGTGATTCCAAATGAGAAGGAACAACAACCAGATAAGTATTTGTATTTCACAGGGCTTGAAAAAAATTACCTTACTTTGACTACATCTTCCAGAATGCATAAGCCAGTACATCCAGTGGCTATTCTGGCCAGAGGATTTGGGGAGTTTTAGTTAATTAAGAAAAAATCATTTCCATGGGATATTTTGCTGCTACACTTAGACCTCCAATTATAAGCCAAAACAAACCAAAATATGTTGGACATTTTCCATCATCATTGCCAGCTCCCCAAAACTTCAACAGGACCCCTTCTGCCAGGAGAATCTAGAAGTTACAGATTCTCCAGCTGGGTTTGTAAGGAAACACAATATTCTTATAGGGATAAAAACACCTGAAGCTACCTAGGCCTAGTTATTATGGAGCAATAACACACATTGTGTTTGCAGGGGCTGTTCTCCCCTGTAGATTCCATGGAATTTAAATCCTTCATATGGGTAGTAACATCTAAGACTTGGGAAGGAGATATTTTCCATCACCATAATCCTTTATTTTGGGTCAGCTCTGCCTTTTAAAAGGATTTCAGGATGTGTTGTTACACTTTTGTTCTCATTTGTGGCCAGTCATCTTTGGGGACCTTGTACCTGGGCAGAGAGGTACAATATAAAAATGTTAAAATATTTTTTAAAAATAAGTAGATAACATATTATATATTATAATACATAGTAATGTATGATATATCATACATATATATCATACATATAATATATATCATGAGAGCCAGCATGGTGTAGTGGTTTGAGTGTTAGAGAATAACCCTGGAGTCATAGAATCATAGAATCATAGAAATGTAGAGTTGGAAGAGACCACACGGGCCATCAAGTCCAACCCCCTGCCACACAGGAACACCCTCAAAGCACTCCCAACAGACGGCCATCCGGCCTCTGCTTAAAAACCTCCAAAGAAGGAGATTCCACCAGTTTAGATTGAAAAACAGTAAGAGAAGGGGCAGTTCGCAAGGTCACCGGAAGGCAATTCCACGCATAAGGGGCACTGAGAGAAAACGGGTGTAACTGAGCTAAAGAGAAGGAGACTCTAGGCTGGGTAAGAAGGCAAGTATTCGCGGATTGTAGGTTTCCAGATGGCTGGTAAGGCGAGATAAGAACAGCAAGATAAGGAGGAGCTAAATTATGTAAGATCTTAAAAGTCAAAACAAGAAGCTTATAAAGGATCCTACAAGAGATAGATAACCAGGATTCAATTCCTCACTTAGCCATGGAAACTCATTGGATTATCCTGGGTGCATAACACACTCTCAGCCCAGAAAACCCCATGATAGGTTCACCTTAGGATTATCATAAAGCAGAAATAATTTGCAGGCACACAATAACCACAATTACATATCAGGTTGTTATAAAATAGTAATAAAATATATTATATTTTGTATATCTTAGATACAATGTATAATATAATATCATGTTATATCATACCATATAATATATTGGCCCTTCAATTGCCTATGAGTCAGTAAGAGCAGTAAGAGCAATCAAAACCAATTATAAAATATAGCAAAGATTAAAAACAGCAAGAATACTATGCCACAGATAAAACATAATATTGAACTCATAAAGCAAACAGCTGCCTAAATGAGAAGGATTTTGTCATTCAGCAAAACATAGCCTAAGAGGAAGCCAGCCTAGCCTCCTCGGACAAAGCATGAGATTTGGCCATTGAGAAAGTCCATTATAGGCTGAATTTATTCTCACTCTTTTCTCGGCTGCTCTTGCCTTTTCCCTTCCATCATGTCCTTTGCCATTTCCCTTACTCTAGTTCAGGAAAGGATAATTCACAGACTCTGGGCCATTTGCCTTTGGCAAGGTCTCCAAAAAACCACACCACCCAAATTTGTGAGAAAATCACAGCACAGAATTATGGTGGTCGTTAAGATGACTACAAAATGAATGCTTTCACAGGTTTTTTGTGCTTTGCCACTCAAATTTGATAGTAAACCTGGAAAAGCCCATTCAAACATTTCCTGTTTGTTTTAATAGCTCCTTTCAGCTTGCTACAGCAATGTGGCAGTGGGATAATGCCACTGAATTCCAGCAGTGGGAAGGTGCAGCCCGTGGTAGATCACAAGGGTGCCATTGGCCCCCATACTCAACAAACTCTGCTCCTACTGTAATAAGAATGCAAGAGCTGTTTTTGCTTAGTTGGGGCAGTGATTTGAGCATTGGACTATGACTCTGGAGACCAGAGTTCGAATACCCACTCAGCCATGGAAACCCACTGGCTGGCCTTGGGCAAGTCCTATTCTCTCAGGCTCAGAGGAAGACCATGGCAAATCCCCTCTGAACAAATCTTGCCAAGAAAATCCCATGATAGGTTTGCCTTAGCATTGCCATAAGTCAGAAATGACTTGAAAGTACACAACAATAACAGCAACAATGTACAAAGCAGTATGCACAATATCACATGTATTTTAGCATCTTCTCACACATGCAGACAAACACAGGGCTCTCACAGGAGCCTCATATATACAAAGACCGTGCATCCCACAGAAATCTCTGTTACCTATCTTTCCTCAGCACACTTCCCAGCCATCATTTTGCCGGGTTATTGACCTTCCTCCATCCTTATCTCCCACCAGTCATCATCACATTAAGATAAGCAGTGTCATTTCATCCTTTCTCCCACAGCCCTTGACCGGAGTTTGAATTCTGCTCAGTGAAATCTAAGCACTGAGGAATTTTCTTCCTGATGTGTCATTATTTTTCAAGGAATGCTAGGAATGATATCAGGAAGGAATGCTCCAGTACTTTTGCCAACTGAAAGTAGAACCAAGCTCAGGGAACTGACCACTGAACAAACTGACTCACGGTGACTAAGGGTTAGGCTCTAAAATGTTCCAGGGAAAAAGAATAAAAACTGGTTGTGCTGCTAGAGATAATCAACAGGAAGGTAAAAACAGGGATAAGTGAAATGTAGCAGGACCTCAGCAGCGCCCAGGCACTTGCAGGTCAGTCTGCAGACTTCTTTATCAAACCAGAATTTAATTACTGTATCAATTTAATTTAAAACAGAGGCTGGATGGCCATCTGTCAGGAATGCTTTCACTATGTATTCCTGCATGGCAGGGGGTTGGACTCGATGAGGTGTCTTCCAGCTTGATGATTCTATGATACTAATTTATTCTTATTCTATATTTACGGTCAGGGAGAGAAGTTTGTGTGATCTTGCCACCAAAATATTAATATAATTCATTTTACATATTCATTTTGTGGCCTGGCATGGGGGCGGTGAGGTGAAGGTTATAATGGCCAAAGGTCCTTTCTCAGCCCAGTTTTAAGATACAGATGTCTCAGAAGTTACTTCCAAATCTGGCAGAATGGGAAACCTCAGTACTGATTCTGTATCTATCCATAGGCGTAAGAAAGATAAATAAGATGACAGTTCTTGCAAGTTTTTGACCAGACTCATTACATGAAAACAAAACATGATTTCATATTTGTGTGTGTATGTGGGAGGGATCCTGAATCAGAAAGAAGAGCAGAGATGTGGTGACAGGGCTTCAGAATGAGAGCATTGCTCTTCCTAATAAGAATTCTGACCTCTTCCCAATAAAATCTTCCTTCAGTTCCCAAATTTGTAGCATTACAAACAGACACCAAAAATTGTTCACACCTAGAACGCTTCTCTATGCTGTGTTCACATTCCCTCAGGTACTTTGCCTGCCTCTTTTCTTTGAACTCCTAAACTGTGTTTCTTAATGCTCCACTGACATTTCAAGTTACCCCAGTGCTAGATATTGGGAGAGTGAAGGAAAATTTCACTGGGGGGCAGAATTCTTATTAGGGGTGGCATGTTCCCATTTTGCTCTCCCTGTAGCTACATGCAGCCTTGAAGAAGATTCATACTAGAAAGAAAATTACCACTTAGCTACTTAGCAGGCAAAAGCTTCTGGCTCTGTGGTCCAATGCTCCCCCGCTCCTGCCTTTACAAAGCTCCCTATGCTTCCAGAGGGATTTTGAAAAGGCTTTTGCTAAGCAAGAAATCCCCAAGAGATCTCATGTGCAGACAGATCAGCCAAGCCACTTGGGCAGGCTGTGTTTAGTAACACTTTCAATTTCCTAGTAAAGCAATGATTTAATAAAAGCAAGCTTTGAGGGGGGGGGGAGAGTTGTTGTTGCACAATAGGAGGAGGATGTTACACATTTGGAAATCAAAACCGTCCCCTGGAATCAGCTGACCACATTCTTTGGCCCACTGAGCAGAAGCACAAACCAAAATAAACAGGTCCACTCTACTCACAGCAGTAACCGTTTCCTATTAATTTTATAACAAAACCCATTCCAGCCAACCCTGCGAACATCCCTCCCTCTAATCTTTCTGTGCTCCATTTCATCAGGAAGTTAGTAGGATGTGGCTTTGGGGCAGCACTTTCCCTCGTGGCAACCACTGGCACTGATAGGAACACATGGGTTTCCCATTAATCTTCTCTCCACAGAAGAAGCCAGCTCCAACATTCCACACTTCATTTCCAGCATTCCACTGCACTCCAGCTTCATGAAGGAACAGAACTCACAACAGGGCTATGAAAATGCTATCACAGATGAGAGCAGCTGGATGAGGCCTGGAGCATTTCTGGTCCAGACCTCCCTAACCTGGATCCCTTCCAATGTTCTGCCTTGCAACTCCACTTGGCCAAAGCCAGCATGGGTGGTGGCCAAGAATGAGGGGTGTTGCAGTCCAAAACATCTAGAGAGACCAAAGTTGGAGAAACACTGATCTAGTACAGCATTCAGGAACTTCTCATACATTACAGCAAACATTAATACTGAAAGTAAATGTCAAAAATACTAAATAATATTTCTTCAGAACATAGTTCTGTTTCTGCTGATGTATTGTCTCATCCTTGGTGTTCAAATGCTTCTCAACTTCATCAGCCCCAGTGCACGAGAAAACAGAACCACAGACTTGCATTTTTCTTCAACTTGGGCAAATTTGTAAAGTCTGTGGTGCAAGCCCATTGTTTCATTGCGGTTTTCATTTATTTAATTCATTCATCCTCTGTTTACTCCTGCCACTACCTTTCTTTCTACCTCTTTGTCTATTATCTCTCAAAATTTAATTGTAAACTTTTGGTGACCGGGACCACTTTGACTGTAAAAAGTGTCATGTACATTGAAAGAGAAATAAACTAGTTAGTAATAAAGGACTAAAACCGAATGTTAACTTCAGCTGAAACAGATCTTTTGAATTGGGGGGGGGGGTTGGTACACTAAAATTTATATAAATCCCATGGATTCAATAGGTATACTCCATCTGATACAGTTAGAATCAGGTCAGTATGTCTGCAGTGAAAAGGTTTTCCAGTTCAAGATGCCAACTAACCAACTACATTCCTTCCACATCATTCCTTCCCTACCTACTTTCTAATTTTCTTTCCCAATTGACAGTCCATATTTTAGGGTGACTAACATTGCTAAGGATCATATTGCAAACATACATCGGATAATGGAGTGTACCAAAGAATTTCAAAAGAAAATCAGCCTGTGCTTCATAGATTGCAGCAAAGCCTTTGATTGTGTAGGTCATGAGAAATTATGGGTTGCTCTTAAAGAAATGGACATGCCACAACATTTGGTTGTCCTGATGCATAACCTATATGCAGGACAAGAAGCTGCTATTAGGAAAGAATTCAGTGAAACAGAATGATTTCTAACTGGCAAGGGGTCAGGCAAGGCTGCATTTTGCCACTCTGTTTAATGTGTATACTGAACATATCATACATAATGCAGGATTAGAATCAGAGGAAGGAGGCATGAAAATTGGAAGAAGGAACATCAAGAATTTTAAATATGCACATGGCACAATAGTACTAGCAGAATTCAACATAGACTTGGAACAATTACTGAAGAAAGTCAAGAAGAAAAGTGCAAAGACAGGTTTACAGTTGAATATTTAAAAAACAAAAACAGTGACCAAAGATGATTTGCATAATCTTAAAGCAGACAATGAAGACATTGAAATAGTTTAGAATTTTCCATGCATTGGCTCAATCATTAATCAGAATGGAGATTGCAGTTAAAAAAATCAGAAGACTAGGACGTGGAAGGTCAGCTATGAACAAACTAGATGAGATCCTGAAGTATAAAGATGCATCATTGAATAATAAAATAAGGACTGTCCGTGCATTGCATTTTCCATTTCTATATATGGTTGTGAAAGCTGGATAGTGAAGAAAGTTGATAGGAAGAAAGTCCTATCCATTTGAACTCCATTTCATTGGAGTTTCACTGGAAACTCTATTTCCATTTCATTTCATTTCCCTTTCATTTGAACTCGATAGTCATTGTGGTCTCTTCCAACTCTATGTTTCTACAAAATATGGTGCTGGAGCAAAGTTCTTACAGGTACTGTGGACTACTAAAAAGACAAATAAATGAATCCTAGAGCAAATCAAGTCTGAACTTTCCCTAGAATCCAAGATGACTAAGCTAAGACTGTTGAACTTTGGCCATGTCATGAGAATACATGACTCAATGGGAAAGAAAAAGCTTGGGAATGTGGAAGGAAGTGGCGGAGGAGAAAAAGAAGACCATATTACAAATGGATAGACTCAACCTGAATCTGCAAGACCTGAGCAGGGCAGCTGAGGATAGGGTGAGCTGGAAGTCTCTCATGCCTAGGGTCACCATAAGGTGGAGTTGATGGTGGCAGTTAACAAAAACTTTGCTTTGTCCTCTTTGGGCTATTTTGCTTTGTTTGTTTGTTTGTGGATGAGTGAGAAAGGTTGCACCATTAGGTGTGTCTGTGGCCATTTCTGCACTAGACTGTTATAGTGCTATTATTCCACTTTCAATATCCTATGGAATCCTGGGGCTTTGCAGTTTAGGGAGGGGCCTGAGGCCATCCCTAAACTGCAAATCCCAGGATGTTGAAAGTGGGATAACAGCACTATAACAGTCTCATGCGGAAATGACCCGTGTGTATTTTGTGTGCTTCTGTAAACTACAGAGTTCTCCACTGGGAGATTTTTCTCTGTTATTTTAAGGGATTCCATTGCTTTTCTTCAATGTAAGTTCAGGGAGAAAATCCATTAAATCCACTTTGCTTCATCTGCTGACTTAGGCTGAATCCACACAGGTGAAATAATGTGTCCTTACCTCTATCTCAGTCCTGCTGGAACACTTAAAAGCACTTCATTTCGATGCCTGAGGGATTTAAGGTGATTTTTAAAAAAAAGCCTCCAGTTTACTCAGCTGTTCTGAGGAAGAATTTTTTTAAAAAAAAAATGTGTGGTTTGACCCTTGAATGGAATTGGGCTGGAATCAGAGGTGCGGGCACGGCAGGGCCAGGTTGGTAGGTGGGTGTTTGAAGGGTGGATGCAGAGAGTTGCCAGAGAGGTATCACCCAAGCTCTTGCTCATCTACGAAGGAATGGAAAGGTAACCTCCATTTTCTGCTGTGAATGTTTGAATCTTTGATCTGTGAACATTTGTTTGCCTTTAGATGTCCTTTTGAGTAGGGTGACACAAAGGGGGCTATTTCATGAGGCAAGCAGTATAAAGGACTTTCCAGGAATAAGCACTATTGAATTCAGGACTTACATGTGACTGTATCAGTTTGGACCATATGCCATCAATCCTTCACCTTCTTGGGAATTAATTTTAATTAATTTAATTTAAGTATTTAAATTTAATTATTTTTTCAAAATGAGGCAGCAAATTAGAAGGGGAAGAGACAACACATGCAAGGGCTAACTGCCCAAGTATCCATTGAGCTCAAAGGGAATGCAGGTGAGTGTTCAGAATGACAGAATACTATTTGATTGTACAAATATACACATGCATACTGAGGAAAAAATGCAGCAACTGCAATCATGTGACTAGACATAAAATGATATTGGGAAGACATGTACATAGTAGAAACACTCCCTTATACATATGTGACTACACGATGGGGGTCCCTTGTGACTTTTGGTCAAACTGGGGCAGGATACTATTCAGCATTGCTGAGATACCCCCCTTGTGTAGATTCAGCCTTTCTCACTAGCATATCACACTGATCTGATGAACATATTTTCAAGCAGACCTGGAAAGCATTTGAATCTTCAAGATGTACAAAAGAATGCCAAGATGCAGTATCTTTCTACATGCTACCATTTAGGGCAGTAGTGGACAGCACATGGCATTCCAGATGCTACTGATGAGCAAATCTCCATTGACCATTGATCATCTTAGCTGAGGCTAATGGGAATCAAAGCCTTACAAGACCTGGATTTAGGGAACATATGAGAGAAGGGAAGAAAGACTCTTGTGTTCCTCATGACTGATCTCTGAAGTTCAAAAAAAATGGTGAGGAGAAAAGAAGGCTTGGAGGAGGAATATGAATATACAGAGGGGGGGAAAGGCCATCGATATCATACTTGTGCAGCTAAGTAATGCATCAATGTGTGGCTGACAGGCAGCATGGTCTTTCTACTTTCAACTGGACTAGGTGTGTGTTTTCATGTTGGTTTGATGAATGGAAGTATTTTGTGTCTTGCAAAAGCCCTTCACTTCAACCATGTCACTTCTTCCCCACCATTATTTTGCACTCAGTTTTCTTCAAACTTGCTTCTACACCCGCTCTGGCCGCTACCTGCCTCCTGTGGTGAATGAATGGTTTATCTGACCACACCATATTTCTGCATTCTAACTGCTCCTGTTCTCCTGTAGGTAAGATTGCAAACTCTAGGTTTTGCAAGAGTTTTAGGCATGAGAGGCAAAAGAGGAAAGGAAGAGATGCAGCGGAAAGGTACAAGGGCCAATACAGGTATGCATAAAGTGCTGGAATGGGCAAGATGAATGGTGGCCCAAGATTACACAAAGAAGGAAGGGAAGGGGGAATTGAAAGCAAATATGAGGGATGGGAATGTGGCATAGGTGCAAAGTGAGGCAAGGATGGGCAAAAATTGGAGCTGTGGAATGACAAATTAGATGAGGCAAGAGAGAGGAAGGGAGAGAGTTGCAGTGGGAGGGTGCAAAGAACACGACTAGCAAGTACAAGGTGAAGCAAAGTGCAGTTTGTAAGTTTATCCTTACTTTTCTCTGCATTTTTCTTGGAAAGCAGACGACGCCAACTTTCAGGGGCTTCCTGTGATATTTTCAAGGATCTGTACCTGTTTGCCAAGAAAACTCTGTGATAAGTTCACCTTAGGGTAGCCATAAGTCAGAAATGACTTAAAGGCACACAACAACAACATTCAGCTATATTTGTAATGCTAGAGTATAACAGGTAGCAGTGGTCGTGATGATAATGTCAGCTGCTTTTTTTCTGTGTTGAAGGTTCTTGTTCTATCCTATCTGAAGAAACAGAGGCCCATATTCTTCTCATCTGGGGTTAATTGGCAGATTTCCACTGCTTTCAATGGAGTCCTGCCAATTTAAACCAAGGTGCAATCCTAAAACCACTCATTTTATAGTAAGCCTACTGACGTCAATGAGATCACTCTAGAATAATTTGAGGGAAGGATGTTTCTCTCTAGATTTGAGAGATTCTGCCAAAACTAGGATCTAGTAGTCCCTTCACATGGGCTCCCTTGGGAAAGAAACATACTTTTTCTTAATCCGATAATTCAGCATCTAACACTCTGAGGCCTCATTTATAAAAAAAAAATGATGATGCCTCCTAAGACTAACTGTATCATGGTTAGAGGTGAAGGAGGGACTGCAAGTTTCAGAATCTATTCAGTTGGATTACATCTGGCGTTAGGAGAGACAAAACAGCATTTAACCAAATCTCAGTGCCAGAACTTAAATGTTATAATTTCTTTATCTGTGAAGAATAAAAAGTGGGCTGATTTTGCCTTAGGAAAAAAACTCATGTTGGGCTTTAAAAATAACTGTAAAATACAAATTGCTGTATAATATTTAGGGGGTCAGGCATTGGAACTCAACAAAATGCAACCCACCATCACCATATATCATACCCACCAAAAATTTGATAAAGATACCTTTTCTTACCCAAAGTGTGTGTGTGTGTGTGTGTATGAGAGAGTGAGTCAGAGAGAGAGAATGAGAATAATGTCATCTAGGGTGGATGGGCTGCATTTACCTTAGTAACCTGCTGGAAATCATTTAGAGAATGGGTTCCCTTATATTATATTTCCTTAGGAGACAAAAGAGCTGTTGGACACTTTCTACCACCACCAGTTCTTAAGGATATGTGAAATAAGGTCAATGGCCACAAGAAAGAGAAAGCATTTTCAGTTGTGGCACCTTATTTGTGGAATCTTCTCTTGAAAGAAACTAATCTGTTACCTATATGAAATTTTTGGTGGTAAGTGGACACTTCTTTGTTTTCACAGGCATTGTAAAAAATGTTAGCAGGTAAAATCTTCTGTTTTGTTACTGGTTTTATATGCCTCACTATTTTAAAAAAATATTTTGTGTCTTCTTTTATTCTTAGTTTTATTCTGGCATGTCATTATTCATTTTATTGTTTGTACTATTATATATACATATACAATATATATCACAAACAATAAAATGAGTGATGGCATTCCAGAATGATTGGTGTATATATATATATATATATATATTCATGTACAATACATGAAATACACTGCTTCCATTTTTTTTAAATGGCTATCTTCAATTACTTTACAGGTCTCTAAATGTCTTGACCTCTAAAGGATCAAAAAAAATTTATCCTTGTTTTTTTAAAAGAAAAGCATCAAATCTTATGTGAGGCTTGAGCAGAATTAACAAATACTGAATACTAAACCCATCACACTCTCTGAAATTTGATCTTACGAAGTGTTGCATAAGTCAAGTTAAAGGATTTTATTCTAAATTGGTTTATAAAGTGTATATGAAAAGGAACTGTAAGGTGAAATTTATACTACCAGGTGCCTCACACACACAGTTTTACTGGTTCCTTCCCTCTTAGTTTCTCACAGTTTATACTATTGACACTCGAATCCTTAGCTCCAAAACACAAAATCCTCCAGTTAACTGAGAACAGAATATATATATTAGGATGTATAACTTAAGAATGTGGAAGACAATCGTCCCAATACAGCTGAAGTTAGTCACAACCAGTTTCATTTTCACATGTTTAAAAAGGCCCAGGTGAAGCATCACCATTGTTCCAGCTGCATGGGAAACTACATAACTGGTCTAAATGTGAGATTTTGAAAGGTATGATCTAGACTAGTGGTTCTGAGGCTTTTGGCCAGATGGTTTTGACTTCAACTCCCAAAACACTGGGAGAACCACAAGAAGTAAGAACCACTGATCCAGACCAGTCTAAGAGACAGGTGCAGCTATTGGGTTAGCTTTCTCCCACATTTTATTTTAATTTTGGAAAGTTCATGTAAAATAGCAAACCAAATGAAACTGAAAAACTAGGGCTTATGGAAGTTGTAATCTAACATACCTAGCTTGGCAAACAGAGGGTGAGCAATCAAGGCCTAGGTACCTTTGAAATCAATAGAATGAATCAGTCACAAGAAGTTTTGATGTAAATCCAGTTTAATTGTAACCAAACTCAGGTAATAGTATGTTACAGACAATAGAGTGTGGGGCTTGAATCCTTAACATGTGAGTTCAAAGTCCTGGAAGTTACCACTGGACAGAAGAGTCAGTAATGGCACAGTGATAAATTTTGAAGTCCTGGCATTCATATAACAGTCTCCATGGTCATGCCCCAAAGGACAGCCCAAAACCACAGGCACCTGGGTTGATCCATACAAATAAACCTGGACTTCCGGTTTCCACCTCCACCATGAGCAACTCTTTAAAAAAACCTCAGTTGGTCTTAATTGCCCACTGAAGACCAAACTACCCCAAAGTATTTAGCAAAATAACAATTTATTGTTCACAGCAATATACTGTTGCTGGTAAAACTCATTTTTCCAACAGCTGCCAGGAGGATTGTAGTCAAACTCAGAAAGAACAGGGAAGCCTGAAGGGGGTAACAGATAATGTCAACACATTAATGAACTGAATGTGTAAATCCTGATTCCATTGTACTTTCTTGGAATGAGAGAGAGAGTAGTGTATCTCACAAGCAGAGTAATTAGTATTCACAATCAGAAGGTGAGCAACAACCTGTCCCACACTACCACCCCCTTCATACAGGGTCTGGCAGAGAAACAAAGCAAATGTTTTGTAAAAACATATGAAGTATATTTAGTTGCAGGTACTAAAAGTTTCATAATATCTCATGGTGAAAGGCCCCATAACATGGGATCTTCAAATATGCAAGAGGGAAAGAGAGAGAACTATAGATCACAAAAATGGAGGATGAACAAATTCAGACTAACTACAGACTAAGGCTTTTTCCGCACTTTGTTTGTGCAATGGGGCAGTGTCCTCCAGTGAAGATGTTTGCCCTTGGAGGCGGACTGGGTCCGGACTACTTTCTGTAGTTCCGGACTTCAGCCCGCTTCGGAACGACCAGAAGTAGTCGCTCGCTGTGCTATTGAAAAACCACTTAAAACAGGTCTTTCAACAGCATGGCGTGCCCCACTCCGTGGCTGCGCTCCAGTGTAGATTTGAAGGCTCGCACCAGCGTGAGCCTGCAGATCTTCCGGGGGCAGGCTTTAGGCTGGCAAGCTTCACCGGTTGGTGGAGAGCCTCCACCAACCGGAAGCCACCATTTTAGTCCCTGGAGCAGTGTGTAGCACGGCCACAAACTGCTCCGGATCAGCCTGGATCCTCCGAGGGAGCACGCCAGTCCGGTAAGTAACAGAACAGGGCATTTTCTTCGCCAAGTGCAAAAAAGCCCTAAGTCATGAAGGAAGGAAGAGGGTGTGGTTATGACCAATGAATGGGAAATGTTATGAAAACATGCTATACATAAACACTTCATGAGTATTTTGTTGCATGACACATCTATTCTACATGCTTATAGCACTTGACAGAACTTTAACTGCCATGGTTTCCTGTGGAATCTAGGAATCTGCCGTTTGAGAAGTACTTAATCTTCTCTGCTCATATGTTGCTCAACCTCAGTCTGCTCAACCTCAGTTAAAGCACCTGAATAGTCTAGCAAAGAATTCCAAGCACCCTACCAGAATACGAATCCCAGGAATCTAGAGGATGGAGCCATGACAACTAAAGCAATACAACCTGCTGTATTCCTGATCAGCAGCAGCAGCTACAAAAATATTTGCTGTTTGATTGCCAGTCCAGTCCTTTCTCCTCAGTTTAATTATCGCCTGCTGAAGAAGAGACCTAGAGGTATGCTTCGCTTGAATCCAGGAGCCTCCAATCTGAGTAATGTGATTGGCTTGCAAATTAGAAATACCCAGTGCAGTCATGTTAAGAGTTCTCTGTCCCTTAGGAGGACCCCCCTAAATTTTGGAGAACAAGTTGACCATACGCACATGAGTGCACTTCTGCGAAACATGTATTCCATGGAATTCCAAGCATCTGGTTCAGATCACTGTATTAGCCTTATTGGAATAATTATTTAATTACTCTTCTTTTCATTTTCTTCCTCCTCTCTCCTGTTTTCCTCACTATTCTCATCCTTGGCTGTCAAGATTAATATGAAATCCTTGCCAGAAACTGCTATTCCTCACATGAGATCAATATGTAATAACAAAAACAAAGTCTTAATACAATTGGAAAAAAAAGCCCACTGCAGATCTTCACAAGTATTACACTGTGTTCCTTCAGTATTTTAAATAATAATTCCTTTATCTTTCTCTGTCTTTAATTGGATGTCCTCATTTTATAAAGAAACCAACCAGGAATAAATCTAAATCTAACTGTATTTTACAAACGTGTGTCAACAGGATACTTTTACAGCTGGTGTGCAGATCTATACTTCTGATATCAATCTAATCTAGTTCTTGATCTGGGGGTCTCTCTTTTATTTTCATCATCTGGATCCGGAGATCCATCAAGAATCCTTTAGACTTTTGATTCCTGCCAATTTCTTCTCCCTGTTTGACTCTGAAAATGTTTAGGAGTACTTATGCTTCTCTTCTCATTGCCTGTTCCATCATCACATACATCAGACACAAATGAAGGGGGCATAAGATGAATCTTACCATTAGGAGAAGCAAGGCAGCTGAATTTGCACCTCATGAATGATTTTTGTATTTTGATGTTGTGCACTACTATTGTAATCGAATTATTATATTTATATTATTATAATTATAATATAAGAGTTCTAGATATGAATAATTTTCAGTGTCTGCCTGCCTGTGATGCAATAAATTTTGAGGACTGAAGGAAAATTTCAACCCCTATAGGAGAGCCAGTATGGTATAGTGATTTAAGCATTGTGCTACAACCTTAGAGACCAGGATTCAATTCCCTGCTCAGCCCACTGGGTGACCTTGGGCACATCACACAATCTCAGCCCCCAGAAAGCCCCATAATAGGTTCATCTTAGGGTCACCATACGTCAGAAATGACTTGAGAATGCACAACAACAACAAATTACACTCCTTTCAGACTACTGGCCTCAATTATATGAGAATGACAAGATGGAAAGGCCAGAATAGCCTGTTCCATCTGCTGATTTAAAAAAATTATATTTATTTTAATAAATTCTACAAACACAGAAAACCTATTAACAGATAAGCAATAAAAAGACCATTCCAATTTATACAAGGAAAAATGCAAAACTTTCCATGAGAAACAAGAATTGATCAAGTCTTTATGTAACAGAGGTTTGGCCAAGATCCTGCATCGGGACACACAGCTACAAGATATAGCTATGATAACATAGCTACGTCTCTTAATGCAAACCCCCTCTCCCCCAAAAAACTACTTTTTAAAGCCACCCATCTCCACCCCAACAGAGGAATCTCCACAGCTCTGCAGAGTGACGTACTAAGCAACGACGTGTCCAACCCATTCCTGCTGTTACTCCACTGGAGAAATCCTATCCCGGGGTCTACAATTTTGATATTAAAATATAATTCCATGTGCCTGAGAGGTCACCGGATGGGCATGTAGGCAGACAGCAATGGTCAAAGACCAAAAACCAGGTTAGACCAGTAAAATCCCCAGTCACGTAGGCCCAGGAGACCTCAAGATGTTTAAACCCACAATAAACAAAGTGTCCTCAGCCCCTGAGAAGCCAACTTGAGGGGATTAGCATGTCTGCCCCAAGTTGAGCAAATATTCCATCAGGCGAGGACCAGAAGTCACACCACAAAACACAGCCAAAGATCCTGAGACTTTAGCAACATCTTGCAATCCCATCACACAAAGGAAATTACCAGTGTGGAGCTTTGTTATTGCTCCAACACCGCTTGTTCTCTCCGAGAAAGTCCTCCAGGTACTTTTTCCCCTACAAATAGTCCCAGTTTTTGAGCAGTTCTTTGGATCACCCCCAGTCATCCCAGCTGACCGTTGCTCCATCTGTTGAGTGATGCCCTCAGCCCTCTCCATGCTGAGCCCCACTTCTCCGCTGTTTTTCCCAGACCAAGGACTTCAGGACAAAGGTGCAGTATCACCCCAGCTACACCCCTTCAATATTCCCCTATGCAGTTTCCTCTCTTTTGCCTCTTAATAGGTCTTGAGTGAGCGTGTGAGTGATTGCGTTGCTGCGTGAGACTTTCCTTCAATAAAATCATTTATTGGACATTTTTGTTTGGTTTTTGGCTAGGCCCGACCCTGTAAAAACTGGGTAAAAGACACCACTAGGTTACCCTGCCTCTTGCATTGCTACTGCTTGTGCTCTGGCTAGTTTCCATTCCCCATCACGTGGAGCACATTGAGATGTCCCCCAAGGGACCCCAGAAATCTGGGTAACACTGCTCGTGGAGCATACTGAAGGAGGCACGCAAATAGGAGTCCAGCTAACATTTTTTAGATTTAACTTTCGGACTTGCTCAGTTAGTTTTAATTAAATGAGTGGTATTATCAATCCATCAGATGACAACATGAAAAAGACTTTAATCCAAATGACAAAATAAATAAATTGAAGCTATCATACATTGGACATATCATGAGATTGCATGACTGTAACATGGGAGGCAGTAGGAAAAAAGGAAGACTCGATCAGGGAAGCCATAGCTGCCCTTAGTTTGCAAGACCTTTACAGGGCTGCCAGTAACAGAGTGTCTTGGAGATCTTTCATTTATCGGGTCAACATAAGTTAAAGCCATTTTGACATATTGCACATATTGGTCATCTTACTTTTAGAAATTAAACCAGGAAGACAGTCCACTAGATAAGGTGATTCTTACTTCCTCTCCCAAGTTTGAACAATAAGTGTGCCAACTTCCAAATGCTGCCAGTAAATCATTGACAGATCCTCATGCAGTAAATTTTCAAGTCAGGACCAAATATTTTCTGAAAAAGCCTTCATCAACCTGGCCAAAAATAAATAAATGAATAAACAAATGAAGTTAAACTGCAACTCACATCATCCCCAGGCTATATGGTTGTGTTGACTGGGGATGATGGGAACTATTCTCCAATACATTTGAAGAGCATGTTGTTGAGGAACAGTGATCTCAGAATATGTTATGCCCCATGATGTCCTCTACGCACTACAGGACAGTATACCATATAATATTAAGATACTTCCAAAACATATTCAGTAAATCAGTTCTGGGGCCACCACATTGTCAGTGACCATCTTATCCAAATCTATTGGCTTGGTTTAATCTCAGTGGAGCAAGAAATCAGTGGAATTGCAGAGCTGTTGATGACCAAGATTCTTGGAAGTCTCTCACTGATAGGGTCATCATAAGTCAAAGCCAACTTGGAAGCAAATACTTAGAACAACAAAATGCAACAGAATGGTTCCTCTCAGTGGAAAGGGAATGGCTGTGACTCCATTCCTATTGCTACATCCTCCTCACATGCTTTCCAAATCCGGTCTGGTGGCTTGAAAGAACCTCCAGAGCAGATTTGTGAGAAGTGCAAGAGGGAGATGAAGAAAGACTCATTCCATCATCAGAAGTCTGCCTGCACAGCATTGAATTTAACTTGTATTCATTTGGTGGGGAGGTGATGTCCGTTCATAATAGCAATTTGCACAGAAGAACTGCCCAGCATATAGTGCTTGTCATCCTGAAGACCCATTAAACAGTACCAGTATCCTTAGTATTATAGGGTTATGGAATGATACTGAACACTTTGGAAAGATCCTTGCATCATGGATGGCAATTGTTAAAGCTAAGGGGGAAACAAGGCATAACTGGTCTGGTTTCGGGTTTCCATCCAAATGCTGAAAAATCTAAATCCTCAGTGATTTCATCGGGAGTAACTTGCAGGATAATTGGACCCTGACTTGCTCTGAAAGGTTTGCCAAAGTTCATGATCCTGAGCTTAAATTCTGAGCCACTCAGAGACAAATTGTGGTTTTAGGTGAAATTAAGCCAAACTTAGTGGTTCAGACCCCAAAACAGACAAGTTCAGTTTTGCTTTGATTTTTTTTTTCTCTCTTTTGCATTTAGAAAGCGGAACTGAAACCACACGAGTGTTTCATGTATAATCATAGCTTGAAAATACAATGCAGGAGAAAGTGTTTTTAACCTTTAGTTTTCTTCTGTGAAGGATCTTTCACTTAGAGCCCAACAGCTGATGTCTGTCCAACTATGCCATGCATTTCTCATTCTTTTGGCCATTAAGAAGAGAAAGTAACCATTTAAAAAAAAAATTAAACAATTAAATATGTGATTACACATATAATAAAACAATCAGAGACAGTAAGGAAAACAAGCTACTGCTCCCACCTGTACACAATAACAACCACTTTCAGCATAAATGTTAATGAATACATTCACACTACAAAATTTAGTTAATTTTAAGCTATTTTAAAAGTGATAAATTCATGGTAGAAGTCCAGGGAATTTTCTGTGGGGCTGTTGAACAGTCTGTTAGTTTGTTGTTGTTGTTGTTATTGCTGCTGCTGCTGTTATGTGCCTTCAAATCATTTCCGACTTATGGCAACCCTAAGGCAAAACTATCCTAGGGCTTTCTGGGGCCTGAGAGTGTATGATGCGCCCAAGGTCACCCAATGGGTTTCCATCACCAAGTGGAGAATCAAACCCTAGCTTCCAGGGTCATAGTTCTATGTTCAAACCACTACACCACTCTGGCTCTCTAGTTCTTTGTTGGGGCACCTCAAGCTGCAACATAAACTTCAATCTGTTTGTGTGGAAAAATTTTCTTGCATGGTATCCTTTTCCTGCATGGTAATTTTGAATATATGACATAGCACACAGAGGATAACGCATACATGTCTTTAAGCAAGATGATGGGTGTTACAGTATAACCGGGAGCATACTTTGAGCAGTAAAAGGGAACTGTTTTGTTAACAGGATGTGGAAAAAGATAAGGAGACACTGGAGTGAAAAACAAGGGGCTACTGGCTGGCTTGTGTTGGAAGATAAAGATTTTAAACTCTGAGGAGAAAGAACAGCAAGCAATGTAGCTCTAGAGACAAGTAAAAGTAAAAGTAAAAGGCTGTGTCACCCTGACAGTGTAAAAATTTGACCAATAATGTGCATTTTTGAAAGGACAAGGAGAATAGCAATTTCAAATGGAGAATGTGTTCATCACTGACAGAACTGGTATAAAGAAATGTCAGTCCAATTGATCAATTGATGATTTTTAATGGTAATTTTAATTGACTTAATTAAATAAGCCTTTGTACCCTACTCAATCTCTCTGAGTTGTTTTTTATTGACTTCATAAAGGCGGATTTTGTGCTAACACAGAGAAAAATCTGATTGCTAGATGGCACGTATCTTTAGACCAGGGTAGGCAAAAGTGTGGCACCAGATCAGTCGTGGCCTCCCAGGGCTCTTTTTGTCACCTTCAAGGGCCACCGAGAGATAAAAAAAAATTAATGCCCCCAAATGCCCTCTAGGGGCTTTGGTTGGCATTTCCACCAAGTTTAGGGCTTCCTGGGTTACTATAAGTCCAGGACACATCTTTTTTGAAATAGAAAGTGAACAGGAAGTGATTTACACTCAATCCCTGTTGTTAAAATCTCTTGGCCAGAGAGGCCTTAAAAAGTGGCAAAAAAAAAAAAATTACCTCCATGCCCCCAGAGGACATTTGGGGGCATTTTATTTTTATTTTTATTTTATTTTTTATTTTTTTGGTGCAATGCAGCCCTCCAAGGCTCTCCCGGAGGACTAATGTGGCCTCCCTGTCTTCCACAGTTGCCCAACCCTGCTTTAGACCAAGAAATACATAATTTCACCTGGTATCACCACTACTGGCACTATGAACCACCATTTTAACCTGTTGTTGACAGAAGGGTGCCAAGCAAACTTCAACCAGATTATATACAGGAAGAGCCATGGTTGATCAAACCAGAGGCCCATCTATCTAGTCCAGGACTGTGTTCCCAAAGTGGTCAGCCAGAAGCATACAGGAAGCCTACAAGCAGAACATAAGCACACTAGCATTCTTCTGCTCTTTTCCCCAGGTAACTGGTATTCAGGGAAACACTTTCTATGCTGGATACAATATACACCCTTAAGAATTTGTCTATCCCTTTGAAAAGCTGTTCCAGCTGACAGCCAGCATTATATCTTGTGGAAGTGAATTCCAAAGTTTAACTATATGCTGCATGAAGAATTGCTCCCTTTTCTCTATTTTGAATCTCCCACCATTTAATTCCATTTTATGATTATAGGATCTAGTGCAATGGGAGATGGAGAAAACTTCTCCCAAACAGCCTTCTCCTCACATGCTTAACTTTAGAGACTTTCATCAGTTCTCCCATTACTCATCTTTTCCCTCTTTAAAAAGAAAAGACGCACAAATTCACAAGAGAGTTGTTCCAGCACCTTGTACGCTCTGATTGCTGTTTTATGTACCTTTTCCAGTTCAGTATCCTTTTTGAAATGTATTACAAAGGCATTATGGTATTTGCTTGTGTGTGTATCAGCTTAAGCCTAACGACGGATGGGGTGGGGTGGAATATGTTACAGTAATGCATTGGAAAGAAGCTACTTTGGGTAACTTTTGAGGATGGGCAAATTGCAGCCCTAGGACCACATGCTCACCCCAAGGCTGTTTTTGTGGCACTAAACCCAGTTTTGCTCGCCTTCTCCCACTTTCCTCTGTTGTCTTCAGTTTACTTCAATTGCTGCAAATTGAGTTCCAAATGAAAAAGTAGTTTGCGCTCAACTCAGCAGGAAGGAGAAGTGAGGATGGGGCAGAATCTTCCTGTTCCCAGTAGGGTCAGGCAAAAGCAAACTGCTGCCACCTTCCCCAGTTTGTGTGGTCTTCATCATTAATAACTTTTGCCACTTTGATTGCACTCTGACGTTGCTTGACACAAGTCCCAGCTTTCTTCTGCAGAGTATTGGAGAGTATGCTTCTGTAACAATTTCTTTTGTTAAAATATAACACTGATGAGGGACATAAAACACTGAGGCCATTTCTGCATGGTGTCTCAGTCCCACTATGGGGACAGGATGGCAACAGTCCATGGGTCATGCTTTCACCTATCATGATTGTGAGATATTTGCTTAACAGAATAAATCCATAAAGCGCCAGGGATTGCTCAATGCTTCCATCCTTCCTGGCCATGTGGAAGGACAGGAAGTACAATGGAGGCACTTCCTCCCCCAGCACAGATTGGGAAAGAACCTGGTTGCGCTGTGGAAGGCAGGCATGTGTCACTCGTGCTCCCTTCCGCAGGGACCCAGTCCGATGCAGAAGGAAGCATTCCTGTCATGCTCCCTTCCCAGCAATGGTGCTGCCAAAATCATGATGAGAGGACAAGTGGATCAGGTAACATGCAGAAGTGGCCTGAGATATGCAATAATGTTCTACAGCACACCATGCTGCTGCAGCTGTTTATGCAAGATTGGATGGTTATAGTAAGAAAGCCAAAGGATGATACTGAAAGGGGAAAAGAAATCCTGTGCAGGATTGAAAGGGGAAAATAAACCTGTGGATGTGTGTTTGTCCTCTACTAGCATGAACTGCCAGAACAGGTCCTGGGTGGACCTGTCATAGCTGTGTGCCCCTGCTTTAGGCATTAGACAGTGGCAACAAAGTGGTGAGCAGAGTTTTTAAAGTTACCTGTAAGAATAATTATTCTGTTATGCTGTGGCCATCCACAACTGAACACTGAAAGGTTGATGCTGTACCCCCTCCCCAAATCAAAAGTGGATAGTAGGCAAGGCCAGTCAGGTTACTTTGATTCCTGAGATGAGAGCAGACAAGTCTCTCTTTCCTCTTTCTCCTCTTCCCTATTTCCATTTCTCCCCCCACTGCCAATGAAAATAGAATCGTAATACTAACAACTCTCTTCCCTTCATGACCCCCCAAACCTGCTGCCTGAGTTAGCAGCTTCTCATTGCCTTACTGTACCAGGACTGCCACATGGATAGAAGTGACAGGCATGCCCTTATACAAGCTGAGGAGACAGCAGTGATGGATGGTGAGTCTGCTTTAAATGAAGTATCTGAAGTGCTGAGTTCTATTCCTCAAATAGGGGAGAGCTTCTTCAAAGTTTGGATAAAATCCTGGAGTGGATTAAATACCCTGCTGACATGGGAATAACCAGCCACAGCTAGGGGACAATATAGCAAATGTACCCTAGTCCACAATGCTGGGAGAAAAAATTCCTGAGGAAGACCTACCATGATACAACCATATAAGTCCTTTTATATTGTCATCTTTTACAAGAAGTCAAAGGTTGTTGCCTACCACCAGCAGACTGTTATACGCTTGCCAGCAGCTAGAACATGGATTCTTAAAGGAGATAATCTGTTCTGCTTACAACTGGAGATGTTTGCTACAAGAAGAAACAGATCAGACATTGCATTTCTTCAAACTGCTTTAGACTTCATTCATTCTGTACTGATTTCCTTTGTTACAGTAAGTTCTGGGGTAGAGTTTCATGTATTTCTGTATTTTTAACGTTATTTTTGTTTGTGTTCCTTGCATTTTTACTTTTTGGTTGTATGGGGTATTCCACTCAATTCTGTGCTTTTTGCTCTTTGAGGGTTCTTTTGTATCCTTCCCCATTATTTATATTGGCTGTATATATTATTTTCATTATTAATTGCTTCCATATTCTGCAATACTGTTTGCAGTTTGGTTTATGCATTTGTGATAGGGTTTTTCGTTTTTGTTTTTTGTCTGTGAATCAGTGGTTGAAACTCTTCCTTTTTGCATTGGCTTGCCATTTCACCTTGTGGTGTGGTGCTCCTAGTACGCATATTGAGTGCACCATATGCTGAGGCCATATTTTGGGTTTCTGTGAATTAGCTCTGAACATAGTGACAGTAAAAAAAAGAAAAGAAAATCTACAAGCAGAAGCCGTTGGGCTAGAAATATCCCAAAGCCAAGCTATTTAATAAGCTGCAGAGGTCTGCCTTGATTCATCCAGGCTAGAAATATTCACAGTGGCATTTCTTGTGGTCTTCCACACTTGGTCCATTTCTATTCATTCTCTCAAACCAGGAAGTGAGGGGGTGTTCAAAAGCAAAACCCTTGTAAAAAGCCAGCCAAAGGACTTGCTTTACCTCTTCAAACCAACATGCATATGCCAGGTTTCCCAGATTAGAATTTAAAACAAAACAAAGCCACCCAGACTAATCATTGTGGATAATTAAGCTTAATTGAGTGTCAAGGAAAAAGAAAAAAGAGAAGTCGTTGGGCAATTTTAGAAGGCAAAATAATGATAGGTTAACCCAATCCTCCTGACCAAGGAAAAATAAATTTGCACATGTTGTCATGAACATGGCAATGCACATTCTGAGCCTACAAACCTATTCAAATGTGTATTTTTCTTCTATACAAAGTAAGGCCCTTTCCACATGGGGGATGGGGAAATGGGGCAGCGCACGCAGGGACGGATCTTACCTGAAAACAGGTTTCTCCGTCCCTGCAGGGAGCGCGCGTTCGCCGCTCCACACGCTGGCGAATTTCAGCGGCATTCGGCGGCGCCCAAAATGGCGGCCGGTGACTTCCGGCGGTGCTCCGCCAATCAGGGCAGCGCGCCAGCCGGAAGCCCACCCCCAGGTAGCTCTGCAGGGACGAGCTAGCACGTCCCTGTAGTTTCAAACAGGGCGCTGCAACGGATTAATGCACTCGCGTTTTTAAAAACCACATGAAATGTGGTTTTTAAAAATCGCGCCCACCCCTTGCGGCCACGCTAGGGCGGTTTGAGGTGTGGAACCTCCACTTTTCAAACCGCCCTAGCACACCCCACGGTGTGGACGGCCCTAAGCCATTCTTTTTACCCCATGTGGAAAGGGCCTAATTTGCACATGTTATCATGAACATGGCAATGCACATTCTGAGCGTACAAACCTATTCAAATGTGTATTTTTCTTCTATACAAAGTAAGTTTCTGTTTAATCTTAAACAAAATGTTGCAGTGTAAAAATTTTCCTTCTCACTGTTCCAGTTAACCAACCATGCCCTTGCTCATTCTGTTCCTCCTCTAACCCTGTTATCTAGCCATACCTTTGCCCATCACACTCCATTTCAGCCTTCCTCCCACCCAGTTTTTCATTCTACCTTCCACTGTGAGCCCGCATTATATATCCTCTAACTATGCACAGCCCTTGCTGGATCCCTTAAGGTTATTTCCTCCACCTTTTTTTTTTTCTAAAAAACCTTGGGATTTACCCAAAACTCAAAACCCAAATTAATTTTTGGACTACAGAACGGCGATTTCTGAGAGCTGCAGAGCAAAATGAATAGCTTTTCTAAGCTCTCCCACTGAACAGCAGACACAAAGGGAATGCCATTGTGTTTTTTCCCCATCATGGAATTCAAGATACTATACAAGGGGTCCCCCATGATTTCCCATTCAAGCATCGACTATATTTCTAAAGCTTCAGCAAGATAGCTCCGTCATGTGTTCTCAAACAAGGACCTGTCGTCATAGGGTTCTAGTCTTCACAAGAGCGGAAAAGAAAACTGTGAGAGCTGTTTAAGGAAACAAAAGTAGCTTGCTCCTAGCTTATCCAACAGATAGCTTTCTATTTTCCTTCCTCCTTTCTGGAAGAAGTTTATGAGAGCTTACCTTATAACCCATTTATCTAGGCTGGTGACTTGTAAAATGTTATTGGACTGAAACTCACTTCCATCCAATTCATCATAGCTGAAAGTGGCACATGAGGACACTTGTCATCTAACCACATCCAGAGGGCCACGGGTTGCTCACCCTTGTTTTAAAGGAAGACAATAAACCTGATATAATTGCTGTAAATAGGAGCCATCTATACATGGGGACTCTTCAAGGAGTGATAATTAACGCTAGCTAGACGTTGAAAAGCCCAGTAGTAACTTTGTAAATCCTTTCCTTAATAACAAGAGTATAACTACATCACCTTATGCAAAGGTATAACCACATTACATTACAATTTTAACATAGTGAAGGATTGTAACTGTAACTTTAACTGTAATTTTTAAAGTTCCTTTTTTTATTTTAGTAGCATGGCTTCACTAAATTATGGAGGAGCAATACTGTATGGTTCAAGTATTTGGCTCATCTGTTGAATGAAAAGAACTCCATTTTTTAGAAAAGTAAGTAAAAGTAACTATTGCTTTACTTTTGAGAAGCACAAAAGTAGAAACGCACATTTTTAAAAACTATTTTAAAAAAACTATAATGATTTTTAACTATATTCTAGGTCTGATAAAGAGCTAGTACTTCTTAAAATCAACCTTATAATCTCCTGGAAAGCCTAATTCTACCCCCTTCCATGGTTAATACCCCTACCACAGGGTAGAATTGCTGCTTTTTTAACACAGCATCATATTTACATTCTCTGGCCTCATTCCTTCTTATAATCACAAACAGAATAGCCCAAATGGGAAATGCTGTTTTCTGCACAGAAAATGCTGTAATTGGAGGCTTAGGGCCTTTCCACACTACACTGTTACAGAGCTATTGTTCCACTTTCAGCATCCTGTGAAATTTTAGGCTTTATAGTAGGGATGGGACAAATCCAGAATTTTTTGAATCCGAGTCAGGATCTGAATCTCTGGAGGGTTCTGGGAATCCATGAATCTCACGAATCTCAAATCTTTCAAAAAGAGTTTAAAAAGCAACTGTTTAATTTTAAAAAAAAACTGTTCAAAACTTATTTTAAACAAAACTTTTTCTTAAAAAGCCTATTTTTTCAGTTGGTGCATTTGAAAGATTTGATTCGCCTATTTTTGCACAGGGATTCGGATTTGCAAATCTTGAATCCTTGCTGAGAATTTGAGGATTCGGTTGGCCCATCCCTAGTGCATAGTGTACAGAGGCCAAAGAGGTCTCTGACTGAGAATTCTAAATGCCACCCCCGCTAAACTGCAAACACCAGGATTCCACAGGATATTGAAAGTGGAATAATAGCATTATAACAGTGTAGTGCAGAAAGGCCTTTATTCTACACAAAATTCACACATGGTTGATTTGCATAGAAAATATCATTTTCTGTGCAGAAAACAGCTTTTTCTGCACAGAAAACAGCTTTCTGCACAGAAAACAATACTCCTGCATAGGAATATTATTTCATGTGCAGAATATGCTGGTTTCCTAACAAAAAGATGCAAATTTTATGCAGGATAAATCCTGACCTGCAAAGATTGTCATCAGTCCAAGATTCTTCCTTTCAGGCTTTCTCAGCATTCAAAATACATGTTTTTCCACCATTTCTCAAATATTTTAAAATATTCTTGCCACCTGTAAGGCACAGTTTCTCATCCAGCTATGGGTACATCTGAAGACAGCTTTTTCAGCAAATGTCTCAGGTGCATTGTGAATAAAAGTATGTAGCAGGTAGCAATTCTGAGAAGCAAAGACACCAATGGCTAATGAAACAAGCTTAGGTTTTGTTGTATGGCCTGCATCAAACATAGGGAAGCTGTTGAAGGATTCTAAGCTAACATGAGACTAAGCTAGCTTAATTTTTGGTAGAAGTTCCCACCTGTAAGTTTACCTATTGGTCAGAATTGCTAGCCTCTGTACATGTGCACTCTCTATCAAATTCAGGTAAATGGCCGCATATAGCCAGTTTTAAAGCTGAAATCATTTTTACCTGAAAATTGCATTTGCTAAATTTATCATTTTTTCCATTATGGGATACTATAAATCTCAGAATAGAACAGTAACAACAACATTGGCAACAACAATTTTGTCCTAACCAAATTTCACTGTCTTCCTGTTCAGCATGAACTGAGTGGATTATTTCTCCCTGCCTCCTTCTCATACTTGTGAAAAACACTTTCATAATCTCCTATTTTTCCATCAATTTTACATTACATTTTTTAATTTCCTGGACTTTTTACCATACATCTGGGTTTGGAACCTACATAACAGTGTGGCAGATTTCCACTGGGAAATTAAAAGTAATGGCTCTTGTTCAATTATTTAGTTGTTCTTTATTAATACAAAAACCAGCAAGTGCATAACTATTTTTATAAATCAATAGCAGTAGACATCAGTTTTCTTCATATTTGTACACAGACCTCATGTTGCCTGGTTTTCCTTTTGTTTACTTAGAAATGCATATGTAACTGACATGGACTCTGATCTACCATGAGATATGATCAAATTTTTTCTATAATGCATATCTTCATACGAAGAAGGAAACGCTTAAGCTAATATCCCAAAAGCCACATGTGCAGCTGGGACCCATCCCTAATTATGGAAGGAAAACAACCACTGGTGAAAATCACTCCTTCGTCAAAAACAGGGAAGCCCCAGATGCATTTATGGAATTCAGCAACTGGATCATAGCCCTAATTTTCTGGAGAGCAATTTTTTCCTCCTTTTGAATGTTAGAAGCAGAACTGTTTTTCTTTGTATGCTGTGTAGTGCTTTACATACTGGCACTGAAATAAGTGCAGCTATGAAAGCAGCCACAAAGAAACTAGACAAGATCCTTAATTGTACAGCTATATTATGAAATACCAAGGTCAGGATTGTTCATGCCATTGTGTTTCTGCATTTCTGTGGATGAGCTGGAAAGTTAAAATTGACAACTTCTCTTTGATTTGACATTATCTTGTCAGTTTTGGTTTATTTTCTGTTAAACTGCTGTACAAGAACACAACAACCCATTCCATATCCCCATACTTTTAATAATGTTATCAACCAATTAAAACACACACTAGCTCCTCTGGATATAATGCTTTACACTGATTCCTTTGCTGGACTTGGAACCTTATAGAATGAGCCCTCAGTATCCACTAGGGTTTGGTTCCAGCCCCCCTCACTCAAGTCCCATTATAGACGATAAAATCAAATGGCAAAATCAAAGTTTGCTTTCTCTCTCTTTCTCACTCTCTCTCTCTTTCTTTTAATATTCTCTAGGTATAGTTGTTTGAATCCATGGATACAGAATCCACAGATATGGAGGGCCTACAGTGCACAAGAAGACATGCTTTTCCATCTACACCACAATGAAGATGTGAATGCACACCTCATGTTTGTCCCTGAATGTGGCATGATAGTTGTGTCTCACTATCTCTGAGTGTGAACTAGAACTGCATTGTTCAGACTTCATATTTGTTTCATTTTGTGATTTGGCTAATATGGTAGGGGCCTGTGGCAAAAGTTTTTGTCTGACAATACTTGGAAAAAGTTAAAAGATAGGAAATGAATTGGAAAAATGGCACTGAAAGGAAGAATACATGATGAGATGAAGCAAGGATTGTCTGTCTGTCTGTCTCTGTGTGTGTAAGCGATATAGAACAGCCTTATCAGTTGCTGTAATTAGTTGCAGTGATAAAAGACATATATACCTCAAAAAATACTTAGTAAACTAGAAAGTACTATAGCGCTTATTTAATTTTTGGAAACTTCCGTATTTTTCTTTCAACTGATCCAGGGATTTTATGCCCTTGTCTTGCTTCTGATTCAGTTTAGTATATTGTGTGTGTTTCAGTCATTTGTTATTTTATGTCAGTGTTTTAGTTTTCTAACTAAACAACCTATTTTGTTCAAATCTGTTAACAAGAAAGGGTTGATTATGCATTTTATTACTTTATTTTTAGATATGACTACAATCTTTTTGGTTCACTGAAAGGAACCATGGATGGGACTGTCCCTTCTTAGCTTCATGGTATACTAAGATTAAGTCAAGTAAAAGAGATCTGCCACACAATAAGCTTCAGAGCTCAAAAGAAGTCTGATCCCAGCAGGGCTAGAAAGACATTTTGCTGCCTATGATAAATGGTACCCCCAACCCCTAACATTAAGATTAAGGGCATGGGAGAAATCCAGAGCTTCTGGCTGAGATTTGATGGACTCGTCTCTATCCGTGCTTCCTAGATTACCTAGTAGTCACAATTTGCACTCCAGAATCTTCACACTGATGAACAGGTGTGGACACGCACACACCTTCGCAAATGTGCATATTTGAAAATTGCATGTAGAATGCATTGGAATGAATTCCATGTACAGAAGCTGAATGGACTGTAAATTGAATCTTATTTTCACATTTTCAGTGGAGAGTCAGCATGGTGTAGTTGTTTGAGCACTGGACTACAACTCTGGAGACCTGCGTTTGATTCCCCAGTCAGCCAAACTGGGTGATATTGGATGTGTCACACAATCTCAGTCCCAGAAAACCACATGATAGGTTCACCTTAGGGTCACCATAAGTTGGAAACAACTTCAGGGCACACAACCACAGCATTCTCCGCCACACTTGAGGAGTCAGGCTAGTTTGGTGGAGGAGGAAATATTATGTGGCATATATAGTTTCTTCCAGCAGATGAGAACAGCTGGTAAATTCACAAGAAGCAACTGGAAAGCTACACTTCTCTCCCTTTCCAGTCTCAGTTGTACAAGGTGGTTGCTTTGTCCTGCCTAATGGTAGGGCCAGCTCTGATAGGAAAGTAGCTCATTAGCTTGGAGGGAGGAATACAAGAATCATGCTTTACAAAGATCTATTCTCAACATCTCAATGCCTTTCTTTGCTCACTTAATACCTTTTTTCAGAGACGGCTGTGTCACTCTGTGTGATAGCAATGCCCAGGTCCCCTTTGTGCATCTCTAGTAGTCTAGATACTATACAGCATTGTGAATCATGCAGCCCTCCAAAGGGTGTTGGATTATAACTCCTAGAAGCCCTGGCCAGAATAAGCAATGGTGATGAATGCTAAAAAATGTAGTCCAACAACATTTGGACAGTCACCTGATTCCCACACCTGCACTTACCTGCATTTCCTCACCATAATATTATGGTGTTAGCAACAGGGATTTTCTTAGGCCCTCATTGAAATTAACGCTGTATGAAATTGCTAGTTATGAACAGAAATCAGCACTTTAATCCATGTTGTTCCCAATATCAGTCTTCAAATTGCTTACTGAAAAGGAAGGCTTGGTGAAAGTGATAGAGCTATCTAGAGTGATGTGGCTTTAGCAGCTATTAACATAAGTTACAAGGGCTGCATGAGGATGAGGCACTTCATCATAGGGCTTCAAGCTATTCCCCTTATGCCCCCATGTCAGTGGGGTGATGAATCCATTCCAAGTTTTAGTGTGAATTTAAAGAGCTACCCAAGATTTTCATCCTGTTCTGAAGATAGAGACATTTCCTTTAAAGTTCAAATTAAAACCAATACAGATTCACCTTCTCAGTCCTTCAGTAGAAAGAATAGTTCCTCACATCCCCAATCTAAATATTGGTTGACGTCTCCGTTCCATCTTTTCACACAAATTGTCTTTGACAGATGAAAACTTGCTATATTGTTCAAATTGATGAAAAAGGGAAGAGAAAATAAAAAAGGGTAGGCTTAGGAGAAACAATAGGGCCAGAAACACACACATACACTCCATTGCATAATGTTCTCATTAGTCTTTCAGCTGAATTTCAAGTATGTTATCAGGCTGCTTGCCAAAAGGAATCGCATACAGCACAACTGCATACCAAACAAATGAAAACATTAAAGGCCACAACACAGAGGATCTCTCAAGGGTGGGCTCCTTCTCGTCTTCCAAAGAGACTGGTGGAATGACAATTCTGCTTTACACTTGTGACTGCAAGAAGAATGCGGGGTGGGGGAGAGAAGAAGAAGAAACCTTCCATTCTTCTGTGTTATCTCAGCAGCAAGGTTGCTTATTTTCCACAGCTGGATCCCCTACTGCAGAATCAATGGCACCTCAGCTGATAAATCATGAGGCAGAAACGCAGAAGAATTTCTCATAATCTCAGTGAGTTGTTTGTGTGTCACTAGTCTGATAACATCTAGAACACTTAAACCTCCTGTTTAGTTGTGAGAATACATCATTTTCTCCAGTTTCTCAAGACACCTTTAAATTAGAGTTTGGATAAAGCCTAACAATAACATATTGCTATCATTGTTTTCTATTGGGGAGTTGAAGATCTGCACTTGGCTGTGACTTAGTGCTGGAACAGGGTGGAGAGGACAAATTAACTCTTTTAGACTATGTCATTTGTCTAATGTAAATCACCCCCCCCCTTCATAAGTTGTTCATTGCTCTATTATGAAAAATGTTTGCTTATCCCAAAATTTTTCCTGGTGGAGCAAATAGATGCAGGGGGAAGACTGTGGGGTTTCATTTGAAAAAAAGAGTTGGATCTGGCCCAGTTCCAAACCAGATTGCCCTCTGGCTGCTTTTTCCCCCCAAAATCTAATGAGGGGTCCAATTATGGATCTTCAGGTGATCTCATCTCATTTCATTTGGCCAACCATCTGACCTCTGAGGTTGAGCAATTCCCCAGCATAGTGTAAGATTCCTTTCTCGCCTTACATTATGTGCAAATATTTAATGTCAACAGCATTGCTTCTTTTCAACTTCATCTTTATTTTCCAGTGCTCCATTTTCCATTTCCAGTTTCCATCTGTTAACTTATATCTAATGTTATTTATTTTCTTGAATTGATTTTATTGTTCACTGCCCTGAGACCTTCAGATATAGAGTGAGATATAAATATTTTAATAAAATAGTATAACTAAAATAAAGAGACTTCAGCAAACATGCTACATGTTCACATGGAGCAGCAGCTGACAACATCTGGACAACCACATTTTGCGCTAACTGCAGCTTTTGAACAGAACTTAAGGGCAGCTCCACACTGCAGTAATCCAACCTGACCTTCCAACATTAAACCAGTTTTACAGTATTAAGCAAACATAAGGGAAGTTCAAGACATTGTGGATCATAAATATGGCATAATATCTGTGGAGCACAAGCAGATGCTGGCCTAAGATCAAGTGGGGACAAGTTCTGACTGCACTGGACACTAAACACACACAGAGAGAGACGGAGAGGGAGAGGGAGAGAGAGAGATTAACTGATGTTCAGTCAGTAGTAACTATGGTGGTTCCAATCACTATCAAAATTTGGTGGCAACTGAAATGAATTTCTATGATGCCAGACCACCCTCTCATAAACTACAGCTCCATGAACTACTAGGGCAGGTCATCTTCTTCCATCCCAGAAAGGAACAGAGAGAGTTAAAACTCCCCCACTACCCCATCATCACTGTATTTTGGCAGTGCACTTCTAACAGTTTAGATGCTGAGTTAGTATATTATATCTGAGTATATCTGAAGGATAATCAGCATTGCTTTGTAGTGAGTAAACATCACTGAAAGAAAGCTGTTCTCTTTCCCTTCGTTGCATAAATAAAGCTTATTTCCAAAGCAAGATTTCTTTCTTTTACCTTCTGATTTCTTTCTTTCCTTTTCTTAAACAGAAGCACAATTATCTGTATTGATAGTTAATATATTCAGGGAGAGATCTGAAGTTGTTGCTTTTCCCTTTGGACCTACTAATCAATAAACTCTCTATTCCCCCATTTCATCTCCCTATCTTCACTTAATTCCTAGTAATGAATTTTCAGCCAGCAGTTCTTGGATGAAGATCTTTTTTAAATGTCAGTAGGATCCTTCATAGGACACTAGCCAAGAGCATATTCTTGACAGACACTTTTTGGATAGTAAAAAAGAATTACAATCATTTAGCAATAACAAGGTAAGTTGTTGTGCATACATGTGGAGACCCATAATCTCGGAGAAATGTGATCACTGATGTTCAAAGAAAAAGTAACATTAAAAACAGTTCTGATATTTCAGACACCATCCTCTCATTTGCTACACATGTGGCAGTTCACCAGATTGCACTGTTGTTTACATTGAGGCCTCATTCCCATAGGGAGAAGTTAAAGGGAATCAGCTCTGTCCATCTGTGCATATTCTCTTGTTTTATTACAACAACATTTTATTCATATTCTAGAAATGGAAGATCTTGCCTCTGGCACCACAGCTGTTTGGCTTTCAACTTCCCCATAGGTTATATATATATATATATATATATATATATATTTCCTAATCGAGTGAAATTGAGGCCTGCTTCATACATTCAAGTTCATAAATTGATGGCTGCAGAATTTTGATGACTTACATGTGCGGTGGAACATTACAGGTCTAATGGTACAGACAGCACTTCCATGAAATTCCCTGTAGACTCAAACACAACATTTTTCTATGGCTCAATGATCAGTCACCAGGTATCAAGTGTACAGTGATCAAGGAATTGTATGTGAATCCATCTCCTTAGCATCTCCTTAGCATCACTGATAAAGGTGTGTTGGTGTCACTTCATTTTACTACTACTTCTCAGGAATGAGAAGAAGAAGATAACCATAAGCAAAAGATGGAGTTCTTTTAGCAATGGCAAGAATATTTGAAACTATTTGAAAAATGGTCAAAAAATATGTTCCTAAAGTCTCAGCAAGCTCTGATGAGTAGAATGTTGGACTGATGGGGATCTTCATAGTTTATTTTGTGTGAAATTCACATGGTGTATTTTCGCACAGAAAGCAGCATTTTCTGCATGGGAAACAGTGTTTTCTGTGCAGAAAATAAGAATTCTGTGCTGAAATAGTATTTTCTCTCTAGAAACTGTCACTTACTGCACCAAAAATGATGTTTTCTGTGAAAAAAAAAAGACCATGTGTGAATTTTGTGTAGAATGGGTCCCTAACTGTGAATAGTCTTCAAAGACTGCACAGTTTTCAAAGACTTTCTCAGAGTGGAGTCTAAAGTTGCTTATTGCTTCCTTCATGAATGAACTTAGTGAAGAATTAGATCCTCAGGCCTTGTCTTGAGATATGTACAGTCTAAATTGGAGTGGGAAATATGTGTTGCATGGACTATATCTAGCACTTTGTCCTTTTTTCTACCCCCTCAAAGCTTCCCAAAGATCTTTATTCCCCTTATAATATATGGAAATGAAAAAAAAAAAGGGCTGTGCTTCAAGAGTGCCTTTTCCCCCTTTGGAACAAGATACATGCTCCTCACCTGCCTTGTGTAAGAGCAGATTTATGGTCTCAGGGCAGACTATATGGCACAAACACCTTTTTTTCCCCACAAAAGAGGAATGGTCACAGAAGCTAAGGAGAAACAGCTGGACTAACACTGTTGCCCTCCAACATCTGTCAAGTAAGGCTGTTGCCTCACTCTGCCTAACAGTAGGTCTGGCCCTGGTTTTCACACAATAAAAAGGAGCACTGTGGCTGACATTCAACTATGGCCATTTCCTCACAGGGCAAGGGAATCACCCCCTGCCGGTACTTACCGGACTTCTTGGCTTCACGGTTGGGTCCAGGCTGGTCCGGAGCAGTGCATGGCCGCCACTCCACACTGCTCTGAGGATGAAAATGGCGGCTTCCGGTTGGTCAAGGCTCTCCACCAGCCGCTGAAGCTCGCCAGCCTAAAGCCCACCCCCACCAGATTGCAGACTCCCACTGGTGCAAGCCTGCAAATCTGCACCAAAGCGTGGGCACAGAGTGGCGTACTCCGTGCTTTTAAAAGACCTGTTTCAAGCGGTCTTTCAAAAGCATGCTGGACAACCACTTCGGGTTGTTCCAGAGCAGGCTGAGGTGCAGAACTACACTAAGTAGGTCCGACCCAGTCCGCTCCCAGGTGTAGACGTCCTCCCAGGAGGATGCTCTGCACCGTTTCTTTAAGCCTGTGAGGAAATGGCCTATGTGTAAGTTGTTAGACTTATTTTTTTAACAATATGCAAGAGTTGTATCCAGCTGATGACAATGTGAACAGAGTTGCATGTGTAGGATTTTAGAGCATTAAAGTATGTAGAGTATCATGGAAATATTGATTGTCTCTGCACTGTCATTGCACATCGCAATTCAACAGTGGTTTGTCAGCCATGCACACTGACCACTGATAAACATCAGTATTCAGTATAGAGGTGGCTTGACATAACTCCACCAGTGGATATTTACACTGAAGAGAAGCGACATTGGATCTTGACCTCCACATGTAAAGGAGGTTCTCAGCAAAAACAAAAACAGCTCCTTCATTGCAGAAGTTGGAGGCCATTTCCTCTGCTAACGGTGGAGTAGTTTACTCTGCTTAGAACTCCTATAGGTTCCAAGGAAGTGGTTACATAATATAAATATAGCTGTAAAAATAAAGTGAACTGAAATAGGCACTGCTATCTTAGAGTCAAAAGGGTCCAGGCTGGCTCCACTTTGAATCTGAAAATAACAAAGAATTTGGAGTACTGTTTGTGTAACTAAATCAGAATAAAACACTGCCCTGAAGAAGAGCTCCGGCCTAGAATAAACCAAGACTTTGGTTGTTGGATGAATGCATTTTCTGTGTGCCTTAGTATTTCTGTTGCATCAGGGTTGGGAGGTGGCATCCTCTTTTGTGTATCAGTGTCTTCCATAACACAATCTTCCTAGTTTTAAACTCTAGCTGCCTCTATAAACACATATTGCTTATTCCAGGAGTGAAAATCATGTAATGTCATTTGGTTGCAGCTCCCATAAGCCATAGCCACCATAGCAAGGATGCTGAGATTTACAGTTCCCAATAGCATCTGGAGGGCCACATGATTCCCAGCCAAGCTTTAGATCCTGTTCTCTGGCTTCCAAAAATGCAGACCCTGTGAATATATTTGGAAGTAAGTTCCACTAGGTTCAATGGAGCATAAATAGTACCTAGTACTGCTCGCTTCCAGGTGTCTTGATTTTACTGAAGGAGCAAACACACAAACAGGTTTGCAATGTACCCTAAAAGCCCTTTCTAAAGCCTAGGTTCTAGTTGAAGTTCTGGTAGCTCTCCAAAGCTCCTTTAATTTTGAAAAGTATCAAAACCAGTTTGAAGGGGCCCAATTTGGCTCTGGCTTTTGGCTCTGTCCAAATCCAATGCACATTCCTGGTTTCTGGCATCCAGTTACATAATAGCTACCCTCATGCTATTTGTTACCCTATCCAGTCTTAACAACATACAAAAATGTAGTATTTACCTAGAAATAAGGAGGAATGTGAAAAACTCCCATGCTCATCCATGTGGTATTTTTCTGAATCTTTTCCTCGTGCCCTTCTCACCTTTTGTCCTTCCCACATTCGCAGAGTGTATTTTTTCCTGTTGTGGAAATTCACCTACATCACCTGCATTTTGCCTCATTGCTGCATTTTCACTAATGTATGTACATATTTACCCACTGCTCCCAATATATATTCATTTTTGCATGCATTGTCTCTTCTGGGTACATTTTCCTCATTTTTGTATGCCTCGTCTCCCATATGTCTGTACTTATTCTTTTGGCTGTACACATTTGTAGATGTTCACAGTTTCAGAAGGTATCCCTGTTCACATCCCTGTTTCTCCAAAGTACAACTTACATGCCCAAGATGAATGAGTTTATGAGGCAAAGTGCACTTTATCTTGTGACGAATTTTGAGCAGTGATGTTTGAGCAGTGAAATGGACACTTTCAACAAGAACCTTGATTCCATTAAAAAAAAAAAAATATTTTCCATCACTAAGAATAAGTCAAAGTGACCTCAGTAGGGAGCAATTTTTTCCAGACAGGATTGCATTGTACGTGACTTAAATGTCCTCTCTCATTTATGAGCTTGATTCACTCCATGGACCAGCAAACTGGCAACTAGGAAACAGTAAGGATACAATCAGTAGAGCGAAGGTGGAAAAAAGGATGGTAGAAGCTGAACTGAACATAAACTAAAACTAACCTCTGCAGTGTGGAGAGAATATGTGGTAATCTTGTGCTATTCCACAATTTGGAGTGGGAAAAATTGTGCTTGGTCAGCTTTTTAAGCAACCCAACTTAATTCATGCTTCCTGACATGTGATCCACCAATCATATGTGTTTTGGAATGGATAGGAATGTTTAATAAGTTCTCTGCTCAAACCTTTCTACAAAAAATGTGCATATAAAGGAAAATGGTGTATGAAAGACATTTATTGGGGGACTATCACAGACAACCCAGTGGAATACTAAATATTACAGAAGATTTTGAGAGGAGTCAGAGAAGAGAATTTGTAAAGATGGCTTTATTCACTGAGGAAAAATGAGGCTGTGATCCTTTTAATATATTCCATGGAAAGTACTACAAGTTATAATTGGGGAAGAAGACAAATATGATCTTCCAGTAGTCCCACAGAATATGGAAGGAGGTGCCTGAAGCATTGAAAATCTTATTTCAGAGCAAACGGGATATAATTACTGAAGGACAACATGACGTTATCATAGTTAAGTCAGTTGATGCCACACCCACCAGAAAAAACTATCTTTTCATCCGGGCAGTAGCCTTACTGAAGTGATTTTCAGGTGCTACAGAGCAGGAACCTGGGAAATGATTATTTCCATTGCAGGATACATTGAGATAGGCAACTGGAGAGACCCTTCAAGGCCCTCCTACTAGTGTTTGTCTCAATGCACCATTCTGTGCACTCTGTGACAGGGATAGCACTGTAGTTATCATTTCTTAGTGTCCCAATCTACTGAACCTCACAAACCCTTCACCTGGGGCACTGTCTGGTTTTAAAGGTAGGTCTCTGAGATTACATTTCATCGTTAACAGCTTTCAATATGAATCTCAAAAATTATGAGATGGTAAGTGCCCCTTATGATCTCATAAATACAGGATAGAATGCCAGCCAGTATTATTTGCTTAGTACAGCCAGCTATCTTTGGCTGGTGTGAACAAGATAATTTAATTTATATAGAGAACATACAGTAAATTTGAAAAGGAGGACAGGATATAAAAATTAATGTGAACATCCATCTTAAAAAGAAAATACAGGCCAATGAAGAAATTGGATGTAAAAAAGATAATCATGATCGAGATTCCTCTCCTTTGTCCTGAAGACTGGAGAAGAGGGGCTGGACCCCTGAGCCTCCAGATTGAGCCCTGAGATCTGGGAATAAATTGGGTGCTGAGGTAGAAATTTGGACTTTAGATCAATAAAAGTTGTCTACTCCACTTTATGATCTAGCTGATAGGCATTTTGTTTTCTTTTTAATCAAAAAATGCAAAGAATCAGCCTATAAAGGTGCTCCTGGAAGTCACACCGTTCTGTGCGTGTGAGATCTTCTCTGAATTCGTCTCATTGTTTATGCCACTCCTTGTGTATGTTTGCCCTTGTGTTCAAAGATACCCTGCTTCCTTATCCCATACATTGCCATTAGGTATTTTCTATTGTCTGGACTATTAAGTCAGGATTATAATGTTACTGCTGGTAATGCACCATGAAGACATCTATAGAAATTAAATTCCCTGCTTTCTTTTATGCATGGATTAGAGTAATGAAATACCTGTTTTTCTCAATCCTCTAGCTTCTGTGCCAAAGGAAGAGCAGGAGAGAATCATGAGAAGGACAGAAACATTGTTTCCCTCACCAGGAAGCCTTCCCCTTTTGGTACAGCTTGAGAAAGAAGGGTAACTTATTCCAGCCTAAAAATGAGAGAAAAACTTTGTAAGACAATGTTGATACTCTTAACTAGCTCCATGTAAAATATCAGAGTCTGGTTATTCGTGACACATTTTAGCGACTTTTCAATTTTAGCGTTACACACTTAATCTCTCTTTCTTCCCCTCCCTTCCTCTCTTTCTCATGAGTGAGTATGTTTCTAATTCTCATTGCTCTGTGATGGAGAGCAGATGACTAATGTATGGTGATGACTGACAAAGTAAGGGAAGCCCTTTCACACTATGCAATTATAGCACTATGATTCCACTTCAATTGTCATGGCAACATCCTACCCAATCCTGAGATTTGCACTTTGGTGAGGCACTAGAGCCCTCTAACTGAGAGTTCAAAACATCCTTCCTTAAACTGCAAAATCCTGGAATTCCTTGACATTTAAAATGGGATTTTGGTGCTATAAATGTGTAGGGTGAAAGGACCAAAGTTTGAACAGTCCACGGCACACACAAAAAAATTGAACTGACAAATGCTTCTATTGGCGGCTCTCATTTTAACCCCCTTCAAAGTATGATTGCTAGTAATGCTATCCCGAGGCCTCAGGGGTATTGTGAGAAAATGAAAATGGCAGACACTAGCTGCAACCACTGGAACTGTATAGAAACTGTTTTTCCTTTGTCTGGGCCTGGGACCTGGAGGGGTGGAGAAGGCTGCCTGTATCTCGCAATCTGGACTCCCTGTGGACTCAGGCTCTCAGCAAATGCCCAATAGTGTCTGCCTATAATGCAGGCAAACACAAAAGGAAGAAAAAACTTGATCCATCAGTAATACACTTCAAGAGGAAAGATATAAGAATGAACAAATGAAAAAAAATATAGATTTAAGAGAACAAGAAAGAAAATATTAAACTCTCATATGATGAGACCATAATTCCCATCAGCTCCAGCTAGCATGAACAATGGCCAGATATGAAGGGAATCATCTTCTAATCTAAGGCATGTGGAGGTCATCAAGTTGGGCAAGACTGATGCAGGGGTCTTTTGCACGGTTTTCTAGGAGAGCGGCTTCGGGTGCAGCAGCTCCCACTGGTGAGCCACGAGGTGGAAGAAGGAAGAAAGGTTGGTCCTCATCTGTAGAATTAACTGGAAACACTGCAAAGGCCTTAGGAAAGGCAGTCAAATCATTTCTATTTTTTTTTTAATCTCACCTCCTTTCCTTCAACTAACTTGATAGGGATATTCATACCCCTTCTCCCTACTTTGTCCTCACATCAACCCTATGAAGCTGAGAGACAGTGCCTGGTGCAAGGTTAGGAAATGAATTAAATGGACCAGTGGGGACCTGAACAAGGATCTTCCGGGTCTCAGTCTAACCACTACACCACATTGGGTATTCTTTGTTTGAAAGCTTAGCTGTGGTTGCTGTTTGCCATTGTATCAACCTGGTCTTATGGTGGTCCTATGAAGGAGAAACTTCCAGGAGTAGCAATCATCAACTGTCCTGCACAGGTCTTGCAATTTGAGGACCATGGTGTCCTTGATTGAATCAATCCACCTGTAGTGTGGTCTCCCACTGTTCCTACTGCCTTTCACTTTTTCCAAGTGTTGTCATCATTTTCAAATGAGTCTCATCATCTCATGATAGGTCTAAAGTATGACAAGTTCATTTTAGTCATCTTCGCTTTTGAGTCTTCAAGCTTGATTTCCTCTAAGACCTGTTCACTCATCTTTTTAGCAGTCTATAGTATTTCTGGCACTCTCCTCCAGGACTGCACATCAAAGTTGCTGGGATTTTTTTTTCCCTGACAGCTTTCTTCACTGTCCAGTTTTCACAGCCATATATAGATATCAGAAATACCATGTCCTCAATAATTCTGACTTTGATATTTAATGATATGTCTTTACACTTGAGGATCTTATCTAGTTTTGTCAAGGCTGCCTTTTCAGGCCTTAATGTTCTTATGATTTCTTGATTATAGACTCTCAGAAGGATGGAAAAGTCTTATTTTCAAAATATGGGCTAATAAAACAGTGAATTCCAAAAATCGATCAGTGATATCTATCTATCTATCTATCTATCTATCTATCTATCTATCTATCTATCTATCTATTTTAGGATTGCTGTGAGCAATCCAGTCATGTACCATCCACTTTGGCCTCTGCCAAGAAGGAATAGGATATGATAGGCTCCCATGTGGAATTTTATACAATGTTGAAGAATATATAGAGCCAAGTTTGGGAAAGCTACTTTACAGGCTCTAAATCTCAGAGGTTAATTGCTGTTATAGTCCAAAATAATAATTTTCCCAAAGGTCTAATGGGACAAAAATAATAGAAATGGTGAAAAACCCAAGACTGCGGTTTTCCCTCCACTTATACAAAGAAATAAACTCTATCCAAACACACTGGGATGCCCTCAGAATAGCCTGTATAGATCTTCCTACTAGCATGGAAATGGCCATAATTGATTATTTCCCATTTATGGCATTGTCAACGGTTTGCCACTTTCCTGAGCAAGACTGTTTCTTCCTAAATTAATGGTTTGAGCTCCCAACAGCTGATCTATTGCTAATTGTTTGAACAGAGCAGGACAGTCTGCTCATTTTAACATATATCCAAAACACAGATTTCCACAGCAAATTTAAAAAAAGCAAAAGAAAATATAAATTCCTAACCACAAAAGGGCTTGAGTTGAGGAACATATTTACCCAAGAGCTGATTCACTGAAGGATAAAAGTTTAAAAATACCTCATAACCTAAAGTGAGTCAGAAGAACATAATGTCATTACAAGACTGATGCCCATTCGATGCTTAATATCTCTGCCCAGACCACTGTGCCATCTTGCTGAAAGGAGAATTAACTTCTCTCCAGAGTAAAATCTTTGTGTAAACAGCGGGGACTCCAACATTGCCTAAACGCCTCACGGTGACCAGAAGCCAAAGCACTTCTTGACATCTCGTTCTTTGGAAACAAAAATCCCCTAAGATAAGTAATAAGTCTGGAGTGGGCATTTCAGGCTGAGATATTCATAAAAGTAGAGAGGTAAATAAACAGACACATTCAGAGTGGAAAGACATTGCACAAAGCTGTCTGAATCTCCTAACCACCATTAAGAAAATACAAACAGAACATAGCCATCAAAAGACTGGAACAAGGGAAGAGGAACATATTCATCCTTTCTTCCTGTGCAGTTCGTCTGCCAAAAATTACTCCTTCAGCGTTTTTTATCCCTGCTTATATCTTTTGGCTTCTTTAACATAAGAAAAATGGTTGGAATTCTGTTGGAGAGTTACAAATGTATAAGTGCCATAGTTACAGTGCTACACAGTGACTCTTGTCCCATTCCCCTCAATCCCCACTGCAATCGATGGGGGTCTGGGGGTCAATTGGGAAGTAGCCGACTGTCAGTCTCACACTCTCCCATGAACAATCTCCAATATAACAGACAGAAGCAAGATTCCTGGCACAATCAGCTGTTCCAGATAGGCAGACCCCTGCCAATCATAGTGACTTCTGCTCAGCAAGTGAGGTTTGGGGGACTTTCACAGTCCCTATGTATCCCCTAAACTAGTGAATAGGTAGAGATCATGAATAGAAAACATTCACACCTGCATAACTCTGGGTTATAGATTCATAACTGCACAGCTAGATTCTGGCTGAAACCACCCAACTAAGGTGGCTACTTATGAATCACTCAAAGAGAAGACAACCATCAGTCCAAAAGAGGACAAGAGAGATTTCCTTAAAAATGAGACCATGCTAATTTATATATTTATATTTATATCTTTGGGTGCAAATTGGAAAATAGCCACTAAATAATTAAATAATAAAAATAATATAATAAAAATAATAAAAAATAAAAATTCAACGTATGTCATCATAGTAGGGAAGACTGTGACCAACTGGCCTGAAATGCTCTCAATCTGCTATTGCCAGGGGCTAACTATTAAAGAACAGCCCTAAGGTTTCTCTTTTTATGTCTCTTTGGCTGAAATTCTGGAAGGGCATTATAGCAGTGTAACTACAGTGGAATAGGCAATGGTGTTTGAGGGAAAGGCTGTTGGTATGGCAGCTGTGAAAGAAGTAAGGCAGCAGAACAGTAGATTTCTCAGAGCTGGGTGATTTTTTCTGCCCTCCTTCACCACCTTGACCAACAAAATATAACTGCTAGCATAGACACCAACAAGATTCCAGCCATAATCCTTAAATTAGAATTTGATTTTAGTAGCCCACTAAATCAAACCTTATAAACATTAGCCCTTTGGTTTGTTGTGCCTTTCAAGTCATGTCTTACTTATGATGACCCTATCACAGGGTTTTCTGGGGCTAAGAGTGTGCAATGTTCCCAAGATCATGAAGTGGGTTTCCATGAGTGAGCAGGGAAACAAACCCTGGCAGAGAATCTCTGGGGTCATAGTCCAATATTGAAATCATTACATCATGCTGGTTCTCAACCCCCTGATACCCTTCTGTAAATAAGTCAGCACAACAACCCTTATAAAAACAAAGAAACTTTTAAAAAATTGAATTCCTGTTTCACTGCTCTTTTTTTTTTTTTTTTTCAAGCCAGGGGCCCTTTCACACTATACAGTTATAGTGCTCTGACTCCATAGTGTTGTGATTTATAGTGGGATTTGTATTTTAGGGAGAGGTATTTAAAATTCTTGGCCAGAAAGCTCTATTGCCTCATGATACTATAAACCCAAGGATCCCATAAGATATAGTCATGGCTGTTAAAGTGGAATCATAATGCTAACATCTAGAGTGTGAATAGACCTCAGAATCTTGTGCTTGTGTTACAGCGAAGTAATGAATGCAACATGCAAACAGGGCTAAGAATGGATCACATGGCCATATAATCTCCACCCTAATGTAATCTCCACCACATAGCTCCACTCCTAGATTGCAACCTGAAAAGTTACTTTTTGGTAAACAACTCCAGGAATTTTGCAGCCCCAACAGAATTTCCCAAATCACCAGACATGCCAACTAGGAGAATACTAACTGGGAGAATCTGGGAGTCTACAGCGCAACCTGAGTTGTGTCTGTACCTTTGTCAAGAGGTGGAGATACACAACACAAATGACATCAGGGAGCAGGGTTATGTCACATAGCCCTTTCCTTCATCCTGTGTTACAATTTTGCAGTGATGGTTGAATAGATTGCATATGTTTAGAAAATACATTTAAGTAATTAGATTTTTTTTCCTGTTGCAGATTCATATCTTTTTTTTTCCAAATTGCAGATTATCTAGCAGCCTTACTCATTCCTCTCTTATCACTTCTCTGAAGACCTTGGGTGGTAGGTATTCCCACAGAAAATGTACTTGATATTATTGACAGCTAGCCTTTATAATCTCTCTCATCACAATGAAACTGAGCTGTAATGCTTCCTGAAGAACTTCCTGCTACTTTGGAAAGTAGTACAGTGAATAAGCAGGAAACACCTGTTTCTATTCTAGTCTGTTTTCAATTTTTGTGTGTCCATGATATGTGATAGGGGGATGGGGAGAAAGTCATCAACTATAACCAAACTGGTTAGACATATATTACCTCTGTAACTCCTATCATATGTGTATTATTTTCAAATAACATTTTTCATCTTTCCCCCATCTTGACAATTTTTGGACCCTGCAAAGCAACAACAAAAAGCTACTGGGACAAGCAGCTCCTTACACTCCTCCTCCTTGGTGAGTTAACTGAATGCATACTACTTTTGCATTTTGAACTCAGGGCCTTTCCACACTACTATTGCACTATGATTCCACTTTAATTGCCACCATTATGTTCTATAGAATCATGGGATTTGCAGTTTAGGGAGGGATATTTAGAATTCTCAGCCAGAGACCTCCAGTACCTCCCAAAACTACAAACCCCAGGATTCCATAGGTGAAGTGGAATTATAGTGCAATAATTATGTAGTGCTGAAGGGCCCTCAGTTTGCAGCAATTGAAGTAAGGCCATTTCCACACTGCACTGTTATAGTGCTGTTATTCCACTTTCAACTTCCTACAGAATCCTGGGGTTTGCAGTTTAGGGAGGGGCATTTAGAGGGCCTCAGTAAACTGCAAACCCCAGAATTCCACAGGATGTTGAAAGTAAAATAATAGCACTATAACAGTATAGTGTGAAAATGGCCTAAGATAAGGACAAAGAGGAAAAATGGGAAGAAAAAGAGAAAAACTGGGACATTTTAAAAGCAGCTGAAAACAAGATGACAAGGGATGAATCCAGACTGTACCTGCCAAGTTGGAACAATTGTAGGGTACAATCCTAGTCTCTCCTCTGTTCAAAAAAAATCCCATTGCTAGTACTGCTTTTCTTTTCTTTAAAAAAAAATCACAAAGTCATTGCATGCCTCCACAGTTTGGGAACAACCTGGTTATATAGTTTCCCTGAACCTGAGACTGGGCCTCAGAGAACTATGCTGTCTGCCCTGCCATTAAACACTATCAGACTAGAGCTGTGGTTCTTAACCTGATGTCCAGGAACCCCTGGGGATCCACAGAGCCCTTGCAGAGGGTCTGGACACCAACAGCAGCAGCAGTAACAGGGGCATGGTGAGGGGAGTGTAGATGCTGAAACTGCTCCCTCAGGCAAGTCATATTCCTTTAGGCTCAGCAAAAGACAAAGGCAACAAATCTGGCCAGAACATACCCTCATGATGTATTCATCTTAGGGTTGTCATAAGTCAGTTTTCAAAGAGAAGAGACATGATGGCTAGAAAGAGCCTCCTCCCTGTCAGGGGCACGTTGTGGTTATGTGCCTTCAAATCACTTCCAGTTTCTGGCAACCCTAAGGTTAACCTATCATAGGGGATTTTTTGGCCCTGTTACCTCACTGGTAAACCCTGTCCTGGGGTCTACAATTTTGATATTAAAATATGATTCAATGTGCCTGAGAGGTCACCCAGATGGGCATGTATGCAGCAACAGTCAAACAATCGAGAACCAGGTCAGGCCAGTAAAATCTTCAGTCACATAAGAGACCTCAAGCTGTGCAAACCCACAGTAGACAAAGGGTCCTCAGCCACTGAGGAGCCAGCTTGAGGGAATTAGTGTCTTTTCCCCAAGTTGAGCACCGATAGCAAGGACCATTTACATGAAGTCACACCACAACCCAATGCAGCCAAAGATCCTGAGACTTTGGCAACACCTTGTAATCTCGTCACACAAAGGAAGTTATCATTGTGGAGCTTCTTTCTCGTTGCAACTCTCATTGTTCTCCCGGGGAAAGGATTAGCCCTCCAGGTACTTTTCCCCCTACAAATAGTCCCAATTTTTGAGTGGTTCTTTGGATCACTCCCAGTCATCCCAGCTGACCATTCCTCTGTCTGTTGAGTAATCCCCTCAGCCCTCTCCGTGCTGAGCTCCACTTCTCCGCTGTTTTTCCTGGACCAAGGACTTCAGGAAAAGGTGCTGTATTACCCCAGCTACAACCCCTTCAATATTCCCCTATCCAGTTTCCTCTGTTTTACTTCTTAATAGGTCTTGAGTGAGTATGTAAGTGAGTGCGTTGGTGCGTGAGAATTTCATTCAATAAAATCATTTTATTGGATATCTGCGTTTGGTTTTTGGCTTGGCCTGACCCCATAAAAACTGGGTAAAAAGACCCCACCAGGTTACCCTGCCTCTCGTATTGCTATTGCTTGTGCTCTGGCTAGTTTCCATTCCCCATTATGTGGAGCACATTGAGGTGTTCCCCAAGGGACCCCAGAAATCAGGGTAACAGCCCTTTGTTCACAGGGGGTTTGCCTTTGTCTTCTTCTGAGGCTGAAAGAATGTGACTTGCCCAAAATCACCCTCTGTCTGAGCAGGGATTTGAATCTTAGGGCCTTTCCGCATCTTACCTGCTCGCGGAGGTGGGGGGTGCCGTTCGCGCAAGCAGCCTCCTGTGCAAGGTACTCGCATCACTCCTCCATTCTCCCGCAGCTGGCTTCCTGGTCGTGCAACCGTCGCGCAGGCGCCACGCCCCTTCCTTTCACAGTGCAGCCTGGGAGCTGTAGGCTGCACTGGGGGAGGAAGCGCGACTGGCCCGCTCGTCCAATGCACCGCAGGGCAGGTAAGTGCAAGAGAGCCCCGGGAGCCTTGCACGACCGCGTAGCATTTTCAGCTTGAAGCCGAAAATAAAAAAATGCATGCGCAGTCCACGTTAGGCTCTTGAGCGTCGCGTAAATGGGAGTGTGTTGTACAGACCATTCCTCCCGTTTACGTGACACTCAAGGGGCCCTCTTGCATAAGAAACTGTATGTGGAAAGGGTCTTAGTCTCCAGAAACCTTTACTAAATAAATAAATAAATGAATATTTAAATGAGTATTTGAATATTTAAATTGAAATGTAAATATTTAAATCCTGAGTTAAGTCTTGGGAGTCCCTGGCAACAAATTATATTTACAAGGTGTCCCCTGTAAAGAAAAGGTTAAGAATCATTGTACTAGACAGTTAACAAGGCCTTTCAGATGATGGCTCCACAGCCTTAGAAAATTCTTCTCTCAAAGGCATATAGTCCCAAATGGAGTATTTAAAAGGGATTTTTGAAATGTATCATTTCTTCTTAGCTTTCTCTGTATGATTATATGATGAGCTACTTTTAGAGCATACGGCAAATCCAACACCAGCACACACCATCCTCACACAGCTGCCAGGGACCCAGGACCCTAGCAAAGCCAAAGACTAAATTAAGGATTGTTCTGCCTCATCCATCTCCCAGTGCCTTGTGGTTTAGGGCTGTGATTTTAAATTTCCCATAATATGCTAGACTGACACCACATCAGGGTCATTGTGGGAAAATTAGAAGCAGCAGCTCCAAGCCATCAGAAGCTCACTGAAAATGACCCCTCAAATCTGGAGCCAGTCCTGACTTATGGTTTGTTTTCTAAAGTTTTAAAATATGATAGTTTCTCATGTGGCATTTTTCTGACTATTATAAGTTGCCTTATGGAGAACACAGGGACTCAGGAAGCTGCCTTATACAGCTATACCTCAGCTAATGAAGTATGATGTGTTCTTGAGCATTATGTCTTTAGCAGAAAATTTGGTACTGGAGGCAGAAATAACATGGAAGAAATAGGCACTGAGTTCCTGTACCAAAAAAGAAGATGAAGACGAAGACGATGATGAGGAGAAATTCAAAATGCTTCTGCAATCTTTTTATACAAAACATAAAATACGCATTAGTGAAATGAAACAATTCCATTGGGTAATGTATAAATTAACATACAATTTTCTGAACCTTCTAGAGATGATCTGAAGGTTTTGTCCAAAGTAACTCAAGGGGTTACCTTTTCTTTCACCAACCTTCACTTTTTTATCCACTTCAAGTCTATCTGCTTTCTCTTTCTCTCTCTGTTTTGCTATTTCTATATACACAGCAAGGGATTCTGGAGGCTTCTGCTGTTTATCTTGCCTGTTATAGGCAGGTACACACAGCTACTGTAGAGTCCCATACTTTCCCAGCTCAAGCTTTTATTGCATTGCTCACTGTAGATGCACTGCTGCATCCAAACACCACAGGTCTGTGTTTCTCCAGCCCTCTTTCACCATCCTCCCAGGGTTGATACTGCTGAGAAAATGTCAAGCTAGACAGAGGACATATGGTGGAACAGAGAGGGGGCTGGAAGCATAAAAAGATTTTGTAAAAAAAAGCTTCTTTGTTAGGGGCTTTTTAAACTGAAATATGCCTGTTTTGCCCAGTTTTGACTTTCAGTGGTTCTCCAGAACTTCTGGAAGAATTGTTTTTTAATCTAACCTATAGATCCTTGGGTCAACATGATTCATCAGAAAAGCTGATAATGCTCAGCAATATGAAGGCAATAGGTAAAAAAGGAAAAGTATATTACAGATGAATGGATTCAAAAAAGGAAGCCACAGCCCTGAGTTTGCAGGACTAAGGGCCTTTCCGCACTACACTGTCATAGCGCTATTATTTCACTTTCAACATCCTGTGGAATTCTGGGATTTGTAGTTTACTGAGGCCACAGAGCTCTCTGGCTGAGAATTCTAAATGCCTCTCCCTAAACTGCAAACCCAAGGATTCTGTAGGATGTATAACAGTGTAGTGTGGAAAGGCCCTTAAGTAGAGTTCCAGAAGTTGAAGCCAACTTGATAGCAAATAGCAATTTTCATCCATGTATTAACCAGGCTGGACCCAGCTTAGTTTCCCAAATCTGACGCAATCAGCTAAGTTCAGGGTGATATGGAATACAATTTGTGCCCTAAAATAGAGAAAAGTTGGATATGTTCAGTAAGTTCAAACTTTAGAGAATAAGTTGGAGTAATAGTAATAGTAGTAGTAGCAGCAGCAGCAGGAGTGAGAGCCAGCATGGTGTAGTGGTTTGAACATTGGACTATGACCCTGGAGACCAGGGTTTGATTACCCATTTGGCCATGGAAACCCACTGGGTGATTTTGGGTGTGTCACACACTCTCAGCCTCAGAAAACCCTGTGATAGGTTGCCTTAGGGTCACCATATGTCAGAAATGACTTGGAGGCACACAACAACAACAGCAAGCAATGAGAAAGAGGAGGAGGAAGGGGAGAGAGAGAAACAGAAGTTGTTGTTGTTGTTCAACCCCAAAGAAGGTTGAGAGGTGATATGATAGCCGTCTTTAAATACTTGAAGGAATCTCAAGTAGCAGTTGGAGGAAGTTTATTCTCTGCTGGTCCAGTGACTAGGGCCATTTCTGCACAATGTTGCTATATCACAAAAGCAAAAGGCTGTTTCCAGTCCAGGAGTTGTGCTACCGCACAACACCAATGCTATCCAGCTGGTGTCCTGTCCCCAGGCATCGCCAAACCACCTTATTCTATTTCCACTTCAATCCTGTCAGCCAGCTTAGTGCAGTACCATAATAGTGCCTGATAGTGCTTCCTGTCATCACAGATCCAGGAGTGGGTGGGGTGGGGTGTGTGTGTGATCAGCTTGTCCCTCCTTTAACTCCTCTCTGTGTTTATTTTAAATGTCTCCTTTGAGTTAAAAAATTTTTATTTTTTTAAATACATTTTTAAGCATCATAGCACAAAAGTGCAATGGTGTACTGATGTGTTGTGCTGTTACAACATTGCTGTGTTAGTACGGCTCTCAAAAACAAAACAAAACAAAACCACCAATCAGGAGCAGTGGGGCAGGGTGCACGTGGGGGAAAAGAGTGGCCAAGGACACTTTATGTGGAAGGAACACCAGTGGCAGTACCGCTATTCATCCACCTAAGGCAGAAGGATGCAGAAGAGAGTGTTCCTAACCTGACAACATCATACAAACAGCAATGCTGGGATTGTAAGAATGTGCTAATGGGGTATGGGGCAGAAAGGGTCTAGGACACAAACCAATGAAATAAAATTACAAGAAATTCCATCTAAATATTAGGAAGAATTTCTTGAGTATAAAAGCTGCCTGGCAGTGGCCTCAAAAAGTGATGATCTGCCCTTCTTTTCTGGTCTTAAAATAGAGGCTGCATGGCCATCTTTCAGGGGTGCTTTAGCTGTGTATTCCTACAGCACAGGAGGTTGGACTGGATAGCCCTTTTGAGACTCTTCCAACTATTTGATTCCATTATTCTAGACTATAATTCCCTGAATCCCCTGTACAACACAGCCATAGTCACTGGTTTTGCTGGCTGGGGTGTTGGAGGAGTTGTAGTCCAAAAAAGTAAAGTATTCAGCTCTGCTAAATGGTAATATACCTATACCTTGAATAAAACAATAAATACACATATGAACATACTTAACCAATGCTTTAATCTTTACAAGCATAATAGGGTAAACCTGTTCTTGACTGTGGACCCTGAGACTATAGAAGTCATTCTGAAAGAAACAAAAACATCAAAAACTTGCCAACATAGAGAAAACAAAACATCAGGGTCAATTCTAATCTTCTTTCTAGTACATGTACGCAGAAATTCTTTGTTTCTCCCTTTTAATCGGGGAACAATAAAATAAGCACCCCTTAAAATAAGCACATTTAAGTTTGACTTGCTAGAGTCCATAAGCATGACTTGATATGCAAGATAGCTCTCTGTCTAGTTTTGTACTTTGTTGTTGCTATAACACTACTGATTTACTTCTGCCACCACCCACATGAATTCTCATGTTCCTGTGGCCATGGTGTCACCCACTCACACCTTCACACAAACAGTGGATTGTGTGTCCTTGCATCATAGGAGACTCAAGTGTTGAAATCAGCTTATGTTCTGTATGTTTGTGAATGCTTTTTGTGGGAAAGACCATGTTTTAAGTTTTACCTGTGACAGTATTTATTTTGACTGATGTGAGGAGGAGGAGGAGGAAGAGAGGTTGCAGAGGCCTTGTGAAATATTTGTTGAAATGCATCTCTGTGTTCATTGTTTTGGGCCGTTTGGAGCTTAAAACTGCAAAACTATTTCAGTGATGTTTTTACAACAGAGAGGGGAAAAAATTAAAAAAAATCTTGAGGCAGCGTCTGAAAAGTGCTTTCCAAAGCTACGTTGTACAAACAAGTTTATTATTGTTTTTTTCCATTCCAGATGTTTATGGGATTTTTGGTTTTCAAAGTGATTCTTGTTACAATTACAAACAGAAATGGAGAATGCCTGCTCTACTCTCAAAACAAGCAGGTTGGGACAATATTCTAGAAGGGGATTAATGAGAAGTACAAGACTTAATTTTAGTCAGTCTAGTTTTCTTCGTCTTCCTTTAAGGGGGAGGTAGAATCATGAGGTCCTCCAGGCATTATTTATTTAAAACTCCAAGCATTCCACCCCACTGGCTGTGCTGGCTAAGGCTGCTGGGAGCTGGAGTCCGGCAATATCTAGAGGACTGTTTAATTCCCACCCTTGTTTTAAAGAATACATGTCTCGACATTCTGGTCCAAAAAACACCCCTTGGGGTAGTTTATAATAATTTTAAAACTGTATCAACATAAAAGCAACAATATAAAACCATCAACCAAGAATGTGCTAACCTGATTCATATTGCTAGTCCCAAGTAGAATAGACCCACTGAATCAGTTTTTGATTGGTGAGTCAATGCTTACGTAAATCCTAATGATTCAATATGTCTGCTCTTATTGGGTTTACCCATAACAGCTGTGTGAATACTATGGATTTCCAAAGGTTGAATGCAACTTCTAGCATTCTTAGTCTTCATCTCTGCTTGCTATGGTTGCTAGGAGTAGTCCAGAAATATTGGGAGGGAGAGACCATGATGTCCTTCCCTGAACAATGGGATTCAGGCCAAGGTCACCAGTTAAAGCCAAAGCATTGGCCAGAATTCAGTGGGGTAATTATTATTTGTATTAATTATGTGAGTGCTTGTTACCTTTCCGAAATTCACACAAATGGACATCCAAGACTTTTTGCACACAAGTAAGTGTGTTCCCCCTTCCACTCTGTGCCATTCAGCTGCAATTTTGTTCTCCCCAAACTGAGATGGCCATTTGTTGGCCTAGAAGGAACACTTCCAGATTCTTGGCAGATGTCCACTGCTGTTCCAGCCCCCACTGGATGTTGCTATCTTCCTCCACAAGCCCAGGATCCAACATAAGTATGCTGCTGGGGGGTTTGATCACATTATAGTGAATATTAATCATCATCTGCCACACACAAGAAACTTAAGTAGTTTCTACCACTGAAAAACTGCACTTCAGTTATGTGTGGTATTCAAGCAAACAGGTCCAGCCACCTAAGAAAACCTTCCTTCATATTTCACACAAACATGCTCCACTCTAAATAAAAGGCCCTTTGTCCTGTTCATAAGGAGAGGCCAAGAGCTCTAAAGGGCCCTGGTCCTAAACCATCGAGGATTTCAACGGTGTTCACAAACACTTTCAATTAGGTCCTGGAAATAGACTGGTACCTTTGAAAACTTCGTAGAAATATGAATAACATGGACCCATCAGGGATCATCCACCAGCGCTCTCACAGCTACATTCTGAAGCTGTTGCAATTTCCAACAGCTCCACAGAGTAGTCCCATGTAGAGCTTGCTGCAGCAATCTTGTTTAGGACCATTTCCTCACCAGACTGTTATAGCGCTATTATTCCACTTTCAACATCCTAGGGAATCCTGGGGTTTGCAAGATAAGGCCCCTCCCTAAACTGCAAACCCCAGGATTCCTTAGGATGCTGAAAGTGGAATAATGGAACTATAACAGTCTAGTGCGGAAATGGCCTTGATGAAACTAAGGGCCTTTCCGCACTACACTGTTACAGTGCTATTTTTCCACTTTCAATATTCTGTGGGGGCCTTTCCACACTACACTGTAATAATGCAATTATTCCACTTTCAACATCCTGTGGAATTCTGGAGGCCAAAGAGCTCACTGATTAAGAATTCTAAATGCCCCTTCCTAATGCCCCAGGATTCCATAGGATGTTGAAAGTGGAATAATAGCACTATAACAGTGTAGTGCAGAAAGGCCTTGGAATTTTAAAGTTTGCAGTTGACTGAGGCCAAAGGGCTCTCTGGCTGAGAATTCCAAATGCTCCTCCCTAAACTGCAAATACCAGGATTCCATAGGATGGTGAAAGTGGAATAATAACACTATAACAGTGTAGTACAGAAAGGCTCTAAGACAATGGTTCTCAACCTGTGGGTCCCCAGATGTTCATGGACTTCAGCTCCCAGAAGCCCTGAGCATTGACCATAGTGGCTGGGGCTTCTGGGAGCTGAAGTCCACGAACATCTGGGGACCCACAGGTTGAGAACCACTGCTCTAAGACATGCGTCATGCTCACATAACTAAGGCATGTGTTATCTACCCCTCACTCTAATGACTTTCCAGTGACAGCTGAAAAACCTTTTAAATTTTCCTTCCAGGCTTTCAAGCTTTTTAGGCTTTTCGGTTTCTTTTATTTGGATGCCACTTTTATAGAGGGGACATTTTTAGCCTTTTTTTTTAATACTGTTTTTTCCTTTTTAATTGTAAGCTGCCCCAAAAAGTTATTTGAGGCATAAATCTAAATAAGAAAACAAAGATGGAAAAACTCCCTCCATCTGCAAGTGCAATTTGATTGCCAGGTACAAGTGGTATCTGCAAACACTTAATAAAAAAAAAAAGTACTTTTTATTGACAGCTCTAAGTGGCTCATGTCTCCTGCACAATGATGAAAAATAAATTTAAAAACCACTTATGTTCCATCAGAAAGCTTTCAATGCACTTTAAATTCTTTTATTTTGTTTTTTAATTTTCCTGTTTTTTCATGCATATTAGTGGTCCTGTGAAATTAACAGGGTTTTTTAGTTTTTTAAAATAAAACCGGTTATTATACTGTTGATTAAAATGATGAGCAGAATATCTCAATCAGAAAACCATTTCAGGTGAGGTTATCTTGAAACAAAGTTTTCAGTACCACCGGTTAGATAAAAGCATGTATTAAGTCAGAAGAGGCAAAACTTTGGCCTTCCAGTTCACATCTCAGAAGACTTAGCCAGGACAGCTAACACTATTGTGGTACAAAAATTCCATAGGGCCCAATTCCAATCCACTGACATAAGGCAGACGAAACTATTTCATAGTAAACCTGCCTATGGCAATTTCTGCACTACCCTGTTATAGTGCTATTATTCCACTTTCAATATTCTATAGAATCCTTGTGTTTTCAGTTTAGGGAGCGCCATTTAGAATTCTCAGCCAGGGAGTTCTTTGACTTCAGTAAACTACAAATCCCAGAATTCCACAGGATGTGGAAATGGAATAGTAGCACTTAATAGTATACTGCGGAAATGGCCTTTGACTCAGCAAACCAGCACTTTAATCCTACTGGTCAGTACCAACTGGAATAGACCCATCGAACTATTGAACAATGGGTCAGCATGTTGTTAAATCCCAATAATTCAATAGGTCTCTCCTAGTTGGGACCAGCAAAGATTCAGACTCAAGGATAAGAGACAACTCAGGCCCTTTTCGCACGTTACCTGGCGCTGCTGGCATCACGCAGGGACAGCGTGAAAAGCCTTGTCCGGGAGGCACTCACGTCCCCTCTGCTTCCCCTCCACACCAGCTCCGTGCTGGCCAGTAGGAAGCGTGAGCACTCCGCCCCTTCCTTCTGCAGCACAGGAAGGCTGCGTTGGGGGAGGAAGCATGATGGCCATGCCTCCGGAGCCTCTGCATGCAAGGTAAGTGCATGTGGGGCACGGGAGCGATGCATGATCATGCATCATTTTCGGCAACAAGCCGAAAATGATATAATGCATGATCGCCCCCCTAATGGCCTTGGGAGCATTGCGCGATTGCGAGGACGTCATGTAGAACCGTCCTCACAATCGCATGATGCTCCTGAGGCCATTTTGCAACAGGACTCGCATGCAAAAAGGGCCTCATTTTATGATGGCCTACTCCAGGAGTGGGTAAAATGCAATCTTCCAGATATTGTTGGATTGCAGCTGCTTTCATGCTTCAGCTGTGGCTGATGGCAGTTGCTGTCCAACAACGTCTAGACATTTTGCTAGTCTTACTCCCTCAAGGTAACTAGAAGTAACTAGAATCCTGTGTTGGAGAGAATACAATATTGGCTTTACCAAACGATTTCAGATATCATAAAAGTACAGCATTGTAATATGCTTCCCTCATTGGGGGAGGGGGGCACTATTTAGATGGTTAGCAAGAGTGTTCAAATCTAAGGGAAACATCTGCTAATAGCAGTGAGGGCAGTGGTACCCTTTTATCCAGCTTTTCCAGAGAATGTTCAGATGACTGTAATATTTTTTCTAGATACACAGCAGGAATGTTTATGATCCTAACAATGATGTTTATCTTATGGGGATTATGCTGAAGCGAGTTTAATTGTATTAGTCGAAAACAGATCAATGCCGGGGCTGATGTAATGTGTTTAGCATCAATATAAAGGTTGCTAAGTGTTGTGCTTTCAGATGGAATTAAAGCAGCAATAGGACAATGGAACATATGGAAGCCATTTGGAGTTTTTATGTTTCTGTCTAGCAAGAAGAATTAGTGCATTTGCTAAGTTTCTGGAGGGCCAACAGTGCTTTGCATTAGCAGTTTTTCTTTCCTTATTCTTTGAGTTAAACCTGAACCCAAATGTTTAGAGAGCCTTAAGAAGCCTGACAGCTGGTTGTAGCTTGCAATTATTCAGAACGTGCTTCTTAATGGGTTATAAAAGTTGTGGGATGTATACAGTAACATCTCAAGCGTGAGAGGTTGTATATAGGATTGTGCCAAAAGACCTTGTGGATTGAATTTATCAATCTATATTAGCAACAGCAAATATAATAAGGATGGCAAAAAGGGTCTGGGTTTTCTCTGGCCTTCATAATGATCTCCCAGTCATGAAAACTTGAGCCAGTGGAGGAGTCACTCATCGGTTTTCTTGAACATAAATGCCATTGATTGTTTCACTGGCAGGGTACAGATTAATTGCATTGTACATCCATAAAGCCCATTTGATTTGTTAGATGGGTACTTGTTTGGCTCCTGAAAACCATACTGAAAGCTACACTAGAGGTGTCTTTAGACCAGGATTGAGCAAACAGCAGTCCTCTCAGCAGCCAAAGCCAGCATAGGCAGGAGGCAATTGAGTCTCCACCCACCCTAAGAACAAGCAATTAAGTTTCCTTGTAAGCATGAGACTCCATTAAGCTTAACTCTTTTGCTCCATTTTGTTCATTTTATTAATTGTATATTAGACCATCCAAACTTTCATTCGGCCAGTAAATTCTTTATTCTGAAAAATATTATCTCCTTTTTTCCACTGTTTTTATTTTGTTCTTGAAAGAAAATTATTTTGTTGTTCCCCCTTGTAAACCCATAATCCCTGCATGTACCCACTTTTGTTCTTATATGTATTTGTTTGGGGAAATGGGAGAGAAGAGGTAATTTTCAAGCTGATTATGGCTGGTGGGGGAAACTACGGCTCCCAGAAGACAACTAATAAAATGCTTGGACATGACACTGTTAGCAAATGCAAGACAATACTATGAGCTGTGACTGAATTCTCAGAATGGTATACAGTGAGGCCTTTTTTTTTATTACTCACTGAGAAATTTGACCCATAGCATTTGAACCAATTCCAAGACAGGCCAGTGATAGTTCACCCATCAGTGGCAAGAGGCAGTAAGTGGGAAGGTGCTTAGAAGCATTTTGAAACAAAAGAAAAAAAGTTCATTTCTGGATGACAGGTCCCTGCATCCATTAGGCAGCATTACTCATGGGACCCACAACCCCAACAAACCATTTGCCCCAGGACCTGGCTCTGCATACCAGTTTCTCAGTCACATGGAGGACAGCAGCTAAGAGATAAAGCTGTTGAGGAAAAGCAGTGAGCATAAAAGGTTAAGATTGCCATGCTTCCATACACTGCTTCTTCCTTATACTCACATCCATACTTTGCACACCAAAGGCAAATTCTATGTTTATTGAAGAATTGTAACCGAACTTTACATACCAAATATTTTTTCCCTCTTCATAGAAAGTTATATTTTCAAAGACTGTCAATATGGTCCAGCTGGTGAAAAAAAATTCTCTGGTTTAGCCTCCATTTAGTATTTCTCTGATGTCTATTCTTCTATCCTTATGGTATGGAATACAATACACTTCTGTCAAGTTATTCCAGTTGTTCACTTTTCCATCTAGCATTCCTTCTCCAATGTCTACCCGCACCCCAACAAACAATCCAGTGAGGCCAGTTCTGTTCCATCTGGCAGTTCTTGCCTATACAACCAGTATATGACCACAAAAATAGATTGTGAAAGGAGGAGACTAAGCCAGAAGAAAAAGTGACAAGATTTCCAACAGAGAAGGATTATGAAGATATTCACATGGTCTCTCACAGAGAGAGAGAGAGAGAGAGAACAGAGCTGAATGCCTTTATATTTGCTAAGCTCTTCTAAAGACTGAGTCATGCTGCCACCCAATAGTATCTGCCATTGCCAGGTCAGCAGAATCCCATTCCCTGTGATTTCAGGGTCAAAAACTGAGGTTTGGAAGATGGGTCCATGTGACGTCATAGGGGTGATCCCTTGAGATGTCATTGAGAAATTATAGGCTTGGGTTGAAGACTGGGAAAAGATCCTCAACTCTTTCTATCAGTGGATTGTGAAAATGAAAATAGGGACAGTCAGGGTAAATGGGTTCAGAATTTGGCTAACAAAAAGGAAACCTTGTGTTATGGCAACCCACTGTGTGGGAGAGTGGAAGCATTTTTATTTTATTTTTTACAATGGGCAGGTGGCAAAATGTACCCAACAATCTATTGCATTTCTGCACTACGCTGTTATAATGCTGTATTCCACTTTCAACATCCTGTGGAATTCTGGGGTTTGTAGTTTATTGAGGCCAAAGAGTTCTCTGGCTGAGAACACTAAAGACTCCTCCCTAAACTACAAACCCTAGGATTCCATAGATGTTGAAAGTGGAATAATAGCACTGTAACAGTGTAGTGCAGAAATGGCCTGTACTGGTTTCCACCATTCCTGTTTTGGGTCATATCCCACATGGTCTTACCTCTAGCACAGGAGACAATGAATACTTTCAAAAATGTTCTTCCAGTTGGACAATATTATGAGAGTTTTTGTACAATTTTGTTGATTTTTCATATTCTGGAACTTTTTGTGAACAATATTGCTCACACAGCAAATTTGGGGGGGTGTGTGAAAAATCTACTTTCGCACATGGTAACATATTTGCATAGAAAACTGTGCACTACTTCACACGAAACAAGTTGTTTTCAAGAAAACCTAGATGGGTTTAGGGCCCAAGAGAAAACAATTTTTCTCCATAAATGAATTTTTCACAGAAAAAGAAGCCCCAAAATGTGGAAGATCTCACAAAAGTTTACAATTTTCCCAATGGGCGGTTGTGGTTTTCAAATCTTCAAGGATGAGATTTGTGGAAGTTCTCTATATTCCTACACTGCAGTGAATCAGAGATGTCTGCCACCAGCTATGAGACAGTGGATGTGGAAGCCTTTAAGAACACTCTGGATGGCATAGCAATTATCTGAAATGTTAGTTGGCACCCTGAGATCTGGCAACCCAAATGAGGAACCATGGTCTTGTGACAGCAAAAAAATGTTGAGAACTTAGCAGTTTACAGTAAGACCCAGGTGAGTGTTTGTAGTTCCTGAAAGATTTGCCCTTGAGATAACAACAACAGCTACTGGGTAATTACCCAGTTTTACCCAGTAATTACCCAGTATATTGCAAGTGCCCTGGGACAATGTTTCTCAATCTTCATTCCTCCAAATCCTTTGGAGTTCAATTCCCAGAGGTACCACCACTGCCACTGGTAATGGGTTCTCAAAGTTATATCCAAAATATCTGGAGGGCCAAAAATTTAGAATGAAAAGTTTAGAATGACTGCCCCAGGAAATCCTCTATAAACACGAATCCTCTACTTCTCCATGAATCTTTTTTGTGTGTTCCTAGCCACTGAGGAATGCTTTACCCGGTATGAGGGATGATGGTATAATAGAGTTGTTGTTATGTGCCTTCATGTTGCTTCTGACTTACAGCTACTAAAAAGTGAACCTAGCATGGGGTTTCCACGGCAAGATATGTTCAGAGATGGTCTGCACTTGCTTTCTTTGGAGGCTGGGGGAATGTGACTTGCCCAAAGTTATCCAGTAGGTTTCCATGGCTGAGCAGGAATTCAAACTCTAGTTCTCCAGAGTCATAGTCCAATGCTCAAACCACTACACCATCGTAACTCTCTATAAAAGAAGCAGGACTCAAGAAATCACAGTGCCCAGGATGCTTTAATTAGCAAAAACAATTCCCAACCCATCCACTGCCACTGAGATTCTCAGAAATTCTCACAATAGCTGAGGGAAGAGAGATATTTTTATTGAAAAAGCAAAGCATCTGGAAGTGCCTTGGTCTCAAATGGGCAATTAAAACTCATTTCCTTGAGAAAGGCATGCTCTTGGTAAAATCAAAAGTTAGTAGAACTGGTGTGTGGATATGGATCAACATAGTTGCCTATGGTTTTGGACTCTTCTCGAAAGGAACGGCTTTGGAGAATGACATGATTGGTGTCATGAAGAAGAGGAGATAACCATTTGGGAAAACTCAGAGGACTGATTTGGGAGCCCAGGAGGACCAAATTCAGGCCAGCAGATCCCAACCCTGCCTTATAGAGATTCATATTCAAGAGGCACACAAAGTATTAGGCCTAGATAGATGAATGTGCCAGTCTCTTTTTCTCTCACTAAAAAGAAAAGAAAATCTCAGCTGGCATCCTGTTAGTGATATATGTACATTTAATTTTTAGTTATAGCAGCGTATGTACTTTTCTGGTTGTGGCAGATGGAAGAATTCAGCATGTCTGTCTGCTACTATTCCTTTCCTGAACCATTTCCACATTTCCTTGTTGGACATCCATCCGTGTAGTCATTCAGTGGCCAGAGAAGGGGGCAACCAGCTGGCTCCATTCTTTGGGCTTCCCACAGAAAGAAAAAGGCATCATCCTGAACCTCTGAAGGTTCCTCAAGAGGTCCAGGAGTGTGACGTGACCTTCTGGCAATCAGCAGTACAAACACAACTATCCAGCTGCTCCCCACGCCCCATACTTCCCTGGCTACTGAATGGACATGAGCCATTCAGATAGATGAGTTGCACATGCAAGAAAGGAGGACAAGATATAACTATGCCTGGTTGATGCATATGGTCTGCTAATGGGATGTAGGATCTCATCTCTTGTGAGTCTTACATCCCAAATCTAAAGCAATGTATGCATTGTGCCAAGTTGTTACACAAAACTAAGCAAAATTAAATATGCTTACACTTTGATTGAGAAATTGTTTTTGCTTCCTCTGAATCCTGATTGCATTTTATTTATTTTATCTCCAATAATTCTAAACTGGTGGTTCATACAGTAAGTGGAAGTTACTTTTCCCCAAAAATGGTACAGGGAGGAATGCGTACATGTCACTTAAGTTCTCAAGCCACCTATGAAATCCAAGGATAGGCTCTAAAAATCCTGTGGTCCTGTAGTTGCACAACTTTAGTACTTTATTTTCACAGGCCTGTCGTGTGATTTGTTCCATATCTTCTTTGCACTGTTGTTGGGTGCTTTCAGATCATTTTCTGATTTATGAAAACACTAAGGTGACCCTATCATACGGTTTTTTTGGCAAGATTTCTTTAGAGGGGGTTTGCCTTTGCCTTCCTTTGAGGCTGAGAGAATGTGATTTTCCCAAGGCATCCATGGCAAATCAGGGATTTGAACAATGGTCTCCAGAGTCAAACCACTATAATGCACTGGCTCCCTCTTCTTTGTATTAGAGTCTCTTAAACGATGGCACTCAAGTTTAGAAACATTATTATGCCACCCAATTTTAAAAAGGGGCCCTACTCATCTCCTTCAGTATATTTCCAGCATCACTATTATTAAACATGCTGGAAATGCTTTTTAAAAGTATGCAACAAGTCAAACAGGGACTAGGGTTGCCAATTTTTTTAAATCTGCTACTGAACTATATATACTGGAAGGATGGTGTCCATCTGTCCTTCTCCCCCGATCTTCATTCAAGGGCAGAATGACAACTTCAAAAAAGAAGCAACAGAATTCCAGGCTATAAGTAGCATACAGTGGTTGTTTGTCCCAAAATACTACCACGCTGACTACAGCAAACACAAATTACAAGCTTTACCTAATCACAGATACTCTACCAAGTCATTTCTGGTTTTCACAAATGACAGTGAGCGGGTTGCATCCTTGCCACTGCCTGCATTTGGCTGGGTTTCTGTTCTGAGCTCTGGTTCAGAATTAGAACAGGGCTACATGGAGCGGATTGGAAGTGTCGTTAATGCTGACATCATCTGCATTTCTTTTGATGGTTGCTTTTTTAAAAAAAAGGGGGAGGCATACTGTGCACTCTCTTAGTCCTGCTAGTTGCTATGGATATAACCTGTTTGCTATGGGCGTATGGACATTCTGCTTTCACCAAGGACAGAGGCAATGATTTGAGGTGTCATGAAAGGACAGCAAGATAGAATCACAGAGCTGGAAGGGACTCTAACAACCCTAAAGTCCCACTCCCTATTAGTGCAGGAATCTACCACTGAAGCACCACACTGAGGCGGACAACCAACTTCCATTTAAAAAACCTCTACTGTTTAAAAAATCCTCTAATGAAGGAGAATCCACCTCCTTTAAGAAAGAGTCTATTCCACTGCTCTCTTTCTCTCTCAGGAAGCTCTTCTTAATGTTTAGTGAGAACCTCCTTTCTTGTAATTTGAACCCATTGATTTAGGTCCTGCCCTCTGGAGCAGCAGAAAACAAGCTCACTCAGTCTTCCATTTAACCGTCCTTCAGCTATTTGAAAAAGATATATCACCTCGCAGTTTTCTGTTCTCCATGATAAACTTGCACAATGGCCTCAACTGTTCCTCAGAAGGCTTGGGTCTCCATAGATAGAATTTCAATAGCATAATTGCGAAAAGCACAACTCCTTGGAACATGCTGTATTATTCAATGGCACTGCACTGATTCCTAAATTCTAAGACAGAATTTGAATCACTGATGTTCCAGACCTCCAGTCAGTAACACATGTTTGTTTGGGAAACTTAAATATATGTTGTTGCTGCTGCTGCTGCTGCTGCTGCTGTTGTTGCTGATGTTCAGCTAGAGAGGCGTGAGCTATCTTCTCACTCTATTGCCAAAATGGCTATCCTTGGGTACAATGTAGGGATGGGAAGAAGTTCATTTCAGCTGATTTTTCATACATTATTGTCCAAGACTCATGGATGTGTTCATATTCATGACGCATAAAACTTGAGAGGATAAATAAATGAATATGGAAGAGATCGCATCTGACAAAGTTGACCATCCAAGTCCAGGGCAGTGAATACTTAACTCTTAAAAATCTGGGTCTCAGTCTCTGTGCATTCAGCCATGGCCCTTTTCACATGGCATATTCCATGCGAAAGAGGGCCTGGAGTGTCGCGCGATTGTGAGGAGTGATCTGCACGATGAACTCACAATTGCATGACGCTCCAGGGGCTGGCAGGCACCGATCATGCACCTTTTCATTTTCGGCTAGAAGCTGAAAATGGTGCATGATCATGCATTGCTCCTAGGCCCCGCACACACTTACCTGGTGTGTGGAACCTCCAGAGCAGTGCCAGTCGTGCTTTCTGCCCCAGCTTATATTTATATGTCACCTTTCTCCCAGAGTGGAACCCAAGGCAGTTTCCAAAAATGTTCGGACCATTAATAAAACATTTAAAACAATTCTAAACTTTAGAAAAAACATATAAAATTACAAAAGCTATAACAATTTTAAAAGCATCTTGTTAAATTAAAGGCCTGCCTGCTTACATACTAAAAGTCTGCTTAAACAGAAATGTTTTTGCCCGCTGGCAAAAGGAAAGCAAGGTGGGGACCAGCCTAGTTTCCTGAGGAAGGGAGTTCCAGAGAGTGGGAGCAGCCACTGAGAAGACTCTCTCCTGTGTTCTCACCAGGTAAGCCTGGGGCAGTAGCAGGACCAAGAGAAAGCTTTCGTCTGTGGACCTTAGAGCTCTGGTAGGTTCATATAGGGAGATACAGTCTTTCAAACAGGTCAGCCCTAAGTAAGATTTAAAATGGTTTTCATTCTACAGTTGTCTAACATTATTTTAATCTTAATTTTGTATGAATGTGTCTGTGTATATATGTGTATGTGTATTTGTGTGTGTGTGCACACACATGCGCTTTTATTGTAATTTTTTGCCGTTTCATAAGTCACCTTGAATCCCAGTCTGGTAGAAAGGCAAAATATAAATCAAGTGATTGATGGATGGAAGAATGGATGGATGAATGGAAAGTTCACAAGTCATGCATTTAGAATGTAAAGTCCTTGAGGTTTAAAAAGTCTAAATGCAGGAGAAGTGACAAATTTCAATATCCTTAGTATCATGCACTTGGTCAAGGGGAGGAGGAAGTCTGGTATTTACTTCATGTCCTCAAGCAACAGAATGTCTTAGGTTGTCTTTTGTTCATAGTGCACACTACAAGGCCCTTTCCGCACCTGACCTTCTTCCAGCGCTAGGGTGCAGGGATTGCTCCGGCGAGAGGCTCTCGCATCCGGGGTCCTTCAGCTCCACACAAGCTGCCTGCTCGAGCAAGAGCCCCACCTCTTCCGTCCGCAGCGCAGCCTGAGAGTTTCCTAGACTGCGCTGGGGCAGGAAGTGCGACCAGCGCAGCTCCGGAGGCTCCACAAGCCAGGTAAGTGCACGCGGGGTTCGGGAGCAATGCGCGATCATGCACCATTTTCAGCTTCTAGCCGAAAATGAAAAGGTGTGCGATCGGCGCCTGCCGGCCCCTGGACCATCGCATGATTGTGAGTGCATTATGCAGATCACTCCTCACAATCGCACGATGCTCCAGGAGCCCTTTCGCATGGAAAATGCCATGCAGAAAGGGCCCAAGTCTCAGTGTGTACTGTAAAACAGTTTCCAGAACTGTCTGGGAGAAACCCTGACAGTGAAATTGGCATGAAAACATCAATTGTGATATTACTTTGCCCAGAAGATTGCCATCTTTTTTTACTTTTTTGACAGGGCTCCTATCCCCATAAAAGCTGTATAACAACACAGGTGTTCCCAGCATAGAGATGAAGTGATGGGAAAGACCTACCTGCTACATCTCTGCCAGACATGCAACTCTTAGAAGCACAGTAGCCCTGTCAATAAAAAAAATTGTGGCAAGTCCCCCCATGCTTATTTCTGGAAGCAAAATATAATGGAACAGCAAAGATAAAAAAAATTCAAAAATATTTAAAAAATATTAATTTCTTTTTAACATTTGTGGAAACCCTAATGAAAACAACGCATAACCAAAATCCTGTGCCAGACATATAGCTACAAAGTTGTGCCTATTATCTGTCTCCCAATCTAACCCCCAAACTCCACCTTAAAATCCAGCTATCCTCATTTAGGGACTGGCAAGCAGGATGCTGAAGGATGGGTCCCTGCTTTTGCTTCTCACTCTGTGGCTTCTGAGTGGGAGGGAGCTGGATGCATCATCCTTCAGTGACCTGCCACAGAACTCAATCTCCTGGTGCAGCTGGCTGGTTTTTAAGGTGCATTGGGGGAGGCATTTACAATCATGGCATAAAGGTGAACAGGAAACAAGTTACAAATCTAACTTATAACATCATGATTGACTAAAAAGATGCTAGCTGTATATGGGCTTTCTGTGCAGAAAAACAGCATTTTCTGTGCAGAAATTGGGTTTCCTGTATGGAAAATACCATTTTTGTGTGTGTAGGAAACTTGTCTTCCACATAGAAAATGCAGTTTTCTGTGCAAAAAAGGATGTACTTTCTTTATTTTCTTTTTTGTTGTCTTTCTTTTTTTACAAAAAAAGTCCCAAACAGTGAATAGTCTTTGAAAACTGCACAGTTTTAGACAACTTTCTCACAGCAAGGACAAACAAGGACAAATTACTCATTCTTGCCTGTGAAAATGAAATTTACAAAGATTTATACACCTTGGAAACTGAAACTGGAAGTTGATTTCACATTTTCTGTCATCTCTCACATTTTTTCCTTAATTCTTGTTTTCTTTTCAGCAGCTATAAATCTTTAGAATGACAAATAACATCAGTTTACTTTTTATCACTTCCAGCTTCCCAGAAAACTATTTGGACCAGTGATGTCCTTACGTGTTAAATTATTGTCACCAGAATATCTTTATTTCTAGGGCTCTAAGAAAACTGCCAGGACGAAAGAGACCAGGTGATGTCCAAGACTTTCAACAGAGGGAAATGAGACAATGTGAAAAACTTCTATCTACAGGAAACAAAATGCAGAATGCAAAATGGTAGAGAGCTTGCTAGAGGCACTCATACTGCTAAGGAGTGATTGCCTCAGGTACATTTGTTCAAGTTTAACCACTTCATGAAAAAGTCAGTTCCCACTGTCACTGTTCAGAGGTTGTGACCACATAAAGCAGCTGAGCGATAAGTAAGCTTTGTTTTTCCCGGTTCAGAGATCAAAGATGAGTTAAAAGTAAGAAGTGAATCAAGGCTTTTTAAACAGTAACTAAAAAAGATTAAAGTGGTAGAGGGAATCTAGATTATGATCCTGGCATGATTTTGCTCCCCTACACCAACTTGTTGCCGTCCTTATCTAGTGCCATTTCCACAAGGCCCCTTCCTAAACTGCAAACCCCAAGATTCCATAGGATGTTGAAAGTGGAATAATAGCACTATAATAGTCTAGTGAGGAAATGGCCTAGGTCTTTTCTCACTCCCTTCCCAGAGAGGCACTGAAGTAGAGCTTTCCATTCATCACAATGAAAGCTTTCCTTCTATAGGCCCCTGGTACAGATCAAGATGGTGAAGACTACCAATAGCAGGATCCCAAGAGAACTCTTGGAGCATAGCTTAGTGCCTAAGAGCCCAAAGGCAAGAAAGCCATACCTTCCAAATGTTCCAATTTGGCAGGGATAGTCCCGAGTAATCTTCTGTCATCCTTTTCTCACCTGCTTTGAAAATGTCCCATTTACTCTCTTCTCCAGTGTTCCCTCTATTACCCTGTTTACTGGGGGTCCTGGGAAGGACACTTAAATAACCAAACAACAACACACAATTTTGGGGAAAATTAGCTGGAGCACTCACTTAAGCTAGCGAGGGGCAGGGTAACTTAGCGGGATCTTGCAACCCAGCGTCTACGGGGTCAGGTCAGTCAAGCAGCCAGGCAGGTTTAAAGTAACAGAAATAATATTTTATTGCATACAAACAAATATTAAAGACACCACAGTCACACAGCTAACTAAGAAATTAGGGGTTGAGTTAAGGATAGAGATTTTCAGGGGAAATGGGTGATACGACACCTGTCTCATCGTCCTGGACCTTGCGGGAGAATCCGGGGGTGCAGAGAAGAAACTCAGCTTGATTAGCTGAGGGGAGCTCGCCAAGCACAGCAGCAGCAAGGCTTGACGGAAGTTAGGAGCGATCTGAGGAAGGTCTCGGAATCAGGGGGTTTTATAGGGTGAATTGGGACTGCAGGCTCTGCCTTACTTGGGGACAACAATGAGTTCTGGGTGCAAGACAATGTCTCAGAAAGGTCACAATTTAGCACGATTGAGTTAAGTCCGAATTGACAAAGAGGTAGACTGTATCCAAATGCTCAGTGCTTGGCCTTTAAGCTTCTAGCTTGCCAAGTTACCTGCTCAGGGCAGGGAGTCCTTTGTAAACAGCGTGCATACATAATGAGGGTGTTTGCAGAGAGGTCTCCTAAAGCGGTGATCTGACTATTTCTGGCCTGCCTGTATGGTCTTGGGATATTGCGGCGTTTGATGGCCGAGCCTAGTTCTTGTGCTTGTCCGGGGCCTCTCAAACACGTGGAGAGGGGTGGTGGGAGAGAGCCAAATTATTGATATCAAAATGATATCTTTGTGCTATCTCCAAGGAGGCCTAACCTGCACTAACACCTCTTCATCTTCCATGTACTTCCATGGTGCAAACTGAGACCATTTCCATCCCACGCTGCTATAGCACTATTATTCCACATTCACCATCCTGTGGGAATCCTGGGGTTTGCAGTTTAGGGAAGGGCATTTAGAATTCTCAGCCAGAGAGCTCTTTGGCCTCAGTAAACTACAAACCCCAGAATTCCAGAGGATGTTGAAAGTAGAATAGTAGCACTATAACAGTGTAGTGCAGAACTGGTCTGAGTTCAAAATGCAAAAGCATTTTTTTCTTCCGCAGTTTTAATCATCAAAGTATAGTTCTCATTCATATGTCTGTATTAACAGAGACAAAGGAAACAGCATGAATTAACACATAAGCTGAACTGCCTCTGGTAGACAGAAGATAAAGATTTCCATGTCTTGGTGCCCCCCCCAAAAAAAAGTTATATTAAATCGCTGAGCCCAACACTAGCAAGCCAACTCTAAGGCAGAATAACAGAGTTTTCCTCAAAGTTCCTTTCCATGAAATGTTAAGTTGTTCTCTAACCTGGGCTAGTATGAATTATGAATTCATAGTGTGAACTATATATTTTAATTATTATTTTTAAATATTTTTATTAAAATACTTTTAAAAGCAACATAAAACAACATATAAGGGAGAAAACAAATACAAAGACAACATGCTAACAAAAACTAAACTAGCCTATTACACAAACTGAAAACTAAGTAATTAAACTACTACAAAGGGAATACAAATTTGACTTCTCACACTCAAGAATAATTGGTTATTATTAAACCCTTATTGTACTTCTTCTACATTTCTTATCCATGTCTATAGAAACAGAAATATATAAGCTACTAATTATACAAAATATATGAAGTACTAATTATTAAGGGTGGCCTGGCTCTTTCAGAAGGTGCTTCGAAAGTTCAAATGTAAACTTTGAACATGTTAAAAATTATGCAAGCCCACATGAAAGTACTCAACCTGACTGAAAAAGTGTCTTCTTTTTTCTGGAAAGGTTTAGCACATTCAAATAGGCTTGTGTAACTTACGTCTTACCAAGCTGAAAACAGCACACTGAGCCAGTTCTCATGGTGTGACTGGGGCCATTTCTGCACAGGCTAATAGAAGCAGTGCAGAGCATCCTCCAGGGAGGACATCTGCACCTGGGAACGGACTGGGTCGGACCTACTTAACATAGATCTGCACCTCAGCCCGCTCCGGAACAACCTCAAATGGTCGTCAAGCGTGCTTTTGAAAGACCGCTTAAAACAGGCCTTTCAAAAGCACAGAGTGTGCCATTCCGTCCCCGCTCTCTGGTGCAGACTTGCAGGCTCGCACCAGTGCAAACCTGCGATCTGCCAGGGGCGGGTTTAGGCTGGCGAGCTTTCAGTGGTTGGTCAAGACCTTCGACCAACCGGAAGCCACCATTTTCGTCCCAGAGCAATGCAGAGCAACGAGCACGCACTGCTCCAGAACAGCGCGAACCAGACCAGGGAGCCAAGAAGTCCGCTTAGAGTGCGTGATACGGGGCGATTCCCTCTCCCCGTGCGGAAATGGCAGGGACTTGTTTCAGCTGCCCTGCTTTGGTAGTCTGAGACAGGTCATGAAATCAGGGCATAGTGGCTAAACCACAGCACTTAGCTTGCAAACTGAACTTGTTGGGTCACAAGTTGGCAAGGCCTGAGAGTATAGTATTGAACCCCACAGTGTCCAGGTAATACAATTTAGCAAACATTTCTCAATGAGCTTCAGGTCTCCCAACTGCCTCTCAGAACTTAACTGCTTGGCTTAAAATTTTCTGGGATGTCTGTGAACTAAAATAAAGACATTCAGAGAAGTCATGGAGTTTCTGTCCACAAAAACATAACAATCAACTAGAAATAGTTTTGCCACTGGGTAAAATAAAGCAGCCACCTCAAGCAGCAGATCCTCACAGTGGGAAGGCATGGGCAGCTTCCCCCTGTTCCCCTTAGTTGTAAGACATTGAAGGCATCACACAGTCTAACCTTCACCCCATAAACTGGCCTGATTGCTCATCCTCTCTGCTAGAGTAAGAGTCTGGTGCCAACACCATCAGCTTTGGTATTTCAAATGGGAAGGGGATGCCATCTTCATCTTCATCTCATTTAACAAAATATCTTGGACTATCCATGAGACCATCCTGCAGCATTGCAAAGGCAGAACAGGTTCTGAGGAGAACATTTCAACAATAAAGAGATTGCAAGACAAGTAGGCAAATGCAGATCAGAGCTTGGAAAAAGTTACTTCTGTGGACTATGGCCATTTCTGCCCTACACTATTATATTGTTATCATTCCATTTCTTTTAATTAATTTTTATTAAAATGTTTAATGAAAAAACAATAAAAAAAACGCTCCCCGCTTCCAGACATCAATTTTCCCAGTTGAATCTGAGTTTAACATTCCATTCCATTTAAACATTCCATTCCATGCATTATCTCTATTTTATAACAATCATATACTATTACTTTTAGCTTATATGTAACTATTTACATTTTATCTTTTACCACCTCATTTTGTCTTCCTCCTTTCTCACAGCCTTTCTTTCTTTCCCCCTATTTCATTCTTTTATCTGGTTCAATACCTCTTGCTATTCTCTTTCAAAGCCCTGGACTGGCTTATTTTTAAGTGAAAAAATTAACTTTTCTGTCGCTACCATATCCAGGACTCTGAATTTCCATTTTCTTATATCAATATATTATTCTATTTTTGACATATTATGGAATCCTTAGATTTGCAGTCTAGGGAGGGGCATCTAGAATTTTCAGCCAGAGAGCTCTTTGGTCTCAGTAAACCACAAATCTCAGAATTCCACAGTATATTGAAAGTGGAGTAATAGCACTATAAGGCCATTTTCGCATGGCAAATGCCATGCGAAAGGGTCTCTGGAGCATTGTGCAATTGCAAGGAGTCGTCCACATGACATCCTTGCAATTGTGCAATGCTGCCAGGGCTGGCAGGCACTGATTGTGCACTATTTCATTTTCAGCTTGTAGCCGAAAATGGTGCACGATTGTGCATCGCTCCAGGGTCCCGCACGCACTTACCATGTGTGTGGAGCCTCCAGAGCCGTGGCGCTCACACTTCCTGCCCCAGCGCAGCCTGGGAAAATCCTAGGCTGTGCTGCGGAAGGAAGAGACAGAGCCCTTATGTTATCTGCCAGCCGGCAGGCAAAACCTGCGGAGCCGAAGCAGCAGGGATGCAAGAGCCTCTCGCAAGAGGCTGCTCGTGTAATCCCTGTGCCCCAGCGCCAAGAAAAGGTAAGTTGCGGAAAGGGCCTAAGAGTGTAGGGCAGAAAGGCCCTTTAATTCTTTGAATCCCATGACTGGCATGGCCAATGGCCTACCCACTGGAAATTATGGCCATTTCCACACTAGACTATTATAGCGCAGTTATTCCACTTTCAACATCCTATGGAATCCTGGGGTTTGCAGTTTAGGGAAGGGTCTTTGAAAGTGGAATAATCGTGCTATAAGAGTGTAGTGTGGAAATGGCCAAAGAGAGCTGTAGTCCAAAAGTAGTCTTTCCAGTAATATACACATATATTAATAAAATATTCCACAAGTGGTCTTCTTAAATGTACTTTCAGAGTATCATCTTAGGAATTTAATTGTCCTCTGGAAGAGGAAGAGGAGGAGGAGGAGGAGAAGTGGTGGTAGTGGAAGAATCTGGTTGCTATGTAGTTTCCAAGTTTGGTAGGTGGATTTATTGTACAGAGCACGAATGAAACCCTTCCTTGTGCTTCCCTCTGTGACAAAAATAGAACTGAAAATATTAATCCTGTTTAGTTTATTGGGACTTACATTTATAGAGTGTGACAGAAGAGAGATTATGATGATAATCAGGCTTGACACAGCATGAGCAGAAAATGTGCAAGCAGAGGGACAGACATCATTCAAACACCATCTCAAGTTTAGCTGCAGCAAGTGAACACTGAACATACAGTTTTCCCCTATCTTTGAAACAACAGGGTTCAGTAAGGAAGGTCAAGGAGCTCCATCCAAGAGGGAAAATGCATTTTTTTAATAGTTTTGCTGTGGTCGATTGTCAGATGAATACAATCAGAGAGGAACCCACAAAAACAAATAAGCAAGTAACCAGATGAGGAGCAGCATAATGAGGTAAAGGATAGTGAATACAAGGCAATGAGGTATAACTTCAGTCCCTTTTAGTATAACTTTAAGCATTTCATTTACTTACAGTGTTTGAAGCCTAACAATTTAAGAGTGTTTTGTACCTCAACCCAGCAGACTGTAGATTTCTGATTTTAAAAAACTAGCTAAAAGATAAATATTTTAGTTACTTATGAATAATGAGAAACAGGAACTTTTAAAAATCTAACTATGTCAGGAACTGTCCGAGGGCCTTGCAGTTGTAACTATGATTACAAATTTCTGTTATAAAAGTAACTTGCAAATCTGTGGTCCATGTAACACAGTATTGTTGACAGCAATTGGCAGCAGCTCTTCAAGGTTTCAGAAAGAAGTCTTTTCCAAACTGTATATGGAGATGCCAGGAGTTGAACCTGAACCCTGATGCCATGTTCCTACCCAGAGTGTTCTAACCCAACCACTTTCCCTCATCAGCTCCAAAGATAAAGTGAGAGATCAGCCATATTTACACCATTCCAACACCTCAAGCATCCTTGACTGGTCAAGTCCCAGGACAACCAAAGGGTGGATCAATGCTAGTTTCATTTCATTAGGAAAGAATGGTAGCAGGCCTGGAAATCATGCCCTATGAGGAGTGGCTTGGGGACCTGGGTATGTTTAACCTGGGGAAGATAAGGTTAAGAGGCAACATGATAGCTATGTTTTGGATGACAATTTGGTCATTATGTGGTCAGAACAGAATTTCAACCTCCTCAGTGACCAAAAAAGTGAGTTGCAATGGTGTTCATCTGCTTTAAGGCCATTATAATTAATGAACAGAATGCCAGCCAATGTCTAAAAAATTGTATCATCCGTTTTTACCTCTGGCTGCTTTTATTTCTTAAGTCAACTTTGCTAAGAGCACTCTTGTCCACTCATAGCCTAGCCATCCCCTTACAGCAACCATACAGAATTTTTCAGCACTTAGCAATCTCTAAACATGCTGCACCAGGTAACAACAGATAAAGTCCTTGTGGCATACATTCTCTTTTTCTCTGATAAACACAAAAAGCAACAGTGAATCTACAGCATTGTTTTGTCAACTGGTTTGTTATATGCCTTAAGGAAGCCAACATGAGTTCCCAAACTTGACAGATCTGAGGACAGCCGCACACAAACTAATGGTCGCTGTCACCACACAACCTGTATTTTCTTTATTTAAAACACACTGCCCCAGAAATATTAAGTTCACAATTTCTTAATTATTCAGTGCCCTTGTGTAGTTTTCCCCAACCTAGTGCCCTAGTGTTTTGGATTAGAGTTCCCATGAGTTCCAGCTAACAGGGCAAATGATAAGGAATCACTGAACTTGACACCCAAACCATTTGGGAGCCACTCTGTTGGAAATGGCAAGTTCTATGCTTCTTGACATTTGCTGCAAGTCTGACAGTTCTCAGGGACTTTTCTCATTTCACTGCTGAGCATAAGCAGCTCACAACCAGAGTGAGAGGGGCAGAACTCCAAAGGAAGCTCAAATATGCCCCTCCCAGAAACCTTTTTCTATGAAGAGCTGATGGGGTTGCATGGCCCTTTCTGATACCCTCTCCTGCCCTCACTCTTCCTCCTTTTCTCCCACCACTTCTCTTCTCTACTCTTTCCTCCTCAATCGGGTGGCTGCCAAGACAAGGACCACTCATACTTGCTCAGGTCTGAACTGGTTGATTGCAGAAAGCTTCTAAATAAAACAAAATGCCACTTGTGATTGAGGCAAAAGCCTGAATGCAGCTCTAAGGCTGCAGGTTGCCCACCCTACTGGTCAACAGAGCTGGCCTAAGCCAGGTTGCTGCCTGAGGCAGAATAAAAAATGGTACCAGTCACCCACCTATGTCAAAGAGCATAGTAACCAGAGGCAGTCAAGTTATTTTGTAAAGGAGACAGAACCTTCTTCATCTCTAACAGTAAAAATAAATGATAACATATTATCAACTATTTGCTATCCTTTATTAAAAAAAAGTTAATTTTTTAAAAAATTATTAAAATGTAATTAGATGACATCTAACACCACATTTATAAGTTCTTTCAATACAGAACTTTCAACAAAGAACTAAGGGAGCACCTTAAAATAAATACCAAATCTTAGCAATTTTATGTACCACACATTTCCAAAGATGAACATGGGAAGCTGAGATGTGAAACTCAACTGAGTTTCTGCTTGTATAAAAGTTATTGTTATGTCTGACTTGATTTCTTAAAGAGTGGACATATGCAGCAAGCTCTCTCATAAGTGCTATGGACGAAAGTTTGACTTTCTCTTGTACAGTGGACAAGTCATTTTGATTCTTCCCGTTTTGTGAAATAATCAATTTGGAACTAGGCAACTGAAACTAATCAGATCTTTATTCAACACAGACTCATTGGCATCAATAGAAGACAGAAGACCTAAAACTGGGAACAATAACATTCTGATTGGTGATTATACTCATTTCAGTGAACATCACGCACCAGAATTGGAATGTCAAGAGGCAAAACTATCACGTATGCTTACAGGTTCTCCATTTTCTCTACATACCAGCTGTCATCTGGGCTTACCTTGCAGGTATAACTTAACCTGATGAATGTTAAGAACCATCAGTTCACAAGTTTAAGACTACGTTTTCTTCAACTGGGTGGTAGTGATTTCACTGGAAACACACTACCAGTTTTGTTACAGAATTTTACTTCATAGAGACAGCAAGATTTTTCTCACATACTACTTTTAATTCTTAATTTGCTATCCTTTCATGGCATGCAAACTCTGAAGTAAGGTGCCTGACTCTACCAAACAGTTGGGCAAGCCCTGCTATACCATCTTGAAATGGTATGAAGCTTCAACTTATAGATATGGCAGGAGATGTTCACATGCCTCTTCTTGCAAAACACAAGAGGATCATCAATGAGCACAGACTTAGTCTGAATAATTCTCCATCCCTTAGATGAAAGACCAATCTTTGGAATTTCCATTCTGCATGGTTGGAAGAAGTGATGGCAAGTACTCAAGGGACCTTTGCCAAGACGAAGGACTGCATGTGCATGACATGTGTTTACACATTCACCATATGTTCACCTAAAAGTAATTACCCAACATTTACTGCAAACATATTCTTTAAAAAACCCTCAGCCATCACAACACAGCAAAGACAACATCCAGAACGGGATTCAGGGAGGTGGGGAAATATGATAATAGGCAGAAACCCATTCCAAGGTAGCAGTAATGTTTCAGTAATGGGCTTAACTCAAAGAGACAAGAAGAGCGTGATGGGGATCATGAGCAGAAAACACAGCATGCTTCATGGAGAAAGAATGGAATACAAAGAACAGATAAGGACAAAACAACCTAAGGAAAAAAAATATGAGGAAGGTTCTGGCTAGAGAAAGCCAAAAGTAGATGCTCAAAGGCCTAACAGAACACTACTTTGCCACACTGAGCCAAGAGATCTATATAGATAGTGCAAATCTGGGCCAGATTGGAACTGGAACTGGGCCAGAAAAGCAAGTACAAAGCGAGAAACCAGGCAAGTGATTAAATCCACTATGAAGAAAAATAAGCCACATGTTTCAAAGATGTAGTCCACCTGGATTTATGCCTTAGGGCAGAAGACAGGGACATGTTTTCTATTGTAGGACAGATTGCGCTGGGATAAACTTCTGGGGCCACTTAGCCATGATAGCAATTGTAGCCAGTAGTTGACATGCCAGCAGAAAGATGGATCTGTTTTGACTCTTGGTCTGAACTTTAATGAGCTATCCAAGGTGACAAACCTATTTTGGGGAAAGAATTCAGCACTTTCAATAGTTCCTTTAAGGTCAGATCTGAAACCTGGAGTGGATTCGCTATCCCACTGACACAGAAACTAACAAACACCACTGAGTGAAAGGTGAGCTCAAGATCAATGATGGGAGTGAACCAAGAGTTGAAAGTGAGCAAGGCCATCCCTTTTTATTCTCCCTCCTTCCCCTGATATCTCCCCATCTTCTTTTTCCCATTCTTTTTTTAATTAAAATATTTATTTTATTAACATATTTATATTCCACCCTATACTTCAGGATCTCAGAGTGGCTTAATCTTCATATGCACATTTTTTAAAAAAATTGAGGCTGTGTCCACTACCGAGGAGCTCAGAATGACTTTCTCTTGTACAATGCTGTGCACTGTACAAGCTCCAGAATATATATTATCTATCTATCTATCTATCTATCTATCTATCTATCTATCTATCTATCTATCTATCTATCTATCTCAGGCCTGAGATATGTATATTGGTTTGCGAGATTTACCACATTCTAATTTACAACTTCTCGGCTAAACTATATGTGTTGATTTTTATTTACTGAATTTATCACCTACTTCTGTGTCTATTAGCCCTGGGCTACACACATGGGTGTTTCTCATTTTATCTTCAGACCACCCTTGTGAAGTTGGTAAGTCTAAGAGAGAAAGACTGGGCAAGGGTTACCTTTGTGGTTGCCTCTATTGTTAGGTAGATTGATACAAGCGACTTAAGCGGCAATTCCTTGGCTGTTCCCAGAGGCATATATTGGATGGGGCAAGTAGGATATGTGCCCCAGACACCAATGCCAGTGAGCACAAAAAAGTCATGGGTGGTGATAAGGGTAAGAAGGTCAGAGATCAACTTCCAGACTTGATCTAGGCACTGTTTATGCCACTGGCTGTTCCTTTAGAACAGCGGTTCTCAACCTGTGGGTCCCCAGATGTTCATGGACTTCAGCTCCCAGAAGCCCCAGCCACTATGGTCAATGCTCAGGGCTTCTAGGAGCTGAAGTCCACAAACATCTGGGGACCCACAGGTTGAGAACCACTGCTCTAGAACTTCCTGGACACTCCTCTCAGATGGAGAACAGAGCTGTATGTTCCAGAAGGTCTGTGTTATTACTGTAAAGAGGGTTATGTTTCTGGGGGTGGGGTGTAGAACAGGATGGTTTTCCTACTGCCCTCAAGTAATGGAGCATGATGCTGTCTTATTGTCACTATGGAACTGGCCATCCAGTCAGGGAGGGATGCCATCTTGTCCTTGCTGTAGAAGCAAAGTGTCTTGATCTGGTCTTCATCACCTCAGTTCAATGGGAATCTGCAATTTATCCATTATAAATTCGGCCTGCTTGTTACATTCGTGCTGTCATTCAAAGTCTGAATTCCTTATTCATGACACATTCCACTATGCTTTTTTTCAAAATACCCAAACATACACACAACATGTGCCAGATAACACTGGTTTACACCTATTTTAAAAAATATTAATGATAACAACACACTTTACCAAATTGTTGACTTCAAAGAATTTCCTTCTTCCTTTGCATTTCTCTGAAACTGGCCAAGAACCAATATTTGTCACTTTCTCTAGGTACCAGAAACTAGTATATCCCTGTCTCAATTCATGAAGCTCCAACACACCCTCAGGGTAGGACAAAGTTGGAGTCATGTCAGGGCCCTCCAGTATGAAGTCCCCAGATTCTAAATAAATAAATAAAAGCTGGTTACCTTCCCAGTTAGAGAAACTAATAGCGCAATGCCATTCATGCCTACTCAAAGTAAATCCCACAGAGGCAAATGGCACCCTTTCCGCAACTCACCTTTTCTTGGTGGTGGGGTGCGGTGCTCACGCAAGTGGCCTCTTGTAAGAGGCCCTCGTGTCTGGGTTTCTTCAGTTCCGCGCTAGCTTCCTGCTTACATGAGAGCCCTGCCTCTTCCCTTCGCAGTGCAGCCTGGGACCTTCCCAGGCTGCACTGAGACAGGAAGCCTGACCGGCCCAGCTCCCAAGGCTCCGCACACACGGCAAGTGCGTGTGGGGTGCCAGAGTGATGCGCAACCACGCACCATTTTTGGCTTAAAGCCAAAAATGAAAAAGTGTGTGAGCGGTGCCTGCCAGGCCCTGGAGCATTGTGCAAATGTGAGTGCATCTTGTGGACCGCTCCTCACATGTGCGCAACACTCGAGGGGCCCTTTTGCATGGAAAATGCCATCCAAAAAGTGCCTGGGGTTACTCTCAGGTACATTGTTGAGGGCTTGCAGCCTAAACTACATCATAGTGCCCACACTTACATAAACCTCATGCCTTTCCCTAACTGGAGAATATATTTTTAACAATGTTCCTTGAACACCAGCTTTGTGTGATAAATGTAATGTCGTTGTGTTTACTAGTAATATACTGTTCCACAAAAACAAGGGAAAAGCATCCTGTGATCTTCAGGCTTTTATGGCCTGCTGCCTGAAGTCTGTTTTTTAAAAAAAGATTCTGAATTTTGTAAGAGAACATGTTCTTCATGTTGTTCTATATCTTCATATTGAACATGATTTATGGTAACACTATCCTAGAGTTTCCTTAAGACTTATTCAGAGGACGTTTGCTGTTGCCTTCCTCTTGGGCTAAGAAAATGCAACTTCCTCAAGTTCACTCATGATTTTCCATGGCTGAGCAAGGGTTCCAGTCCTGGTCTCCCAGTGTTCTATTCCCAGCGTTCAAACCACTATACGACACTGGCTCATGAGAGAACATAGAAGCTTTCAGATAACTCAGAGCCCTTCATGAGAAAGAAAAAAAGGACTCCTATAATTGGATATCTGTAATTTGCTACAACTGGGGGGAAGGGGCAAAAAACTGGTGGCCCTTCCAAGCTTGTTGGATTGTAACTCCCAGCATTCCTCAACCTTAGCTGCACTGGATAAGGCTGATGGAAGTTGCAACATGCCACAAGCTCTGGAATACCAAACCTATTCATGTTTGAATGGTTTAAGTGTCTAATAAATATATTAGAGACATTTGACCTCTAATAACAACTTACCATAATAACATGGCCTCTTTCATTTGGAACTGGGATGCTTACCTGTTTTCATGGATATCTGTGTAGATATTTACAACTACCGGGTTACAGTTCTGCATATCTAGGATGGCAAATTGCCTAAGCTACCATAACTCTAAAGAGCACTTCAAGAGGAATTATACAGTTTAACATTTTAATTTAATCTGACGCATTTTGGTTTGTTGAAAAGAAACCTGAAATGGATTATGTTTAAAAATAGATTGAAATATGATTTTGCTTCCAGTTTTGTTTAGCTCACTGTACTGATCTGAAGACTATATGATGGTATTATGTGTACAAATTTGCATGAAGTTATCTTTCAGTCATTTCTGCTTAACAAGCAGAGACGGGTGCAACAGACTATTCCAGTCTTATTCCAGCCTATGTCAATAGTCATAAATGTGTAACCTCTTGTCATAGATTTGTGCTGTGCTGATCTCTGCAAATGTTTAAAACATACCCATGATTTAAACCCATTTCCCCACAAAATGCACATTTTTCTACACATTTTTTGTAAATATGTTTGAGTCAAGGCCTGCATCACAGTATTCAGAGAAGTGAAAGATAACTGAGCTCCAATTCACATATTGTCCTTGGAAGCATGAATTTTACCAGTTCACTTTAAAAATGGAGACAAATATTCTCCAGCATGCCTACTAACCAGTCAAGAGATCCCTGGCATATAAAGTTACAGCAACTATCTATTGTAGCTGGTAGAGCGTCCACCTCAATGTTCTGATTCAGGTGCTAGTTGAAAATACATTTCTTTGTGCAGCCTTCTGAGGGAGAGTCAAGTATTACATTTGTTCAGTCATTGATCCTTACAGAAAAAGTGAAATCACTGAAAAAGTGGATTTCACTGTATGTTATTGTTTGCATATGTGTTCTTATAATTGTTAGTTGAATGGTGTTTGTATGTTGTACTGTTTTTTTATGTGATTTGATTGCTGTGCTGTATTCTTTTTGACAAAGACACTCCTGCTTATACAAAAAAAACAAGTAGAATGGCACTAAGCAAGAAGAAAGTACCCTGCCCTGCCCCTGAGGATATAGGCAAAGACAGACCTTGTCATCCATGCAGCTCTGCTGCCCAACGTGAGGGGATGGCTAGAGGGCTCAGGAAGAATTACTTAGGTTCTGACATCGCTATTCCTCTCCCACTATTGCTTCACTCAGCCAAATGACAGAACTGACCATTATGGACTATCTTTTCTATTCCTGTTTAATGCATGGATTGGGAAGTCTGACCCCCTCATAGATCCACGCACACCTCTCATAACCTCTCATGACTTATTATTCTGGCTAGGGGTAACATGAATTCTGAGAGTAAGAAACATATCTGGAAGTTGACAATTGCCTTCCTTTCTGGCTTTTTAATCTCTCTCTTTTTGTTTAAAATATATACACTAGGTGTGTTCACCAGAGTGAAATCTGCCTTTGGATGAGGTGTGCTCACTCTATGTAACACACTAGCCACCATTTTATTGACTGGCATAGCTATCCCAGAACAGGTGAACAATGCATGCATGATTAGGTGGCAAGACTAAAATGTGTCAGTGGAGTTAAGTTTGGCAGCAAAAGATATCTCTAGCAGGAATAAAGTCTGCCTGATGGCTTGTGAACTGCTTGGGATCTGGCAAAGAAGATTCTCTGGTGATGAAAATGGCTATCACTGCCACCCCACCTCTGTTGCTCTGCTCTGTCCCCCAAAGATGCCTTATACTGTAAGAGACAACTATACCAGCATAAGTCACCAATGGGACATCAGGTTCAGTTGCCTAGCTATTCATGTTCAGAACTGACAGTGAAAAAGGCATGCTATCCACCTGTAATATATGCTCACTGGCAGTCATCAGAGGTTGTCTGCCTACCATCGTCACTTCAAATTATCCTTTCTTTATTTGGTATGTCACAATGGTCCTAAAAGAAAGGCACTGTCCCTGTTCCTCAGAGCAGAAATCTAAAGCTACCCTTTTTTGAACACACCTCCCCAAATCCCCCAGCTAACATGGGCCCTGATAGTGCCTACTGTGGGGTTTAGGCAGTTGTGCTCAAAAAAGGAACTTTTTCTAGCTCTTCAGAATTCTCCTTTCAGCCAGAGGCAGAGTGATGTAACCTGATCACTCACAAGAACTATACAACACCTGCAAACGGAGTCCCACATAAGCCTCAGGATCCACACACAGGACTTCACAGAAAGCATGAAACAGAATTTACTTTGTCGTCTATATTCACAAAGACTGGATCATCTGAGTCAACCTTTGGAAAAATCCTGACTGTACATCTTTTAAAATGTACAGGCATGCAAAATCAGAATTGTTTATAAGGAATGTCATCACCTACTCTCTCTCCCTCCCCCTCCCCTTCCTCTAGTGCATGTGATGACATCCTGTATATACAATTGGAGTATATATCTTCAAGACGGAAATGATGAAAGAAAGAAAAATGCAATCAATCTTGGCTTCTTTTTATCTCCCTCTGTACCCAGTTCTCCAACTTTTAAAAACTTTTTTTCAACCTTATCTGTATTATGAGGTATACTAGAAAAATATTTTTTAAGAAAAGAATAAAAAAAGAAAGCTGATATGCTATAGATTTTAACAATATGCATCAGGATTCTTCCAAAACATATGCTGTCAGGTTGTGGAAGTGAGGTTGCACATGATATATTGTAATCTGTTCCTCTTCTTCTGAGGCAAAAAAGAAAAGAAAAGAAAAAGAAAAGAATAAGGAAAGGAAAGGAAAGGAAAGGAAAGGAAAGGAAAGGAAAGAAAAGAAAAGAAAAGAAAAGAAAAGAAAAGAAAAGAAAAGAAAAGAAAAGAAAAGAAAAGAAAAGTGTTTTTCTTGTAGACTCATGTTGTGCAGTATTGTGGAAAAAATCTCTGTCCAAATTTTGGCGCAATCAGACCTAGGATCATTTTCTTAGTGTGTGCTTTGAAAACTTTTTTCCTTATTTACAAGGATTATCTACTGTTGCCGTTTTCTGTCAGCAAGGTCTCTGATCTCCATGCTATCTGAAGCATGTGTACAGGTTTTTGTGACTACATCACAAGCAAGATCCAAGATAGTGTTCCTGTCCAAGCTGTATCGATGCAAATCATTTTTTCTCTCATCGCCTGCCAGTTCCCAGTAAACCTCTATAAATAAAGTCTCAAGCTTTGTTTGTTCTGTACCCATGCATCTATGTGTGCACGCATGTCTATGTATGTGTATCACCCTTTCAAAAAAGACAAGTCAGTATCACCAGCCAGATTCACACTTGTCATAAACTAAATAATCACCTTTGTTATCAATAGAAATTTTATTCACTAGTACTGAGGCTTCTCTTGGCTCTCATCATGTCAAACTATAAATTTCAAGCAAAGAAAAGAGAAAATCAACCTTTTTGATACTGTGAAAAAATTTTAGTTTCAATTTCCCCAAATCCTACCTGCATACTCACTCCTTTCTTTGCCAAGCTGTGAGACTTTGCATTTCCTTGCCATACCAAAATTGGTGCACATTTCCTATACATATTTGTTACTAAGATATCCATTTGTACATATTTCTCCCATGGATTACATTCATGGATATTTTTCAGCTATATACATTTTAAGCTGCTCACCTTTTTAAAATGCCTGCATGGTGTTGTGCAAATTTTATTTTTCTGGAATAAATAAGCTGCTTAAGTGTGTGGATTTTGGTGGGTCAGCTGTTTTTACATAAAATCTAAAAGACTCTTTCATGTAGGGTTGCAACCAGATAACAAGCAACACCTCTTGAAATTCCCTCTTCTACCCAAGGTACAAAAGCCATGTCCAGTTTTCTCTCTGGTAACCCTACTTTCACATTATATTAATTATAGCACTATGATCCCACTTTAACTGCCATGGCTGGATTCTTATGGAAACATGGGATTGCTGGTTTGATGAGGCATTAGAGCTACCTGGCCAGAGTTCTAAATATCTCTCTCTGACCATCAAATCCTAGGATTCCATAGGATGTTTCCATGGCAGTCAAAAGTGGAATGATAGTGCTATAATTATGTAGTGTGAAAGGGCCCTAAGGTGGTGCAAAAATATACTTTTTTATCTTCTTTACTCCAACAAAATTTGTTGCCATCTCTGTTCATCAATAAACAGACTGAAGTGTGACAGCATACTTTTCTTTCTCCCTCTTGTCTTCCAACCATGCTGCTATTTTCTTTACGTATATGATTCGTTCTCTCAGAAGTAAGGAATACCCATGGTAGCAGGCTGGTACAATCATAACAGTGACCAAGAATTAAGCAATCTGATCACTCTGTGCTGTGAATTATTACAGTCAGCCTCCACATTTGCAGATTTGACTTTCACAGATTTGATTGTTTGTTTGTGTGTTTCTTCAATCCCTGCTCCTGCCCCCCAACCTGGCACTTTTTTTCCATGGGAACCTTTCCTCTCATTGGCTCCAATGAAGCCACTCAGGTCTTTAAAAACCCATCTGTGGTCCTCCTCCTCCTTTGTTAGCTGACGCTAGTCAGCTAAGGACTGCTCATAGCCTGATTTCTCAATACCATAAACCCTCTACCAGTACCCAACATACACCCAAGGAAGGAGATGAACGAGAGGGGAAGCATGGCTGCCCACCTCTCTTTGCTCTCCTTCCCCTTACCTGGTTTCGAGCCTGGTGCCCATTCTCCTCATCATGTCTTGGTCTCTGTCCTATAGACACAAACACAAATTTTGATATTTGCTATTTTCCTACTTTTTCAGGGGTCCTGGACCCCTAATCCCAGTGAATGTGCACAGCCAATTGTATACAAATATTACCAGAGAGGCTGAGAAATTATCAGAAATTTTATCGAAGACAATGGGGAAATTATTACCTCTTTTACTATATTATATTTATGTATGGCTTATGGTCAAAAGCTATTGCAAAACATCCATAATACAGATAGAAAAGCATCAACAGATAAGATTTAAATATAAAATATATGTAAAATGCACATACATTATAAAAAGTATTTGCACATTTTGCCATCTGCAGCCCTAAAAACACCATTCCAGAAAATTATTGCTAATCCAAAGGAACACAGCAAGATACCATGGTTTGAAATACACGGTCTATCTGGCAAATTTTCACACAATTTTCTCTAATATTCCTTGCTGAGAGGGAAAAGCACACTACATTATATAGGAAACTGTACTGTCAACATCCCTCTGTATGAATATGAATTTTTTTTCTGTGTCAGGTTGTCCACCAAAAATGCCAAATAATGATACAGAAATCTCTCTGTGGGGAAAATGTATGCAGGTAGTAAGGTAATACGGCCAGTTCCATACACACACATTTGCCCTGGGTCTCTTAACTCAAACATTTTGTTGCCTGAGATCGAGGACAAGATGATCTCCCCCTCTCCCCCCCCGCCTTCTGTCTTTCACACACACACACTTCTATGCACATAAACCTATCAGTTCACTCTTTACTTAACATGAACAAATAAAGGATGTCACTCACCACACCTAAGGCAGCAGGCTAGGTAACTGGGAGTGAAGGAGACTAGCCAGGTTATCTCTAGTACATAGCTATAGCAGCTTGATGCCACTTTGACTGCATTGCACGCTCTTATGAAAACCAGAAGAGCACTTGTTGTGTAGTTCAGGAAATATGCCTACACATTCCCATACTGTGGCATACACAGCTCTGTCCTCCAACACAGGGAACATCTAAGGAGTTCAGAAGGAACATCCTAGCAGCTGTCCTTGCTGCCTCCAGAATTGTCACCTGAGGTATTTGCTTCACTGTGCCTAATGGTGGACCTGGCCCTGGATTTAGAATAGAAATTAAGTTGAGGGATGGCCTTTACTAGCTTCCTATAGGGTATCAGATGCATTTTTTATTTTTAAAAAAACTAGCATAGACATAACTTTGGCTGTCTAGTTAGGGAGCTACACATGAGTAAGTCACACTAAGCTTGCAGTGCCATAAAGTCACCATTGTGCAAAGGACATATGCTGCTGACGTGTTTCTCCATGACTTGTCTTTGCATGTTGTGATTTTGTGTAGTACATTGCATGTTGTACTTTTGCATCATACACTGTGCATTATACAACGGCACCTAGCCAATGGCATGCTATTCTGCTTGGGGGTTGTGTCGTGCTTATGTAGTCTACCACTGCCTGCAAATACTTTCTCTATGCTGAGGGGATGTTGAATTGCAGCCATTAACGGCTATGAGTCTTCTTAGGCTCTTAAGAAGTGTTTTTCCATGAGTTCTGTTGCATTTATGGAATATTTGAGAAGCTAATTGAAGGGCTCCTGTGCTCAGATTATGATGAGGCTTTTAGACAGCATGCTGGGAAGTATAGTATAACCAACCACACAGAGAGATGAATACGGCCACCACTATAGTTTGGCAAAAACTGAATGAACTCTTTTGTTGTTGGCATTTGCTTCACATATAGAGGCCAAATCTTCATTCTGGGTCCAGACATGCCTGAGGAAATTTGGATTCATGTTGAGATTGTTCTTTATTCTTTGGTCCTATTTCTTCATTTAAACAGACCATTGTTTCTTTCATATTATGGGAAGGAAATGTGCCTGCAAGACTGGTGACGGTGGCTGACACGGAACGAACAGCTGCAGTTAAATTTCCAAAGCCTAAGGGTAGAAAATTAGCCACTCAGGTCTATCCAAATATTAATTGGTCATGACTACCCCTTGTGACTTTGGACAGGCCTGTTTTCTTTTCTGGTTAATTCTCTATAATTGCTTGTCTGTTAAGATTATCACTACACTTAAAAAAAAAAGCTTACTGTATTTTCCCATATTTGCAACTGCTAGTGTAAATATAATGCCACCTCCCTCATTATACCTCCCCCATCAATGTTCCAGAAACTTGTTGAACAAAGACCAAATGCCAAGATGGAAAACTATCACCAAATATAGAATGTCTGGACAAAGAATGGTCACCCCCACACACGTACCCACAGCCCTCCAGTCTGCTTTATGTTTGTCTGAAGCTGCTGAGTGAAAAAACAATCGCTTTTATTTATTTATTTTTGACTGAGGCAACCTAACCACAAAATACAGGAGGGGAAACCTTTGAAAAGCTCCTTAGCCATCCAGTTAGTAACCACGTACTTCTGAGGGTTCCCACTTCTGCACTCTGACTTTGGTTCTGTCTGCTTTTTTAAAATGGCAACTCATGTGCCATCTTCTCCAATATAAAATAGTGCTTTGGCAAACTGTGTGCAGAACAGGATTTTCCTCGATTTCTTCATTATCTGTCATTGGGTAAGTACAATGTAATGAGGTCAGATTGCCAATAACCAGCTTGTCCATATTTCATATTGTCCTCTTTCCTCTTCAGATATTATCCATTGATGAGATATATGTAAACCTGCAACCATATAAAAGTATACAAAATTCATTCAGTTCATTTTTGTAAGACTTTTCTGAAATTATTCATAAATTTAACAGAAAGAAAGTAAGAAAATGTAAGACTGTACACGGCCACAAGTCCACAGGATTTAGGATAGTTGTTTTTTTTAAATCTCCTTAGCCTCTAACTGTCTTAATTTAGCAAGGGCAGTCTCAGGCCTTTTCCACACTGGATAAATAAAATGAGGTAGCGCGAGCTCTGACGGACATTGCCCACACTTTCGAGTGCGCTAGCTCGTACATTATTGGCAAGCTCCACACCTTAATCCGCCCGGTTAAGTCGCCAACAGCCAGCGCGCGGGCTTTTTAAAAAATGGGGAAAAGGTGGGGGGTTTTTCCAAGAAACGTGCTGATTCATGCATGATGTAATCGGAGAGCGGGCTGTGGGCATGGACAGCTTCAGCGGTTGGTCCGCCCCACAGAGAGCAGGATGGTCTCGAAAGCGGCTTTCTGCAGCCAGAAAAGGGGAAAAGCTTTCTGGTATGTACTATTGATCCGAAGAATGGGGTTTTTCCTTGATGTTAAGATTACTGTATGTGCGCATTGGGCTTCTGCATGTCCGCTCCCGGACCCACCATCTTCTCGGGTGTGGGACGCACTGCAAGGAGCCTCCAAGCAGCGGCACATAAAAGCTTAAGTCCTCCGCAGCATTACCAATAGAGGCCAATCGCCGGCATCTCCTCACGCGGTCTGTAGCCCATAGATGTCCCAGTTTGGCCAGCACAAGTCCAAGAAGCCAGAATACAGCTAAAATGGACCGTTCAACTTCAGGAAACACCTCTTCCTTCATCGCTCACAGGGAAATAAAAGCAGAAAACGGGCGCGGAAACCCACCAGAGATAGGGAGCAAACATGCACTCCAGCCAGCTATAGCGCGGAAAACCATTCCCCCGAGATAGGGCACGAAAATAAAAAATTCTCACGGTTTATTTCAAGGCTAGCAAGAGGAATAGGAGGAGGGAGTCATTGTGGGAGGAACTGCGGGGCATGACGTGAGCACACACATCATGACGCATGGGGCCATTTTTTTAAAAAAATAGCTGCCAATCACATCCACTGCGCGAATTCCACAGAACTTGTGGAAATGGCAATAGACCGTTGTGCAATATGTCCGCGGTAGCACGGACAAAAAAAAAAACACCTGGAAACGTCGCAGCGCGAATTCCACGGAACATGTGGAAAGGGTCTCAATCAATCCTCTGTCATCCAATTTCTTCTGATGCTTTCAAAATGCTCCAGTTTCTCTTTCCTCTTCCTACTTTTCCCTTTGCTCTCAGCTTACTTCAATTGCTGCAAACTGAGTTCAAAGTGCAAAGTAGTATGTACAGTCAGCCCTCCACATTTGTAGCCTTAGCTTTCAGGGACTTGATTATTTCTAAATTTCTTCAACGTTCCCCCACCACCACCTCAAGCATTTCTTTTCTGAGGGAAACTTCCCTCTCGGCAGCTCTGATCAGGCCAAACAGCCTTTAAAAAGCTACCCCTCCTCCTCCTCTTCCTCCTCTTTCTCTTCCAGCCACTGCCTGACCAGCCAAGAATGGCTCACAGTCCAATTTCTCAGCACCACAAACTGTCTCCTGATTCCCTCACGCAGCCAAGGAAGGAGATGGGTGTGGAAAAGGAAGTGTAAAGCCCCCATGCCAACAGTCCCCTTTCCCTGTCTTTTCCCTGACCTCTTAGATCCCATCCCACAGAGACACACACACATTTTTATATTTGCTGTTTTTGAATTTTTGCAGAGCTCCTGTGACCCTAATCCTAGCGAATGTGGAGGGTTGGCTGTACTCACTTAACTCAGAACAGGAGATGACAGACATGGATGGAGTCTTGCCCTTCTCCGTAGACTAAGGCAAAAGCAAGTTGCTGCAGCCTCTCCTACCCTGTGTAGTCTTCCTCATTAATAACTTTTGCCATTCTGACTGACCCTCTTGTGTTACTGAGCAACATGTGTCCTTAGTTCTACCTGTGAAATGTTGAAGAGTATGAAATGAAGGTGTCTGGGGATTTCTCAGCCCAGTTCTAACAGAAAAACAGTATTTCTGGTTCATCTTCAGCAGCAGCAGAAGTGCATATTTTTGGTGAAAATTCTTTTACCATCAGTGAAGCAGCCTTGGAGGCACTGAAGGGACCCATAATTTTGAGTCCCTGTAGGAACCATGGGCTGTGTTTTTTTCTATCTCTGCTGTAAGGACTAAGTAGCAGCGGGCAATAAGTTGGGACAACATTAGACAGGGAGGCAGTAATAAAATTTGCACTTTGTTGGGTATAATCAACTCTAATGGAGTTTGTGACATTTCTTCCAGTGCTTCTGTATTTGTCCTACTGATAAATCAATGAACAAAGCATAATCATAATAAAAAAAAACAGTGAGTTGTACTTGATTTAAAAGTACCTGTGTTTATAGTTCAGTGTGTATCAACATATTAAGCTTTCAACAAGCTGCAATTACGTGCCTGCTCAACAAAGGACATTTTGCACTGATTTAACCTTTTCCACATCTTGCTAAATCAGGGGCTCTGTTCTCTTGTTTATTACTGTTGCAGTTGCCAAACCACAAGTGTCTAAATCAGAGCATCAAGACTAGGATTTCATTTATTTGGATGTTTTACCAAAGATTCAGGATAGGCAAAGAGTCTTTGGAAAGAACGCAGCAAGAACATGCAAGTATCTTTCTTTATAAAAAGAAGACTATACAAACCTGCATTTCCTTTGAGTTGTAAAATGTTTGCCTAAGAAAACGTATTACCTTTACTTCAAAAGGTTCTTATTCGTATAAAAGATAGTTGTCACAGGACAACCACAAGTTGCATGCTTTTGCTTAGAGCTGTCACTTTAGAATCCACCTCCATATACAAGAGGGGGAAGAACCATCATTTCTCAGACTTCTGGTTTGAGATGCAAATCTTCACTTATTTCATTTTCACTTGCAATAATAAATCATTTCAAAGAGATTTCTTTTGACTGGGCAAGATTATGAGAGGTTTTGCACATTTTCCCATTTTTCTTTGTTTTCTTTTTCTTTTTTCTTTTTGCAATTCAGGAAGCGTTGCAAAAAAAAAGTTGCAAAAAATATTTGTGCATGTTTAGCATAAAACCAACATGCCTTCATGGAAAGTAATCTTTTTATTTGTACAAAACTGTTGGGGGGAAATTTCCAAATTATGAAAAATCTTGTGGTGGTTAATCATTCTCAGTGGAGTGTCCCAAATGTATTCAGACATATTTTCTCATGGAGACTGAAAAGAGTTTGAGTGTTCTTTACATCCCCATCTTTGGCTAAGATGAAGTATATGTCAGGGAAAAAATATTCATATATATGACACTGTCAAATTAAAGAAAACGCTAACCAATATATGTCCCTAACTATATCTATTATTTCTTGTAGGTTTAAAATCACAGAATCATTGAGTAGGAAGGGGGCAGAAGCACCATCTAATCCAATGCCCTGCCATGCAGGAATGCACAGTTAAATCACTCCTAAGGGATGATCATCCAACCTCTGTTTAAATATTTCCAAAGAAGGAGAGTCCACCAATCTTCAAGGCAGCCTTTTCCACTGTCAAATAGCTCATACTGTCTAAAGGCCCCTTTCTAAACTGCAAACCCGAGGATTCCATAGGATGTTAAAAGTGGAATAATAGCGCTATAACAGTTTAGTGCAGAAATGGCCTCTGTCTTTGGCCTTTTCTAAGTGCTGCTGAAGGCAGTGCAGCCTGTAAAGGGTGGTCTGTGGACAGTTCTTTGTCTCTTGCTAGACTTCTCTAAAGTCTCTGGAGAACATGCCGTACCACCCACTTTGACCTTCGCCAGGCTACTGTACCATCCAAGAGGTTTATGGTTAAGTCTTACATCAATCCAGTGCAAGGCTACCATAAGGCAAGACATATATTCAATTTCAGGAAAAAGCTTTCATGCTGGCTAGCCCATTCAGAATGCCAAGGCTGACTAAGAAATGACTTTTGACTTTATCTGCTTGCCAGTGTGCCAGAATTAAGTCTGTTATTAATGTTTATGAACTGTTATATAAGCATCGGGAAATGCATTTGTCAGAAACTTCACTGCTCCATGACAAGAAGGAAGTGGCATGGACTACTGTTTTTTCAGTTTCATGAATCTCTTGAACCTTCCTGCTGCAGCAGCTATATCAAAAAAAAAGGGGGAGACAGAAATTATGAGTCACAAAAAAAATCCAAGTTGTGAAGCTCAGGCAAAGCCAATATTCCATTGGTGTAGTCTCTTAATAAATTTGGTTGAGACTGATTTAGAAATAAAAGACATTGCTAACTGGAAAATCTGTCAGAAGAACATTCCCTACCCAACAGGAGAGAAAATGCTGTTCTGGTAGCTTTGTTGTGATGGCTCTTCCATCTGCTCCTGTCTGGTCATTTTGACTAGCTGCCAACATGTTGGCACTTTTGAGGAGAACAGCACTGATTCTAAGAAAGAATGTAAATGGTTACCGAGTAATCAACTTATTTATCATAACTTTTCCATATTATACACTCTCTTCTGGGTGATATAACTGATTTTTAGTGTATGGATTGACTTAGGAAGAACTTCTTAGTCTGTACCTAGATTTTTTTTTAAAAAAACCAATATTTTGAAATGCCACATTAGGGTTTTGGATTTTTAGAAACTACATATATTTAACTACTCAGTTAAGCTACAGGGTGGAGGGGGTTTCCTGGCATGACTCCCTCCCCCAATCATTCAGCTGCATACAGTTGCCAGCAAAATGGATCTGCTTCTCTCCATGCAGCCAATGCCTAGTAAAGTAGGTATCAGGAGAGAGAGAGAGAGTTGTGATTATGGGAATAGTGTCACAATCATGACTAAGTAGCAATCATGAATACAGAACAGTTATGAATTAGTATTTCTAGGTAACTGTTCCACGTTCATGATTTCTACTTAATCATGATTGTGACACTACTGCCGAAATCTTAACTCCCCTCCAAAGCTACTTTACTAGGCATCAGTTGCATGGGGAGAAGGATATCCATTCTACCAACGCTTGGATCATGGGTGAATGATTTTTTTGTCAGGCTGAGGGTGGAGTGATTGGGCCAGGAGAGGTTACTTATTTTATACTTAACTAAGTAGCTGATACAGGCTTCTTGCCATTTTATTTTTTGCTACCATTCCATGAACACTAACAAAACCCTAAAGAACTGAGGACCAAGTTGCCCGAGGAAGCACTTGCCTGACTACCCAAGTCTTCCATGGTGGTTCCATCAGAGATCTGCTTAGAAACTACTAAGGTTAGGCCCTATAGTATATCTACTCTCATCCAGTGGAAACTAGGGATACACTTACCCCACTTTATTTTTGATCTTTGCTGAAAAACTTCCTTTTGAGACAAGCATTTCCTGGTGATTAAATTTAAACCACAGTTATTACTATATTACTGTATTGGATGTTACTGGACTGAAAACTGTGTTTGGACATTTTAATTTACTCTGGCCCAGTCTGAGATCTTTCATTATGGAATACTTTATAAATTCTATAAACAAAGGAATGGTGAAACAACTCTACATTGCCTATACCTCTCCAACATACCAATCCTAAACAAATTAATCCGTATAAGTCAGAAATCATGTTGTATGTAATGATCTTAGCTCCATTTATTTGAAGTAATTGTTGGCAGGTAAGAATTATCATAACAGGTCTAAGCAATACATCACAGGGTAATATGGGGGAAAGATGGGTCTCTGCATTGAGGAACTTATATATTTGTTTTATGATAGTGGTAATGCCACAGGAAGGGTCAAATGTGTATATATGTGACTATTCCCGTGCAATTCATCCAGTATTTAGATTTGTTTTCCAAAAGGCTTAAGGATGACAGCTTTAGAGGGAAAAAAATGGGTTTTGAGGAGTGACTTGAAACAAGAAAACAGAAATGTAGGCATCCTTCAGAACACCGCATTCTCCTTTTAAATCACCGTTCACCACCATAATTTGTATGTATGTATGTATGACACTTTTCCAAAAGATTGCGCTCAAAGTAGCTCACATATATCAAATCAACAGTAATAAATATACTAGCCTGTAAAACACAGTCTGTACTATTAACATTAGCCACAGTGACTATAAAAGAGTCCAAGAGAAAAAGGTCTCTTCAACACATATAAACTGACCAAATCCAACATCTTGAAAGAGAAGTGGGAATAAAAGGTGATACAATAAGGGAAATACACTGCATACAAAATGAAACATATTCCATTCCACAATAGAAGCATGAGATTCTTCCCAAGTAACCAATCTCTCTGCTCTTATTTTTTTCAGTTTGAGGAGTTAAAACATACACACCAAGGGTGGCTTAATATGTGACAGAGGTGGAGGAGCAACCCAGATAGTTTTTTGAGATCTCAGTGTAGGCAAGAGGGAGATTCCTATACTTTTGGCCAGCAATCCTGCTGACACTCTGCTTCAGATAGGGAGAGGACAATGTTCTCCATATGTCCTCCAACCAGTCATGGAGCTTTGGATACTGAGATCATTGAACCGCCAACCATAGCACAAATGATGAAAGATTCACAACAAACTTGGCCAAACTTGTAGGTCTTACTCCATGGTAATGAAAAAAGTCAACTTCATCCCTACCATCACATCTGAACATATTCTGATTTTTTTTATTTTGATATTTTTTCATGGTAGAGATCTATATCCATGCAAGCTAGAAGGTAGATTCAGGAGATAAGGGTTCACTAAGATCAATTTACCTAATGTTTATCTAAGAAAATATTCTTTGTTTCTTTGGGACCAAGACAGCTCACAAAAAGAATCAACTAAAAGCTGGCAATAACATTTTCAAGAAATGAAAAATCATCACATTACTCAGATTCATTTCTTACCAATTTTCTGAGAGATTGGAGTATTGCTGCTGCCACTAACAGCCAATCAATGGACCTCCACTAAGTTTTCCTTCCATCCTTTTTAAAGATCTACATAAAGCTGCTGTACGAAGTCATCCAGAGGTGCAGTATGGCCCAAAAGGTCACCTCACCTTTATGCAGAAGACACTGAGTTCTCCCTCTTAGTTGTGTCTAATAATCCCAAAGAAACTATGGAACTCCTGAACAGGTTGTTAGAGACAGTGTATGGGTACATGAGGGTCAGAAAACTGAAACTTAATCCTGACAGGACAGAAGTGCTGTGTACTGGAAATAAGGATAGAAAAAATGTATGTCACTATTCATTCTCCAGGAAACCATGTCAGAACAACAGAGTTTGCCACAAGATTTGTTACCCCAAAATGTAGGTGCCACAAGGGCCAACCCGCGATGCCAGAACCTCCTTGCAAAGGTAATGTTACCCTGTTTACTGGGGGTCCTGGGAGAGACACCTAAATAACCAAACGACAACACACAATTTTGGGGGAAATTAGCTGGAGCACTCACTTAAGCTAGCAAGAGACAGGGAACTTTGCAGGATCTTGCAACCCTAGGTATACGGGGTCAGGCTAAGTCAAGAAGCACACCAAAATAGGAAATTAACTGTGATTTTATTAAATACAGGCAAACGGTGTATGCAACGCACTCACACAAGTAACTATAGAAAATAAAGGTGTTAGCGGTATGGAAGAATTTGAGGGTTTGTTGAATTGGGTGATACTACACCTGTCCAAAGCCCGGGGTGGATCACAGTGGAGGTCTGTAATCACGCAGTCTCAGATGGAGACTGAGGGGAAAGCTCGGTAGACGAAGCGGCAGCAAGGCTGGATGGAAATTCAGAGCGATCCGAGGAAGGTCTCGGAATTGGGGGGTTTTATAGGGACAATATGACCGTGGGCTAGTCTGTACTTGGGAGAGAATAATGAGGTTTGGGCGCGAGACAATGTCTCCGAAAGGTCAGAATTTAGCATGATTGAATTACGTCCGAATCGACAACGGAATGGCCAGTATGCAGATGCAGCTTGCTTGGGCGGTTAAGCATTTAGCTCGTCAAGTTACCTGCTCAGGGCAGGGGGCTCTTTGTATTAGCGTGCATCTTTAATGAGGTGTTTGTCTAGGGAGGTCTCCTAAAACAAGATCTGGCTGAGTCTGGCTTGCCTAGGTGGAGAAAGGAATGTTCAGCAATTAATGGCAGCGCCTAATTCTGTGCTTGTCCGGGGGCCTCACAAACACTTGGCCAAGGGTGGCAAAATGGGGCCAAATCGTGATACCAAAATGATATCTAATATCTTCCGAAGCCAGGCCAGTTCACGGTGATAACAGTAGACAATTAATTAGCTCAAAGAGGAGGCTTGCAAGAGGGGGGCAACTTAGTGAGATCTTGCTACCAATGTTTACAGGCTCACACAGGAAAAGATTCAGCCAGAGATTTCAAAAGTAAGCTAAAAATGTGTTTTATTGAGGGGAACTCACTCATGCATGCCCACAAAATACACACAATCACACATTTACACAAGAACTAACTGAGAGATAAAAGGGATGAAAAATTAAAGAGATGCTGGGGTTGTTTGGGGTTTATAATTACCAGTCCAGAAGAGTAGTGAAGAAATTGAAATGTGACTTAGACTTGTGTTTAACAGCAGACAGATCAGAATTCAGAGCTACATAGTGGAGTCCAGCATTTCATCTGACTGCAACTGACTTCTCAAAACCAAGAGTTTGTATACTCTATGTCACTCCCTGAAGGGGTGTGAGTTAATTGCTCTCCCAACCTAGTGGACAATGGGAGCTGAAACACAGACAATGGGATCTGGAATGGACTGATTGGTTTCAATGTCTTGGTTGAGTGGAAGTTTCTGGGCTAGCTGCAGTAGGATATGAACACAGTAGGGGTTCTGGCCTCTGCATCCAGGCAACTAACATTTTTGCACTAATAGGATTAGCTCAGGGCCATTAAGTCAGGCTTTCTTGGCTAATTTCAGTGAACTTTTGACCTGGCCACACTGGGGTTACCTTTTGACCTGTTTTTCAGCAAGGGTCCCTTCTTCCACATGACCTCGTGTATATAATTTATATTTTATGCCAATGCATCTGCCAATTAATATATTTTGCCAATCAGACCATATCAAAATGTGGGGGTGTACGGCCTGGTAACAGATTCTTTGCACTTCAGTGCAAAATGAATGGAAATAAATGCTAGTTTTTTGTACAGAAAACACACTTTTGTCGGGAAAACATTTTTCCTGTGCAGGGAACAGTGTAGTTTCCAAAGAAAACACTGTAGGAAACATGTTTTTCATTCCAAAAAGTCACATGTATTCTTGCCCAGACAAATACCTACCAAAGCAATAAATAGCAATCCAGAATTGTGCAGAAAGCTTTATGCTGTCATGCAGCAGAGAGAATAGGATGGGAATTCTTCATTCTTGTCTGCAAGGAGGAAGAACACAAAGATTTAGACTCTTGGCCAGGAAATGGTCTAACCTGGATGGGCAACCCAGCTTCAAACTACAAGTTCCACAATTCTTAAAATGACAGTTATAGTATGAGATTGCAACAGTTTTTCAGCATTCTGTTTTCTCAAACCATATAGGTTCATCAACCCAATCCTATCTAAAAGTAGGAAGTTTGCCCCAGTTGCTTATGATCTTAGCTACCTCCTGACTAGAGTGCACCTTAAGCAGGGCTGCCTATAAAGATGGTTCATAGCTTCAGTGACTAAAGAACATGTCTACTATGGTGATTATGGAGTCTAAGCATTTGAAAACCATTATGCTGGTGTTATATCACTTGTAGTTGTTACTTATTTGCTTTCAAGTCTCATTTAGAGTGCTAACGGTGACTTTTAAAGCATTTGGTGATATGAGATCAGATTACCTGAAAACTTACGCATTAAGCTCTGCCAGCCTTGACTGGCCACATAGCCCCTGATCATAAGACTGCTGTGAAGGTCAGTTAGACTAATGGGCAGAAGACAGAAGGAATTTTTAGTAGTGATCTGCCTTCTGAAGGGAAACACATTTGGCTCCTTCCCTGTTTGGTTTCAACTGGCTTTCCAACCTGCTTTTGATTAAAGTGATTGGCTAAGTTTTAAGCTATCGCTGTTGTTGTTTTTTCAAAACTGTGATCATATTTAATTTATTTAATCATCAGAACATATGAGAGAATGTTTAATGCTGCAGTTTTAGTTTAATATTATAGGTACCAAGTTAATTTTTTAAAAAGAAGAGATTGATTATAAATCACACTGGGAAAATGGTTTCAAAAGGCAGCAGAAAAATCCATAAATAAGTAAATAAATAAATAAATAAATAAACCCCACTGATTATTCTCCAGACTGGAAGAAAGAGCTATAAGCTTGCCTAAAACTGGCATGAGGAAAGCATACTATACATATTCAAAAATAATGAGTTTGAAACTCCAAATGTCCAAAGGTTGTTTTCAAAACAAGCAGCATGTCCAGGTAAACAATCTCAACTCCTTGCCTTCCACTTCTCTGTATCAATGCCTTCACTGTATAATGAGACATAACTTCGAGCTCGTTGCCACAACAAACAGAGATACACTTACATTTGGGGCGAAGGGAGAACTGCAATGCTTAATGAGTTTCCATGCACTTTGAAAGATTTGGGAAAGCCCAGAATTGCAAAACTCAGGGTAAGCTTGCAAAAGTGAACTTACTGATGTAATGTAATGTGTAGATGATTGTTTCAATGGGATGACTTCCGACTTATCACTAGCCCTGATCTGGCAATGATAACTCAGTAACTCAGAGAAGCGACAGGGATGGAGAGACTGGCTGCAAGAGGAAATAAATATTGTTCATGCCACTTTTCTAACTGTGGATCCTCCCTAATCTTCCTAGAATTTTGTGCAGGTGAGAAAGTGTTTACACAACAACTTCTGGCCTATTCAGTTTTATTACAATGGCAATTAGAAGTCACTCCAAGGTAGTGGTTATGATCATCCTTCCTCCTTCTATTTAAAACAGGTACATAAATTACTGAACGTTACATGTTATGTGCAGAAAGTGTGCATATCTCTTAAAGCATGAGAGAAACAGAGATTTAGCCCCAAGCCAAGCCAATAATTCGAGGAGAAACAGATGTATGAAATGATCTTCCGTGTGCTTTATTTTTTTTCAAACCATCCTAATGATTTTTCAGCACATTTCCTGAGGAGTATGTTCCATTGATCTGATTAGTCATGTGCATTGGATTTCATTTTTAAATTCCATTTTCCTGTGTATGCATACACTCCCAAGACACAGTGGGTGACACCTTTTAGAATTTTGACTTTTCCTTTAAAATAAGGCCTTAAGTGAGGCAGGTGCAAAGTTTTTTAAAGGGATTTTCTTAGTAGTTAAAGATAATATGGAGTTTCACACTGTCACCTTATATTTTTAACAAGTGTAATTTAGTCACTGCCCCTCCTCTTTGAGAGTGATACTGAACAATGTACTTTTTGAATAATATTCTGTGAAGAAATTATTCCTCCTCTAAGTGGAAAAGTATGTTTTTCTGTAGATGCATTCTGTTGCCTATAACACTGGGAGACACAAAGACCTGACAGAGAAGGTAGGCATTTTCTTCTTCCCAATTTTTTTTTAAACTCAAAATGTCAGCTGTGCTTGTCGTCTTCCCCACAATAAAAGTCTGCCCATCTGAAATATAGACAAAACAAAATAGCTGATTTCTTATTAAATAGAAACAGCCATGTATAAATGATATTTCCCCAGAGAACTTAAAGAGTTAAGTGTAACAGACACCTACACAGCTATTTTAACAAGGAAATGTTGCAAAATTATTGGATTTTAAGGTGTGTGTGTGTGTGTGTGTGTGTGTAAGAAGAAGAGGGAAGTCAAAAAAAGAAAAAGAAAGAAAGAAAATGAGGAAAGAGAAAAATCATGAGCTCGGCATATAAATTAACATAAAATGACCATATAGTCACAAAAAATATTTCCTTGTTGGCATCTGTAAAAGACACATTCATGCATGGTGAAACCAGTACAATTTTCTGGCCTCTGAACCATAGATAGTCAATATTTGTCTTTCCAATCTTGGAATATAAGCCTTTCTGCTACAGTGAGAGTAGCACACAAAGATTAGCATGTGTTCTATTAATAATGACAGACATTAACATCAATTCAAAGTATCTGTTGTTTGTAGGCAGCCGAAAAAATAGGAAAGGGGTTCCCTTGCTGAGTTTCTTCATTTATTTTATCTGTGACTTTGAACGATAACATATCTATCAAAGTTCACCAATCACACTACAGCACACACTTCTTCACTCCATTTTAGGTCAATACATTCTTATATTATTTTTGATATTATATCATTGATCTCTACTAATCCTCCTCTTCCTCCTCCTCTTTGTTCTTACCTCTACTTCTTAGATTTTTTTTCTTAAAAAAAATAATAATCTGGGCAGCGAAAGAGAAAATACACAAAAGTTTTTTTAAAAAAAATACCTCTGTGAACAAATTATAATACACTAAAACTGTGCCTTAGACAGACCATTCTTCACTATGGGTTCAGACATTTAAAAATTTTTCCTGAGCAAGATGGTTCAGTTCTGTATAATATTAATCAAATCTGTCTCATGTATTTCCTTGCTTTGGCAAGATAAGTGAAAAAGTATTCTAAAAGTGTTCCCAGACACTTGCAATATAAAGGCCAAATGATTCTAGTAGAAAAATCATGAAGAATTTTCACTTCTTTGTGACTTATCCTGTGTTATGATTGACATAAAGAATAGTTCCTTATGAATCATGGAGGCTAAATTGCTACATCCATAAATTTTAGGACGCTTCTTTCTTAATGATCTGCAGATATGGGGGCCCACCAATGGCACTATATTTCCACAGGGGTGAGATTGCATGCTCCCATGAGATAAGAGGCTATGCTGCTAGTAGGGTCTCCCATGTCAGACAGGTTTTTGCTGAGAAGCCACATTAAATGTACTAACAGTAACTGGGCAGCAGTAGTACTGGGGGGGGGGGTGACACTGGAGAAAGATTTCTCAGAGACAACAGCAGGGGCACCATAGCTTACACTTGGTAGTACTGCACAGAAAGAAGAGTGGTAAATCTCCTTTGAATATCTTTTACCACAAAAAAACCTATGACGAGACCATCCAAAATGAAACAAGAGATAGTGCCAAAAGATGAAACTTCCAAGTCAGACAGCATTCAGCAAGCTACTGGGGTATGGCAGAGGACAACAACAAATAGCACAGTGGCAAATGACACAACTGGACTCAAGTAGAAAGGATGTTCATTTGTTGATGTGCTCAAAAATGAAAGGGAAGTCCAAAGCTGCACAACACACATCATAGGGACATGGGACATGAGAAGCATGAATCAGGGGAAGTTAGGCATAGTAAAACAAGAAATGAAATATATAAATGCCAGAACTGCAACCACAAGGTTGTGAGTTCGATCCTGCCAGGCTCCAAGGTTGACTCAGCCTTCCATCCTTTCGCAGGTCAGTAAAATGAGTACCCAGCTTGTTGGGGGCAATTAGCTAAAAATACATTGTAAACCACTTAGATAACACTAGTTGATAGGCGGTATAGAAATAAATAAATGCTAAATGCTAAACACTGCAATACTTGGGATGAGTGCACTAAAGTGAGACAGGTATGGCACATTTTGAGCAAGATAATTACATGCTATTTTGCTTATGATATGAAAAACTAAAAAGAAATGAGGTAGTATTAATAAAGAGGAGACATATAGCAAAAGAAATCAAAGAATAGAATGCAAAGCCTGACCAAATCATATCAATAAGACTTCAGGGAAAATCCATCAATATAAATATAATCTAAGTTTATGCTCCAGTGACAGAGGCAGAAGAAGGAGAAATTAAAATACTCTATGCAGGAGTCCAGGAGAAAATTGATTAGGCACCAAAACAAGACTTCTTGTTAACCATAGGTTATTAACGATAGGTAATCGGAATGTGAAAGCAGGAAACAGAGCAGAACCAAACATTGTAGGAAAATTTGCCCTACAATCAAGAAATGATGTAGGAGAGCAACTGATTGACTTTTGTGAGACCAACTATTTGTTCATCACAAACACATTCTTCAAGCAACCAAAGAGGTGACTGTATACATGAACATCACCCGATGGCCAATATAGAAACCAAATAGGCTGCATAATTGGAAATATAAGACAAAGAAGCTCTACTCTCTCTGTAAAAACAAGAGCAGGAGCAGCTTGTGGCACAGGCCATGAACTGGTAATAGCAAAAATCAGAGTAAAGCTAAAGAAGAACATTAAATCAACCATAGTGCCGAAATACAACCTGAAGAATATCCCCATAGAATTTAAAGACAATGTAAAAAATAAATTTGCATTATTAAGCCTTATTGACTGGGAACCAGAAGAACTCTGGACTGATGCCAGGGACCTTGTCAAGGAGGAATGCAAAAAAAGACACTATCTGAAGCCAAAAAAGGAGAAGAAGCTTCAACGGATGACAGATGAAATTCTTTAACTAGTTAAATACAAACAAAGCAAAAGCAAAAGATGACAAAAATAGAGTAGAACCCTGAATGCAACTGTTCAGCAACTTGTGTGCAGGGACAAGAACTACTATAATATTCAATGCAGAGAAACAGAAAGAACAAGAAACCTCTTCCACAAGATCTGAAAAATCAAAGGGAAATTTAAACCAAGAATGGGGATGTTAGCAGGAAAGGAGATGGAGAAGAGAAGGAGAATGTGCTGCTGCCACTGCCACTGACCCAGCACTGCCATGGCCTCTGCAAAAGTCACCATTAGTGTCATCATTCTTTTCCTCCTTCTCCTTGAAAGAAGAACGATAACATTTAAGGAGATTTCTGCACAGTGCCATTGTCCTAGAATTCAAGAGGGGAAGACCTGGAGACTGGTAGAAGAACTGACAAAGGTGCAGTGGAGGCAACCTGGGAAAGAGGTGGAGATTTTTGCAGCAGCAGAATCTGCTTCAGGGGCTTAAAATGTTTGTGGTTTTCCCACTTTTGCAGGCATCCTGGGCCCATAATCACCACAAAAATTTAGGATTCACTGTATGATCACTGCAATGAAATTGATGTATGTGCAGAAATGAAAAGACTGAGTAATACCAACCCCAGATGAGTGGATGGCAAAAATGATGGACTTGGCTAAAATGGATAAACTGACTGTCTTAATTTAAGATGGGTCTTTACAAAGATGCTTTAAAAAGTTGAAGTCCCTTATGGACTTTTTGAGGAAAGATAAAGATGATTTGATTGTTGTTGGATTTGACTAATAGCAATTTAGTGATAATAGAAGTGTATAACCTAGTAGTGAAATTAGAGAAGTTGAGGTAAGGTTGTTACATATAACTGTTGATAGGTAGATCCGAAGTATATTTTCTCTTCTATTTTTCATTCTCTTTATTTGCTTATGTTTTGTAATTTTAGTTATAGATAATGTTGTTTATTCTTTTTCATCTTTGTTGTTATTCTCCTAAAATTTAATCAAAATAAAAGCAGGGGAACATATTACATGACCAAATAAAAAGGTAATGGAAACAATACACTGAAGAACTAAAACAGACAAAAAGATAACAGTTTCGTTCAAGAAAGAACTGTTGAAAGATGAACCTACAATTTTAAAAAGTAAAGTGGGAGCTGCACTCAGGGCACTCAGAAGAAATGAATCACCAGGAACAGATGGCATGTCAGCAAAGCTGCTTCAAGCTACAGAGACAGAATCTACTCTACTTCTAACTAAAATCTGCCAAAAATATAGAAAACAAAACACTGGCCCACAATTTGGAAACTCTCAAAGTACATTCCAATCTCCAGGAAAGGGGACATCAGGGATTACAGTAGCCACAGAATCACTGCATTAATTTCCCATGCAAGTAAAGTGCATGGAAAGTGCAAGTAAGCAAGTGAGCAAATGCGCATATATGATCTCCTCCCGTCCCATCCTCTTCCCCTCCCACCCAGTGACACAATCTGTGAATAACCAAATCTACAAATGTGTAACCTGCAAATGCAGAGAGTCAACTGTATTAGGATTGTCCATGCCATTGTATTTCCAGTTTCTATGTATGGTTGTGAAAACTGAACAATGAAGAAAGCTGATAGGAAGAAAATCATTTGAAATGTGGCACTGGAGAAGACTTCTACAGATAACTTGGACTGCTAAAAAGATGGATAAATGGATCCTAGAGCAAATCAAACCTGAACTATACCTAGAAGCCACAATGATTAAACTGAGCCTGTTGTATTTTAGTCATATCAAGACATGACTCACTAGAAAAGACAATAATGCTTCTTAGGGTAGAAGACAGTAGGAAGAGAGGAAGACTGACTTACAGATGGAGTCAATCAAATAAGCCATGCAACTCTCAGCATTCCTCACCTTTGGCTATGTTGGTGAGGGCCAATGGGAGTTGCAGTTCTACAATAACTGCAGGATTGCACAATTCCCTCTTCCTAAGCTAACTAAAGAGACAGGGCAAAAGAAAAGAGGAGAAAATGACAAACAGATTGAAGGAAGAATAGGTATGGAGAACTGTGACTCCTATGTTAATTGGGTTGTGAATCCATTCTGCGATTTAATTCAGACTTCATGAGAGACATCCAAGGTGCTGAACCAGTTTAAGTGGGGTTGTATCAGCACCATAGATATATCCTTTAGAGATAAAACAACTAGGAGCAGATTTGCCATCCATTGACATAGAATCCACCAGCCACTGATATGTTCCAGATGTGGCAAAACCAAGTTCTGTTGACCATCCTCCTCCATGCTTTTGTGTGTGATCCTAGAAGTCTCTAGAAGTATTTCCCTATACCTTTCCTGTTCTGATTCCCTTTGCCTGTATTCTTATTTAATTAAATCTTACCAGTAGCTGAATATTTATCTACAGTACAGATAACCTCATGGGAATCATGCAGTCCTCCAGATGTTACTGGCCAACAGTTTCCAGCATTCCTCGATAATGGCAACAGCTGCTGGGGACAAAAGTACACATTCCTCATCCATTGTATATACTTACTGGCAGCAGCATTCCAGGGTTTCAGGGGAAAAAATTCCTTCTCAGCCACAGGAGATAGTGATGATTGAACCTGGGACCTTCCACATACATCACTGTTCCGTGGTCTTGTACTACTTTTCTTAATTATTGGCTGGGACCCTAAATTCACTTGACTAGACACTATTCTATTACTGCCAAAGTGAAGTAAATCTCCATTATTCTACCTCAAGAGGACAATGAATTACAAGATTGAATGGTGCTTGCCCTGAGGAAAGCAAAACAAAGAATAGCTTGTGATACATCGATGCTTGACACTAGTACAAGGTAATGACACATAGATATGGCCCATGCTCCAAGTAATGTCAAACAATATCAGGACTTCCTGTGCTTTCCTAGTCCAATAACACCTACAGCTTGTCCTGCTAACAAAGCAGTATTGGATCACTTCCATAGCTAATACCATAGAGTTATTAGCAAAATTTTATTTATATACTATTTTTTAACAAATTAGCCACCCATAGTGGAAATGTATCAAAAGCAGTGGCAAGGGATCTTTCTCACTTCTTTTGGCCAGGGATATAAATCTTCAACCATTTCATCTCCTCCCAAAGGGGGAGAAAAATGAATATTTCTGAACAGCTTTCATCTGGCATTTGCACATCCTGAAGTGTTCAAAGAAATTATTCTGCTTTTTTCATAAGTATGTGTGTTTTAATTGCATTAATATGGTCAATAGTTTGATTCCATTTCAATGTTGGCTTTTTATATGTTTTGAACTGTACAGTCAGCCTTCTGTATCTACAGATTCTGTATCCATGGATTTAACCAACTATGACTGGAAAATATTACCCCCCCCCAAAAAAAAAGAAATCCAAAAAGCAAACTTTGATGCCATTTTACTGCACCATTGTACATAATAAGACTTAAATGTCCATGAATTTTGGTACCTATGGGGGGACCCATAGATCCTGGCATCAAACTCTAGCCAATACCTCCATATCTATGGGGATGCTGTTCCCCATGAATGTGAAAAATAAAAAATGCTCATGTCCCATATTATTAAATAGCAGCAATGTGCACACAGATGCTTCAGCACGCTGCAATTGCTTAAATTCACAGATTCAGAGGTCATTTATATGGAGAGGTGACTATATTAATTTTAATTGGTAAGCCACGTGGGGGTATGGCTAACCTGAAGGGCAGGGCAGACCCAGCAACACATTGCCAGGTACCCAAAGTGGCTCTGTATGAGAGAAACCCAGCCTATTAGTGAGAAGGAGGGGCTGAGGTTAAAGGGGAGAAGGTCTATATATAAAGCACAGTGACTTGGATTTTTTCAAATTACTTCAGTTATATTTACAGAAAGAGAAAGAGAGAGAGAGAGGGAGAGAGAGAGACCTTCAGTCAGCGAGAGGGATTGTCTGAATAAGAGTGGTTGTTTTCTCAGAAGTCTAGAGAGACAAAAGAGAGAGACAGAGGAGAAATAAAACCATTTGGAGTTGGGTCAGATGTGGCCCTGATTTGAAGAGTAAGCCTTTGAGCAAAAAGGAAACCAAAGGCCTGTGCGTGTGTGAATGTTCTGCATCTGTATACTGAGTTAAGCTATAAGAAACTGGATAAACACTTTCTGAAGTTCTGTGTTACTTGGATATACTTATGATACCCAATACCTTTCCCTGTTTGCTATTTTAATAAAGATTACATTATACTTTTATAAATTCTGACTCTATAAAGTACTTTCCATTCACTCTAATCGACCAGAAACACACTACCACAGATCAGTAAATTATTCTGAATAACAACTGAGTGTCTTTACCCTTTACAAACTAAGGTGGTGGTTTTAAAGGAGAAAGCAGGGTTGTGTAAGGGGGCAAGTCACTTTAGCAGACTGGGAAACACGCTGCCATTCCAGTTTGTGAGAAGGAAAAGCACGCCTGTCCTCACAAAGCCACCTTCTCATTCCTCACTCCTATGAGAACAATCAGAGTTTCATTAACGATGATAAAGTTGGCAACAACAACAACAACATGACTCTCCCTTCTCTGTACAACTATTGTGGCCACCCCTGCTCCGTACAAGCACAGACTGTTCTCTATATATAAGATTTCAAAAAGAGACCCAAGAAAATGCAGCATAACAGTCACTTAGAGTGAAATGTATGCAATCAAATGTCGCCTTGTTACTAGAAAAGCTTAGAACAGAGACAATGGTTTTGCTAGGTTATCATGGTGGTGAGAAGCACAGGGACACCTTTAGAGAAGTTTACATAAAATCTATCCAAATAATTTATTACGTATTGAGGTATGCCTTAAGTAAATAGCCATAATAGGACTGAAATAAGAATATTAGAGGACTAATCATGAGAACTTGCTTCTCATCTAAACAGCCCGCTGCGCAGAATGGAATTCCCATCTTTCAGACCAAAAAACATGTAGAATCCCTGAAATACACCCCACTTTTGTCAAAATAAAAAGGAAAAAATCAGTACTTGTCTAGCCATTGAAGTCAAATAAATATGCAAGCAGGACTGATAAAAACTAAAGGTACTGTAATTTAATAATAGGAAATAATAAAAGAAGTAGAAAGAACGCAAAGTGACCCCAGCTTCCAGCCCATCCCTATATATAACCAACCAAACTACCATGGCAACTCCTTATCTATATTGCTGAAAGGCTATAAAACAAGAGCGAGAATTGCCAGCCATCTACCATGCATCCAGATCCAAAATCTTTTGAGTTTAATCTGCAAATGCACACAAGGACACTGTTAACAAATGATAGCTTATTTTCAACCAGGCAGAGACATGGAGGAAAAATTAACATAAACAGAAGCCAAACCAATGTATAAGTCAAGTTTGTCTCAGGATTAATCCCAAGGGCTTTTATATCTAGTTGTTCCCTCTCCTATCCAAATGCTATCAAAATGGCATAGAATCAAGTGGTTTGAGGCTTAAATCAGTCCAGAACAGTACGAGTTATGGGTTGGAACTCTGTTAGTGAATTAATCTGATATAACTACACTGGCATTAGAGTTCCCAGACCTCAATGCCTGGCCTGGCTCTTCTCCAGTCCACAGGCAACAAGTAAAAATCTTGGGGTGAGAGAATTGCCTTGAACAGAGTGGGTGTGTATATAGTTTCTTCATTTGTTAGACTTGGGCTGGCATCCACTTAGGATGCTACATCATCAAAAACTATCTATTGCATAAAGTTGAATTGCACTGCTGCACGATGTGCATATTCTCAGCAGGAGAGTAAAGATGTAGCTACACTATTGAAACCCCTGCACAAGTCATTGGACAATATGGCAATTATACAATGATCCTGATGCACAGGGTGTCCCAATGCATGATGTGTCCTAATGAGTAACATGTTCTATTGGTAAGAGAAACCCTCATTGCAAAATGGGAACCCACAGTTCTTTAGCATGATTGCATATTGTGTCGGAAATGATAGGTCCATCATTGCAAGGTTGCTTATTGTAACCTCTGACACAGAATCTCAGCCCTCATGTTTCTTCTCTGAATGAGGTACTCTGAACACCTATGGTTCATCCTTAAAGTATTTTAATTATTTTAACACAAACTCATTCTTAACTAAAGAAAGAAAGAAAGAAAGAAAGAAAGAAAGAAAGAAAGAAAGAAAGAAAGAAAGAAAGAAAGAACTGTACATAAATAATATACATGCATAGCTAAAATTGAAACTAAACTAACCTTAGTTAAACTAAACTAAAACTAACATGCTAAAACACATTACTAAAGCACTAACCTATTACTATAAGCACAACCTAACTATACAAACACAAAAGGATTCTCTCACACACAAACTGTAATGAAAAAGAAAAAAAGGCTTAATGTCAAGTGTTTTATTCTACCATTGCAAACCTAACTAAATCCAACGTTCTGGAATTGCTAATAAACATAGCCACAGATTGCTTCATCATCAGTTTTTGCTCATAAGGTCCATAAACATATTCCAGTCCTTCAGAAAATCTCCAATTGCTTTTATCTTTTAAAATCCACATCAGTTTGGCAACTTGGGCAAAATCCACAACTTTAACAAGCCACTCTCCCATTATCAGTGCTTTGATCAGTTTCCAACTTTGGTTAAACAATATTCCTGCATCAGTTATTACATATCAAAGGAGGAGTCCATGTCTACTATCCAGTTCTACATCAGTAATCTCCAGCAAGAATATTTCAGGTGACATTTCAGAGTGTGCCTTTAAAACTGTTTTAATTAATCTATAAATCTTAGGCCATTTCCGCACTAGACTGTTACAGCGCTATGATTCCACTTTCAACATCCTATCAAATCCTGGGCCTTGCAGTTTCGGGAGAGGCCAGCCAGCCCTTCCTGAAACTGCAAATCCCAGGGTTCCATAGGATGTTGAAAGTGGAATCATAGCACTATAACATTCTAATGCCGAAATGGCTTTAAACCAATAACTTTTTACCTTCTTCCAAGTCCACCAGATGGTTGATGTTTAAATTATTGTGATTAATGATATCACTAAGGACAATGCTTTGTAGCATTATAACAACCCTAACTGGCATAGGCAGTGGTGGCAAGAAGAAAAAGGCTGCAGGCCTTACAGCCATGAAGGAAGTAAGGCATTAGAGACAGTGGTTGTTCAGAGGTGACAGATTTTGTCTGTGTTCCTTCACCACTAGCATATGACCCTGGGAAAAGTGCAGCCACTATTATAAGGCAGGAACAGGATTCCAGCCAAGTGAAATGATCTTAACATAAGGCCAAAAACCAGTAAAATGTGTGAATGTCCAATACACAGGCAGGCATGGGGCTATGTGCACATGCACACACACATGTCCATGAACGCCAGACACTAGAATTTCATTCCCTGACACATACACACACACTTTGTTAAGTAGGTAGGTCTGATCAGAGGTTCTACTCATATGAGCATACAGAATGCTATACTTGTCAGCAATGGACCTCAGATAGAATGTCCATCACTCCACATGGTGAGGCTGGGCCACAAACGTATGGGATCCAGTATGATTGTGAGGTAGGATCACAGAATCTTAGAGCCTGAGGAGACCAAAGGGCCATCCAGTCCAACTCCCTGCCATGCAGGAACACACAATCAAAGCACTCCTGACAGATGGCCATCCAGACTTCCTTTAAAAACCTTGAAAATAGATGACTCCATCATACTTCAAGGCCACGTATTCCACTTTGAACTGCTCTTACTGTCAGGAAGTTCTTCCTAACATTTAGGTTGAATTTCGTCCTACAGTTTGAAGCCATTGCTCTGTGTTCCTGTCTCTGGAGCAGCGAAAAACAAGCTTGCTCTATCTTCCATATGACATCCCTTCAAATATTTAAATATAGTTATCATATCACCTCTTCACCTTCTCTTCTTCAGGATAAACATACTCAGCTCCCTAAACCAATCCTCATAGGCCATAGTTTCCAGGACTTTTACTATTTTGGCTGCCCTCTCTGGACATGTTCCAGCTTGTCATTATCTTTCTTGAACTGTGGTGCCCAGAACTGGACACAGTGTTCCAGCAAGCTCTAACCAAAGCTGAATAGAGTGGTACTATTTTTCCCTTCACCTAGACACTATTTTTCTATTGATGCAGCCTATAATCACATTGGCTTTTTTAGTTGCTATATCATGCAGCTTGTGATCTACTAAGACTCTTCATCTCTTTCACAAGTACTGTGATCAAGCCAGGTGTCACCCGTCCTATATCTGTGCATTTCATTTTTTTCTCCCCAAGTGTAGTACCTTACATTTCTCCCTACTGAAATATTTATTTTGTTAGTTTTGCCCCAACTCTCTAGTTTATTAAGGCCATTTGACCCTGTCCTCTGAGGTATTAGCTACCCCTTCTAATTTGGTGTCATCTGCAAATTTGATAAGAATGCCTTCTGTCCAAATCATTGATCATCCAAGTCATTGATAAAGATGTTGAATAGCCCTGAACCCAGGATAGAACCCTGTGACATCCCAATAGTCACTTGTTTCCACGATGAAAAGGAGCCATTAGTGAGCACCCTTTGGGTTTAGCCAGTCAACTAATTACAAATCTACCTAACAGTAGCATTGCCTAGCCCACATTTTACTAGTTTATTTGGAAGAGTATCATGGGGGACCTTGCCAAAGATCTTGCTAAAATCAAGATAAGTTACATCCACAGCACTCACTTCATCCACCAAGTTCATAACTCCACCAGAAAAAGAGATAAGCTTAGTCTGGCATGACTTGTTTTTGAGTAATGGATGTTGAATTTTAGTGGTCACAGCATTTCTTTGTAAGTTTTACAGAATGTCTGTCTAATGATCTGCTCTAGTATCTAGAGACAAGAAAACATGGGCTCATTCTTGTCTTCACATTTAGGACTTGTATATTCTTTGGTATGCCTCCAGAGGACTTTAAACCACATGTATAAAAACATGCAGTTGAAGGAGGTAGTGAAATTATGCTCATTCATGTGTGCCCTCACTGATCCCACTTTGCATATATGACAAAATCTCTGAAATGGGTTTTGCATTCACAGTTCATTTGTGTGGATTTTTCCTTCAAAAGCTGTACAAAACAGAGGAGAGATCTGACTGAGATTAAAGCTATCTCCTTAGCCCATCTGAGGTCATGCTATATGATGTCCAAGAACTCCTTAGGGTATCTCTGTCTTGTTGCAGTTGATTAATCGGTACTTGTATGCCTGTATTGCTTAAGTATATGCTGTTGACCCAAAACAGATAGACAGACAGACAGCATTCTCATCCTACTTCATATTGTAAGATCTCCGAGCAGGTTACAATGAAATCAATCAGCAAACTTTATAACATGAAACAATGAAAGATATAATGATAAAAAAATTAAACATTCCAAAAAAATGTATAATTTAAAATGTTGATGTTAAAATATTTTACAACCATGGGTCCGTATGCATCAGACAAAAAGGCTTTTTTTTTTTGTGAGGCTTTTGTGAAAAGCCTAATTTCAACTTGTTGCCAAAGTGAGAACAATGTTGATGCCAACTGGGCTTCCAAAGAGAAATTATTCCACAACTGAGGAGCCACAGCTGAGAAGCCCCCGCTTTGTCCTCGCACAGTGTTTTGCTCCCACTGGTGGGACATAGAAGAGAACTCCCCTCCAGCAGATCTCAGTCTTTTGTGAGGTATATGTGGAGAGAGGTATTCCCTCAAAGTGGTGCCAAACTATTTAGAGTTTCAAATGGCATCACCAGCACCTTTATGTCTTAAGTCATTTCCGCACCTTACCTGATCCTGTGGTCATCCTGTTGCAATCTCAGCAGCGCCATTGCCGGGATGGGAGCATGTTCGGAGCACTCCTTTCTGCATTCAGCTGGCTCCCTACAGAAGAGAGTGCAGGCCACATGGGCCTTCCTTCCGTGACGCAGCTGGGCACTTTGGAAGGACGTGCCTCCATCCTGCTTCCTCCCACTTCTGCATGGCTGGGGAGGATGGGAGCGTCATGTGATCATGGGCATTTAATGGATTCATTCCATTAAGCAAATATCCTATGATTGCAATGGGTGGGGACAGGATGGCAGCAGGATCACTATGGCGTCATGTGAAAGCACAACCCACGGACCGCTGCTATCTCAACCCCATTGTTGGATGGCAACGCCATGTGAAAATGGCCTTAGTTTCAATGTTGTGTGATGTAAGAGGTGGGGGAGATTCCAGAGTTTGGCTGTATCATTGACTGCTTGGGGTGGCAAAGAAATCTTGGACAATTAATTCCAAAAAATAGAGGTACTGAGTAAGTGCCATGGACCACAGCACAAATATTTCCAGTTGCCAATCTATTTTGGATTTTTTAGGGAGATACCCAGACAGTACATCCAGCCAAGAAGCCACACACATTTTCAGTCCCATGTACATATTCAATTTACTTGATGCTTTGGGAGCTGCAGACAGTGGATACCGCAAATAACAATGTGACTTTGTTTTATTATATTAAATAAATAAATAAGTAAGTAAGTAAGGAAACATGGACAGGAAAAAAAATCTATCCCTTTTCCCTCTCCAAATAATCCTTTCTATGGTTTCTGTCTTGGCCCAGTACTGAATTTTGACATTACTCCTCAAAAAACTATTCAGGTCAACAAAGTCATAGGATTTCATGCTGCTTCAATAAGAATGTTCTCCCTCAACTCATCCCCACTATAAATCAAGGTAACACTTATGCACTGTTAGAATACTAGTAAATCAGGAACACAGATTGTCATACGCAATTTTTCTACATGCCAAAGACCAGAAACCTTTATACCTTATTCACCCTGGATATTTTACACTATAATTCCCATTGTTCCTTACCACTGGCTATGCCAGATAGGGCTTCTGAGAGATGATGTCCAAAAGCTAAAGGTTCTCCACCCTGGACAACACATCTGTTTTTCTTTGAATGGATAGAACAGTCAGATGTAAAACCCACTATCTGAAGCACAGAATTAGAATCTGTTCAGATTAGCTTGGCAGCATCAGTCACTCAACCCGTTCTTTCAGCACACAGCTTGCAAAATTCCATTTCACACTTTGTCATGTTTTCCTCCATTTGTTGTTCCTGAACCATTTTCATTAGCAGCTAATTAGGAAAGCTGGAGAAGGGTTTCATGGCTTTTTCATCTGTATTTGTTATAGATGTTAATGCCACACAATGGAATTTATCCCTTATTGTGTTACTTGAAGTTTTATGTAGCCTTTGGAAGGGGAAGAATTTTTCCTTCCTAGGCCACCATGGTTTGGCGTAAGTAGTGACAAATGACAAATCCACTGTTTTCATCAAAATGTCCCCCACACATGCACTCACAAACATGAAATAGATTGTCTCTGTTAATCCCAAGTAAATTGTGTCTATTGTTTCATGTCTTAGAACTCCTGTGATTGCTTTCCAGAAAAATGCATTGGTTAGTGCCTTTGGGTGTCCTATTGCAACAACAAAAAGTGACTTCTTTCCTCTTTAAAAAAAAAAAAGTATTACTGGCCAAAGAATGGAGATCCTTTCAGACTGGGAATGATTGGGACATTGTCCAGAGACTCTGTAAACAAAAAGGATCAAATGTCTGGATTGGGATTCCTCTTAGTAAAAGATTTGCCGTGTGTACAATATCATCTTCATTTTTAAGTACAGCATGATCCCTGATGTTTTGCTAACCAAACTAAGTAGGAAATGCATACTGTACACACACAAATGCCTTTCCCCTTATTCCAGTGAGAGATGGAAAGAGATGAAGATTTGTTTCCTGATCTTTGAGGCTGCAGAAAGAGTTCTATTTTTTTTCCTTGCTTTGTTCTGTTTCACTTTACATTATACAATTTCTCTTGCTTAACAAAGCAGTGTAACCTATGCTGTGGACTCTCAGAGTCCTCATGTTGACTTTGCACAATCTGACTTTGCTTGGCAAAATGGCATAGGACACAGACTAGAAAAGTCCTACATTTCAACAATAGCAAGGGTGAGGGCAGGGTTCTATGTGGAGAAGACACAGCCACATTACACTTGGTCTTACCCAAAAGGCCAATAAGTGACAATAGAGCCATGTTTATGAGAATGAGATGCATGTCCCTATAAAATCTGTAATGCGTGGAGGGGTACCTACCCTCATACATTTTTTGAACAGTGAGAACTGTTTCAAAGCAAACTTTGTTGTTTCCTGCTCTGCAGCTGCTGAAAAGACCACATTTGTCAATATTTACTTTGTTATCACTTATGTACATCTCTGGCCTTTGGGATCTGAACTACTGCTTTGCATATTTACACAATATCTGCCTCTCACCCTCATTTTCAGATTATCAAAATTCATGGAGTACTAACCTGAATATGGCATAAAACCTGTTGTGAGTACTGACTACAACAGACTCATCAGATCACTAGGATTTATCTACACATTGACTCTTGATTTAACAACTGAGTGAATAGGTCTACTCTATTTGGGACTAAGCAGCAGAATGCCAGCTTGGGCTGAAAATGAAATACTTGAGTTTTTGCAAAGACGCTTCCAACTTGGCTCAAAGATCAGTTTTGCATGTGCAGTTCTGCCTAACCAAATTTTGTTTTCTTTACATATACTTTTTGCATTCAGTATCATGTACAGGATACTAATGAATGCATTCTGTTGCCAGTTATACTGTGGCTTTCAATGTTGGTATTTTTCCCCCTCCAATTAAATCTTTTTGGAAAACCAGACACTTCTAGACACTGAATATTTTGCTTTATCATTCTACAGCATGGGTTTAGAGTCTTCAGTTTTCTGCGGAATGACAAATTCTACAAATAGGAGGAAGCCAACTGCAACATAGGACTTGAGAAGAATGTGTTACAAGTTAACATCATGGGTAACAAGACAAAAACAAAGTTCCATTTCATAACAAAATGGGGTTTTGTTGGATGTTCCATTTCAATTTTCTAATTACTTTTTAGTTACTTTGGGAATTTCAGGGACAGCATGAGCAGAATTTTTCTATTTTTATGCATTCTCATCAGTTCGAAGGGCATTCTCTCCTTCTTTGTGAAGAAAAAGTAACAAGCAACGCAGTGGGCACTGGAAGAGATAGCTTGGCATCCTCAGAAGTAACATCTTACTGGTTGTGGGGCTTGCAACCAGTTTCATAATGGATCACTATTCAAGAGCAAATTTCCAAGCTCTAAAAATAGTAGCCCAGGTTGGGTGGTACCAGTTTTAAAAGGTTAGATCAGGCCAGGTGCAGAATAAAACCTCTGGCATCCTCTGAGTCATAGATTGATGAACTGCATATACAAGTTCCTACCTACATCTCAGTTACTGCAGGTCAGAGGTTCTAATAGCCTCCTTAGGAGAGCAGAAAGAGAGCCTTTTCTCCTTTGTTGCCATTGCTTAAGGATCTCCTGCAAATTATCTCTCAGTAGATCTCACTCTACCTTCTGCCAATCTTCAATCTACAGGGCAGTACTGCCCTTCTGTGTGTTGTATGTTGTGTGGAGAAGAAACAACCGCCACATCCATAGCTCTGTGTGACAGACGCCCTGGTCCAGCCTGGCCCCACAGTTTCAATCCTCACTGATCTTGCCCTTTGCCCCTAAATATCACTCCCTGGATCTAGTACTTGTGCCCCAAGTTGACAGGCAGATGTTGTTTTTGTGGGGTTTGATTTGTTAATGCATGACTGATTATTGCTTTAACCCTTTAAATGAAAGGTTTCCAAACAACATAAGTGTGCGTGTATTAAGTTAGACATCTAACATTACATTGGCTCCACACGCAATAAAATGAAAAACCTTAGTTAACATAAAGTAATACTTTCCCCTGAACTCTTCCCACACTCCCATCAATCCAAAATCCCTATCTGATCTCTAACCATATTTATCTCTCTTCTGTGCTTCCCTATCTCTAATTCCATCTAGCCCTCTCTTGATCTTACCCATCCCTATCCTGTCACTATCTCTCCTTATCTGACAGATTAAAAGATAAGCCTCTAGTTTTATATTATTTCCCCATTGTCTCCCACCCCATTCCACAGCATATTTAAGGTTGTGATTGGCTGACTTTACTCAGACTTAGCAAGTTTCTCTCTTCACAGAAACTCAAAGTGGGCAAGAAAGTTGAGGAATGGGGAGAAAGAGTGAGAGAAATGAATCTTTCATTTTTCTTCTCATTTACTTTAGTGGCCAGCCTCAGAACTAGCATAGATTTGGACCAGTGTTGTAGGTATGTTGAGAAGTTAGGTAGCTTTCTTATGTAACAAATACTCAGAGATGGTTTTTCCAGTTCTTTCCTCTGAAGTATAGCCTACAGAGGCTGATATTCACTGGCGGTCTCCCATCCAAGTACTAACTAGGTATGACTCTGCTTAACTTCCAAGATCAGACAGGATCTGGTGTCTTTAAGGTATTTAGGCCCTGGATCAAATTACCTCAGGTCAAACCATGTGGAAGACCCATGGCTAGATTTATTGACATTTTCTCTCATTAAAATACAAAAACGGAGAGGTGCCAGTTTCCTTGGAGCACTTGTGGGGAGAGGAAGCAGGCCTCTTCTGTTAGTACTGTTTATCCCATGGAGGCAAACAGAAGCTTGTAGGAAAGTCTGAATAAGAAAATAACTGGTAGGCAAGGGCAAAACAAATGAACAGAAATGTGTTTTTCAAGATCGGGAAACCCCAACAAAAAGAATCATGAACTGATGAAATCTTTGCAATTTACGATTTACTCAGTACAAAATTTGCATTTGATTTTTTCCATGAAGAAAACAGCATGTTCTGTGCACAACTAATATTTCTGTTCTGAAAATGCTGGTCCTTGTGCAGGAAATTATGATGGGGTAACTGTAAAATTCACATGTGAACTATACACAGAATGATTCCCAAAATGCCAATAGATTTTTTTAAAAAAATTGTGCAGTTTTTAGAGATTTTCTCATGGAAAGAAGTATATTCCTAAAGTTACTCATTGCCTTCTTTGAGAATGATATCAATGAAGAATTACATCCCTACTAGAGTTGTAAGGGTGGGGTTTAGATTTACTGGAAATGGCATGGTTAGAAATGGCAAGAGAATTCTTTGTATTTATTAAATAACAAAAAAATACGTGGGGAAAGGATATTCAGAATTAAGCACTTCTAAGCACCATTGATTTCAATGGAAGACTTCTGTGGATTTTAGTTTCTCCCACTGAACTCAATGGGGCTCTTAAAAGAGCTTGATTTTGGCCGGATTGTGCCTTTTCTTTTTAAGGATATTTGTTAGGTTCTGCTTTCAAACAGTCTTCAGCTCTGTCTTCAATAAAAATGGGGGAAGAAAAGTGGAACTACCAATTTAGTTCCTTTAAAAGGCATCTATTTTCAAACACATTAAATCCATCTGTCTCTGAAATGGAGGCCTTCATTCAGTATGTAATTTGATAAAACACAAAAGAAAGGCCTGTGAGCCCTAGGCAGAAATAGTAAGAGAGTGGTTCAGAGGCTCACTATGGCAAAAAATAAAATATATTTTTTTAAAAAAACAGAATGATTGTATATTTAGAATATACAGACATTAAAAGAGACATCATCCACAGCAGAGCTTGATTCAGTCTGCCCTTTAGTTTGTACAGTTACGCAAAGTAAGAAAACAATAATGTTGCCACCAGCCATGACAACAATTTTGCCTGCACATACAGTGGAGCAAGATTTTTATGTTCCTTTCCAATGCTTTGTGGCCTGGAGAAACTGCAGGATGACTCCTTCCTCCACTTCATGGGGGTGTTGGAAATACAAGGTGACATGGGTGACAAGGTGACTCTTCCCTGATCAACATTGCCCTTGTTTGCCAGTGTGAGAGAGAGCCAAGTGTTCACACTTCCAGTGGGATAGAGACCAGAGCCAGGGGAGCAGTGCACCCTGGGTGGTATTTTTTGGGGGGTGCCTGCCCATGCACCATCACCCTGTCCACATGCACTGTCACTCTGCCCACACATGCCATCACCCCACCCACACACATCATCGCTTACCCACACATGCCATTGCCTCACCCACACCCCTCCACCCACATCCATACCCTGTTCGTGCCAAGCTACACCACTGGACACTTCTTATGCAGTCTTAGAACAGAAGTGGGAAACATGAACCCCACCTCTGCAACGCTGTTTTTGCACTCCCATCATCTTCCATTTGGGTCCATTACTGTCAAGCCATGCTACTAAGAGTCAGCAGCAGTATTACAGCAAAACAAATCTTCCTGTCTCCCTGTCTCTTCAGCAAAGAGATGCTATACCCTACATATCAGCAGGACTGTGTGAAGAAAGATGACACTTTGTTATCTACACACACACCCATAGAAATTACTGCACTTGTTATCAAAAGTTGGGCTATGGAAGCATCCAGTGAAAACCCTGGTACAGTCTGAGAGCTTTGGTGTGGATGCCCATGTCCCCTGAATGTTATTCTCCCCATCTTAGAATTTCAGCATCACTCACTAAGTGGCTGATATTCTAGTGGTTCCCATGCTCCTAAGGAAGGGTGTCCCCTAGAACAGCTGGGAAACAACATATTGCCCTCTAGATGTAGCAGAACTGCTTCTCCCACCAGCCTTAGCCAATAATAGTATTGTGGTTCAACAACATGTGAAAGACCACATCTTCCCTGTGCCTGAATTAGACCTTTAAAAAGTTTATCCTTGTACCAACCAGACAGTATCCCTGGCTAAATTCATTTGCAGGTGGTATTGATGCTACTTCCTCACAGCCAGTTCCTGTGCCACATGGAATGACATAGGATCACCAATGGAATTGGACATGGTAGCATGGAATGACATAAGATTGCCACAATTGTGTGAATACTACACAGGCTGTAATGAGCAAGCCAAACTGTGATGGAAAAAAACATGCTCACCTAGGTTGTACACTGATAAAATCCAAAATAAGACATCTTCATCATCACCACCAGCACCACCATCACAAGCAGAAAAATGTAGTGCAGTGCTATCACTAGGCAAGCATAAGAGTTCTTCAGATAAATACAAAAGTCAGCCCAGCAGAGGATCAAGAAATGGGAAAGCCACAGATCTGTCTGGAGACAGTTTTAAAGAGTGCTGTGAATTGCTTTAAGGAAACTTTACTTCCCATGCTTTACTGTACAGCAATTAAAAAAAAACTACTCTGGTTTCAATAAGTTTTCCAGATTTTTGTAAACATTATTAAACCACCACAAACACTTTTTAATAGAAACAGACAGGCTCTTTGCACATACCACTTTTGACAGAGTGTGTTTATCCCTCCCAAACCCTGCAAAATTCCACCATCTGCCTCTAGCTTATGTCACTCCAGCCCTGTGTTAGTTCATCTTCAGAACTCACATACTGTTCCCATTCATGCAGCTCAGATAACTTTCATACTGGAGCAGTGGCATCACTAAAAGGAAAGCTGAAAGTATGGAACATCACAGACCACGGGGCTCCCAGAGATCTTTCCGCCACACATCAGGGACTCCATTACAGCCAAAATTGCTCTGAACACTGACCACATATAACTGGAACTTCATATTCAGTTCCACCAAATGGCGGTAGAGGGGCCCACACAAGATTAGGAGGAGCCTAACTAAAATGGTCCTCCAATCCGTCACATGTGCCTTGCTGCACAAGATAGAAATTACAATGCAAGTTGAATTTTATTTGGTGTCCTGCACCACACTTGCACAGAAATAGTGTCCTGAACCACAGTTGTACAGAGAACAGTCATTTAGAGCAGTGTTACTCAACGTAGTGGTCTGTGGACCAGTTCTGGCTTTCAGCAAGATTCCAGAAAGGGAAGAAATAGTTGTAAACAGTGGGCACAAATATGGCGCCAGTCCCTGAAATGTTGTGGGGAAAAGTCCTGCCAGTGCCCCACATAAGAAAGCTTAAGAAATACTGGTACACAACTTTGCCCTCCAACAGAGAAGTGTGGCTGAAGGGATTACAAAGAATGGCCAGGCTCCCCAGGATCTGCCACCAGGGGTAGTTGCCTCACTCTGCCTAATAGTAGGGCCAGCCCTGATTGTCTCCACTGACTTCCAACAGAGTTTCAGGCAGGAATCTTTGGCCCTTTCCAGGCCGTCCAGGGGACGGGGGACGGGGCAGCGTACGCAGGGACGGATCTTACCTGAAAACGGGTTGCTCCGTCCCTACGGGGAGCGCGCGTTCGCCGCTCCACACGCTGATGAGTTTCGGCAGCATTCGGCGGTACCCAAAATGGCGGCCGGCGACTTCCGGCGGCGCTCCGCCAATCAGGGCAGCGCGCCAGTCAGAAGCCCGCCCCCGGACAGCTCTGCAGGGACGTGCTAGCGCGTCCCTGCAGTTTCACACGGGGCGCTGCAACGGGTTAGCGCGCTCGCGTTTCGTAAAAACCACATAAAATGTGGTTTTTAAAAAACGCGCCGCGCCACCCCTTGCGGCCGCGCTATCGCGGTTTGAGGTGTGGAACCTCCACTATTCAAACCGCTCTAGCGCACTCCACGGTGTGGACGACCTCTGGATGAGGTCGCCCTAAGCCGTTTTTTTTACCCCGTGTGGAAAGGGCCAGTCTTTGCCCTACTTGAAAATACCAGAGATGAAACCAGGGATCATTGGCATTCAAAATATATGCTCTGCCACAGAGTTGCAACCCTTCCCCCGAGGCAAATGCAAAATGAAGGCTACAGTATTTATTTTTAGGGTATCGGATCACTGTCTTAATAATTACAGTATGAGAAGAAAGAGGCAGCTCTGCATGGCAAGAAATCAAGGGTGCACAGCATTTACTTCACTGATTGCTAAGATGGGAGGATTTTCCAATTAGCTTCCTTGAGGCATGAATATGACTCACAATTACAATATTTATGTATTTCTACATTTTAGACAGATTTGGAATTGCGTATTTGTGCCAGAAAGCCCTTTGTACAGAATGCTGAAAATTTCTACTTCAACCAGAAAGTGTCAATTGAATAATTCTGGTTTTTACAGACCATTCTACAGCTTTCTGGATTGGTTGTGACTCCATTTGGGCTCACAGTTCATTGCCTCCAATAGTACAGGGTTTGAGAAAAAGAACGTTTACAAGGATATGAAGAGTTTTTACTTTAAGATTCACTGGAAAAAAAGAATCTGTTCAGCTTGGTCTTCAGCTGGGACATTCAGACTTTGTACATAAATATTAGAAATAAACACAAAAGGAACTATCTCTCAAAACTGATATTACTTGGAAGTGTGCCCTAAGATTTTAAGCCATACTATAATTTTCAGTGACATTTTATAATGAGAAGGAAGCAACTTTTATTCCTGTAACATGCATATACATACAAAAGAATTTCCTGTTACACCATTATAAGACATATATAGGCTTGGTAGATTTATACTAGCAATAAATCAGTTGGTACTGATTTCAGTTAGCAAAATGCTGGTTTAGATTGAATTGTTTTCAGACTTTTTGAAAAAGGAATGATCTTGTTTGGTTCTAAATGATAAGTATATTCTACTTGAGCGGATTTAAGACTGTAATTCCATTTTAAATAGCAAAATAAGAGTATAATTGCAGTTGCAACAGAAAAAAATTGTTTGGATTTCAATGAAGCACAGAAATGGGGGGAGTCACAAAATTCAGCCTCAGGAAATGAGTTTTCATTTTTTACATTTTTATTTTTCAAAAAGAAAATGTCTATCCCTTCTTGTAGGAAGATAAACTTAGAATTATATAGTCAATGCCTGTTAATGATGCAAATGCCACTGGCAACATTTTCAAACACCTGAATCATATTTCACACTTGTATGAGAGTTTTCCTCCTGCATACAATAGGAATGCGGGGGGGTGCAATTTATTCCTATGTGAACTACAATGCAGGAGGAAAGGGTTAGATTTCTCACCTCCCATACATGCTGTGGCTCCCATTGGCAAACCAACTGTCCAGTATTTAAAATTTAGAAACAGATGCATGACATTAAGAAGTGACATTAAGAAGTCATGTATAGTTTGTTCCTCTTTGACTACTACGTGACACCTACTTGAGAAATGATGGCAGAGATCTCAGTTAAATGTGCCACCACTTCTGCATTGAGAGAGTAACTCAGCACTCTCATGTCCAAGGGGGAGATGAGCAGGCAGTACACGTGCTTACAGTCTATCTTAGTGTCTGTTTGGAAATGTGTTCTTAGATATGACAAGGGTTTACTGTTACCCTAGTTCGTGCTACTGTAGAAGTGAAGAATCCATGACAGAGCAAAGCTTGAATTTTCAACCAAGGGTCCAAAATTCCCATAGAGAATGCTGATTCTTATCCATGATCTCAGCAATACTATAAGTTAATCACATAGTTTTATAATGGATCTGATCTTCTTTTTTTAAATCAAACTGCAGATTAATACATTGCTCTCTGAGTGATGATTCTGGATTGTGTGTGTGAGAGAGGTCCAAGATATGAGAAAAAGACTCACATTTTTAAAGTGCCAAATCAGTATCTGAAATTAACTTAATTATATATTATATAACTATATAATTTCCTCTTTTTGCTACACTGAAAGCTAGGTCCAGCTCTGGGACTGCAAATGTTACTCTTTGGACTATAACCACCCTCAACCATCTGGAGGATTCCTGGAATAGTAGTCCAAAAAAGTAACTTTTCCAAGCTGTGGTCCCAACCACTTGAGATTTTGCAGTGAGAAGCAAAAAAGGTCTGAATATTACATAAAATGGGAAAAGATGTGTTACCAGCAAGAGCAGTTAATAAAATTATGTTTCAACTCAGAGGGTAATTACAGTTCTACATCTCACAAAGGTTGCCTGAATTATGTTGCCCCCTGATTGAACATATCTTGAAAATATTCTTCCTACAAAAATGTAGCCAATGAAATATAATTAATAATCATAGCAACTAACTCTGATACAGCATTAAATATCCATGACTTTTATGTTTTTCTTTTTGGGAAAAAAAAAGCAGTGTCATTGTTTGGAATATGTGTCACCAGGTTTGTTCAAGCTAGGAAAGAATATCTAGAGCAGAGGCTGGAATTATCTGACCTTCTAAATGTTGTTGAACTATAACCTCCAGCAAAGCTGGGTATCATAGCCCATGATAAGGAACGCTGGGAGGTGTGGTTCCACAAGCTCTAAAGCGCTGCACAGATTCTACTCCAATCCAGAGCAGTTTTCATTGAGCTTTTCAACTAGAAAAAAAGTTAGTTTCATTGTTTTATAGCTCAGAATGGCATCTACTCAATTACTTAATATCTGTACTATTAATTCTCTCTTACAGGTGAGGAACCACAAAACCAAGTGTTGATTACTTGACTTGGGCTAAGCTACGCAACACAAGAAGATAAACAAAAGATCTATTCTGGTTTAAAATTACATGGGTCCCCAGTGTTCACCTACACTGTGGAACCTCATACATAATACAGCCAGAAAATATGAATATGTAACATTTTTTCATGCTGGTTGCTGTGGCTACCAGTATGTTTCTGGGTCCTTTAAAACCCTAAAACCAGTAGTGTAGTAGAGCCAAGACAGACAGGCCAGAGTACCAAAACTACTTTGTTTAACAGAGATTATATCATTTGCTTTGCTCCTCAGTAGGGATGGGATGAATCCAGAATTTTCCAAATCCAAATCCAGATCCAAATCTCTGGAAGGTTCTGGGAATCCACGAATCTTGAATCTTTCAAATCTTTTTTTAAAAAAAGAGTTTAAAAAGCAAGGGAAAGAAGGATAATCTTGGGCAAGACACACTGTCTCAGCCTTAGCAAAAGCCTAGGCAAAGGCAAGCCTCCCTCTGAAGAAATCTGGCCAAGACAATTGTCATAGTTTTGCCTCAGGATCTCCCCAGATTGAAAATGTCATGAAGGCCCTTTGTACACAGGCAGGAAAATGTAGCTTAATCCCACATTTTCCTGCCTAAGTAAACAGGGCCACATACTACAGTACAGAGATAATGCAGGTCAAAACTGGATTTTCTTTGCATAGCTCTTTATGGCATCCTGGGGTTTGTAGTTTGATGATGCACCAGCTCACTTTGGCAGAAAAGGCTGCGACACCTTGTAAAACTCCAAACCCCGAAATTGTGTATGAAATTGTTTTGCAAGGGAGCTATGCAAAGGAATCTTTCAGCTGTCCTTGAAATCTTAAGAAGACTGTACCTTCTAGCCAATTAGGCCTTTGGTAGGGCCCGGAGACACCAATTTTTAAAAACAATTTTCATAGAATCATAGAATCATAGAAATGTATAGTTGGAAGAGACCACACGGGCCATTCAGTCCAACCCCCTGCTATGCAGGAACACCCTCAAAGCATTCCCGACAGATGGCCATCCAACCTCTGCTTAAAAACCTCCAAGAAAGGAGACTCCACTACACTCCGAGGCAGCAGATTCCACTGCCGGACAGCCCTGACCATCAGGAAGTTCTTCTTGAGGTTCAGGTGGAATCTCCTTTCCTGCAGCTTGAATCCATTGCTCCTTGTCCTAGTCTCTGGAGCAGCAGAAAACAAGCCCTCTCCTTCCTCTACATGGCATCCCTTCAAATATTTAAACATAGCTATCATGTCACCTCTTAACCTTCTCTTCTGCAGACTAAACATACCCAGCTCTCTAAGTCTATCCTCATAGGGCATGTCTTCCAGGCCTCTCACCATTTTGGTCGCCCTCCTCTGGACTTGCTCCAGCTTGACCATGTCCTTCTTGAATTGGGGTGCCCAGAACTGGACACAGTATTCAAGATGAGGTCTAACCAAAGCAGAGTAGAGTGGGACCAGTACCTCCCTCGATCTAGACACCATACTCCTATTGATGCAGCCGAGAATTGCATTGGCTTTCTTGGCTGCCGCATCACACTGCTGACTCATGTTCAGCTTGTGATCTATGAAGACTCCTAGATCCCTTTCACATGTACTGCTATCCAGCCACTTGTCCCCCATCCTATATTTCTGTATTCCATTTTTTCTACCTAAGTGTAGGACCTTACACTTCTCTCTGTTAAATTTCATTTTGTTAGCCTTGGCCCAGCTCTCCAATCTATCCAGGTCATTTTGAATTTTGGTCCTGTCCTCAGGCGTATTAGCAACCCCTCCCAATTTGGTGTCATCTGCGAATTTGATGAGCATGCCCTCTATTCCTTCATCCAAGTCGTTGATAAAAATATTGAACAGCACTGGGCCCAGGACAGAACCCTGTGGCACCCCACTAGTCACTTCTCTCCAGGATGAAAAGCAGCCATTCATGATCACTCTTGGGTTCGGTCGGTCAACCAGTTACAAATCCAACTAACAGTAGCCCTGTACAGCCCGCATTTTACTAGTTTCTTTGCAAGAATGTCATGGGGAACTTTGTCAAAGGCCTTACTGAAATCGAGGTATGCTACATCCACAGCATTCTCTTCATCTCTAACTCTATCATAAAAAGAGATAAGATTAGTCTGGCATGACTTATTTTTGAGAAATCCATGTTGACTTCTCCTTGCTTTCTAAGTGATTAGAAACTGACTGCTTAATGATCTGCTCCAGGATCTTTCCGGGTACTGATGTCAGGCTGACTGGCCGATAATTATTTGGGTCCTCTTTTTTACCCTTCTTGAAGATGGGGACAACATTTGCTCTCTTCCAGTCTGCTGGAACTTCTCCTGTCCTCCAAGATTTCTCAAAGATTATAGCAAGCAGTTCCGAAATGACCTCTGCCAGCTCTTTTAATATCCTAGGATGCAATTCATCTGGCCCTGGAGACTTGAATTCATCCAGTGTGGACAGGTATTCCTGTACTACCTCTCTACCTATTACGTGCCTCATTTCCCCTGCTTCCTCACCTGCTCCCCAACCGCCAGGTTGAGTGCTTGTATCCTTCTGGGAAAAAACTGAGACAAAGAAGGTGTTAAGTAGTTCTGCCTTTTCTCTTTCCCCTGTGAGTAATTCACCATCTTCTCTGCACTTTTTCCTTTCTGCTACATGTGGTTTGTCATGAGAAGCCACGACAGACATTTCACTTCTCATCCTATTCTAACTATAGATTTACAACCAGCCGCTGGTCTTCTGGAGGGAGGTACACTGGCCTCCATGTGGCAATCACTGGATGAGATTGTGTGACCTTGCCCTCTGCCCCACTACTTCTGATAGACATCAGACCCACTGACCCCAGCATTTCTACATGCCATTGATTTTCACCACAGAAAATAGTGCTGAACTTAAATATTAAATGTTCAATTTAAATATGTTAGAGTACAATCCCAGATGTAATTTCTGAAATTGGTAACAAAGGCCATTATTACTCCACGGGAAAAAACTCACCTACTTGCCATCTCCCCTGTGTGTCTGGTCTCCCGGGTTTTCAGGTGTCCTGGTCTCTAACAAACTATTTGGTTGGTGGATTCAAAAGATTCGGTTTGCCTATTTTGGTGCAGGGATTTGGATTCGCAAACCTCGAATTCTTGGCAAGGATTCAGGGATTCGGTTGGCCCATTCCCTACTCCTCAGAGAACATCATTCCCTCTGACCTCAGTTGAAATCTTCATAATAGGTCAATATGATTTTTCCCAGCCACAATATACTGTCATGAGCTATCTCTATTGTCATGCAAAGTATTATGGGGTGGCTTGGCTTTGAATTGCAATTGAGACTCTTTGGGTTTACAAAAGATTTCTTCCTGCTGGAGATCAAAACTGCTCAAACTGGTTTGTTGACTCTGAGATTAAGTCCTTCTTCCTTGTGTTGGAAAAAGAAACTCAAGAATGTAGCTATGGGGGAGCTTACTCCCCAATAAGAAATTTCCCCCTAAGAAATTTTCCTTCAGCCTCTCGATTTCTTTCATTGCAGACAGTGAGGCACTGAAAATCATTCACACAAAGAACTCATATTTTCTGCATTCTCAATAGTTGTGCCAACCCTTTTTCCTTGGATGCCTAAACTGTATTTCTAAATGCTCCACTGAAGTTTAGGTTACTGCAATGCTAGAAATTTGAGGAGTGAAGAAAAATTGGTAGGGCAGATTTCCTCATACCATCCCCCAGTGCTATACCCATGATGAAATTCCTATAAAATTTTCAATTGATAATCTGACACTGTTTGGGGATCTTAATTTTTTTTGATTGTGCCATGAACTCCTCTTTTCCTTTCTCATGTAACTTTGGCCTTCTCCAAAGAAAGCTAAAGGAATGTTGTATACTACTGCCTTTTGACGCGTACATATACACACAATCATGCAGATACATACATACGCCTTTAGATCAAGACAAGTGTCTACATGTTTGGACTTTTCTCAGATGCATGTTTGGACTTTGGGGACTGTCACAATGCATGCCTGCACTTCAAAAGTGATTGTTATCTAAGAGGCATGGGGCTAGATATAACTGCTGCCTCAGTCCTTGGAACTCAGCCTCTGAAGATAGAATAGAAGGTGAGCTGCATTTTGCAGGTCATTCTTGATTCTTTGTGTTTTTTAAAGGCTTGTTGGGGGAGTATTTTGTTTGTTTTTGGCCATGTGTTCTGCACATGGTCTAAGGAGGTGGGAATTCACACCTTGCAATGCCACTAAGCATCATTACAGTCTGACAAGGATAATAAATAACAACAACAACAACAACAACTGCAGGGATGGAAGAAGAGGGATCAGTCACTGTCTGCTGCAATGTGTGTGTAATGTTTGTCTTCTTCCAAAAAATCTCACTGACTACATTTGCAGCAAGTGCAAGCTGGTCTCTCTTGGAAGAGAAGAACAATGCACTGCAGCTGCATGTTGAGACTCTTTAACACACCAGAGAACACAAGGACTTCCTGGATAGAACAGAGGGAGAATTGATCCTACAGAACCAACAGGAAGAAACAAAGACGGCTGTATCAGTGAGGGAGCACCCTGAAGGACAGTCACCTTTAGAAGCAGAACATACACAAGAGATTCAGAACCACTCCAGCTAAGCAACCAGTTCCTACATCTTTGTGAGGGTAATGGTGGTGAAGAGATGCAAACACAAGACCAGCAGCAAGAGACATTGCATGCTAAGGAAGCAGCCAGCCTAACCACCAACAGCAGCAAGAAGAAAATGAAGGCACTGAAGGTAAGGGATTCATTGCTCAGGGATATAGAGGGAATTGTGCGCCAGCTGGACAAGATGATTTGAGAAGTTGCAGTCTTCCTAGCACATGTATCCAGGATATCACTGACAAGCTCATCGAGAACACAGAGCAGTACCTCTTTCTTCTGATTCACGTGGGCACCAATGACATGCAACACCTTTGAGAAGATCACCTTGGACTATGAAGTCCTAGAAAGGAAAATGAAGAGTTTACAGGCACAGGTGGCATTCTTGCCACTTTTATCAGTGGGAGACAGGGGACCACACAGGGACAGGAAGATTCTGAAGGTGAATAATTGGTTATGCAGATGGCATCAACAGGAGAAGTTTGGAGTATTGTCTTCACTTCCTAGATAAAGGACTACTGGCTACAGATGGGCTCCACCTCACAAAGGCCAGGAAGAATGTCTTTGGCAAAAGCAGGGGGGATCTGATCAAGAGAGTGTTAACTCACAGTAGAATAAAACATTTGAATAAACAAGGCTTTTTAGAGGTCTCAAGAATACTGGATGTCTAAAGTTGAGTGCTGCAGAGTTCCGTTCTGAAGCTGACACTCTTCAATATTTTTATCAACAATTTTGATGATGCGTTGAAGGGAATCCTTATCAAATTTGCAGATGATACAAAACTGGGAGAGGTACCTAGCACATTGGAAGATAGGAACAGAATTTAAAAGGACCTTGATAAACTAGAAAACTGGGCTGAAATTAATAAAATGAAATTCGATAGAGACAAATGCAGAATTCTATATTTAGGCCACAAAGATCTAACACGCAAGTCTCAGATAAGGGATACATAGCTCAGCAGTATTACACTTGAAAAGGACCTTGGAATTATTGTTGATCATAAGTTCAGCATGAGCGAGCAGTTTGATGCTAAAGCAAAGAAGGTAAATGCTATCTTAGTCTGCATTAATAGAATCATATTTTCCAAATCAAGGCCAGAAATCATCCCCCATATTCTGCACTGGTCTGACCTCATTTGGAGTACTGTGTTCAGTTCTGAGCACCTCATTTTAAGAAGAATATAGAAAGTTAGAGTGAGTCAAAAGAAGGTCAATAAGGATGGTAAGAGGCATGGAAAGCAAAACATATGAGGACCTGGACATGTTCAGTTTGATTAAGAAAAGACTGAGGAGAGACAAGATTGCACTTTTTAAATACTGCAAGGGCTGCCCCTTTCGCTCGATGTTTCTATGAAGGATTTCCATTACATCTATGGTACTTCTCCTACACACAGTTTTTAATACCTTGATTTGTTCTCCACCAGTAAAAGGAGTGAATCTGGCATAGATGACAGACAGGATCTTCTCAGTAAGACCCGCCAATTTCAAACTTTTTTCACATTCACTTTAACAGTTTAAGCCTTGAGAAGGGGCTAAAGATACAAAGATAAATTTGTATCTTTCACTGCTGCCTTCTGTTAGGAGTGTAAATGGCTTATGTGAGTCACAACAGTTTTCTCATTATAATGATAATCTGATGCCACAATGTATCTGGCAAAATTCTTGCTCTGTGCATTGTATTCTGAGAGCCTGCCCATAAAAGCAGGTCATGGATACTTTGAATGGATTGATTATTTGATTGTTTGATTCTCCCTCCTTAGTCTCTGGAAAGTAACGAATTGTTCCAACCCCCTCTCCCTCTTGCCTCTAAGTAACCTGCCAACAAGACTAATTGCCCATATTGCTATTCCTTATTTACAGCCTTTAATTTTTTAAAAAAAAAATTCTGAGGCAGTGACTGGTCTCATCTTGGATGGTGTTCATGCAGTCACCTCTGAGAGCACCTGGGACTACTGGGAGGTTCCTGCTTAAGATGAGGTCACAGCTGCGTGAATCAATGCCTCTGTACAGGGGATATAGATACAAACACACCTGTTTTCACTACTCCAGCAACCTAAGGCCAGGATCCTACTGATGAGGTAGTTGTTCTTTCTTAAGGGTCATAGAGTGGTAAAAAGGAGAGGCAGAGGAAATCTACCAGCTCTGAGAGGCCTATTTCTCTAATGCCTGCCTTCTTTCACAGCCACTATTCATCCTGTTGCCATATCCTATACCAGTGTCAGTACACTAGCATAGTGCACCAAAAGGATTCCTGCCAATAAGTGTTGTGCATGAACCATAGTGTCAAGAATTCATGGAGAAGATGGCTCCATATACTTCCAAACTGGTGGAGAAAGCGACTATAACCAACTGTGCTCCCTGAGTGCTGTACATATGATTGGCCCTGCACTCTCAGAACTTGAGTATTCAGTGAATCTTAAGTAGAGATATAATGGAGTCAGGACTTGGAGGCTCAAAGTCTGAAAGTTACTGATTCACAGGGACAGTTACACCTTTGACCATACCCCTCAGAGCTCTCTGATCCTTCTGTCTAGTTGCAATTGTCAAAGTAGCTGATTTTCCCAGCAACAACGGGATGCTATGAACTATTCCTGTTTTAATCCAAAACATTGTGGGGGGGACTTGGTCCTGAATAGCAGTTAAGTTTAGAAAAAGATTGGCGCCTGATGGCAGTGAAAACTGGTAGAACTGGTTTGTTGGCATAGATCAACAGAGCTGATTACATTTCTAGACCTTTCAACCTTGCCATTACAGCATCCGTCTTAAACCTGAAACTTGAGGGATGTGAAAGAATAGTTTCAGCTTCAGCACTAGAACCAGGCCTAAAGGGGAAAGTTTCCAATAAACCTGCCAAATTAGCAAGGAAGACATTGGCTCTGACTAATCACATGATATCCTCTAATCATTTTTTTAAAAGGAATCTAAGGCCATTTCCACACAGGGTATTTAAAACGGTGCAGTGTGTCCTCCACAGAGGACATCTGTACCTTGGAGCAGACTGAATTGGGACTACTTACCGTAGATCCGCACCTCAGTCCACTCCGGAATGAAGCCGAGTGGTCCTCCAGCATGCTTTTAAAAGACCTGATTTTTTCGGTCTTTCAAAAGCACAGAGCACGCCACTGTGAGCCTGCTCCCTTGTGCAGATTCGCAGGCATGCACCAATGCAAGCCTGTGATCTGCGGAAGGCGGGCTTTAGGCTGGCAAGCTTCGCTGGTTGGTTGAGACCCACGACCAACCAGAAGCTGCCATTTTGGACACTGGAGCAGTGTGGATCGATGACCACGCACTGCTCCTCCTCACCCTGGACCGGACTGGACCGCCAGAAGATCTGGTAAGTAGCAGTGCGGGGCGATTCCCTCACCCCATGTGGAAATGGCCTAAGTCAGGCTTGCCCATAGATCTTCATGATGAGAGGACTCTACATATCTCTCTCTCATGAAATATTGTCTTCAGCTTTGAATCATTTCCATATTTGCCTTGCAGCAGAATTTGAGTCTGACCTAAAAGAGGAACTAGATGGAAAACAGCACTGTGAATAGATCTTGTAAAAGTGCAGAAGCATTGAAACAAATAAAATGGAAACAGCATGAATCAGTCAGTAGCAGGCATAAGAGGCTGGAGTTATTACAGAATCAGGATAACACACTCAGAAGAGCAAAGGAGACCTAGAGATCAAGATGCCCTGAGTGAATTGGAGAAAGAAAGAGGAAAGATCAGAAGATTACAGGAAAACAGTAAGTGCAGACCTGTTGGCTCTGGCTCGTGATTGTTTATTTTTGTAATAAACACACTGACTCAGAAAAGCCTAGGGTTCACCAAAAGACAACTGGAAATAATTAACCAGAAACACTATATGAAAGATTCCAGCAGCCTCTTCTAAAGTGCACACGGCCATGCATGCAAAAACACATAAAATGGAGGGCCAGTCAATGGCTTCTTGGTTTTCTCATTTAGTTTATACACTATCTGTTGAAATTCTTCACATCTGGCAGATACCTCAGCCATGTCAGAACATCAAGGGGGATGGAGGGTAGAGAGGAGCCTCCTCCCCTCACTTCCAGTAGCAGTGTAAGCTTAAACTGATCTGAGCACTTTCTCTGCAAACCGCGATAATGGTCCAAGGTCTGTAATCATGCCTAAATATCATTGGTCCCATATGGAGCCAATGACTTAGCAGGCCACACAACTATCCAAATACACTACCATTAAACCAACTCTAACTTATGGCAAAGTTCTGAATAAATACCACTACAAACAATAAGTTAAATGTTGGACTGAATTAGACATTTAGTGGACAGAAAGGCCAATCTGCTCTGCTCATTTTAACAGAATGGTACGGATTTATACACTAATCTGGCTCCTATGCTAATGGTACACATTTATATACTAATCTGGCACTTACTCCTTGGAGAACCTATCATGATCAGGTGAAACTGATGGCTAATTTTTCGTGATATTATGTGGCTTCATATTATTCCTACTTAGCTGTGTAGAAAACGCCAGTGCTGCCTTTTCAGAATGCTTCAGAATTTGATATGCTGGGCAGCACATTCCGTTTGGAAGAAATTCTGGTTTAGGTATGTGAAGTTGGATTCTTTCAAGCATTTTGTGTATTTGTTTAATTTCGTTCTCATAGATTGGAAACTACATGGGATCAGAGACCTGTTTCACATAATAATTCCAGAAAACACAGTGTTTTACTAATAGAAACATCTGACTGAATCTACATACTTAGGAGGTTCATGTTCTGAACTGTTTTTCTGCAAAACTATTGATTTCCTAGAATGGGCACTGGAACATGGATTCTTTAGTCTGGTCATTCATGGCATTATCCCCTCGCCCTTAATATGCAATGTGCTAATTTTGTTGAAGTGCCTTAAAGCAGATATGGGAAATATGCTTCCTGCAAGCCACATGTGTTCCCCCATCCCATTATATTGAGGGAAGATGCTACCCCTAGATGCTGCCATTGCTGCTGTATTGTGTTTTGTGTGCCTTTCAGTCATTTCCAACTTATGACAATCCTAAGGCAAACCTGTCATGGGGTTTTCTTGGCAAGATTTATTCAGAGAGGGTGTGCCTTTGCCTTCCTCTGGTCTGAGAGAGTGTGACTTGCCCAAGGTCATCCAGTGGGTTTCCATGGGGGAGTGGAGATTCAAACCCTGGTCTCCATAGTTCTACATTCAAACTACTACCCCATTCTGGCTTTCTGTCTGACCTCAAAATTGCAGCACAGAGTTTCTCTAGAGCCCAGAATCTCTGTGAGGCACTTGGTGCCAGGGTCCCTCAGGGCTCTGTGGTGCAGGAGGACATTCTTGTCATCCTGTTCCCAGAGAGAAACTGCTGCTGTTTAAGCTGTAGCACCATGGACAGCAGGTCAACCCCAGGGCATTTAAACAAATCAATTGCAGCCCTTTCTGAACCTAGAAAATTTGCCATTGGTGCCTTAGAGCTTAGTATTGCAACCTATTCTTGATGTCAAAAAAGAGTTTTGGCTGGAAAAGTTTTTTTTTTAATTTTAAATTTTATTTATTTGAAAAGGTATAAAACACATAACAACAATAAACAAAAATAAACTAAAAAATACAGCACACATCAAACAGTGCCTAACATTCAACAATAACAAAACATGATGAAAAAACAATACAATACAAACCTGTATGATACCATAAACTTATAAACTTCTAACACAACCTATTTTCTATCCTACTACATATAACTAAAACTTAAACATATATTCCCCTTACTTTCTCCCCCTCTTGCCGAAACTCAGGTTCCAATGCTTCTTTATCTATAACATTCCTTCTTCATTCCATCTTTTATTTCTCGACTTCTTACACTTTCTTATTCCCCTTTTACTTAATATTTAACCTTAGCTGTATTTAATTTCTCCTGACACACCATCCTTCTGTAAATATTTAAGCTTATCTTGCATCTAAAAAAATAATAGCTTTCTTTCCCCAACAAGCTTTCCATAATGGACCTACCATTTTCCATTCTTCTATCGATTTATTTTTCATATTATCTTCAAGAGATTCTATTACAATGTCCACTTCAGCCATATCATATAATTTTATCAACCAATCCTCTAGTCTAGGAGACTTTTTAGTTTCCAAGCCTGGGCAAAACAAATTCTAACCGCTGTTATCATATATATAAATATCTTTTTTTGTGATTTATTTAATTGTAGCTCATCTATCATATTTAATAAATAGATTTGTGGTGACAAGATCAATTTTATTTTAAACACTTCTTGGATTTTATTATGAACTGACTCCCAAAAACTCTTCGCATGTTTACATCGCCACCATATATGGTAAAATGAGCCTCTCTGATCACATTTCCAACATATATCTTTCAAATTTTTATATATCTTTGCAATTTGTGTTGGGGTTATGTACCACCTATGTAGCATCTTATAGTAGTTTTCTCTCAAGCTTGCCAGTTTTATCAGTTTCCAGGTGGTATTCCACGACTTTTCCCAATGTTCCATCATTATGGTATGATTAATATTTTGGGCCCATTTAATTATTGTTGTCTTAACTGTTTCTGGCTCACTTTGTAGTGACAATAAAATTTTATATATCTGACTTACTTTGTGTTCTATCCCTGGTTTTAGCAACTTATCAAATTCTTTTTCTTTGGTCTCGAACCCCTCTGCTTCCTTATCCTTTTTGTATCTCTCCCATAACTGTCTAATTAAGAGCCAACATGTATCCCATTCATCCATCTATCTTTAGTTCATCTTTGGATTTAAAATATGTAATGTCCCCTTGTATTTTTAAAATATCCTTATATTTAATCCATACGTCAACTTTCGGTTTTTCTTTATTGTAAAAGGCTTCATGTATTGAAACCCACAATGGTATTTTCAAATATAGCTGCTTTTTATATTTTGATCATGCTGTAATAAGGGCTTTTCTTAAAAAATGATTTTTAAAATTTTTATCTATTACTGTTTTCCCATACCATATATATGCGTGCCATCCAAAATGAATGGAAAAGTTTTGGAAAAGTTTTAATATAACTTAGTTTTCATACATCTTGGCTAAGATCCTGCATTGTGAGACATATGTCTATTACATAACAACATCTCCATACCTACATTTCTCAATGCTATCCCAAAAAAACTCACCTTGTAAGCAGTGCAACCCCCCCCCCCAAAAGAGCCATTTTCGTGTTGATGAAGAATGTGATGATAAGCCAAGTAGTGTCCAGCTATTCTCCTGTACTTGGACCTGCTGTGACAGGATTTGCACAGACCTCCCAAGATGCTTGGGATTTTCCCACAGGTAATCTCCTTGCAGTGCATCCAGCTACAGGAAAATAGCTGGGGGCACTCCTGCTCATCCTCCTGCTCTCCAACCACATGGGAATGACTGCATTGGGGTGGGCTGTGCTGATGCTTACAAGGTAGGTTTTGGAGGTAATTTGGGCTGTTGCATGGCTGAAACAGAATTCTAGCCTCTGCAAATCCCCCCCAAACATGAGTTACAACACTATAAATTCAATTGTGCTATCATGATTCATGAACAGTCTGCCAGCCTTGATTTCAGGATATTATTCCTAAGAATGTCTGAAATTCTCAAATATTTTCCTTTATAAAAAATGCAGGACAGCAGAGCTGAGTTCACCATGAGTCCTGACACACACAAACAGCTAAAATAGTTCACTGCCCACAGATGCAGTATATTAGTGCTTCTTAAGCTGTCTGATGTAGGACACTGGTATTTTTTCCCCCGTTGTGCCACAGAGAGGCATCATAGTTGTGCCCACTGGCTACAATTTTTTCTTTTTTTTCCCCTGTAAACTGTCCAAGGACCATCCGTTCATGGCTCATGGGCCACCACTTTGAGAAACAATGTTGTAGAGCACTGTCCTGTTGCCAGCATTACAATAAGATTCCATTGCCAGTTCAGTTAGCTCCTGCATGTTGGATAAGTCCCTGTTGGTTGTTCCAACGTTAGTGATGTGATGAATCCCACTAAGGGTATTAGCTCTTTGAAGGAGCTATCCAAGGTGCTAAACCTATCTTGCAAACAGGGTTCAGCACCTTGTATAGTTCTTTTTAAAACACAGAGCAGATTCCCCACCCCATTGACACCAGAGCCACAAAGATGCCACTAGGTGGAATGGAGGTGGGGTTATCAAATCATTTATTTCAGTTATCCAAATATCTTGTGCCAGCACTGATACAAAGACATGTTTTAACATCTAATAATTTGACAACAGTGAAATTAAAATATATGTGGAATCCTACATGGTCTATTTACATAAGGAAACTTTAGCTATATCTAGTTACATGGCAGAGGTGCTAAGGATCTCCTTTACTGAATGGTGAAAAGTGCAATGGGACACTAGGAAGAATGCGCAATTTTCATCAGGATGGAAGCCTATTTGTGCACAATGTGCATTGGTGTGCAATGTACATCAGTGTGGATTGGGCACTGATGCACATTGTGTACCAGTGCACATCGGGCACTTTACCAGCTCTGCTACATAGTAACATAACAGCAACCCACTACTAGATATGGACATATGCAATCATGTAATTCTAATTCCCACAGATGTAAGTCCTCTTATGAATATGTAAGGCCCCAACAGGATTCCATTATCTGCATAGTAAATAACATGGTGTAATTTTTGCTCCTGCTGCAAATTTTCAGAGGTATACTTTTTGCCTGCTGCAGCAAAATAACAGTTTGAGGTGAACAGATTTATTACAGCCAGAGCTTTCATGCATTAGTTCACAAAGCTTATCTACTATATAAAAGTGAAAGTTTGTATGTTTGTCTGTGTCAGGTGAAGATCTCATATGATTGGCTGCTTAAGAAGATTCTATGGAATCCTGGAGTTTGCAGTTTCGGGAGAGGGCTTTAGAATTCTCAGCCAGAGAGCTCTTGGGCCTCAGTCAACTGTGACTGTCTTGAATAGGCTGGTTGCTAGGGAGACGAGCCCTAGCAACAAGGAGGAAGACAGTGTATTCCCTCAGAAACCCAACCTGTGTATGTTAATAACTCTGAATACAGATTGGATTGAGGAATATGGGGGAAAATTACCAGTACTGGACAAGACAGTTTGGGGAATTAGAGACTCAAGATCTCAAATCTTTTTAAGTATTACCTATGAGAAAATAAAATCCCACGCAAAGCCGAGAATAAACAGTTCTATAATAAAACTGTGTATAATAAAGGTGGCATACAACTCTTTGTTGTTTGCTCCCATGGAGAACTTTCTGATTTGCAACATATAAAATGTTTAAAACTGAGTATCTTGGAAACTTCCTGATGAATTTTATGGTATGTTTGTAGGTCTTCCCTATTTCTACTTTGGTCTTCGTAATGTAGACAAATACTGCAGTAGAATACATCGAGGATATGATTGATCATCATTGGTTAGGTTGTGCATTCATCTTCAAATGCTTAACACAAGTTGGTAAGTACTACTACCTCCCTCTCAGCAAAATTCCTTCCTGCCCTCCACAGGCAACCCATTTATGCCCTATAATTTCAGCCTTGAAAGGAAGACTGCCATGTACTCTAAAAATAGTCCAACCGCTCTAATTATGGAGAGGGTTAAAGCAAACAACAAGCGCACAGCATGCCACAGTCTACAGAGGGATCATCAGACTGCAGTAGTATGAGCCCACTTGGAAAAGCCAAGAATGAAACTTTTGGAAGGTTTTTAAATCCAAAGAACCTTCACTGATAAAAGGTCAGCTTGGCATTCCCAAATATAGCTCTGAATTTTGCTGGTTGCATTCTTGATCTTCCGTGCATGCAGTTCACCTTTGGAGTACGGTAAAGCTTCAAAATCCATGTTATGGTAAAAATCATTATTGGATCCACCCAAAGAGAGAGAGAGAGAGAGAAATGAGTAGAAACTTTAGAGATTTCTAGATGTTGTCATTTGTCTTATGCCATCACGGTGTTTTGTTGTTCTTGTTGTTTTTATGATTTGTATAACAAAACTTTGGGTGTGATCATTAACACCATTGGTTAGTGTCCAGTAGTAATGCAACTGTCACTGAAAGTATTTTCTACAGTCTACTTTTGCTCCATTCCCAGCTATGCACTTTGCATATAAGTACTTGAATCTCTAATAGTAGACTCTGTGCATCTGAAAAAATGAATTGTAATTCCTGAAAAGATTCTCTTAGTTCTCAAGGTGCCACAGAATTCTGTTATTTTGCTGCAATACAGAGTAGCACAGCTGCCCCTTTGAAAAAAGTTTCAGCACAACAATTATGAATAAATACACCAGAGCTTTACTGATTGCTATTGTCAGGTTTAGCTGATTAAACTACTAGTTAACCCAATTAAAGTGTGAACTTTGGATCCTACAGAAACAACATTTTAACATTACCTCTTCCCCAAGATCATGTTCACTAACAGAATCTTCTGATGCATTCGACTCTGAAGTATTTCCCATTCACTTCAGTGTGATGAGGTCCCAAATAAGTCCAGGCAGGTAGCAGACATTTTGTAGATTCTGTAGACATCTTATTCAGACTATGTGCTGAATAAGAATGGATGAGTTATTTGTATCTTCATTTTTCTTTATTTATTTACCTTCCTAAAATATCGATATCCCACTCTTTATTGTGAAATTTCAGAGCGGTGTAAAGATGAAACAGCAAACAACTTAAAACAATTCTAGATGATAAATAAATAGTTCAAACAGGACAAGAACTTATTAAACAAGGCAACAAGGTAAAGCAGCTTAGAAGGCTACTGCATTTAAAAACAATATATATTTAAAAGTAACTTAGGCAGTGATGTAGACTAGAGTCGATAGACTCAGACTCAAGTTAGACTTAAGTCACTTCAGTGACATGACTCAGACTTGACTCAGCCATAAATGATGCACTAACTTGATTCGACTCAACTTGACTCGAGACTTGTATATTTTTAATGACTGACTTGCTGCCGTTGGTTCAGTAACACAGCACTTTCATCCAGAAACCTTACAACTTTGAACAACGCCTCCATCCCTTTTTGCTTACTAGTCACATGACACTCGGTCCCAAGCCAAAGTGTGGGTGCATTTCTCAGAGGGGAACAGCAAACAAGTTAGGCAATGGGCTTGAGGCAGGCTTGAGGTCTGCTCAGCAGCTTATCCCCACTGCATATTGGAAGAGCCTTCCAAAACGCTTCCTAAGAGCAGAAGACAAGACTCACCACCAGAGTGCAGGGTGCATTTCTCAGAAGGCAACAGCAAATGGGTTAGGCAACAGGCTTGAGGAGGAAGGATCCTTCCTTCTAAAGCTTTTGAATCTTCAGTAATGGGGAGTAAGATAGGATCCTATTCCCCACTTCCAAAGCTGCAGATGGCAAAATTGCAAATGTGGAGAGCCGACTCTGCTTAAATTGTTAAAACTGAATTTATTTCACTCTATCCAATAATTCTGGAATTTTGGTTGGAGTATAAAGTTGGCTTCCAGACTTGAGACTTGACTTGAAAGTATCTTCAAGGACTTCAGAATTGACTTGAGACTTGAAGGTAGAGACTTGAGACTTGGCATAAAAGACTTAAATACATCACTGAACTTAAGCACCAAACATAGAAAGCCACATCTTGACTAGGTCCTGGAAAGAAACAAACAATGGTAGCAATTGGACCTCCAAAAGAGGGCATTCCACAATTGAGGTGCAACCACTGAAAAGGCCCTCTCCCATGTGTTCCCACAGTGTATTACTCTGGGTACTGCATAAAGAAGGGCTCATCCTGTAGACAACTGTTTGCAGACAGGTATATATATAGGGACAGACACTCTAGGAATTGAGGACCCAAAACACCTAGACTTTAAATGTCATCACCAGCACCTTGAATTTAGACCAGAAGCCATTATTTAAAGAACTTGAAAACATCTGAAAATTTCTTGATATTGGGGTGGAAATAAATATAAAAATTAAAACATGTGGGGAAAACCAAAATTGATAGATTCATCTATCAAAATGAAGGACCTTGACTTTTTAGATTTTTAAAAAGGTTGGTTCTAACTCTCCGGGCATTCAGCCATGTTAGTACTAAATTAAAACCGCCACCTTTTTTTTCCCCTGAAAGTTTGTTTATTTTGGACCAGTGTATAACAAGAAGGTAGAACATGATCTCTCCATGCTGGAAATGACTCTGCATTTTGAATTTGGCCAGTGCAAAGGGTTGATAAATTCATTTCAGTTCTTTTTTTAAAGGTCTTACCAACATATGCAAACTTCTTCATATTCTAGGTGGAAAGACTTTGAGAATTAAGAAATTCAAATGTGGGAGAAACTGGCAGATTTTCCATAATTCTAGTGCCAGGACACATTAGATTGCCAGTCCACTGATTTAAAACATTAAATAATTAAGGTTTTCTGTCAGCTCAAGCTGATAGAAGCTTCCTGTAATGTTTTGTGCGCACAGTCTACCACAACGGCTTTAGTTTGCTTATATCAGTCTTCTGATTTAAGGCTGTCCTCCTTAGAATCAGCATGGTGTAGTGGTTTAGCACTGGACCATGACCCTGGAGACCAGGATTCGATTCCCTGCTCAGCCATGACAACCCACTTGGTGATCTTGGGTGTATCACACACTCCCAGCCCCAGAAAACCCCATGCTAGGTTCACCTTAGAATCGCCATAAGTCAGAAAGAACTTGAAGACACATGACAACAGCAACAACAATTTTGCTGTACCTCAGCACTAGCTGTAATCCAGTCATTTAATCCTCCTTCATGCAATTGCACAGAAGAATTCACAGAAGAAGGATCTCTTAAATAGTAACTTGGGTCCTGACCACACATTGTGAGACAATTGTGATACAATTTCAGCCTCATTAGAGTTTTAAAAAAATCAGTGAAACAGCACTGTTTTCATTAAAACAAGAGCATGTTGGTAATCAAGGTTTATTCCTCCCCTCACCCAATATGACACTAGCAGAAATCACCCCTACACACATACCATATCCTCCAACTGTCCTGATTGGTCAGGATGAATAACCACCTTTTCAGCTACTTTTAAAATGTTCCAGTTTCCCTCCCATTCTCCCACTTTCCCCCCTTATCCTCAGCTTACTTCAATTGCAGCAAATGAGTTCAAAATTCGGAGGTAGTTTGCACTCAGTTTACTCAGCAGTGAGGAGAGCAATGGAGGGAGTGTGTGGAAAATGTGTGTCCAAGCAACATCATAGTGGATCAAAGTGGCAAAAGCTATAAATGAGGAAGAACACACAAGCTGGGAGAGGCTGCAGCAGTTTGCTTCTGCCTGAGCCTACTAGCAGAAGTAATACCTACCCCCCAAAAGTGGGATAACAGAGGATTGATAGGGACTGTCCCTGCTGGATTGGGACAGTTGGAGGGTATGAAATAACCATATGTATCCCAGATGCCCCTGGGGGTGGGGGGTAGTAATTATAGGATATCATGAGTGAGACTTTAAGGCCTAAAAAAGCTCTGTTTTAAGAAGCAGGAAATGACTACTTCACTACTTTCAATTTTTAAAGGTCTTTAGGGCATTGAAAAAAAACCAAGGGGTGAAATAGCATTTAAACACCCAATTCAATCCACCAATAGTCTTCTAGGATCATGCTAGGCACTCTTTGTCCACTCTGGCCTTAAGTAGTTATTTAACTTCTAAAAGCAAATTTTCTTTAACTCAATGTGGAAATGTGTGTCAAATTACTATAGGACATATGGGAAATGCTAGCCTAGATGCTAGGACACAACAAATCAGGGCCCTTCCAAGGATATATTGTCTCTTGTATTTATGGTGAACACACTTTCCTATAGATTGCACCATCACTTGAAACCTGGACCACTTTTCAGGCAATGTGAAGACGTCCTTTATTTCAGGTTCACATATTATCAGATGGTACTTCCCCCCAAACCCACCTTGTAAGCAGTGCCATTGCCTCATCCCTCAAAACACAACCCGTTCTGTGTTGTGGGGGGCGGGATATCAGCAGGGATGTGTCCACCTATTTTCCTGTAGCTGGATGCACTGCAAGGACATCAGCTGTAGGGACTGTCCAAGAACCTCTGGAGGACCTTTTGTAATGCACCCACTAAAGGAAAATAATTGGACATGTTCTCACTGATACTCCATTCTCTGACAACATAAAAATGGCCATTGTTGGGAAGAGGCTGTGCTGCTTAAAAGATGAGTTTTTAGGAGGGAGAGTTTGGTCATCGTGTGATCAGAAGTTCACATTAATGCTCCCCTAAAAGTGATTATGTAAATCCAACTTCTGTGTGCGTGCATGTGTGTTGCATGTTGACTTTCAGTGACTCCATGAATTTCATTTTTATTATTATTATTTGTTTGTTTATTTATAGAACTTAGGTATCATATACATTTAAGATTTCTTTTTGAAATTCATGGACTCCATGAATTTCACAGTGTTTTCTTTGGCAAGGAATACTCAGAAGTGATTTTGCCAATTCTGAAATATAGCCTGTGGCACCTGGAATTCATCAGCAGTCCCCCATCCAACTACTAATCAGGGCTGACTCTGCTTAACTTCCAAGATCAGATGGGATTTGGTGCCTTTAGGGTATTTAGTCTAGCTTATGCTATGATAATTCATCAATAGGATGCCAGCCTGTGTGTGGTATATGAATGCATACATGCTTCCTGCACTATCCAAGGAGTTTAGGGTGGCTATAAAGATGCCTTAACTATGTTTGTGGTGTTCCGGTAATAACTCTCCTTTACCATCCTCATTTCATAATTAGACTGAATATAGTTGCATGGAAAAGAAAATCCTCTGCCCAAAAGAGATGCAAAACATTGTGTTTCTCACCAGAAAATCATTTTGAAAGCATCACATTCTTGATTGGTGGTCTCTTGTTGTTCCTTTCATAGTTGTGGGGCTGAGAGAGTGTGGATATGTTAGCTGTTTCATACAAAAGAAACCTGGCTAAATTAGGTTTATAAAACAAAACACATCATTTAAATGGAGTCCAATACCACAAATACGCACAGTCTTAAATGTTAAAACAAACTTCTTGGCCCAGATCCATTTCTAGTTTCTTTGAGGAGTTTGAAGTCATTTGTTATAGCAAAGATAAACTTCTATATTTCTGTCTGTTTTGGTATTTGGAAAGCAGAGATAATGCATAATTCTCTGGCAATATCTTGAGGTACAAAAGTGTGTAATTAAACCTAAGCACATTCGCCTCTAGCGTAACATACGATCCTCTTGGAAACTCCCTGTATCCTACACAAAACCCAGCAACACACATCACACCAAGACTTCTGCCAAGCTGCTTTGGCTTCCTTCTATTTGTATGTGTTTTACCATTTGCCACCAACAGGTTTTCCCTAAATATTTCCCTGAATCCAACGTACTGTGAGATTTAGCAGTTGCCTCCTTGGCTGGAGTTCTTGTGCTTGCTAGCATCTTTGAAAGGCCAGCCACAGTGCCTAAAGAAATTCACAATACATGGAAAAGAAAGGGCATTCCTTGCAAAAAAAATTTAAAAGGATAGGGAAAGAGATTTGACAGCTAGTGGGGGAGTTCTAGACCTATGAGAACACATAGTTTGAAAGCTCCATGAGAGTAATTGCATTTTCCTAGTTTCATTCTTTTGATTTCTGTGTATGATTGTGAAAGCTGGACAGTGAAGAAAGCTGACATGAAGAAAATCAAACCATTTGAAATATGGTGCTAGAGAAGAGTTCTACAGGTATTACAGACTGCTAAAAATACTAAATAAATGAGTCCTGAGGCAAATCAACCCTGACCCCTCCCTAGAAGTGAAAATGACTAAACTAGGGCTGCCATATTTTGGATGTATTATGGGACGATGTGATTTACTGGAAAAGACAATAATGTCTGGTAAGGCAAAAGGCAGTAAGTAAAGAGGAAGACCACATTACAGGCTGCTTGTCGTTGTGTGCTTCCAAGTCATTTCTAACTTATGGCAACCTTCAGACAAATCTATCACAGGCTTTTCTTGGCAAAATACATTCATAAGGAATTTGCCTTCCTCTGAGGCTGAGAGAGTGTGACTTGCCCAAGGTCACCCAGTGAGTTTCCATGGCTGAGTGGGATTCCAGCTGTGGTCTCCAGAGCTGTAGTCTAATGTTCAAACCACTACATCATGCTGGCTCCACATTATAGGTTGACTGACTCAATCAAGGAAGCCAAGATCCTGTGTTTGGAAGACCTGAGTAGTGTTGTTAATAAGAGGGTGTCTTGGAGATCCCTTGTACATAGGGTCATGGCAAGTCAAAGTCAACTTAACAGCAATTGACAACCAAGCTTCATTCTTAGGGTACTGTTCTTGCTGTTGAACTGAAATGCAGCCCTTCATGACACTCTAGACACATTGCAAGCCCTACTCCATCAATTTTCCTTGATCTTGTTGATGAGTTGACATGTGCTTCACTAGCAGCAATCCTAAATGTGATTCAATTTATTGGATAAACAAGACTGACAGAATAAACTGTTCTGTGGCACTGGAACAAGAAATCAAGAAGTTTGCAATTTTCTGTTTAAAAAAAAAAGCTCGTATACATATTTTGAATTCCATAAATTTTTCTCAGTGCGTTTGAGATCCAACAAAGTTCGGTCAAATAATAAATTATTGAAAATGAGTTCAAAGATTCCAAATATTTCATCAACGCCATAGAAAAGCTCGGAGTAAGAGATTAATCTCTATTCAAGATAGAAACAAGACAAAGCAGTGCAATCTTGAAACAACACCCCACTTTCAGCCTTCACAGCATCACTTTGCTTAATCACTCCAAGATACACACACATAGATACATACACCATAATCATTTGCTAGAGAAAAGACTCTATTACTTATTTGCCTGTATGTTAAAGCAAAATATTGTTGTAACCTTTACTTTGGGGGGAAAGGGAAGGGAAAAGAAAAATAATCATATTGTCTTTTATGGAGAGAGACAGAGAGCCATTTGGCCAAAGCAGCTTGAAGAATTGTTTTCTGTTTATAAAAGGAGTTCAGTTATGTGTGAATAAAGTGAGCTTCAAGGCACATGGCAATCTGCCGTGTTGAAAGTATTTTAGCTTATCATAAAGTAGAAATGATAACAACATTTTCAGTATCTGGATGCAGTTTAAAAAGTTAGATCCTTTGATGAATATTTATGTTTACCTCCCAGCCCATCAGAATAGTTGCCTCCATGAGACAGTAATGCTGTTTGTCTTGATTCAGCACGTTTCCCTAACAGGATTCTCACAACCGCAGCTAGCTGATGTGTGCTGTTTGTGCTGGCTCCCAGTTGTAGTATAATATCACATGCTCTATAAAAATGTTACTTTTTTTCCCCAACTTTCTTGTTGTTATGTGCCCTCAAGTCCACTCCAAATTGAAGCAAAATTTATTCAAAGGAGGCTTGACATTGCCTTTCTCTTAACCTTATCAAAGCTGCCCTTATCCATATATTGGGAAAGTTACCCTTGTGGACAACTGCTCCCAGAATTCCCAAGTCAGTGTCAACACTTCCTCTCAAGTATAAAAGTTATAGTCCCCAAAAGTTTTTGTTAACAAGTTTTTCACTTACTACGTAAAACCAATTACGTAACCTTGTACTCATCGTATGTAAGAGCAGGCTAGATCAGATTTCTAATCTTCTCTGACTTTCATTGTTATGGTCACAGGCTTTGGAGTGATCTAGTTGGAGGGCATGCCTTCGATGAGGCCTCCATATTATTGTCCTTGTTGTCTGCTTCTGCTTCTCAGTACTGTCTTCCTCATTGCCCCCTTTTTCTTGGTTGCCAGGGAGAACTCCCACTGGTGAAGAAGGGTGTTGTTGTTATTTTTATTACTACTACTCCTATTTCTTAGCCACCCTCCCCATGGATTGAGACAGGAGACAGCAATAGATTAATATTTAACATACTAGTGCATTTACTCAGCATTGCCCGGGATTTTTATTTTCCTCTTAAGAACTCACCAAACTGTCTTCTCCAGTACCTGTAACTCTTCCCCATATTTCCCAATGCAATCTGTAGTCAGAGTTATTTACACACACAGTTTGAGTTCCTGAGGGAATGCACTGCCCTCCTCCTTGCTGCTAGGCCCCATCTCCATAGCAACCAGCCTATTCCAGTACCTGTAATTTATCCCCATATTTCTCAATCCAATCTGTATTCAGAGTTGTTTATATACAGAAGTTGGGTTCCTGAGGGAATGCACTGTCCTCTTTCTTGCTGCTAGGCCTCATCTCCATAGCAACCAGCCTATTCCAGTGCCTGTAACTTATCCCCATATTCCCCAATCTAATCTGTATTCAGAGTTGTTAACATAACAGAAGTTTGGTTTCTAAGGAAATAAACTGCCTTTTTTTCTTGCTGGTAGGCCTTGTTTCCATAGCAACAGGCCTAAGGCCCAAGAGCTCTCTGGCTGAGAATTCTAAAGGCCCCTCCCTAAACTGCCAACCCCAGGATTCCATAGAATCTTCCCAGTCAGCCAATCATATGAGGTCTTCTCGCCTCACACAGCCAATTGTATGAAGTCTTTGCCTGCCTGAGGTAGACAAACAGACAAACTCGCAAACTTTGGCTTGTCTTTAGTAGATATCAATTAAAAACAGAACATCAGTTAAAAACAATAGTTAAAATGCATAGTATCATCCTAAAAGAACAAATAATACAAACGCTAAAAACAGTCAATACATATTTAAAATTCACTGTTAACATTCACAATTTGAAATCATCTGGATAGGCCTGCTGGAAGGGATTGGTCTTTAAATGCTATTTTAAATGTGACAGTGTATTCAGCTGTCGAAATTCTTCTGGCAGGTCATTCCACAGTCTTGGGGAGGCTGAAGAAAAGTCCTCTAGGTGACCATTGCCAGTCTAGTCCTAGCTGATCGAAGTAAATGTACCCCAGAGGACCTGAGTGTGCAGGGTGGATTATATGGAAGGAAGCCATCCTGTAGGTAACCTGAACCCAAAGCATGTCAACAGCAGTTACTTCTTGACCACCATCCCCATGGGAGTCAGCAAGCAGCCATTCTGGAGGAAACCCAGCTCCATAACTGGATCACTCATTTCCTTTGCCCTCTTTCTCCCTGTAGGTTCAAGGTATTGGGTGTTGATCTGCAAATTCAGTCATCTCAGAATAACTGAAAGAAAAGGATTTTTGGAATAGTTACTGTCATAGTTATTATGATATTGACTATATCTTGACTATTTCCCTTATATTATAGTCAATATTATCATTAAACATACTTGTCAGTATCATAGGCAATATCATGTTAATTAAAATTTATTCACATTTAATAAATTTATATAGATAAGAAACTTTAATACAATTGATAATAATACATAGAATTCTCTCACACACACTTTATTAAAATAATTACGTATGTTGCGGTAATTAATGAAATATCAGAGAGGAATTTTATTTTTTAATAAGGAAATTAATCATTCCAAACATTAATTAATCAACTGTGAGAACAGCAATATTTCGTAAAAATGGAGAGGGACTTTATTTGTTGACAATGAAATACAATACTTTGAAATGTTGACAATGAAATACTGTACTTTATCTTAGTCCAAATACTCAGAAGTGATCCCAGGTTTTTTCAAAAAATCTACATAGAAAACTAGTCCATTTTTACCTCTTTTAAGTATTGTTTTCATGTAAATTTCCAGTACGCTCTGCCCTTTCCTTGGTTAGGAAGCCCTTGAACACTTGCCTAACCCAAAAAGTATCCCTCCATCTCCATGAAATATACCCCATTCCTGCTGTAGGACTGAGAGTTTACACAAGAGGTGGGCAGCTCATGGCCCTCCGGAATTTGTTGGACTGCAGTTTCCATAAGCCCTCATTCTCATAGCCATTGGTGAGGAATTCTGGAAGCTAAAGTCCAAGAACACCTGCAGGATCATACCATTCGTCAAGTTAGTAGTTGTGTTTGGGCTAAATCCTTTGCTCCAGAGAGAAGTAACAAGCAAAGTGAGCTGGCTACAGCTTCTTGTCCTGGAGCTGGTGGTTTCTCTCTCTTTTGAAGCCAGAGAGATGGGGTGTGAGTGGTGCAAAGCATCAATATAACCCCATCTGCAATGTCAACACCTTTCTCTGGCATCCTTCTAAAGAGTACATCAAGTGTCCAGCTGTTCCTTTTCCCCACCCCCTTGCTGCAAGAGTATTACTGTTACCAGGGCATAATCTGATAGGTAGAAAGAAATGAGGAAGGGTAGAAGGAGGATGAATAGATTAGCAGGAAAGGAAAATATTCTAAATTTGGATTGACTCAGATTCTGCCATCTGATGAGGAACTTAAGCTGGGTGATCAGACAACAAGAGCCAGATTTTTTACTTCTGCACTATCATCTCAGGTCTCAGGCCGTGGTTCTAACTGATCCAATCTATGCTGTGCTGCAGCACCACCAATATAATGACCACAGGTGGAACTGCAATTAAAGAAGTGAAGAACCAGGAGCTTGTGACTGGAGAAACCAACAGCTTGCTATATATAGCTTCTGCTCCAAGTTATGTTCCTTGTTTTATGCAACTTGTTTTTATAGGTGGCCTCAGCAGATACACTGCTTTGCCGTTTAGAATCATAGAATCAAAGAGCTGGAAGGGGCCTCCTGGGACATCAAGTTGATCCAGAAGGAAACAACAGGCAAAGCAAGCTGGAGTTACTTCTTTTTCATAGCCTCTAACTTATGTTCAACTGCGTGCCTATCAGTGATGCCTACTGCCTTCCACGTCAGACAAAGAGAAAAGACAGATAAGAACCAGAGGATCATAGGCAGAAACCAGCAACAACTGGTAACTTCAGTGTCAATGTGGAGAAAGGGTTCAGTATCTTGGATGGCTTCTTTAAAGTATGGACCATAACCCAGTGCAGACTCATGGCCCAACTGATACTGAAGCCAGTAGGTGCCACTGGTTTCTACCTATGATACCTTGGTTCTGATCCGCACCACTTGCCTCTCATTTGACTACAACTTGTGCTGCTAGACTATTTCTACCTCCTCCTTTGTCTTGAATCAGCCTGATTCACCTTTAAGTCACCATAGATGGCTTCATACTGACACTTTGTTTAGGAGCAAGTAGCTCAGTTTATTTTTTTTTCCAATCCAATCAGACTAAGAACAAAGATAACTCACTATTTGTTTCTTCTTCTGTCCTTGCTTTTTAGCACTGAAATAAAGCAAGAACCTTCTTCAGGTCATAGAAACTGTATAGCTGTGGTGAGTGGGTATTACAAGCAAAGCAACCACACTTCAAAAAAAGAAAAAAAACTCCAAACAGAACTCAAATGGAGTCCTCTGAAAAACATATCTGGATGGTGGCTCCATAACATGAATTTATTATACCATGTGGATGGCCCCATCACACACAGAGCTCCATAGGTCTATGCTAGCGATTCCTGGAATATATGAACATATAATATGATGAGTTCGATGTTCTGATTTATGCCAAAGATAGAAAAGATGAGGCTTCCTGGGAGTTGTTGGCCAGTGAATCCCATTAACACTAACCAACAAAGGCAATGATGAAGGATTTTGGGAGTTACAGTCCTACAACATCTGAGAGCATGTACAGTCCCTGTATCTGCCAATACCTATGGTAAGTAACTTTCAGACCTCTCCCTTTGCTGCTCTCTCATCCTCTCTCAATCTCTTTCATCTCTCTCACGCACAGAGAGAAAAACATAAAGCAAAAATAATTCTTTTTTTTTTTTCCGGCAGCCTTTAGGCATTGATGTAACATTTGAACTTACCCCCAGAACCTGTATGTGGCAGGTTTGAGCCAACTGCAATTATTTTAATCAAATTAAAATTGTGAATAAGAATAATCGCTCACTTGCACTCTCCGTTTCAGGCAATATTCCAGTTGCTGGCCATGCTCCTGAGACCCCACGCTGTTTTCGCTCACTTCTGATGTCACTACAATCGTCAACACTTCTCAGCTTGGCAGAGGGTGAAGCCAACAAAGTAAGCAAGAGCTTATTTCAAAAAGTGATCCTGTCCCTTGATAGTTGTAATATGGAAAAGCGAGGCAGCCAGCAGCTCCATACATTGGGATAGAAAAGGAAGTTTAGATTTATGTCTAACTGGCATCTCCATGTCTGCTGATCGGAGATTTTGGCTATTTGACACGAAGCTTGATTTTTATACAAAGAGGATTTCAGAGAGAATGACTGAATCACTGCGTTCCTTCATTCTCATAATGGTAAAACTGGCACAGAAATCTTTATTAGAAAATGAGTTTTCTACACCCATTTTGCAAGGTTTTCACAGCCCCGCCTAGCCTGAGGAAAAGTTCATCATTACCCACCCTCAAAATAGATTGTTTTGTGTCTGAAAGCAAACAGGGCCTAAATCTCTCAGAAATCACACCCAGGCCATATTCCATATTTCTTTGCGCTATTTCTCCTACGTTTATTGCAGCTCCGACACCAGAGCAAACTGCAGTTCCAGAGAATCCTGATACATGTCTAATCGGTTTTTCTCTGGAACTGCATCTTACTCTGACAAACAGAGTCAAAAGTATGAGGCAAAACATCTTCAAAACACTTACTCATATTGCAGCCTCTCCCTGTGTTGGAAACTTCTTGGCTAATAAATCAAAATAGCTCCCAATTAGGCCCTTATTGATTGGACGTAGGACAAGAAATTTTCCTTTTTCACAATTTTTATCTCAGATTTTTTTTCTCCCATTCACTTTTTTCATAAATTTGAGGAAGGTTAGTCTGACTGAGTAGCTCAAAATCTGGCTGAAGTAGAAGACAGAGGACAGTTTTTAAAAGTTCAGCTGGTTTGAAAGGTTTCCTTTCCCATGGTATATCCTCAAGGAAGGCCAGAACAAGAGAGAATGGCTGTCAACCTGTTGTAAGCTAGACATACCACCACCTATTTACATTTACAATTATGGTACCATTGCCACAGTTGTCCCCTGAAAGTCATCTTAAAAGCAATCAGCCATCCCTAGCAACGGAATTTGTAGTCCTAGCAAGTGAATCACTAAAGGATGATGTGACCAGCCCCCTCCCACTAAAAAGCAATGGTGCAAGGACATACAAGAGCCTGTCACAAGCATTTGTGGCACCATTTCTCTCTGGTGGAAACAAGCTGGTCATGTCATCCTTTTAGCATCCCACTTGCCGGCACCATAAAATTCCACTCCTTAGGACAGCTGACTGGCTGTTAAAGTAGGTTTCAGGAGTCCTTATCAGGAAATACAAGATTTATGTCTCCGATGCAGGATCTCATCCAATATTTATGAAAGCTTTCACAAGCTACAGCATGACTGTCCCTCTAAACTGTAGCATTTTTATAACAGATTTTTTTTTTCATTTTAATTTGATAATTAACTACTTTTTGTGCTTTTGCAGGCGCTGACTAAAAATTCTCTCTATACCCTGGCAGAAATGAAAATGCTCAACCCTTCTGCAGGTGGTGATTTTGGGATGACCTTTCCCAGACTTTGTGGGTAGCAGACTTACTATGGATGACAGGAAAATGGTATCCCTCTCTCTTTCCTTTTAAATTTTAAATGACAACAGCAGGACTTCTCTCAGCAACCTGTCAGGCACCATTTTTTCTCCCAGGAAGCCTCCAGAAAAGCACTTCTGCGTTTGCAGAGAATCACAGCGCACAAAAGAAGCATGGCAACACATACCTATGTTGGAAGCATTTGGATGTCCTATGACAAGGGTAAATGGCTAAATGCTGCTGTCTTCTATTAAGACACGTGGAGGGGGGAACACCAATGTATTTCTTCAGTCTTGAACAGCCGGTTTGTCCTTTTATTATGTCTTTAAAATGATGGGCTTGCACAGAGAGACAGTGCCTTTGCTCCTTGATTACCCTGCACTTTTCTAACCTCCCCTGGAGTCCTGGGGCCAGTAATAATTCATGTAAATGACAGGTTTGTCCCTTGTGGTTTTACGTATCACTCTGCATTTGTCTGGTTAGCATACACGAGCTCTGACATTTCATTAGCTTTGTGGTGTGGTTCCCTGTCCCCGCCCCCTCCACATTGCCTTTTATTACACTGCCACTCAGAACCGACTAAATAGCAAACAGATTTGGAAAGTCTTGTACAGCATACATTTGAGAAGTTCTATATCTCAGCTGCCCCAGCTGTCTAGGTATCAATTCTGACAATATACTGAGGCTCACATGCACACATACAAAAAGGAAATGCAACACAAATGATCTACTTCTGTGAGCAGAATATTGTGAAACAACAAGCACTTGCATGATCTTGTATTCCTTCTTCTTCTACTCCTGATTTCTTTATAAAAGGATCCAAGAGAAGCTGGGAAATAGATCAACTTTCTTTCCTGGTTCACTTCAGACCTGCCGATTCTTTCCCTAGGATTCAAAGAAAAGCTTGGAAAATTTGCTTTTTTCAGACTACAATTCCCAGAAGCCCCCAGTCAGCATAGCTCACATTTCCAGGTCCTGGTTCAGAGAAGCTAGGCATGCTTCACACATTTGTGGTTTCCGATAAGGTTCTGTATGTGCTTCAAGTTTTACATTTAGAAAAGTTGTTTCTTAAACTGACCTTGCTTTCTATCTCCTCCCCTAGATCTCTTCCTGTGGTCAGTTATTGGTTTAACTCGTAATATTACATTTTTATGGAATTGTTGTATTTTATCAATATGGTGAGCTGATGTAGGGACTCCAGCTCAACCCTGGGATACAAAACCAAACAATAAATAGTTTTGAAGATACAGTTATTCAGTAGCTGTATTACAATCACATTAACTGGTAGCAGCCCTATAAACACATAGAGAGAGATCTACACACAAATACAAAATGTAATACTAAGTTTCTAAATTTTTTTACATGTACAACATTTCTGTCCCAAGGATCTCAACATGGCATACCTGATCTTTCTCCTGATTTTATCCTCACAATAACCTCATAAGGTAGGCCCACCTGAGAGGTTGTGAATGGCCCAAGGCCACACAGTTAAATCCACGGCCAAGTGGGGATTTGAACCTGAGTCTTAATCCTCCACTCTAACCTCTACAAAACTGAATAAAAAGATATACCTCAAGCAATCATTAAGTTATGGAAAAGAAACCATCTTTCAATAGCCCTTAAGATGGTAAACACTGTCTGACAAAACAGTGAGAAAAAGAACAGAAACATCCACCTCTAGTGAACTAAACTCAGTTTATCAGTATGTCCTAACACAGAGTTCATCTTAACTGTGGTTTAACAAAACAAGCCAGCTTCAAACCATATGTTAAGAAGCCCACTTGTTTTGCAAGATCATTAAGGTTAAGCATAATTCAGCATTTGGGCATTCCACTAACTGCGGTTAATTTAAAACAGAAATAAAAGCATGTAATCACCTTCTTCTTTGGAGGAACGAGGGGACCACATGCCAAGACCTGTTCACAGAATGCTAAAACACATCTGCAAATTGTGCTGTTTTTCAGTATGGCAAGACATACAAATTAAAAGCTTAAGCATGCAGAGTAACACATATCAGATGTGCATTGGCTGTCCTCCTTTTGCACATGCAATAGCAAGAGTTCTCCAACTTGGTAAGCAGCAGGCATGGAACCTCTGGAAATACACAAATACCAAATCTCTGTCAGGCTTTTAACTCAAAAGTAATCCAAAGCACATTCAGTGGAAACCATTTGAATCTGAGAGTGGTTAGCAGTTCACTTGTTGGACTGAGATCCAGGCTCAAATCCTCTCTTAATCATGGAACTCACTGGGTGGTCCTGGACTGCTTATTTTCTCTTAGACTGACCAATCACAAAGGGATTCTTTAAGGAGAGGACGGAAGCCATTTGTGCCACCCTGAGCTTGAAGGAAAGGCCAGGTATAAATGCTATGGATAACATGACCATCCTTGAGTCTTAGCCAAGGCCATACTGTGGGTGCTTCCTCCTCCGCTCAAGGAAGCATCACAACAATTTAAAATCCTGGGGAGTTTTGCTTGCCTTGAATTCTCCACCACAAATAATTCAAACAATATTTGTGGCCCACACACACTCTGAGAAGAAGACTTTCTCTTACTTTTCAGTCCAGAACAGTAATGCTTTTCTGCCATGAATCCAGTGGTGGCTGATAGCTCTTATGTCAATGGAGTGGTCAGTCTGCTCTAGGATTTAATTCCAAGGGAGCTGCCCAAGGTGGATTTCGGTATGTTGGATAGCTCCTTTAAAGTTCATAGTTCACAGAACTCTCTTCCCAGAGAAATTAGACTGGGCACCCTTCCGATTTGCTTCTCCTAAGCAAGTAAAGACTTTCCTGTTTAGATAAGTGTTTGTTGGTTGACTACATAAGGCCTGTCCCACCAAAATAATGTGCAAAATCTTGTTAATTGTTATGCTGTTGTGTGAGTACATGTGTGTGCATGTTTAATTATATATGTTTTAATCTGGTCTTAATTTTTTGTTTGTTTAATCTCATTTCAACTTTTTTATCTTGTGGATTTTGAACAGTATGTTTTTTAATTTGTGGTAAGCTGCTTTGAGATAAGGAGGAAGAGGAAAAGAGTGTGTATATATACACAATTACACAATACTATGAACTTTATAGATAGATAGATAGATAGATAGATAGATAGATAGATAGACCCAATACACGCACACATATATATCCATCCCATCTCTCTCTCTCTGTCTCCAGTTCTCCCATCACATTCGCAGGTTTGACATTCACGAATTTGATTATTCACCAGTGTGCATGCCTCCTCCCATTCCCATGCATTTTGCCCCAGTAAAAAGAACTTGCACCCAGGCAAAATGGAAGCAAATTGGGGGGTGGGGTGGCGGAAAGCTTACATGATCCTTCCTTCCCTGCTTCCAGACCCCCTCCTTCCCCATCCCATGCAAAACAGAAGGGAAAGGAGGTGGGACAAAGCATATGCGAGCTTTCTTTTCTCCCCCTCCAGAGCTCCCTCTTTTCCCTTTCCATGCAAAACAGAAGGAAAAGCAGGGATGGGGGAAAGTTTGCACAAGCTTTCTTTTCCCTTCTCCGAAGTTCCCTCCTTTCCCTTCTCATGCAAAATAAAAGGGAAAGGGGGGTGGAAAGAAGCTTGTGTTTTTTTTGTTTTTTTAAATTTTTATTAACTATAAAGAGAAAACAAACAAAACATAACACCATGTGATTACCATAAAAGTGAAAAAGAAAACATTACAACGAAATAGCTTACATTGTTATTTCTTTCCAGATCCTTTATCATCATATACTTATTCCACATGTTATATATCATATTGCTTATATATTTTTGTTATGTTCTTAACTCTACCCTTTTCAACCATATCTAACCTACTGCTGTTACTAAATATGATCCTATTATTGAACATATTATTACTAACCCCAACTTTAAATGTAATCTTATATATAACCTTAAATGGAACCTTAAATGTAAGCCTTAACACTAAGTGTAAACCTATCCCCCAAGGCAATTATCTTTCAGCTTACTCTTCTTTCCAAAATTGTAATTCTTCTTGTGGAGGTGTGACACTTCCCTCTTTTATTAAGACTTTTTCCACAAATATCTTCCATTGGAGAGAAGCTTGCAAGAGCTTTCTTTTCCTCTCTCCAGAGCTTCCTCCTTTCCCTCTCCAGGCAAAACCGAAGGGAAAGAGAAGTGGGAGAAACCGTGGGTGAGCCTTCCTTCCTCCCTGGTGCAGAGAACTTGTGCTGAGAAAAAACAGCAAGGAATAGAGGAGCTTGCACAAGTTCTGAGTACCGGGCAAAATGCATAGGAATGTCAGGGGAAGCTCCAGGGGGAAAAGGAAGGCTGGTGTGAGTCTTCCCTCATCCCTATTCCCTTCCCTTTTACATGGGAACAGGAAGGTGGGTAGCTCCGGAAGGGAATGGGAAGGGGGAGCAGAGTAAAGTTATTCACAGTTTTTCCACTTTGATTAGAGTTCTGTGCCCTGACCTATCACAAAAGTGGAGGGACAACTCTCTCTATAGATATAGATATAGATATAGATATAGATATAGATATAGATATAGATATAGATAGAGGATGGGTATATCCAAAGCAGATTACAATTTTTTTAAAAAAAGTACAGCTAAAATTGTCTTATACAAAGTTTTTTTAAAAAAAATGATTAAGTAAACAAATTACAAGGTGGGTTAAGGAGACCAGATGTAAAGACCTATTCTATTAAAAGCTCAAAGTTAAATCAGTTTAAACACAATTAAATGATAATAAAAAAGATAAATGCACAATACAGAACATTAAAAGTCACACAAGCTAAGAGCTGAAGAGCTGCCTAAATAAAAAGGCTGCTGCCTGCCGATGGAAAGAGAGAGGGCCAACCAAAGCTCCCATGAGATGGAGTTCTAAACAGCCTGGGAGCAGCTGCTGAGAAGACTTTGTCATATGTCCTCAGCAAAAATACCTGTGATGTGGTAGGACCAAGATGATAGACAGAGATAGATAGATAGATAGATAGATAGATAGATAGATAGATAGATAGATAGATAGATAGATAGAGTAGGCAGGCAGGCAGGCAGGCAGGCAGGCAGGCAGGCAGGCAGGCAGGCAGGCAGGCAGGCAGGCAGGCAGGCAGGCAGGCAGGCAGGCAGATAGGCAGATAGGCAGATAGATAGGTATTTAAAAAGGTAATGTCCAGGACAAATGCAGTTGTTCCATACCTCTGTGTTACAGAAGTGGGAAATATGTGGCTGTCTAAATGTTGTTAGACTGCAGCTCCCAGCAGTCCTAGCTGCCAAAACCCATGGTGAAGAATTTTCAGTGTTGTAGTCCAACATCTGGAGGGCTGCACAATTCCCACCCTTGCTCCACTGTTCACACTCACATTGCTCTACATTGTTGATACTCCCACTTTTCTTATAATTAGTAGCATTCATATTTGTGTTATTGTGGTGAAAGCAAAAATTATCATAATTGGTTGATAAAAGAAATCTGTGGGGACTGGCTCCAATCTTCAGGTATGGATCCAAACAGTAAAGCAAACAGCCATGAATTTGCACTGAGCAGACTAGTCTTTTACACTCCCTGCATGGTTGAACTCTCATGGCTAAATTTCAAGCCATTTGCATTCTTTTTAAAGACAGGATGTTTCTGACAACTTGCTGATTTCCTTGCCAAAGTGTGACATGCATGCTACATATTGAAACGTTTCAATAAAAACTGGCCACACAATTCTATACATATCCGTTCAGAAGCAAACCTCACTGAATTCCTGAGAGATTACTCATAGGAGGTAAGTAGCAAAGTATTATGGAAATGGTAATTCACCAAAATTCATGAAAGTACATAAGAAGTTATGTTGTTCTCTAAATCTCCTTTTCTATTTAAGACTAAAGTGAACTGCCCAATTTCTCTATACAACATGACATTGGCTGTGCTTTCCTAGACTTGAATGAAGCCATAAATTTCAGTTTGTACAACCTGTCACTATTAATTCAGTCAGTCATATATTTTAATATTGAAATAGCACCTCCAGTCAAAATAAATCCCCAGGGCAGCTGGGCACACTCGGAACACAGTTAATAATAGCCAGTACATGATAACCTAATAAAAATACAGAGACCTAAAGCTATCCATTGGTGCTTCTCTACTTTGGTAACATACCGTATTGTCATTGTGGTATCATGAAGCTAAATATGACATGTTGTTTTCCATGTGATGACAGCTCAGCAATCATTCTCCACTGGCTGGAGGAAGAGATAACTGTCATCTCTCCTTCATCCACCTCAGCAGCTTCAGAATCTTAGCACCCTTTAGATAGTTTTCCTACGGCCATTTCCTCACTATACTGTTATAGTGCTATTATTCCACTTTCAACATCCTATGGCCAAAGTGCTCTTTGGCTAAGAAGTCTAAATGCCCCTCCCTAAATTGTGAACCCCAGGATTCCATAGAATGTTGAAAGTGGAATAATAGCAGTATAACAGTGTAGTGTGGAAATGTCCTATCTTTTATGGAGTTCTTCTAATAGAGCATTAGTTTGTTTCTTTAGCCAAAGGTATCTTTCCTCCTCACTCAGAATTACTAAATGCTGCATGCATGCACTCCCCATCAGTTCACTCTCTCAAAGAGGCAGTACAAGCTCCATTGTCATTGGCCCTTTCCACACCATACCTCAATAGTGTGTTCTTCTGTTACAATCCCAGTATTGCCATCCCCATGATGATGTCAGGTTAGAAACGTTCTCTACTGCACATTTTCGCCTTAAGTGGATGAGTAGCGGTATTGCTATTGGTGTTCCTTCTGCACTACAGTGGCATTGGCCAGTCCCTTTCCACACCTTTTCCCTGTCCCAAAGCTCCTGATTGGTAGGGGAGGGGGTGTAAGCCATACTAGCATAGCCACATTTTAATGACATGACACACCAGTACGCTATTGCATTTTTGTGCTATGATGTTTAAAAATGTATTTTTAAAAATAAAAAGTTTTAATTCAAGAGGAGAAATTTAAAATAAACACGGAGAGGTAATTGATTTCGAAGTAATCACACCATGGAAGTTGCTGAGGCGGGGACAAGCTGGGCACGCCCACACCCCACCCATTCCTGGATCCGTAATGACAGGAAGTGCTATCAACTGCTATTACGGTACCTCACTGGGCCAGCTGATGGCATTGAAGTGCTAAAGGAAGCTCTTAATGGATTTTTTCTGTAAATGATATAAGGCAGTTCTGCAATGCTTGGGGATGGGATAGCAGCTGGATAGCTAAGATGTTTCCCTGGACTGGAAACAACCCGCTGCTGTTGTGGGATGGTGACATCAAGCGGAAATGGCCACTGTCACAGCACTAAGGATGTCCTAGATTTGTCTGCTAACAAGACACCCAGATCATTAATTAATCTGAAGAAAGCACACTGAGATGAAATGGAGAAACCTGAAATTTAAAAAAATTTTATATATAAAAGGCCATTTCCACACTACATTGTTATAGTGCTATTATTCCACTTTTAACATCATATGGAATTCTGAGGTTTGTAGTTTACTGAAGCCAAAGGGCTCTCTGGCTGAGAATTCTAAAGGCCCCTCCCTAAACTGCAAACCCCAGGATTCCATAGGATGTTGAAAGTAGAATAATAGCACTATAACAATGTAGTGAGGAAATGGCCAGATGTTTAAAAGAATGACCACTGGCAATTAAAGGGGAAAGGAGCAGTGTCTTATCAACCTTATGGAACCCACGCGTGCACTGATGATGTTGGAACAATTCAGCATGTGCTCAGTGAAAGCAATCAAGTTTAAAAAGCAGGCAGATTGTGCCCAGTATGAACAAATACTCAAGGAACAAAATACACCAAATGCTGGTATTTACATATTCTTAACATCTTTATTTGGCACATTGAATATCAGCTCCAACACAGTCAATTCATCTGTCCCAAGGTCTGTTTCAAGTACTCACTTCAACACTGTCTTTAATTAGGTGATGTTCTTTTCATAAACGTTGCCATAAAATTTGAATGACTAAACAGCAGGAAACTATTAGGCTTCCCAGAGCAGCGTAGACTGTTTTGGTTTTGGATTGTGTGTGTGTGTGTGTTTAATGAAATGGTTAGGAAAACAACTATACAGAAACACTTGTTTAAGAACAAAATTAAATTGTAAAGAAAGAAATAACAAGGACTGAGACAACAATAACTGATATTATTAAAAATGTGGTGGATTAAGGAGACCAGATGTAAAGACCATGACGACTGCGGTATTTCTAAATAAAACATGCATTGTAAAGAGTACATGGACAAGCTGCACCTGCCATTGCACACAAATATCAAAAGCAGAGGAAACTTTGCCCTCTTGTTCATCTGGGACATATTTATAGTTCTTGTATGCCAGTTTAACCATCACAGCCTCTCTCAAGCAATCCTGGATGTTGCGGTTTGATGAGGATGCTGAAAAGTCAGCTCTTGGCAATCACTGGCTTCCATCAAAAAACCCTGAGAAGGCAAGATGAGAATCTTGCCTGTACAATGCAAGATAGTTAGGGAAGAATTTTAGGGGTGAGATTGGTGATCCTCCCTCCATGTTCCCCCACGCCTGAGTATTTCCATTAGGAATGTAAGGGCCATTGATTTCATAAGTGCTTTCTTCCCATTAAGTATGACTGAGGTTGCACTCTAAATGTGTATCTATACTACACAGCTACAGCTGCTTGATACTATTTTTATTGTCATGTCTCCATCCAGCTCTAGGGCATCTGGCAAAGAATTCCAAGTGCTTTACCAAACCACAAATCCCAGAATTCAATGGCAATTAAAATGTGGTATTAAACAGTTGAGAGCCAGCATGGCGTAATGGTTTGAGCACAGGACTATGACTCTGGAGACCTGGTTTCAATTCTCCACTCAGCCATGGGAACCCACTGGGTAACCTTGGGCACGTGACAAAATCTCAGCCCCAGAAAACCTTGTTATAGGTTTGCCTTAGGGTCACCATAACTGGAAATGACTTGAAGGCACAGAACAACAACCCAACAGCTGTAATTCTATAGCATATATAATTGCTAAGGCTTAGTGTCTTCAGTGTTTTTTTGTTTCAAAGTAAACACACACACAGGACAAAACCAAGTAGCAACCAAGTTAGATCTTAGCTGCAGTCCCATGCTGACTTAGCTGGTGGTAAGCCCAAATGAATTCAGTGGGAACTAGTTCTGAATCGACCTGTACAAGATTGCACTGTTAGGCATGCAAATATCTCTGTTTTTTTCAGGAGCAGCTGCTGCTTTGCTTAGGCAATAAGATGCAAAAGAGAGCACTTTTCACAGTGGAGAAGATTTCAGCAGGAGCAACTGAGCTGAATGCTGGGCTCAAGCCAGAAAGACTTTTCTTCCAATGTGGGTGGCCAGGTACAGAAAAGGACAGGAATGTATTTCTGCACTTCTAATCACTATGTAGACGAGGGACCTTAGTTTGCATGGCAGGTAAGACCTGAAATTCTCCCTTTCACAAAGCTATTATAGTGCTAGCAATCCTGTCCTTCTTTGAACCTGGCCATCCTTGGTTTAATACAGTGCAAGCCCTTTGTACACCTGCCTGACAAATGAGGTCTGTTGGAAGGGCACAACTCTGTGGCCCTTTTTGCCATGCAAAAGGGCCCCTGGAGCATCACATGATTGTGAGGAGCGGTCCGCACAACGCACTCGCAATCCTGCAATGCTCCAGGGGCTGGCAGGCGCCAATCGCGCACTATTTCATTTTCGGCTTTGAGCCGAAAATGGTGCACAATCGTGCATTGCTCTGGGGGCCGCATGCATTTACCATGCATGCAGAGTTCTGGAGCTGCGGCACTTGTGCTTCCTGCTCCAACGCAGCCTGGGAAAATCTCATAGTGTGCTATGGAAGGAAGAGGAGGGGCTCTCATGCAACCTGCTCGTGAGCAGGCAGCGGCTGTGGAACTGAAGCAATGGGGACGCTAGAGCCTCTCGCAAGAGGCTGCTTGTGTGATCCCCGCACCCCAGCTTTGCAAAAAGGTAAGCTGCGGAAAGGGCCTGTGTCCCACCCATGGGGGTAATGCACTGTTGGAAAACACAGAAGAGGGCTTTCTCCCAGTGGCAGAGCTTGGAGTGCATGGAGGAGGGGTGGGAGGTGGGAAGGGCCATGGTGCAGGGGGCGGGGCCACAGTGCATGGGGACATGGCTGTGGTGGATGGGGCCATGGCTACAAGCTGGGATGCCCCAAAAACACTGCCACCGGAGGCGAACCTTCCTCATCGCCCCCCTGTCCCTATGTGACTGCCTTCTCCACAGTGGCACTCCAGTTATTGAATATCTCCCCCTTGGGGGGCCAACTGGTGCCAATACTTGTGTCATTCTGGTGCCGGATCAAAACATGGATTTTTTATTACAGCCTTTGAGGGCTAATTGATTGCATTCCATATGTACACATGCTGTGGCCTGTATTATTCTAAATTGTTTTGATCATTTTTAAGCATTTAGCATGCTTTTAGTCTTCTAAAATTCTTGCTATAGTTTTAAATTGCTCTAAAGAGATTCTATTTCATGCTGCCCTGGGATTTTCAGATATAGGGAAAGATGTAAATATTTTAATAAGTAAAATAAAATAATAAAAGAAATAATTAGCAGCTCAGGTATGATATCTACAGTGATTGTGGGGAAAACGTTATTTCTGTCTAACCTGCCTCATAGGGTTATTTTGAGGACAAAATAAGGAAAAGCATTCAGCTCAACACACTGAGTTCCTGGTAGGAATGAAAATGAAACAAACAAGAAACTTTTCAAAATATTGCAGTCTTCTGGCATCGGGTCACCCTATACAAGACTGAATAGTACAACATTAAATTGATGACAAGCACTGTCAGCAGAAAGCCGATTAATTCTCATTGAGATTCTGTACAATTTATGTCAGCAATGAAGGTACAAGTCTCCGGCTGAAAGGAGTTTAACTTACAGGAGTTCTGACAAACACAAAAATTTATTGTCTGTTTAACATAGCCAGATGCTGGCATTATTATAGGAATTAATCAGGGGAAGAACCATGTTATTAAGTCATAATGCAATCATTAACCCTTAGGATAGCAACATGATAAGACTGGCAAAAAGAGACAAATTCTGGCTCCAATTAGTGCATTAAAAAAAATGAAAGTAAATCACTTCATTCAAGCACGCAGAGTAAGATATAAAACACTGAGTCTTCAAAGGCTCACTTCAGGATCTGATGGAGGAGGGAAAATGAGAGATAAAGTCTCTGCATTTTGAGATACTACTGATGGTGATCCTCAAGGTCTGAGTTCAATTTCCTAATACTCACCTTTATCTCTTCCAACAGCAGTCTAAGGCCATTTCTGCACTAGACCACTAGTCTTTGAGGCCCCTCCCTAAACTGCAAACCCCAGGATTCCATAGGATGTTGAAAGTGGAATAATAGCACTATAACCGTCTAGTGCAGAAATGGCCCAAGTTAGAAATAATAAAAAAACAGCCCCCTTTTTAACTTCTCCCTGATCTCTTCCTTTTAACAGAAGTTTAGTTTGGAGAAGGGAGGTTAATTATTTCTTTTATTATGAGAAAGAAAAATTTCCAAGTTTTTCCCCTCACTGCAAAGATTATGTGATTTCTTGTTTTTCTCTGAATCCATGTTACATTTTGTGAGGGGAAAAAACACACATATACCCAAACCCTGGATTTTGTGCAAAAGTCAATATTTTTGTGCAAAGTAACATTTTCTGAAATATAAATTGATTCTGTGCAAAAAAAAAAAAAGTCCCACAGTGTGAAAATCATTGAAAATGTCTTCAAACTCTCACAGAGATATTTCAGGAGGCCTTTTCTCCTAAGGGATGAGAGAACTCGAGAAGATTCTTTACATCTGTCATCTGGAGACAGATAACAAGGATCATCCTCATGTAATGAAAAGTTATGACTGGCTGATTTCTCTTTAGGGTACCAAAGCAGGTCACACTAATTGGCTGGCACTATAAAGCTAGAGGCACACTACATATGTTCATTAGCATGTTGTTGTTACTTCCTGTTTTCAGAGAAGCCTAGCATTAAGAAGAGATTCTAATGTTCAGATGCATTGCAGATTAAGGCCTGCCACTTGTATTCCATTCATCACCTACTGAACTCTCATACCACAGCCAGCAACCACTGTAACTTTTGCTGTTATTATTTGCTGTCAAGTCCATGGATCCTATAGATGAGAGATGTCCCAAAAGCCTTGGTCATCAACTGCTCTGCTCAGGTATTGTAAACTCATGGCCGTGGCTTCCTTGATTGAGTCAACCCACCTGTAGTGAGGTCTTCCTCATTTCCTGCTGCTTTCCACTTTGCTGAGCATCATTTTCCTGTAGGTTACATGGTTTCATGATGTGTCCAAAATATGATAGCCTCAGTTTAATCATCCTGGTGTCTAGCAAACAGCCAGGACTGATTTACTCTAGGACCCATCTTTTGGGCACTCCAGGGTAACCACAGAACTCTTCTTCAGCACCACATTTCAAATAACTTGATTTCCTTCCAGTTATTACTTATCCCTCACAAACATTGTGTTTCTTTCCAGATCACAACAACAACTAGTTCCACTCAATGCTTCACTGCAGAATATGCTGCATGCCTATAGACTAGAGATGTAAAGAACACTCACAAACTTTCCTGTCCTCAGTGAGTAGGGATATCTTGACACTTCAGGATACCTGGTCAACAAAACAGTCAACCACTGTGATTTTTGTCTTGCTTTGTTTTGTTTGTATTTTGGGACTTGTTTTTAAAGACGTTTGTTTGCACAAAAAAGGTTTTAAAAAAGTTTTTCCTTGACCTCATTTCGGTAGATAAAGACTAGTGTAACTAATAACATTTATTTTATATATAAAAAAAATCATATGATTGGCAGTTCCCATGTTCCTCAGATTTATGGGAGTATGGCCTGCAAGACTTGCAGCTTGGCCAAGATGATGCAAAAACAGAAATTATATGAACCAATTTGTCCATGCTGAGTCTATCCATATATCTGACACAGTTCAAAACACTGATCTGACCAGTGCCTGTGCAGTCTATTTAAAAAAAAAAAAAAGCAGCAGTTGGCAAAAATGGTGCCTCTGCTTGATGCTAGCCACATTGTGAGCCAAACCATTGCCCAATAATTCCCCAGAGATGATCATGAGGAAGCAACAAAAAAGAGCTTCTGAAGGATTCCAGCTCCTGCATTTAAAATCAAACTGAAAGATTTTAAAATTACCTCCACTGAAGACACTGGCCATTTCTGCATGGGGTAATAAAAACGGTGCAGTGCGTCCTCCATGGAGGACGTCTGCACCTTGGAGCGGACTGGGTCTGGACTACTTACTGTAGGTCTGCACCTCCATCCACTCCGGAACGACCCCAAGTGGTCCTCCAGCGTGCTTTTGAAAGACCTGATTTTTCCGGTCTTTCAAAAGCCCAGAGCACGCCACTGCGTGCCTGCTCTCCAGTGCAGATTCGCTGGCTCACGCCAAAACGAGCCTGCGATCTGCGGAGGGCGGGCTTTAGGCTGGTGAGCTTCAGCGGTTGGTCGGGACCCATAACCAACAGGAAGCCGCCATTTTGGACGCTGGAGCAGTGCAGATCTACAACCACGCACTGCTCCGGAGCAGCCTGGACCAGACCGGGGAGCCAGAAGATCTGGTAAGTAGCGGCACAGGGCAATTCCCTCACTCCGTGCGGAAATGACCATTGTCAGTTAGGTCAAATGGAGTAATTATTATATCCATTTGGCATCTACTGTATAAAAGTCAATGTTTGCCTGTTTGTCTGCGTCAGCATTTGATTGGCTGTGTGAGGCAAGAAGACCTCATATGATTGGCTGGCTGTGAAGATTCCATGGAATACTGGGGTTGGCAGTTTAGGGAAGGGCCTTTAGAATTCTCAGCCACAGAGCTCTTGGGCCTCAGGCCGGTTGCTATGGAGATGAGGCCTACCAGCAGTAAGGATGCCAGAAAACTTCTGGGAGGCAAATGGGAGAAAAATTAAAGTGACATACACAACATAGCCCATTTCCACACTACACTGTCATAGTGCTGTTATTCCACTTTCAACATCCTATGGAATCGTGGGATTTGTAGTTTAAGAATTCTAAGCCAGAGAGCTCCTTGGCCTTAGAAACAGCCATAGTTACAAGGTCTTCTTGCCTCACACAGTAGATTGTATGGCTTCCATATGTGAGAAATCTTAAAGTTGAAATTCAAAACAAAAAATGCTTCCAGAAAAATGTAAATCCATTGCACAAATTCAACAGAAAGAAAAAAAAGTCAGTACATCAACGTCACCAAACAACACAGATTGGATTGGGGACTATGGGGAAAAGTTACAGGTACTGGAATAGGCTGGTTGCTATGAAGACAATGCCTAACAGCAAGGAGGAGGACAGCGTATTCCCGCAGGAATCCAACCTCTGTATGTTAACAACTATGAACACAGATTGGATTGGAGAATATGAGGAGAATTTACAGGTGCAGAAATAGGCCGGTTGCTATGGACACGAGGCCTAGCAGCAAGGAGAAGGACAGTGCTCTCCCTCAGGAACCCAAATTGTGTATGTAAATAACTCTGAATATAGATTGCACTGGGAAATATGGAGCAAAGTTACAGGAAATGGAGAAGACAGTTTGGTGAGTTCTTAAGAGGAAAATAAAAACCCCAGGCAATGCTGAGAAAAATACATTAGTTAGCAGTGTAGCAATGGGAAATCTTCAGTAGCTCGTAGCCCAGCATTTGCATGACACCCCGATAGAAAGAACCACTGCACATGAAAAAAGAATGCAGGGATAGGCACAGTGTGGCACAACAAATGTTGGATTAAAATTCCCATCAGGCCTATGCAGCATAGCCAATAGTGAGGAATGCTGAGAGGTGCAGTCCAGTAACATCCAGAAGGGACCACTTTACTCATTCACAATTCTCTAGTCTTTGCTGTTTTGGAAACTAAATTAAAGGGGGATCCAATGATATTTTCACACAGCCAAGGTAAAAGAGGAGGTTTTGAAAATCCTAGAGCAGCAGCTGGCCACTCAGCCCTTTCCAGATTGGGGTTGGGGGTTATACAGCTCCCATCAGCTCAAGGCAGCATAGCCATTGGTGAGGGATTATGGGAACTCCAATCTCAAAGGCTAACATTACCCAACTCTGTTCTAATAGAACAAGGGCTATTAGAAGAGCATTCCATCCATTACAGAGGAGAAAACCATGCCTAAGAGAACATCATCCAGATTCCAGGTACATCCTAGAAAATACAAAGCTTTTATGAAGGTTGCTTTCTATTTCCTGCCCTCCCTCCAAAGGAAAAAACTCTAATGTCAGGTACCCTAAGACTGAAATAGCCAGGGAAAGCACATTCTGGCTTCTGCAACTAGCCAAGAACAAGGGCTACTGGGTAGCCACTGGTGAAACACAACCAAGGGAAGATTGAGGTAGCCCCACCTGACTTCCATACTCTACACCTTCCCTTTCTATTCCCCTTTTCTCGTGTATCTTACCATTTTGTTAACCTAATGTGTCTCATCTTCATCTCTCTACAGTGTCTTCCATCACACCTGTATCAATTTTAATCAATTTTCAGCAGAATGGAGGGACTTTATATCCAGTGGACCCCTAGCCATTTCCTATTCCATGGCACCTTTGAAATACCACCATTTGCTTCCCTACTGCCAGCGGGGAGAAACTATTCTCTCAGGTACGCTTAGGACTGGATCCTTAAATTTCATTTCTCAAAAAAATATCATGACAGAATTAAAAATATTTATCCCAGAACAGGATAGTTAATAAATCATGGGTTTCAAGACATTTGTTTAAATCCTCAGCTATTTCTCAGTGTACAGGTGGATGCCATAACATAGCATAGATTTTAAATCCATTCAGAACAAACTGGTGGATCTGGTAACTGATGTACTTATTGTGCACACATTCCTCTCTTTACCATTTCTCCAAACTTTGATGGTTGGTTAGGTTGTTTGTTAATTTACTGGTATTGGCCATATTTCTCAATCTAAGAATGAATACAAAGTGATAAATGTGTTTTTAGCTGGAACTGAAGCATTGTTTTGCTACAACCAAAGATTATCCTTATCAACTAATCTGAAATGCTTCCCTTCAGCTGCCCAAATTTAGCAGATATTTTCTACTTTCTTACATGTTCCTATTAAAACTGCCCTTATTTTTAGTGCTCATTTTGTGAGCATTTTGTGTTGAAGATGAGCTTTCTTGAGACTTGCTATTCTTCTTGTTTCGCCCATCTCCTCTGCATCCAGAGGTGTATATATGGGTAGGAAAGAGAAATGAGAACACTAGCTTCCTAAATAAGAATTCTGCCCTCACCAAGGAAATTTTCCTTCAGGTCCTTAATTTCTAGGACTGCAGTAATTTACAACTTCATCTGAGCATTTAGAAATGCAGTTTAGGTCTCCAAGTAAAGGGGCAGGCAACATTACCAAGGAAATGCAAACACAGCTAACATAAGAGTTCCAGGTATGAAGGATTTTCAACATCTCACACTCTATCATGCTAGAAATTTGGAGACTCGAGGAAAAGTCCATGAGGTGACAGAATTTTTTTTTCAAGGGCAACACCCTTATCTCCCCTGACTCTTACCACCATAATTACATCTCTGTTTGCATCTCAGATGTGATGGGTCACTTATGTTCACTGTGTGGTGGATGTGCTGTGAATTAGCCCACTGGGGGTAGGACATCTATTGGCATAAAATAATAGGCATGGCTTCCTTTTCCTTCATCAGCATGTAGCCAAAGAGCAAGTGTTGTTGAATACATTTGAGTTACAGCTGTTGAGTGCAACCAGATTAAAATTCTTAATTTTTTTAAAGGTCACTTATGTTTTTATTTCTACAGCCAAGGGATGTGCACTGGAAAAAATGTATCATTACATTCTTGGATTTCAATGTATTTTCATACTTCCTTCTTTTTGGAATCTCTTGTCGGTCTTTGGTTTATTCAAATTTGATTTTCTTCCTTTGATGGATTTTAGTCCACCCTCCAACACCTGTCTCATCAACACAAAGACCCTCAACAGAGCATGTTCTTTCCCCAAATCTCAGCCATTTTCAGGGGTACAATCTTTCTTGAGTCCAGTTCAAGCAAAACTTTTCTTACTATTTTTCAAAATAAAAGAAAAGTCCAAGCAAATATAATTTTTTTTATTCAAAATTAGTTTAATCCAGACTGACTTTAATTCATGTTTATTAAATCCAAATGAAATAGAAAGGTCATTCTTTTGTATGTATCTTTTTCATTCACATGAAATGAACACACCACCCTAACAACAAAGCTAGACAAGGAATATAAATTAGTAAAGCACAAAACAGGAATACAATTGCTTTCAGTAGTACATAATAGGGAAATTCCAGTCGTGATCCTTGATGAGAGAATAAGTACAGTGGCTCCTCCACATTCATGAGAGTTTGGGGTACAGAACCATCATGAAAGTGGAAAAACTGCAAATACACCCCCCCCCAAGATCCTCTTCCCATTCTCCTCCCTCTGGAGCTTCTCCCCTCCCATTCCTTTGCCTCTGGCCCAGGTGTTGGGAGACAAAATAAGGTAAAATGCTTACCAGTACTTTCCTCTCAAATAGAGAAGAGTGGAGTTCCAGGGTTCTATCTACTTCCAGCTGCCATCTTGAGAAAAGAGGGTTAAGAGCAAAGAGAGTATCTGACCAATCAGGAGCTATTACATAGCAGAATGTACAGCCACATGACAGGGAGGACACACCTTCAGCAGTGGGAGGGGCCTTACTCATCCAAAAGGAAAAGATGTTCATTTTAAACACAAGCCTCACAAGCCTGGGGTAAGGAATACAAGAAAAAAGCAGGAGGAAAATGGGGTGGGATGCAGGAACAAGCACATGCCTCACAAAAATCAAATTCACAAAGGTCATGAATGTGGAGGAAGGACTGTATTAAAAATACGCAAATACGCTATTGTTTTATATGTGGACCCCTGGGGGTGCAGTGGTTAAATGCCGGTACTGCAGCCACAAGATTGTGAGTCCGATCCTGCCAGGTTCCAGGTTGACTGAGCCATCCATACATCTGCAGGTCGATAAAATGAGTACCCAGCTTGTTGGAGGCAATTAGCTAACATATTGTAAACTGCTTAGAGATCACTTAGCTGATAAGCAGTATAGAAATATACATGATATTGCTATTGCTATGCATCACTCAGCTGACAGAGAGAAAAATCTTCAGGTAAAAAGGAACTTTTATCAGTGGCCCTGTTTACATAGCTCGTAAAGGCATATGTTCTCAGATGCAGGACAGACTGAAGATTGTAAGATGGTGTCCTATTCCATAAACAAAGGATGACTCGTCCAGCCACTGAATCTTTCCTTAACACTGGAGATGGTAAAGCATCCTTTAATGCAGTGCTACTCAAAGTGGTGGTCCCTGGAGCACTTCAGTCCTGCAGGAGTTTCCAAGAAAGAAAGAAAAAGCTGCAGTCAATGGACACAAGTATGATGCTGGTCCCTGGCACATGGTCAGGTGGATCCTAGCTAGTCTCCCATATCAGATAGCTTAAAAAGCACTGTTCTACTGTATCTGCAGCAACAGGCTAGCTGCATGGCACGCATCTTTTTCTTCCAAGACTGTATCATGCCACCCAGCATCTGTTGCATAAGGATCCTGCATAATGGTAAGATCTTCTCTGAGAAAACCTGTATGAAAATGGTTGCAGTACCACCACTAGTGACATGTATTTTCCTTTTAAAAGGCTTTCATTTTTCGAAGTGGCACTTGGCTTACTGCCACAAGACCATGGCAAAGAACGGCATAGACTTACTCTGACTCTTGTAGATTTTAGCAGGATGTAACAGACTGTTCTTGTGGAGCTGGTCATACATTCTCATCTAAATGAGTTTGTCAGACTTCCATCTACACACCTGAGTTTCAATGTCACCAGCTATCTCTAGCTGTGCAGTGCTCAGATTGATGGCTCCTAATGACTCATTTCATTTTACAAGGAAGCACCTGAGCAGATCCATTGGAGCAGTTCTATTTGCAGACTAAGTGCACCAACATAGACTGCCCTTTGTATAAATTTTTGCCTGCCTGTCTTTCTAACCGGTTTTCATTATAGGGGCCCTCAACATTTCTTTTATGATGTTCTTCTGTTCTATTCTTCTCTGGTCTTTGAAGTGTTCCTCTGTTCGGAAAAAAATGCACAATATAAATAAAATGATGACACTTGTTATTAGCATGAGAAAAAAGACATTTTGTTCCAATTATCTTTGCCTTCTCCCTCTCTGCCTCAGCTCCTCCATTTGGAACAATGAGAGTTGCTAGTACACAAACAAAGGGCCCATTTTGAAAACTGAGAACACAGTTGTGAAAAGTGAGGGACATGAAAACCTGAATTAAACACGAACTGTATGCATAATACATATTCAGTCCAACAGTATTGTACATGGAAGAGGTATAAAATTATAGTCTTGGTTGCTCGAGGAGCAATTCTACCAAACTAAATAACCATCCACTTGGTACTTACTTAAACACAGGGCCAGGACTGGGGGAGGGGGAACATGGGGGGGGTCCTTTCCCAGTGTGCATGATTCAAGGGGGCACCAAACTATGAGATGTGGGCCTATATGTTTAAGAGAAACACACAGGCCATTTCCACATGGGATTTTTAAAATGGGGCAGAGCGTCCTCCAGGGAGGACGTCTGCACCTGGGAGCGGATTGGGTCGGACCTACTTAACATAGATCCGCATCCCAGCCCACTCCGGAAAGACCCCGAGTGGTCATCCAGCGTGCTTTTGAAATACCGCTAAAACAGGTCTTTCAAAAGCACGGAGCGCACCACTGCGAGCCTGCTCCTTTATGCAGATTTGCAGGCTCGCATTGGTGCGAGCCTGTGATCTGTGGGGGGCGGGCTTTAGGCTGGCTGTGAGGGGCGGGCTTTAGGCTTTAGGCTGGCGAGCTTCAGCAGTTGGTTGAGACCCTCAACCAACTGGAAGCCGCCATTTCGTTCCTGGAGCAGTGTGGAGCAGCAGCCACGCACTGCTCTGGAGAAGCGTGGACCGGACTGGGGAGCCCAAAAGTCCGGTGAGTAGTGTCACGGGGTGATTCCCTCACCCCGTGTGGAAATGGCCATAGAATCACCAAAAAAGAGATAATTTTTAATGACTTTATATAGTAAGATAGTAAGTAATTATATAGTACGACATTATATAGTAAGATAATATTAGATCTTATTGGGCACCTGGGCTGTGTATATGTATAACTTCAGCAGAGTAAGGGATCAATGAAATGACTGAATATCCCAGCTGGCACCAACAATGGACAGACTATCTGAAAGAAAACATTTCCCTGTATGAATCTGCCACAGTCTTAAATTCCACGTGGAGGGATTTCTCTCAGTCCCACCACCATCACTGGCTCATAAATTGTAAACCAACTTCAGTTCCAAGTTTGGGAGAAAGGCAGGATATAAATAAGTATAATAATAATAATGAGGACATGGGAGAGAGCCTTCTCAGTGGCTGCTCTCACCTTGTGGAACTCCCTTCCATGGGAGACTCAGCTGGGCCCCTCCCTGCTCTCCTTTTGCCAGCTGGTAAAGACCTTTTTGTTCATGCAAGCTTTTGATGTGCAATTGCTTGCAAGGAGACTTTTTATGGGTAGAGGGCGCATTATTGTTAACTTTTGTTTGTGTTTTTTTTTTTAAATGATTGCATATTCTTCATAACCTATGGCTTTAATGGAATAGCTTTTAATTATATTTAAAAGTTCACTGTTAGGTCTTAGAAGATTCTTTTAGAAAGCCACTTTGAGTATCACTCCAAGAGAAAGGCAGTATATAAATAAAATAAAAGACAAGACAAGGATTGTAGATGTTGGAGTGCACCAGGTTAGGGAAGGCAGAAATAACAGAAACTGAGGCACCTTTAAATTCCAGCATATATGTGTGTGTGTGTGTGTGTGTGTGTGTGTGTGTGTGTGTGTGTGTGAAACACATTATCTAATAATCCTGTAAGGGATATTGAACCAGAAGTTTGCAACAAAACTGGAACGTATCAGATACTTCAAAGTTCTGCCAGCAAACCTAATGTACCTGAAGCTCCAAGAACAATCATCATTTTAGAGTGCTTCTAGAAAAGAGGCCCAGAACAATTTTTTTTAAGAACTGTTCACATAAGAACTACATGGGACAGACAGACAATGGTCTCTGAGCAAGAAAGAAAATGGTTATGACTTTACAAATGTTATAACCTGAACTCTTTTCAGAAGTACAATGGGTGCCAGTTGGCTCAACGCTAGATCTATTGTTCTTTGGCCCAATCCTTTTGCCATTTTACTATAAATCAAGGCTGTTTAACTTCACGTAAACCTGTTCATTGATTATTTATTTCATTCCATTTACATTGGATGAATGTCATCATCTCAAGGGAAGTCATTGTAATTTTTGAAATATGTTAAAACTTGTTGTGTGAACAATAAGCCCACACAGGAGGGAGTGTCTGACAAACGAAAAAGACAGGCACAGAAAGATGCAACTCCAAAAGCTTTTCTAAAATATTTCCATGTTTATGTACACAAAACCTATTTATTTTCTTTTTCTACATATACCACTGTAGGTGTGTTACCCAATAATGTGACTGTGGAGAAAAGGTACAGGGCAGCAATACATCACTGTTTTGTTTGTCTATATGTTCATACCTATAAAAATACAATGAACAGAGTATACATTGTATCATACTTCAAAGCCCTCTCAAAACATGTTCCACCAGGTTTTCTTGAAGAAATATTACTTTACCCCCTGTAGTTTACCAGTTAATCTGCTAAGTAGACTTTTTCCCCCTTTCACACATTAGTTTCTGTTTACACTTTCTGCTTCCAAGATTTCCACAAAAAGCAGTATGACACAATGCAAGTATTGGATGAGCAGTCATCCAAATTTTCAACATTATCTAAGAATGCTGTTTGGTGATTTGTTTATTGAAGGAACCTGAATAGCACGACGTGCAAAGAACTAAAAGAGGCGTTCTGTGGGCTGATCCACCCTAAATTAAAGTTCTGGTTTGCGTAATATTTCCAACACATCTAACGCTGGATATTTGATAGCTTATTGGAGAAATGAAAGTGGGGAGAGAATAAATCTAGGGGTTGGAAATCACAATAAGCCATAGTTTACCATAACAGGAAAGAATCTATTCAAACTATGGGTTGTGGGAATTCTATTTTTCATTCTTTCATCCTACATTTGACCATTCCTGGTTCCTCTGCTACCGAAATCAATTTCTTCCTCCCTTTTTCCTTTCTCTCTTGCTCTTTTTGTTGTTGTTAACTGGATGATCTGATGGATGAGAGACCTCCAGGCCATTCAATCATCAACCGCCCCACTCAGGACCTGCAGATTCCTGTACGTGTCTTCCTTGATTGATTCTATCCAACTGCAATGCAGTCTTCCTCTTTCCTACTGCTTTCTACCTTACCAAGCATTATTGTCTTTTCTAGAGAGTCATATCTTCTCATGATATGGCCAAAGTACAACAGCCTCAGTTTAGTCAAATTGGCTTTTAGGGAGAATTCAGGTTTTATTTGCTCCAGGACTCATTCATTTGCCTTTTTAGCAATCCACAGTATCCACTGAATTCCACATTTCAAAGGAGTTGATTTTCTTCCTATCAGTTTTCTTCATTGTCCAGCTTTCACAACCATACATAGAAATTGGAAATATGATGTCATTGACAATCCTAACTATAGTATTCAATGATATATCTTTACACTTCAGAATCTTGTCTAGTTTCTTCATAGCTGCCCTTTCAAATCTTCTTCTTTAGATTACTTTATTGCAGTCTCCATTCTGATTAATGACTGAGCCAAAAAGAGTCTCACTTTTTACTGTTCTGTTAGTTCAGAGTTCCAGCACCTGAAAATTTGAAATTGTACCTCTCTCACACTAGAGCACTTAATTTTTATTTTTATTTAAAAAAAAAACTCCAATTTTCAAAGAGAAGGAAAGGAAGGGAGGGGGAGGCCAACAAGGAAGCAGCAGAAAGGAGACATTAGGAGGAAGAAATCAGAAAGGATCAGCTGAGAACTGTGTATTCCTCCCAACCCATGCAAAATCAGCAAGCACTCAAGGAACATTGGGAAGCAGATGGGACAACAACCACAAAACTCCATCAAAGGCAGACAGAAAACCACGCTCACAATTTTTCCGAACAAAAGGCTAATCAGATGAGACCTCCAGATCCCACCCATCTAATATATAAAAGTCAAAGTTTGTTTGTCTGTGTCAGGTGAAGACTTCATATGATTGGCTGCCTGAGAAGATTCTATGGAATCCTGGGATTTGCAGTTTAGGGAGGAGCCTTTAGAATTCTCAGCCAGAGAGCTCTTGGGCCTCAGTCAACTGTGTCTGTCTTGAATAGGTCAGTTGCTGTGGAGATGAGGCCTAGCAACAAGGAGGAGGGCAGTGTGTTTCCTCAGGAACCCAACCTCTGTATGTTAACAACTCTGAATACAGATTGGATTGGGGAATATGAGGGAAAGTTGCAGGTACTGGACAAGACAGTTTGGGGAATTAGAGACACAGGATCTCAAATCTTTCTAACAAGTATTACCAATGAGAAAATAAAATATCAGGCAACGCCAGGTATATATGCTAATTCCTTATTTAAAAATCTACATTATATAGAATGGTTCTGTGGTAATTCAGGTAAGAAGATATTGAAAAAAATGACTTTTTTCCTGATAATAATAATAATAATAATAATCCATACTAAAGTTACAAATTTGTAACCTAGAGTTAAAGATCCATAACTAACTAGTAAGCATAAGCTGTCTTATTCCTAACTTATGTAAATGCCCACCCAATTTATCTTAAGAGGCAGTAGTAGTTTGGGCCAAGGAGGTCCATTCAACTTCCAATTTGGGCAGAAGGAGGAAGATGTCTTCACCACTACCACCTTGCACCAGCAAACAAGCCTGTGACAATCCAAAGGACCCCTGCCACAATTCCCTGTCACGGCCTCACTCGCTGACAGGAGGGGGTGGAAATGTTGCCCTCTTCCTACCCCCATCACAAGCTGAACAGACCTCTCTCACCTGAACTGGCTGCTGACTCTTAAGGTGGGCTGGGGGAGTCAGTTTAAGAAATATTACCTAGGCCATTTCTGCACTAGAGTGTTATAGTGCGATTATTCCACTTTCAACATCCTATGGTATCCTGGGGTTTGCAGTTTAGGGAGGGGCCTCGAGGCCCCTCCCTAAACTGCAAACCCCAGGATTCCATAGGATGTTGAAAGTGGAATAATCGCACTATAACACTCTAGTGTGGAAATGGCCTTAGTCATACAGATATATATAAGTAGCCAATCTAAGGCCCTTTCCACACCCTACCTTATCCTGACAGTGTCCTGTGAGGATCCCAGCAGCAACTCTACTGGGAGGGGTGTGTGATGGGAGCACTCCCCTCCACACAAGGTGCCTCTGCGATCCAGGAAGTGTGATGGCCCCGCCTCTTCCTGCCACAGCACAGGCAGATACTGTCCCAGGCTGCACTGGGCCAGAAAGTGCAGCCAATGCATTTCTGGACCCTCTGCACACCAGGTGAGTGTGGGATGGTGGCTCGATCACAGGTCATTGACAGGGAAAACTGGTCAATGATTTACTTCATGATTGCCATCATCCGTAACTGTCATTGTGGTCCCATCCTTCTCCCATCCCCACTGCGAGACAGTAACACCCTGCGAAAAAGGTCTAAGATTTGGATGATGATGGTGATGATGATGATAATGACAATGACAATTAAATATCTTGTTGAGCTGGAAAAGGAAGAAGCAAGAGCTCCATTCTATTGCACTTTCAGCAAATGTGGGACTGAAAACAACCAGACAAATATCAGCTGGATCCTTCTTTGCAAGCTTGCACAATGTTAGCACGCTCTCATCATGTCAGGTTTGACAAGAATTATTTGAAACTGAATTGGTTCCAACAATCCCACATACTCTTTTATATGGAGGCAAAGTCTGCTGACTAGGAGAGATCCACATTTCACTCAACAGGTGCCAACAGGTAATGAGGATTTTTAAACCAGGCTGGTAAAACTAGAGACACAAATAAGGGACTTTGCTCTCCTGATAAACTGGCTTCCCATTGTAAGAGTGTGAACATCCCTAGCATCCCAGAACATATTACTCATATTCTGTGCTTTCTTGAATGTTTTCTCCCTGTCTCCTCTTAGAGGGCCATGTTTACCTGATCTGGATTTTCACGCATAGTACAAGTGTTACTGATTCCCAAAAAGGACTCATTGTCCACAATAAATCATAGGTGAATTTATCTAGGGACAGCCTTACAGAACAAGGGAAATGAAAAGTTAGCCTTCAGAAAGTCAAACAAATTAAATGGCAGAATCCTTTTAGTTGAATACCCTTTAATAATACTAAGGCAACCATATTTTGGAAAGCAAAAAAGGGAATAACATTTATCTAACAACAATTAACAACAACAATTTCGCTTTCCCTTTACCTTTTCCTAGTCTCTTCCAACAACTGTCACATCTACTCCACCAAGCTACACTTTCTCCATCATCCCCACAGAGCCACCTCAATCAGCTAGGTTACCTTGCCTTTCCATATCTGTCTGCGTTCTTCCCTCTACCCTGAGTCTCTCTCTATCTATCTCTATCTCGGCTATGTCAGGCCTGTCTCCTTCCCTTCTCCTAGTGGAACTCTTGATGCAGCAAGCAAGATGGCAATGAGGAGATAGCATTCTTGGGCAAGAGATAGCAGCCATTTTTAAAATCCCTGACCATTGCAAAAATCTGCCCAGACAGAAATTTCAGATCTGAAAAAGAGGACATTTCCAGGAAAGGAAAGACTTATGATAGCTCTAGTAAGACATTTTAAGACTGAAATGGCAGGGGGTAGGGAAACTAGTGAAAGTGCAGGAACATAAATTTCCTCAAGTTATAGTACCCTATAGTACCATATTCCATTTCTCTACCTCCACCACCACTTGATTTCCATCTCCTGCCCCTTACTATAGTCGGCATTATACATACTCTGCAACATTTCATTGACGAAAACCAGAAGATGTGTGGCCAAGCAACTTCAGAGTGTGGTCAAGTTGGCAAAAGTTAATAACAAGCAAGAGCTTACAAGCTAGGAGAGCATATGAGAAGGGCAGGACTCCATCCTTTCCTCTCTTCTCCTGCTGAATTAATGGAATGCATACTACTTTTGTACTTTACATTCAATCTGTAGCAATAGAAGCAAGCTGGAAGATAAGAGGAAAAGTGCAAGGAGAGGAGAACAACTGGAACGTTTTAAAAGCAGCTGTGAAAGTGGGATAACAGAGGATTAATCAGTACTCTCCCTGTCAAATTGGGACAGTTGCAAAGGACATATTATATGTCCAATGTGCATGCTTAGTCAATGGTCTACATCAGAGCTTTCCAAACTGTGTGTTGCAGCATGTTAGTGTGTCAGCTGCAGTGTGTAGTTGTGTTGTGTGAATGTAAAAGGTGGAGGGGCTGCCTCTCATGGTGGGCCAGGCCCAGGTGAAGGAGCTGCCCTTGTCACCGCTGCTGCCACCACCCAAGGCCAAGGAAAACCCTGATGAGGGTGACAGGAGTGGGCCAGGGCCAGGTGGAGGGGCTGCCTCTCCTGCCACTGCCACCCCCCCCCCAAGGCTGAGGAAGACCCCAGCAAGGATGGCGGTGGTGGCAGGCCAGGCCCGGGTGGAAAAGCTGCCTCCACTTACTGAATTACTGTGTCACAAAATGATGCATGTCTAAAAGGTGTGTCACCAACAGGAAAAGTTTGGAAAGCTCTGGTCTAAATCCTATTGTTTCATTCCAACTAGATCAACAGAATTATTAAATGAGGAGTTAAGATGTAACCAGATCCCACAGACTCAAAGGGCTTGTTCTAGTTAGTATGAAGAAGAGGGTCTAGGCAAACATACTTCAGGTCCCACCCTCTCTTTCCCTTAGAGCCCCCCCCCCCCCCCAAGGGTTTGTACTTCCATACAACTGGGATGGTGAGTTTCAAAGTGTTGTAATCCCTTAAAGTGGACTTTACGGCAGACTTTGGCTGGGCCCTAATGTATTGCTTAATGTATTGCTTGGTTCAGCAGACAGAGGGCCTTAGTGTCTCCTGAGCAGATGAAGTTATCAGGCTTTTGCATAAACAGCCACTGTAAAACTGCGGAGTCAGTGGGGCAGCTTTCTAGTTCTGCATACATGGCTTTTTCACAGTGCACAGTTACAGACTCTCCAACATTTTACAGAAATCCAGAACTCGTGTGGCCTAGCAAGACCAGAGTGTGATCAAGATGGTAAAAGTTATTAATGAGGAAGAACACACAAGCTGAGAGAGGCTGCAGCAGTTTGCTTTTGCCTGAGCCTGCTGGGAAGGAGAAAATTCCACATTCTTCTCTCCTCTATCCCCAGCTAAGGGGGATAGTGAGTGTAAACAAGTACAAAATAGCTTTGCACTTTAAACTGAGTTTGTAGCAATTGAAGTAAGCTGAGGAAATGGGAGGAGGAGAGAGGGAAGCATGAACATTTTAAAAACAGCTGGAAAAGGGAGATGACAGAATTATTTGGAACAGTTTGAGCATGTACAATTATAATGCTATGAGATCCCTTTAATTTCCAAGGCCGCACTCTGTGCACTCTTGCAGTTTATCGCTTGGTGATGCACTAACATTTTCTGACAGAGAATTCTACATACTCCTCCCTAAACTGCAAATCCCAGAATTCTGTAGAATGGAACCATAGAAGTTAAAATGTAATCATATTGCTATAGCTGCATATGGTGAAAGGGCCAACGTTCTCCCTTTAGAAGTGACAGGGTCGCCTGCTGCTTTTTTGAATGGCAAGCAATTAGACTTGAGACCTGGAAAGTCCCTGGCTAGGAAGCTGGACATAACTACTCAGTTACAAAAGCTCCTTGCTAATCCTGCCACCAGATGATTACTGAAGAGTCTTTTGCCAAACAGCATTTCACACTCCTCTCATGACGATGGCTCCCTGCCCTCCCTCACCAGCCAGCAAGTCATTTTCCCCTGAATATAAACATTTATTATGGCTTCTAATTACAAAGCCAGGTCAGAGGCCCAAAGGGAACTTGTTTATCTGTCTGAGAATCACTAGTGGAGCAGAAAATCAGCACCGTTCATATCCAGCCTGCCTGAAAAGCCTTGCTTGTTGCTCCCAAGTGAGCCTGATTCAGTGTGAAGCACGATGGACACCAAATATAGTATGCAGGGAGCACATGACAATAATAAACAGCCATTGGTATTTAACTCAGTGCCAGGTCTTGTCTGTGTGACAATCATGGGGAAGAAAGCTTTTGTGAGCCTGTTTTGTTTTTTTAAAGTGTACTTGAGTAACCACTGGTGCATTCTGATATGCAGTTGCCTAAGAATAAAGTCCTTGAAACTGGTGAGACTTACTTGCGTGTAGAAGAGCCCTTTTATGCTATACAATGACAGCACTTTGATACCAGTTTAGCTGCCATGGCGCCAGCCTACAGAATTCTGAGATTTTTAGTTTTATAGACTTGTGCCAATGAAATCTAAATATTACACCAAGCTACAGTTCCCAGATGCAACTAGGCAGCTAAAGGAATATCAAAGTGCTACCATAATGTGGTGTTAGAAGAATCATGTATAAGATTACACTATACACCTATATATTTAGGACTTATTATTAGTATTCTGTATCAGCTGCATCTTAACTAAGTAACTTAAGTTTACTTAGCTAAGTTACTTTCCAATAAGCACCATCCCCAAATCTGACAGAAGCATCATTTACCCATGTCAGAATGGATTTTCTTCTCCTACACAGCTGATACCCAGTGAATTAGGTGGAGTTGGGAGTTACAAGTGTGGCACCAGTGGCACAATTGTGGCTAAGTAGCAATTGTGAATACAGCACAGTTACCTAGATTTGCTCATTTGTAACAGTCCATATTCATGATCACTACTGAGAAAATAAGAAAGCGTGGATGGACCAGGGTTACCCAGTGAGTTCCATGGCTCAGTGGTGATTTGAATCTGGATCACCCGTCCCAGACCAGTGATCTAACCATTGCCCCACAATACCACACTCCCAGTACAGTATGCAATTGTATGCATCCTAGCTTGAATCCATGTGTTGGAGAAATAGCAGAATACTGTTATACCCCTGATAGGCCCAAAAGCCATGTCCTGAGAATCCCAATTATTTTATATAAAATATAAGTGAGCCATGGAGAGATACCGGAAGGATAGGTAAACAGAAGATCTCTGTCTTCTGTTTAACATCCTGGGGTGATCTGGCAATATTGGCTCAATAGGCAACTTGAAAGGAGTTTCTGCAGCCATCAAGACCATTACTCTCTGAGAGAAAATAAGCAATGCAAAGCAGGCCGGAATCTGACACCTAAGGCTTGCATCTCCGGAGAGAGATACTATCTTACAGGATACAACAAGGATGCTTTGGTTGTATTTTCTTTGTATTTCCTTTGAACTAAAAAGGGAAATAATCCATCTTAATAAAAAGATGGGACATCTGGCTTCTCCAGGCATGGTCCACAGTATATATATCTGGACACAGCTCCTCATTTCTTTGGAGTTTATTTTGGAGTTCTTTTTGGAGTTTATTTTGGAATTCTGTTTGGATTTTAAAGGATGATGTAGTTGGAGTTTTAAGAGCTAAAGTGAAAAGTTCTCTTAGAACTGCAAAAACAATGGCGATGGTAACCAGCTTAAATTTACAATACAATGGACTCCCTTCAGCCTTTACTGGAGTTGCTGAGATCATTTTCTCTCCCAGATGAAGACTTCTGGTTTTGGTATTGTATGTCATCAAATCCTTTCTCTCTCTCTCTCTCTTTCTTAATTTTCATCTCTTGCTAACTTTATAGTCTTGTATCTTTGATTGTAGGGTGTGAAGCTGAGTGATTGTAAGAACTTTAACTTTTCATGCTTGTTGTAGTGAGTGTAGTTAATTGATTGTAGGGATTTTTACATTTATGTTAATAAAATATTTAGATTTGAACAATTGGTGTGATTTTGACTGGACCTGACCTGGTATACATTAGGGCTAACGATCCTTAATTACTCTGTCCTCTTTGCATGTCTAAAGCAGTGCTGAGCTAATTTTTCCCCACAAGAGACAATTTTGACAGCTTTTGGGAATCCTTTTAAAGGAAGCCCTTGTATCACAAATAGATTGGTGGAGTCCTAAGCAAAGAGGGTAACAATACACACTAGTGATGATGATGGTGGTGGCCATGATGGTGATTGGATTGCTTCTCCTGCTAACAATGACAATGATAACCTTATTATTATGCTTTTGCACACAGAGATGATGCACTTTGGACCCCTCTCCTCCTGCTTCTGGCTGTATTTTCCCCTACCATGCTTGTGACATCATTTATACCCATTTAATACTCCACAAAATTGCAGTCTCTACTTATGGTATAAGGATTTGAATGATTCATTCATTAGAGGCAACTGGAGAGTTAGGGAGGATGCCACTGCCATTGGTTTTCACAACAGCACTGGTGAAGGGAAGAATGTGTTTATCAAATGCTCCATGGCCTTTGATCAAGGAGTTCAGTGTTCCCACTGTATCACTGTGTATGAATTTCATGGTTGTATAATACGTATTTGGTTTCCCCCTCCCCCATTCTTCTGATTATATATTCCCAAGCCCTGGTTCATGCTTTTTGATGTCCCGTGTTGCAATGAATTGACTGGTTTTGTGATGCTTCCTTCTTTTGGTTCACTCGGATGTGAAGAAACATCCTTACATTGTTTTTCTTGCTTTGGATTTCTGGAGGGTAGAAAATTCTCCATCTGAGCCAGGGAAAGCACTTCCATGCCAGGGCACCACCCAGTACTCTTTAGCAACTGGAAGCACCTTGTTAAAGGATTCCCATGCCAAGTTATAGCAGTGCCAGTCCAGGAATGCATTTATTCCCTCCCCCATCTTGTCTTTCTTGTTTGTTCCCTTTCAAGTTGACAGAAATTCATCCTGCATGTTTTGCAATGAGTGCCTCTGAAGCCAATGCCAGGAAAAGTATCATTGTCAGTTATTGATGCAACATGCTACTTACCTGCCAGCCTGCATCAATAAGCTCTTTTTTACTCTCTGTTAAACAAACAAAATGGTTTTATAGGGATCAATTAATTTTTGGAGGAGTACTGCGAATTAACATCTTTGGACTTTCTGTACTAGAAAGTGATACCCATTGGTATTTTTAATAACCACACTGTGACTACAATCCTATTGGTAGTCCCAGCTAGAGCAGACCTCTTAATCAATGGTATCTGCATTAGTGCTGAACCACTAATAGTAGTGGGTTTACTCTAGGGATGCAATTCTTTGTTACTTTCATTCTTTAAGGAAGGAACAAATAATTTTAGGAAAACTACTAATTCACAGTCCAGGACTTATTCCGTACAAAATTTGCATATTATTGGTATTAGTATTATCCTGCATGTAAATATTCTGCACATAAATATATGTGAATTTTGTGCAAAATAAGTCCCAAAGTACAAAAATTCTCATCAACTCAGGATTCTCCTTGTCAGGTTTTTCTGACACTCAAAGGAACACATTTTGTTTTATCATTTTTCAATATTTGTGAATACTGAAATTCATTCCATCCAGGTCACTCTAGTTGAGATTACCAATAGGATTCATGTCTGTGTGCATTAAGTCCTACCTAGCTTAGAAGTCAGTGGGGCTGAAATAAGTTAGCTAATTATTTAGTTTATATATTTATTTATTTCCTGCCTATCTCCCACTATGAGGCCCAAGGCAGCTTACAACAAATTAAAATAAATTACAACTAAAACCAATGTGATACAAAGTTTTTTTAAAAAATTAAACAGTTCTGTTAAAAGCACTAAACTAAAACAATTTAAAACACATTAAAACATAGTTAGAAGGATAAAAGTGTAACATACTTCATTAAAAGTTCCTTCTGCCACAGTAAGTTAAGAGCTAAAGGCCTGCCTAAATAAAAAAAGGTCTTTACCTGTTAGTGGGAAGAGCGCAAAGAGGTGGCCAATCAAGCCTCCCATGAAAGGGAATTCCATAACTTGGGAGTAACCACTGAGCAAACTCCCTCTTTCATCCTCATCAAAATCAATTATGATGGTATAGGTGTCATGCCCAGCTTTCAGAACATGGATGGTGACTCACAGCCTGAAACAGGGAGCATGTCAGAGGCTGAAACAGGGGGCATGTGAGGACCTGCTGTACAGGAGGAGTTGTAATGAAAGTGCTAAGGTGCTTTAGCTATGTTACTCTAGTTAAAATATTGGGATCATTTTGTTTCTCTGCAAACATTCCTCTTTTCCTCTCTTGGTCTCTGTTGAATATGTGTCCCAGAAACAACAGCTGTGTTTTGTTGGCAGCAGCCATCTTGGCTAGTTCCAGAATATTACTGCCTGCCAAACAAAATGATGTTTTATTTTGGAAAATGCTGGGTTAATTTGAACAGACTGGGAGATAGGAATGAAAAATCCTTGATAATACCCGGAGTTCCAGTAACTACTATGGGATGAGGAAAACATCATTTGGATTTCCGAAATAAAATTGGTTTGTACAGGAAGAAAAGCTCGGATTTTCAGATATTTTTTCTCATCTGAAGGGGCTCACAGCCTTTGTTCCTTGGTAACTTTGAATTATTACATTGTGGGTTCCTCAGGATCTCAATTTCATATATATTATAAGACAGGGCTTTCCAAACGGTATGCCACAACACATTAGTGTGTCCCCTGAAGTGTGTTGGTGTGTCGCCTACAATCTTGGAAATGTATGTTATTATTTATAAATCATATATTTTTAAAAATATGTGAAAGGGTTTCATGAAATACGTTGTGTCCCCATACATTTTGTTATTACAATGTATATATGTGTCTGTATCTCTTATCAGGGGTTAATTTAACCTCCAGTTTGCTAGTAAAACTGAATTACTATGTCACGAAATGATGCATGTCTAAAAAATGTGTCACCAACATGAAAAGTTTGGAAAGCTCTGTTATAAGGAATTGGCACCATACAAATTTATGTATAGTAGGTTACCAGTAATTGAAGAATTAAAAGCTCAAAAGAAAATTGTCGATCTATTCACATTCCTTACATATATGTTTTTCAAAAACTGAAATGAGATTTTCTATTGATGAGAGATTCATTCAGCCATACAATTCTACCACATTGAGGTATAGCATAATGGATACTCTGTAAAATTAAAATAGTTATTTCAATTTGCAATCCATACAAGGAAATTAAATTATCAGAACCATCCTTATTATGCATCTTTAAATCAACTCCACTTTATGGCAACCCTATCATGGGGTCTTCTTGACAAGACATATTCAGAGGAGGGTTGGAATTGCCTCCCTCTGTGCTTCCAAGTCTGAGCAAAAATGCCAAGCCTGGTCTCCCACAGTTCTAGTCCAGCACTCACACCACTGCACCACACTAGTTTATCATCCTTGTTGAAGTGTGCCTTCAAGTCATTTTCAACTTATGATGATTCTAAGGTGAACCTATCATGGATATTTCTGAGGACTGCCAGTGTGTGACATTCCCAAGGGTTTCTATGGGCCAGCGGGAAACTGAATTCTAGTCTCCAAGGTTGTAGTCCAGTTCTGAAACCACAACTAAATATACTACATACAAGTTAAACTTATTAACATTCTCAGCATAGTTAACATCAGTGGAATTAACAAGAACAGAGCTCTCTGAGGATCAAGTAGTAACCAGAAGACAAAGAACACAAGGAACAGAGTAGGAAGCATGGTGTGAATATTGCTTCAGTAAAACATCTGGAAGAAACAAATTGCTCAAACACAATGAGTTATCATTTATTCCAAGACCAATGAGATGTCTAAGTTTCTAGTAACTTGCTTTTCCTGATGCAGCGATGTGATAAACTAGAGATTATCTCTGGCAGTAGCTCTGGTGTAGATTTGAAGGGATGTCATGTCGAGGAGGGAGTGGGCTTGTTTTCTCCTGCTCTTGAGACCAGGACAAGGAGCAATGGATACAAGCTGCAGGAGGGGAGATTCCACCTGAACCTCAGGAAGAATTTCCTGACGGTCAGGGCTGTCCGGCAGTGGAATGTGAGGCCGCGGAGTGTGGTGGAGTCTCCTTCGTTGGAGGTTTTTAAGCAGAGGCTGGATGGCCACTTGTCGGGAGTGCTTTGAGGGTTTTCCTGCATGGCAGGGGGTTGGACTGGATGGCCCTTGTGGTATCTTCCAACTCTACATTTCTATGATTCTATGATTCTATGAAGGTCAAAACAAAGTCATGACAAAGTAAGGTTTGACCCAAGTTCTCAAAACTCAGATCTAGGCCTTTCAGTGTGGAAAGGGTTGTCCTCAGGATGAGGGGAGAGTCAGTTACAGGCCAACAACAGAATATTGTGCAATTTCCACAGCTGCGGTTGCAGATGGGCCCCTATCTAACCAAGTCAGAAGTTTCATTTCCATTACCCAGAACTCAGCATTTCTGCTGAAACTGAGATCTTTCCACATCAATTACCTAAGTATCCTTGGTTTTAACAAGTTAGCTGTTGCAGAGTAGCTGTTGAGTAGCTTTTCTTATTATCAGATAAAGAACCAGACCACAACCCAGAGATATTCCCAGTTTCTCATCCTACACCTTCCACATATGAGGGAGAATTTCACTTGAGAGAAGGTTGTCTATGGGCAATGACTAGCTACATGTGTTGCCATGCTCTCAGTTAAGGAAGTAGGAGCTCTGTCCCTCTTTAACATCTGGACATCCTTCATGTATGTATGGTTTTGTAATAACTATGATCAGTGAATTTTTAAACATTAAAGAGTGGGACAGTCCTTTAGCCCCACCTTACCACAACGGCCTGTATTAATTTCAGTTGTTGCAGCTTGAGGATGCTCACAGGTAGTTTAGAACTTTTCGTCTGCATGTTGGCACCTTACCAAAGCTTGGCTAATGACATCTAATTGACAGGAACTGGTTAAATGGATCCGGGCTGGTTCCTATGAAGCATCAATGGTGGCAGCTAAGGTTATGCTCCTGAGGAAATCCTCCCAGGATCCAAATGATTTCTGCAAAGATCATTCTTCCTTCAGCAAACTTTTCAGGCAGGAGAAATAGTCCAGTTCCAGACACTCCCGGAAGACGAGAACTTAGAACATTATTTTTTGAAAAGTAATTTTTTTCACATTACTTGTTACAGTGTTACAAGTAGCTTGCTGCCATTGCTTGTTATATTAGTAATTGCACTATTCAGTGCTTTTCTATTACTTCCATTACTTATATTTTTGGAGGAAAAAAAACACTTAGGATTGATAAACAAACAGCATAACATTTGGAAAATAATTCCTCTTGAAAATATTTCTTAAAATGTCCCTAAAAAGTAAGTTTTTAAAGTAATGATAAACTAATTCTTGTAATGCCAGTAAAATCACTCTTACTTTGTTTTATCTTTGAAATTCAGCTCTGCAATAGCTTTTTCCTCAAGTAACTTGTTGCAGGGAGAATTTGAGATCAGATAAGATCAGCCCATTTCCTGACTCTAGAGAAAAAGACAAGGTAAAGCAACTTGCTAGTTCTCCTGGGTTTTTAATGGTTTGCAGTACTAGGGCATCCATTTGAGCTGCTTTATGAGATGGAATGGGAATGAAGTTAAAAGCATTGTGCTCCTACTTCTAACTGATAGGCAGATGCCTGAATGTACTACAGACTCCTCCTCACATGATTGATGACACTGAGTTTTGTTCCCAATGCTGTATAATACTTGAAATTGCTCAAAGAGTTTGTCCTGAAAACTAGAGGGAGATGCCATCAACATGCAGATGACACTCAACTTTGCTTTTCATCTAGTCCAGTTGTGACTGTTATATGCCCTGAACAGTGCTTGAAATCAGTAATGATCTGGATGGAAGTTAACAAACTGATGCTCTGTCCAGACAAGTTGAAAGCATTGTTAGTGGGTGAATCAGTGGTTTGTAAAGATGACATTCAACCTGTATAGTTATGGTGTGGTATTAGATCTGCCATTACTGTGAAGACACAAGTGGCGTTAATTGCACCAACCCTATCGGAAGATATGTGCTGACCCTGCTCTGCGCTTTGCACACACAGTGTGAAAGCCAGAAGGAGATTCTTAACAAGTTCAGTTGAATGTGTTTCTAAGCCTACCCAGGCAACCAAACAGAGCCTGCCAATTTGCATAGCCGAACATGTTTAGAACGCCACTTCTAGCATAGTGGAGCAAACAGTAACACTGAAGAAAAGGTCAACATGCATGTCCCAGTCCTTTCCTCACACATCATCTCCTTGTGGTTTGGAACAGCACTACTCGAAATGCAAATCTGGACTCGTGCCAGTATACAGCAAGTTTCCAAGAAAGATAGAACAGTATGTAGGCAGTGGGTACACTGGCCACTCCCTGATACAATGGAGAAAAAAAAATGTCTGTGTCCCACATCAGAGAGCATTAGAAGCACTGGTTTAGAGTAATGACTGAACAGGTTAAGCTAACATTTGTTTTTTATCTATGTTTCGGCCCTTGCTGGAGAGAGAGGATTTTTCCCATAGTTCCCTGCTATTCTATGTTTTAACCTGCAATTTTAATTGACAGATTAATTTAGTTAATTTTATTTACAGATTTTAAATTGTTGATCACCATGTTAATAACTCTTTTGTGCTCTTACCTAATTTTAAAACCATCAGATTGTTTTATAACTTATTATATCGTATGGATTGATTATTTTCTATTGTAGCTGTTATTTACTGTCTTTGGTACGTTTGATATGAAGTTGGAATAGAAATGCAGAAAGCACATAAGATAAATATGATTGCAGTGATTCATTGGGCCTAGCCAAAATGTTCAATTTTTCAAACTTTCAGCATAAACCAGGTGGGACGCTTCTTTTTTTCAAAAGTGGTTTGCAGTCAACTTTGATTGGCAAAGGCAAAAATCTGATCTCTTAAATAAGGAAGAAAAAAAAATAAGCCTGTCACTCCAATGATAAGCATCAACAAAACCTCCCACTGCAAAAAAAAAAAAAAAACCTCCACCTGAAAAATGAAGATTGCTACTAGATACACACATCTATTACAAACATTTGATATTCTGCTCACATTGTAAATTGTTTCAATTTGGAAAGCTGCCTTAAAGAAATTATTTGTTCTTCTTGCTTAGTATCTTACTTGTCATTAGTCTCTTAGGATTTCTTCTAAGCTTATGATTCCAGCAAAATAACCACAGAACTGGTTGCAACATCTTAATTTTCTGCATGAAGGGTTTTTTTTTTCCCTGAGACAAGATGCCTCTGGTTCAGCTGCAACCCTATCCTCTTGAAACCTCTGGGCAGGCCTGGAACCAGATCTGAGCACTGAAAGGCTGTGATTCAGTATCGTACATGTAAATTATTCCTTATATTTCAACATCCACTCTTCCCTCCCCACCACTAAGTCTTGTGGTTATTTTTAGTACCTACGCAACAACCAAATCTTCATTTCAGGTAAAGTACCCAATGCCAGCATCAAATGTGATTTCAAGACAGTTATTTCTTCAGATCCGTTGGAAAAATACCATAATGCAGAAGCAACTCTGATTGCAACACTTCACAAAGTTTAAATACTTTCATAATCAGACAATTCAGACGATTATAAAGCTGGGGAAAAAATCAAAGCATTTGTTAGTATTTTTTTTAAAAAAAAAGAAAGTCATGAGTCAGGAACTATTAGTACTGGAGACAATCAATGTTACTGTGATCGAAAGGGTTGACCTACAAGTGGTTTATGTACACCTAACAAAAGATTTATGTCCTGTATAACAAAAGGGAAACCCACTTATTCAAGGAGTCTCTTTTCCTCTTCCTTTGACTAGATGAAAACATTTGATTTGAAAGCTAAAGACAAAGGGAAGCAGTCTGAATGGCTGAGGTCATTTCCAGAAATGAAAATGGGACAAAATATAACAAAATGAAGGACACATGCTCACAAAAAGAATCCTGCACTTTACTACAAATACTGTTAGCTCACTTGAGAATTAAACAACTGAAAAAGCTTGTTGTTTCCCCCTACCTCAAGGGACCCTTCAGAATGTAATTTCAAGTTTTTTTTTCCTCTACAGCAATTGCTTTGACTCATGCCACATGGTGAAACTGAAAGCAGCACATTTGGCCACTGACAAAATGAAGTGGATATTAAATGTGGAATACCAAAGAGCTGATTCAGTGGCTTCTCAAAAAATTCTTGAACATGACTGAAGAATACTGCATACAGCCAAACAGCAGGGAAATGTTTCAAGGACATAAGATCTTGCTTTATAAAATCAAATCAAAGTCCATTCAAGAACATGGGGGAAAAAACAGGTACTATTAGACTACAAGCCCCATCGTTTCTGCCTACTGCCCACAATAGATGGAGTTAATGGGAGGTGGAAAGCAACAACATCTGGAAATACATAGGTTTCTTGCTCCCAGTCTGATCCAACTTTCTTACTCCATCAATAGCCAAGTAGATGCATCTCAGGAGCTCCCAAGTGATCACCCTCTGTTGCGTGTCATCCACCCACTGAATATTAGACACAAAATTTCCCTATGCATGTAGAATCCATTTATACTATCTACCATGTTAATTCATAGACATTAATTGATAATTACTACTGGAACTGTCACTTCTGAACAAATCTTAGCAGTTGGCAGTTAGTTAGCAGTTGCATTTCTATATCACTTATCAGTGCAAAGCACTCCCTAAACGGTTCACAGTGTGGTTAGCTAATTTCCCCAACAAGCTGGGTATTCATTTTACCGACCTACAGAAGGATGGAAGGCTGAGTCAACCTGGAGCCCTGCAAGATCGAACTCACAACGTTGTGGTTCCAGTACCGGCATTTAACCACTGTGCCATCAGGGCTTTTCAATCTTGCCAAGAAAACCTCATGGTAAGTTTGCCTTAGGGTAGCTGTTAGTCAGAAATGTTTCGGTGGCACACAACAACAACAACAATATCTTAAAGAAAGAATTGTGTGAGAAAGGCATTTTACATAGAACTAAGCGAAACAATGCTGCACACCTCTCCCACATGGCCAAGGTATGCCATCTGGTCCATTCTGGATCACTTTCAATTCTGGCCCTATGGTACCCTTCCATAGTGAACTTTGCAAAATTACCAGGTACATTAATAGTTTATGTACAAAGTGAAGATTATTTTGTCCCAGATTCTCATAGGCAGAACTGTGCTTTTACATAGAATCTCACCTGACATTTTGTTGTTCAATCACCTCGTGAAGAAATAACCTTACTATGCAGCCAAATTGTTTATTTATAAATTTAATTTTTATCACACACACACACATATATATGTAATCCATAGAAATACTAGAACAAACAGGGAAATATTTTTAATGTAAATTGTAAAACATACATTTACTTTAATATGTGGATCATGTATCAATCTCTGGTACACAGAGAGGTCAAAGACATGGGGGAAGGGTTACAAATGTTATGAAGAATAAAACGATGGGTCTCACACATACATAGACATGAACTGACTCTTTTTTTTCTTTCCAGTTTGTAGCCTGTGGTTTTGAGCTCATGGAAGAATTATGGTTTGAAAAAGATGAGAATAGTCTACTATATACATGCTTCCTAAAAGAAAAGTCTTCAGAAAATAGGGCAATATTACTTTTACTCTGAAGCTGAATCAGGACAGTTTACAATATTTGTTAGACGGGTAAACGTTGTTTCCATGAATATTTAAGCTGACATCTGTCACATATGACATAAAATGAAAACATTAATATTTACTATGAAAGAACAGAACTATCCTCAGTTTCAGACATTTTGTTCAGTTTTATGGTATTGTAAAACAAACTGCTTTTTCTACGTACTCTAGTCAGTTTCAGCCAAAGGTTAATAGCTTGCTGGTCAAAAGTTTTGGGATAGAAAGGTCAACAAGCTGAGCCAGGAAAGAAGGAAGTAAAGGGTCAACAAAGACTCAACCAAGGAAGTAAAAGGTTACAAAGGTCAACAAAAGGACAAAAAGTAGTTTAAGTAAGGAAACAAATTTAGCTATTGATGCTGCAGTTGTATCTATCAGTATGAGTATTATTAGCATTTTCTGGATGCCTCTTTTTGGAGCCTATCAGCCAAATTACATGAGACATTGAACATCTGTGCAGACGGGGGAGAGCAGTAGTGATTTCAGCTCAATAGCCCTGACCAGGGCTTTTACCCAGTGAGACATCTCTGATGGGCAGCAGCTGCCCAAAAAGGCTAGCGGCTAAGGTCACAGCTCCCCAGGCCACCTTCAAAGTAGGAGGGGGGTGATGCAGCACGATAGCTCTCATAAGGGCTTTGGCAATGCAACCAGCTCTTGGCAGACAGAGGTTGCCTACAGATGTCCCTTGCTGCCCACCGCTGATCAACCTCCACCTCTGCTCCTTGCTTTGAAGCTTCCACTCACTGCCTGCTGTTCGCCACTCCTGCTGGCTCCTCTTTGCTGATCCTCTCTGAAGAGATGCCCAGAACAAAGTAAGAGCTGGCCAGAGGAGGACCAGTTTATAAATCCCTTTCCCTGACCAGAGAGAAAACTGCAGGAGCCTCTGGCCAGGAAAAGAGTCAAGTTTAAACTCATTGGCTGCCATAGGTTTAAACGCATTGGCTGCTGGAGGAGATATCCAGATACAGCCAGACCCGAAGCATGCCAGGAAGGAGGAAGCTGGAGGCTGCCAGAGCTCCCCAAGCCGCAATGTCGCCACCTGGTAAGTGAGACAGCAACCATATTTCCTCTCCATCAATGTGATTCTTTCAGAGATTCATGGCTGGGCAATCAGACTTATGGATGAAACCATATTTCCCTCCCAATGACCAATTACCGACAAAGCAAGCTGATTTACTAAATGTGAAAGCAATCAATAGACAGAAGAGATGCATTTGTGTGTATACATGTGCCTTCAGGTCACCTGTTGACTTATGGTGGCCCCATGAACTTCACAGGCAAGGAATACTTGGAGGTGGTTTTCCAGGTCCTTCCTCTGAAATATATCCTACAGCACCTGGTATTCATTGGTGTCACCCATCCAAGTACTAACCAGCACTGACCTTGCTTAGCTTCCAAGATCAGATAAGATCTGAAATCTTTAGACCATTTAGGTGCCTTTACCCAGACGTATATTCCGCATTTAAACCTTTTTCTCCTACATAGATGCTTCTGCAATCAACTTCTTCTTATTTGAAATTAGTATATCTATGCAACCTACCTCAATAGAGGTCTGCTGTGGAGGAGTGCCTCACTCACCTCTCAGGGCAGTTGATAGATCCATTACTGTGAGTATGGCTAGTCTGCCCTCAGTGCAGCTGTGGGAGAGTTTTATAGTCACTTTTCCACAGCTATACTGGGTTGTATGGAAGCCCTCCAGGTGCTCTGCCCTATTCTCAACAGAGCTTCAGCACTGGAAATGCTCCTGTACAACCCAGAACACCTGCAACAGGGGCTACAAAAACAAAAGCAGAATCACCACTTGCATGACAAGAGATCCACTGGCTGTTCTGCAAGATGATTCCCCCAAAAAATCTTTGGGTTTGGAGCTGAGCTTTCCAGCAGCTCTCCAAGGTGCTGAATCCATTTTGGACATCAGATTCAGGACTTCACATAAAGTCCATACTAGAGTGAATTCACTACCCCAATGGCACGGAAGCCACCAGCTACCATTGCACTAAAGGTAGGTACATTGCAGCAGCTTCAGTGGAATTCCTAAATATTCCTAAATATTTCCTGAATATTAATATCCCCCTTTTTATCATATGGGATTACCTTATCTTTCTCTACCACTAACCTCAGAGCACCCTACTCATAGAGAATTTTGCCAGTATCTGGATAAAACTACTTAAAATAAAAATCGCAGTTTTCCAGATTTTCCTCTCAAGATTATCAGCTCAGATGTTCATTCTTTGAACAAAAGCAATGTGTTGTTTTATGTTATATATTGCACTTTGGATCAGAATAGTTCATACAATTGCAAAATAAATATTGAACGCCATGCAATTTTTAGAAAGAAAGAAGAAGAAAGAAAGGACATGAGGAAAAAAATGCCCACCCAGAACAGACAGGTTTTCATATAAACAAGCCCACACATCACATCTTTCATATTCCATGACCAGAAACCAGAGCACTACTTCTAGTCACTCCAGATGGTTGGCAAAGCTTCTACTTTCCCCCATAAACTCTTCTCAGTGGGGGGTATGTGACACTCCTATGGAAATATAAAATGCCCTTTTGCTGCCCAACATCTGTCCTATGAACTCTGTCATTCTGGCAGACCAGAACTCAGGAGCAGATGTTGCTCTAGGCAAATGGTCTGTTTGCCATCCCTACCCTCATGAGAGGGTATTCATAAATCCAGTGTATTTGTGCATCTTGAGTCCTTGAGCTTCAAAACAACCCATCTTGAGCAAGCTGAAACATCCAAAATGAATGTTTTCAAATCTGTGCTGTGAATCAGCTGTGCTATTTTAGGAGTCATGATACAGAGGAGTAACCTTAAAAGAATATTCCCCAACCTAAAGTTGAAGGGCAATGTATAGAAGGGCAATGTATAGTGTTATATGTTGTTGTTTCTCTTCAGAGAGGTAGAAGGGTGGATTTGCTATGTTCTGACCTGGTGAAACCATGCTCCTAGGAGCATTTCTAGTAGAGTTGTGTAGGAGTGCAGTACCTTATCCCACCTTCATCTAACACTCTCAAAGGAATTGCCATAGGGAAGCAGCCCTTCTCAGTGGGATCACAGTAATCATTGCTCTATGCAACTAGATCACATGGATGCTTTTGCATGAAGACTTTCATAAGTTAGTAACTAACTGAATTGCATCTTAATCATTCTTTGCTTCCCAAGGAGAAAATTTGACCCAGTAGGTATCTTAGCACATCAATCCTCCACTTCCACCTGTTGCAGAGTGAACAAAATAATGTATATAGTCCACGAATTGGGCTATATCAACTTTACATGAATGTAGAAGTTCCTGCTGCCCATTCTGACTGGGCATCAGGCCTTGTTACAGAAGAGAGCCTGCTTTAGTTGCCTTAAATGGACAACCTGGGACAGGAACTTGACACAGGAAGCGTTCCCTCTTGGTTCAGCTGGACCTTGGAGTGGTTTTGTATTCTGTCAGCCGTGATAGCTTTCTGATTCACCTGTCTTACATGGAATAGGAGTTGGAAGCATTAATTTATGATATCTCCAGACCTTCTACAATGGTAATTTTAGAGAGGGATGCTTGGGGACTTCTGTTTGATGTCACAACCATAGAGCTACAGTGTTCCCGTTATAGCCACTACACTGGACACTGCAATGAGTTGTATAACAAAACTACTTGAAAAGGAAAAAAAAAAAAAAATAGATGTAGTGATATGATGGGAGAAACACTGGCCAGAAGTCTGGATCAGTTTATATTTAACTAAATACTTAATTGAGTTACTTCTCCTTGGCCCAGCCTCCCAAAACATGACAGAAATGTCATTCAACCATTCTATGATCATTGGCAGAATTGTACTTCCTTCTCTCCATGCAGCTGATGCCTGATAAAATACACTGGAAAGACAGTTACAAATGTGGCAGTACTGTTAAAACTGTGACTATGCAGTGATTGTGAATATGAAATAGTTTCACTTTCCTCCTTCTCCCCGTGCAGCTGCTGCCTGGTATAACAAGTTGGGGCGCAAGTTACAACTGTGGCAATAGTGTCAAAATCAGGACTAAATAGTGATTGTGAATATGAGAACAGTTATCTAACCATAACTGTTTCATACTTAGACCAAAATCAGATCTGAGCTCTCACTAGATGCAAAGATGGCTAAAATGAGGCTATTGGACATTGGACTTATCATGAGACAATAAGACTAATTGGAAAAGACAATAATGGTTCATTAAACTGAGTCAGGTCTTTAGCCCAACAAGCCCAGTACTGAATGGCAATGGTTCTCTAGACTTTCAGGCAGGATTCCTTGCTACCCTTGCCTGTATGTCCTTGAGACTCAATGGAAAAGAAGATAGTGCTCCATGAAATGGAAAGAGTGGGGAAAGAGGCAATAGGAAAAGAAGGAGACTGCACAACAGGTGGATTGGTTTGACCAAGGAAGCTACAGCCCTGAGACTGCAAGACCTGAGTGGGGAGGTGATGACTGGGCTCCTGGAGGTCTCCCATTCACAGAGTTGCCCTAAGTTAGGAAATTTCCTCCCTACACTGTTATAGCGCTATTGTTCCACTTTCAACATCCTATGGAATTCTGGGGTTTGTAGTTCGCTGAGGCCAAACAGCTCTCCAGCTGAGAATTCTAAAGGACCCTCCCTAAACTACAAACCCCAGGATTCCATAGGTTGTTGAAAGTGGAATAATAGCACTAGAACCGTGTAGTGAGGAAATGGCCTTAAAGTCACCTTGAGTTACAACAAAATATTGTAATAGTGAAGTGAAATGTCCCTGTCTACAATTACAACTACTTGTAAAGTCCATGTATACACAAAGAGCTGGACCCTCTCCTGAGGTAAAATACTAGCATATTTTGGCAGAATATACTCCCAAATTATACAAATATTGTACAACTGAACACCCATTCTTGCTAATAATACCCTTAGACAGTAAAAGGAAAAAGTGCGCGTGTTGCCTAAATAATTTTTAGCGCTCTTTGAATCAGCACAGAGCACCTTTAGAACAAGAGCCTGCCGGCCGTATCTCTCACTTCCTTCCTCTGAGAAGGGCTCTGACTTTGTGCAGGGGCTGCTCTGCTGCTCGGGAGCTTTTAAGGGTTTCTAATCCTGGAAGGCCATCTGACATCACCCCATTTCTTGTCTGCTGATGTTTCGTACAAGCCTCGCATTTCCTTCGCCTTTTCCAAGCCACCAATTACCACAGCGAGCTTGTGTTTATAGAGTGTGCGGCCCCCCTCTCCCTCCTTTCCACTGATGATTTTCTGGCCTCTGGCCCAACAGCCAGGCAGCCTTCCCTTCCCGGTGATGGGTTTGGTGCCAAGGGTTAAGCCAGACCAGGGCTATTAGAAAAGAATTTGGGAGGGGAGCGCCTAAATGAAACAGCAGGAGCAATTCCCTGCCCCCTCCCCTCTTCTTCTCCCCCTCCCCTTTTCATTGACTTCAGTAGAATCATGTGATCAGGAAGCCTGGCCTTTTTCCATTTCCCCTCCCGACTAAAGGGAAACATTGTGTAGCTCTCCAGCACTGTGTTGCCGGTGGGAGGGCCTTTCATGGTGTTACGTAGGAGGATAAAAATAACCAGCATATTTAAGGCCAGGCTGTGGAATCCCAGCACACGCAGTGTGTGCCTGCTCAGTTCCTAGCGCAGCCTCGGCTGGCTCCCTCTCTCCAGCAAGCCACTGGAAATGCGCGCGCGCGCACACACCTACACACAAAGAAAAAGAGCAGAGCTTCACACTGTCTATGATGCAACTCCACAATCTGTCAGACGTGTTTGGCAGACCCATATGCTTTAAACAGCCCCTGGGAAGGACCTCAAAAATACTGTTTATCATCTCTCTCTCTTTTTTTTTTCTCTCACCAGTTCTGTGGAAGTGAGAGCTCATGCAAAAGCAATTGTTTGTGAAGATGTAAATATGCCTCGCCTTGCAAAAGAGGTTCGGATGGAGGGAAGTGCTCTGTTTGTGTTCAGAAAAGCTGTGGGCTGATTTAGTTGGTTAGAATTTCAAAATCTCCTCAGTCAAACAAACATACTGCCTGGGACAGTATCAAGGAACAAGTGTAGGGGGAAGAAAAGAAAAAAAAACCTCCCCGTGTAATCCCAAGAATGAACATCTCTGAAGGAAGAAAGTGATAACTCTCTTGTTTTTACTTCATCTATAGGACAAAGTAGAGCAGATTGGAAAGTGGAGCTTTAAAGCTCATAGAATGCCAAGCTTTCTTGTAAGTGCAATAATCTGACAACATTTGTACAGAATGGAACACCCAGAAGAAAGACTGTTTTGTATCAGTGATAGGCCCAGAGGCTGAGGACCGATGCCAGTTTGAAAATGCATGCAGGAAGCTTTGTTTTGCCACGAGCTTTTGCCTTGGGATCCTATTCGAGGTACCAGTTTCCTGCACACCAATCATTTACAGCAAGACAAACTGGCACCACATGTCACAGCTGATGGTATATAAGGGGATGGGGTGGACTTCTCTCACGCACACAGTACAATTACACAGATTGCGTAAACGATGCTGTACTACTACTGAAGTTAAGCAGGAGTGGGTCTGATTGGGGTCCAGAGGAGAAATCACTGGTAGCCCCCTTTAAACTGGTCTAACCATTTCAAATTGGACCATCTGGATAATAAATCAGGCCTTACTGTTCTACAATCCCCAGATCTTATTACGTCCCCCAGAATTCTGCAATATATATATATCGTGCATACAGAGCGTGTATAGAAACACCAGAAAGGCTAGCATAAGCCTTTTCTGTTTCCCCAAAAGTTCCTTTACTATTTTGTGTGTCAGCAGACACTGAAAAGAACAGCCCACAAATTAACCCACCCCACCAACAACAACCAACTGCTGTTTTAAGTGTCAGGTTTGAGCGCTTGCTTAGCATAAGTGCATTTCTTGGCAAGAAGTGTTCCAACCTTCCTTGCAAGCAAGAACAACAAAAAGGCTCCAAGCTAAGCTTGAGACCTTCATCTAGCTGATGAGCTTGAAACTTAAATGGGCACATTGAAGTGGCTGTCAGTAGATCCTCACAAGAAAGAATCCTGGACTCCATCTGCTCAGTTGCTTGGAATGGGGTGGGCTGGATCTCACAAGGTCCATTGAGACATCCAGAGAAATACTGAGCAGGATGCAGATATCTAATGTGTTTCTTGTTTCTTAGTGCCAGATTCCTAAAATGGAGCCCAAATCATTGACCCCATCCAAGCTACAGGGGTGTGGGTGACCCTTATGGTGAAAAGCTTCAAGACAGACTTGACCTCCCTTATATAGTCAGTGACATGAAATCACAGAATCTCCCAGAGATTGCTAAAGGTGAGGAACTAAGAACAGATACTGAATTACTTCCCAGGTTGTAGCATTCCCAAAACACAAAGGTTATATGACTTCCTAGTACTGGCATCCAACCACAGCATTGGCTGCTGAGATCTGGGATCCAAGGAAGCTGTCTGGCTCATTGGCTCATTGGCTAACAGTGCAGGTGTGAGAGATGTCCATAACTGATGGCACATTCCAGTGAAGGCAGATCTCGGACTGTATGGGCAGAGGCAGAGGAGAATTAGATAGAAGATTGAATTCCAAAGGCAACATACAGACATAAACAGGGCTACAGACCAGTGGGTACTCAAGGTCCTATGGAGACTGAACAGCAAAGACAACAAAAGAAGGCCCAAAATTAGGTGTGGAGTCAAGCAGAGGTTAGTAATTCAAGGCATCAAGTGTTTGTTAATGTGAGGGAAAGGAGGGATTATTCTCTTGCTCAATGCTGTCTCTTGCTCTCGAGTAGGAGATGAGACTACGCCTTTGCTTCTGGAGATCATTTAGCTGCCACCACCTACTGATTTTAAATCCCCATCATGCAGTAACTCAGTAGGAAGCTACTGGGGAAAGAATCTCTGAACTCAGAGGCTTCCCTCTCTCACCCTCTGTGAGAGAGGAGAATTCTATCTGTGTGCACAATTGGCAAGACATATGGAGAGAGAGCATGGACAGAGGAGATCTTTAGAAGGAAAGCTTTATATTCTAAGTGAGTAAACACAATGACAAAAGATATCCCATTCATGAAGGCACTTCCCTTCAGGCATTACGTAGCAGTTACAAAGTTACAGATAACCCTAGATCAGTGGTTCTCAACCTGTGGGTCCCCAGATGTTCGTGGACTTCAGTTCCCAGAAGCCCTGAGCATTGACCATAGTGGCTGGGGCTTCTGGGAGCTCAAGTCCACAACATCTGGGGACCCACAGGTTGAGAACCACTGCCCTAGGTCATTTCAGCCGGAGTTTTAAAAGAACATAATTGCTAATGCAACTAGCTAAAACATTCCTATTCTACTCACATTACTATCCAGATACTGGAATGGTATGCGGGGAGGAAGCTGAGAGTCTAAGTCAGCTTTGCCCAGCCTGCTACCAGCCTTTTGTCTCTCATTGATGCTCCTTTGTCTTCCTTGCTTCATGGTCTCTTAAGGCCTTTTTTATCACTTCTTGTCCAAAGGTCTGGAAACTTCTCACCTTGCTCCCCCATCTGGCCTTGCTGATTGGGCAATTGTCTCTTATGATCGCTGATGTCCTTCCATGATACTGACACTCAGTAAATGTAACTTAAACCTGATACCTCATTAACCCCTCAGTTATCTGGAGAGAGAGCTATCCCCCTTCAGCTATGTTGCCTGGATAATGGGAAGAACCTATTATCACAGTTGGGTCTCAGGGCCTCATGCTGCATCTGAGGGCATGGATCTTCTTCTCCAATTCTCAGAGTGGGGGGGTCTCAGAGCAAGAGCGTTGCCTTGAAAAGTTTCCTTGTTACTTAGACTTGATGTTTTTCATTTGACTGGTATACAATGGTTAGCTGTGGTTGATATTAATTTATCTTGTTTCATAACATCACCAGGGCCCATGGTCTGTCACATGACAGACAAATCCCACACCACATTAAGGGCCTTTCAAGACATAGGCCTGGATCCTATGGGGGCATCACAGTCAAGTAACCTATGATCATGCTCAATCAGGAAGACATCCAAGACTTCCTTGTGCAAACAATTTCTGGGAGTTCCCAGCTGTTAGAGGCCAGGGACACAACAGGACATGTTGGTGTGATGGTTGTATGCTGATTGTGTGCCCAAACATAGCTCTATCCAACTTGAGGACCCATGGGATTCCAGCAGTTCCTGCTTCACCAGGTGAGCAGTGGCAGTTGGCACAACTTATGTCAACGGAGCAGTGAATCTAGTCCAGGTTTTAGATGAGTCCTAAAAGGAGCTATCCAAGGTCCTGAGTCCTGTCCCCCAAATAGATTCTATACTTGGACAACTCATTCTAGCCTATTCAAAACCTATTTGAATGTTTCACCACTCTAGTAACATAGGATCCACCAGCTGCTGCTGTAGCTAGATGCAGCCTCCCTCCCCTTCCACCAGTTTCCACAGAATGACGCTGATAGGGCTTTTCATTCCTATGTGATCCTGTCCAAAATCTGAAATCTTTGGAGTCAGGTTGCTTCTTTTTGTCCTCTCATTCTCATCTGCAGACATGTTTGGTAATAGTGGAAGACAGGGCCTTCTCTATGGTGGCTCCCAGACTCTGGAAATCCCTTCACAGAGAAGCTAGGATGCTTCCATCCTTCCTGTCTTTCATCAGAAGGTGGAGACCTTTTGATTTCAAAATGCTTTGCAGAAATAGTTGTTTACAAAACGAAGGCTTTTCTGAGTGGGCTGTAAAACTTTTATCTTGTCCTTTTAAGTAGATATGTTTTTAAAGATTTTAATTCCATAGACAGTTTAATGCCATATTAAACATTTTTGAATACTTTTATACATGAGTGTTTTTACTTGCATTTATTTCTGTCTTCTAAGCCAACCTGACTCCCATCCTATTGACTCAGAATCAATTTGCATTGCCTTAGGATGACCAAAGAAAAGGTTTCAGTTCTAGTCACAGCAATCCCTCATTTCCAATAACCTCCTCCTTTACATGATTTATAACTCAAGGGGACAACACCAGAGGCTACCACACCAATAGGAAGTATTTCTAGAAAAGTTCCAGAAGTGACCACACCACCAGGAAAATACCTGAATAATTTTCCAAAGAACTAGAAACATGTTAAGTGTTTCTGAAACTGAAATGAGTGTTTGCTTACGTCCAGAAGACATTGTGTCAGGTTCCTTACAACTTCCTCTCCAGAAGTGGATCATAATATATGTTGAAATTCCATGGCATATTGCATTATCATTCAACAGAACCTTCTTGGATTACCCAAAAGAGCAGTTTATTTGCATCTCAGAATTATTTGTGCTGTGATTTTTGGCCCACTGTATTGGGGAGGAAATGGAGATGAGCTGACAAGAAAATGCATACCGGAGCTCTTCATTTTCATATGTTCAGAGGAAGGAAGGAGACAGCTTGAGAGTAGAAGTTGTGTGGGAAACAGATTTCCCTACATACATTCTGGCAGCTTTGGGCTGGATTCTGCCCAGCGTTTTTATTAAAACAGCCTCATAAGTTGCAGTGGTCCTCAAACAGAAAAAAAAAATGCAATAACTGATCAAATGTTAATGATTTCAGTCTGTTCCCACTGAAATATTCCCACCTCTTTTCCATAAGAAGCAAGGGGAAAATGAGAGTTTTCTCAACTGCCTCTGACTGAGCTTTTACAGCGTTTGGGAGAGTTGGTACTTGCAATAAATGATCCAGTTCTTTGTGTGTGTCTGTTTTCACACATTTTAATTCAGCCCACATCATGCTCTTAGTAACTAGCTTCAGATGAAACAATGCTATCCAAAAGTCTATACTATAACTTCAAATGTCTGTCCGTTACTCTCTACAAATCCACATGCTTGATCACAGAACCACTAAACTAGTTGTGTTATCAAATGGAGCCAAGACAAAGACTATGGCCTGTATCTTGTAGTTGTCCTCAACTAAAGTAGACCTATTGAAGTAAAGTAGACCTATTGAATCAGTGGGATTTACCAATTTTTTGACTTACCATTCAATAATTAATTATATAACTTTTCTTTAATTCTAACTATCCATCGGGCCTACATAAAGATTTGAGCTTCAGTCTGCCAACAACTTCAAACAGCATTTTAACACCTTGGATTTTGGGGATGGGGGAAAAGACTGAACATTTACGAATTGATTTTGATCTAACGCGATAATGGAGACAAAGGCTGACATCCCAAACAGTTTTGCACAAATTAAGAGCCAGCTGGCAAACTATGGCTTTTTTCAGAAAATTGCTGGCTTCTGTCCATTTTGCATTTTAAGGGTTGTAAACACTACTTGTGAAATGCTACCTTCTTTCATTCAAATCATAAGCAAAATCATTGACATCAATGGAGGCAACTCTGGGCAAATTCCCTAGTTAGTTATAAGCTTCTGTGTATTTACCTTGAATTAAATGTTCTACAGAGAAATATTCATAGGCATACCAGGATGCTGTGCAGTACGCAATTTTCTGCTCCTGAATTGTAACCAGATCTTTACTTCTCTGCTTGCATTCCAAACAATCAGCAATTTTGCAAAAATCATCACAAGACTGATATTGGAAAGGAGTGATGAGCTATGGTGAAATTGCGCAAGGTATTTCACAGTTATACCAACAGCCATGCAATGTGCAATGATTCAGACATGCAATGCCCTTTGTCCTTTTCAGTGGGGAGTAAAAAGTGCAATTGCAGGTGAAAAGTATTCAACAGCTGCAATGAACTGGATTACTTTATTTAAAAAAAAATCATGTATGTGCTGTTCCAGAGAAGTCTCTAAATCATGAAATGGAAAGAAAAAATATATACTTAAAAATGAGTCCATTATACCTACTCCCCAGGGAATATGCCAATCAGTTTGACAATAAACCTCTTGGATTTAACAGTCTCATCAAGTAGCCAAAGTTCAAAATACTGTAGGGGTTTATATAACTACAGTGGTTCCCTATGGTGCAAATAAAAATATTGCAAAGCAAGCAATTGACAAGAGTGGGTTTACACAAAATGGTAAGACAGGAATCTGCAGGACCCCTGTTTTGTCACGAACAAGCAGTATGTCGGTGCATGCGACTTGCTTGCTTTTGCATGCAACAGGAGCAGTTAAACTTTGCTGCTGCACTTTAGTTGGTTTATCTTGTCTTCTGGCACCGGGCAGCCTCATTTCTCTGATTTGTTCCCCTCTAGCTAATCAGAAAAAGAGGCTAAGAACGAACCCTGAATTCTTTCCCTGGCTTTTTGGTAGAATACAAACTAGAGAAGATGGTGCCAGATGATTGATGAAACAACTGTGGAGCCAAGCATTGTAGTTTCTTTAGCTAATCTTACTGCCAGCAATTGAGCAACTTGTGCCAACAACCTGCTTGTTCACAACAAGCCAGAGTTCCCACAGAGCCCTGGCTTGTGTCTTTCAAATGCATCCATTAGGTCTCCATGGCCATTGTCATTCAGAAGGGCTGCCCCAGATGCTTCATGTTTAATTGGCAGAGTGGATTATAATATTGTAGTGAAGAAGTCATAGGACAGGGTGAAAGATCTGATTCACACAACAGTGGCTTTTTCTTCTTTGGTCCCTGAAGTTCATTAAAATGTGCCCTGTTCTGCACACTCCTATGTTATATTTCAATATCTCAGCCATCAACAGCAGAGATATTTCACAGGGAAGTCAAGTCCCCATCACACATGAGCACAACTTTTTTTGAACCACATGCTTTCATGGACAAATATTTCTGGATTTTATGCTTGGCTCATAACTGGCTGAAATACACACCAAGGTTCTCTGCAGACAATCATTTTTCTAGAAAGATTTTGGTGTTATCGTGGAATGGGGCTGATGGTATATGTTTCACTCTTCTAGCTCCAGACTATTTGGATCAAGTGCCAAAATGAAATACACAGCAGTGCCAGAAAGTCTTTCCTGATAATGTGAGAAAATCTTTTATAAAGTGTGCCATACTTCAGGCAAACAATTAAAGCCCAAGTTCAGAGCTGTTCATGTAAAATACCACAGTATTATGAGCACTAGTGTGGTGAAACAAAACATTAGAGAAACATAGAAGAACCAGTGAAATGCAGAAATGTCAGAACTCATCATCTATGTCCTAAAGAGAAGAGGTGGATGGGAAGATAGGAAATTGTTTTTTAAACTAAATTTGCACTGACTAGTAGGAATCCACAAGAATTTCAGTTGCAGGTTTTCTCAGCCTTGCTAGAGAGGACAGAAACTGACCCTGATACATACATGCAAAGCATAAGTTCTATCACACAGCTACAGCCTTTCCCCAAATCGGAAACCTTTATAAGGAGCAGGCTCTTATGAGCTTTATAAAAGACCAAAGCTTATTGGAATGTCTCAATGTTATAAATGATAATTGTATTTGTAGATGATACTAAAGTACCAAGGAAAGTTTATATGAACTTATACAAATGATATAACATAATATAGGTAAGCCAAGATTCATAAAATGAATCAATTTGCATTATTAATCCGAAACCCAATTGTTAATTCTAACAAGAGCAGACTCGTGGAACCAATGGAACTTACATAGGTATTGATTTATCAAATTCTCAGTACTCTTATTGGGACTAACGATTAGACTGAAGTCAGGAGTGGGAACCACGTGAGCCTCAAGATGCTGGCCTTTCCACCCTTCGCTATTACGGTGTTATTATTCCACTTTCAACATCCTATGGAATCCTGGGGTTTGTAGTTTAGGGAGGGCATTTAGAAATCTCAGCCAGGGAGCTCTTTGGCTTCGGTAAACTACTAACCCCAGAATTCCACAGGAGGTTGAAAGTAGAATGATAGCACTATAACAGTGTAATGGGGAAATGGCCTTTGTTGGTCATGCAGTACTGGACTAACCTGGCTATCCTGTTTTGTTTTATAATTCTGAAATCAATTTAATGTCATGTATTCTATCAGCATCTTTCATTTCAAGGGCTCCTAAGTACTATTTCTATTACAACCTTATACAATTAACTTGTCACTACAAATTACTACTTTAGAGCAATACTTTGAGACTACCTCCCAATTTTAATATTCTCCTGATTTTCTTTTCTTCTGCACAGTTTCAGTCACAGCATCCAGCTTTTCTTGCTACAGAACTCGAGTCACCTTTGCTCCTAAGTTTGATATGTAGAGTTCCCCCGTGATTTCCACACTCAATCAAGAAGCACTTAACATTTGATCTAGCAAATTTTTTTTAAAAAACTCAGTTATGGACCATCAGAAGTTCCTTTTTTACCCACTGAAGTCTGCAAATTACAAAAATAAAGCTATTGCAGAGTTGAGTCCTTTGCAGGCCGGAGTCTGAGGGGGAAAAAAACTTCTTAATTTAAAATCATACACACACCATACACACACAAGCCCTACAAAAGTCTCTATTTACTACTCCTCAAAAGCTTCTTGGGACACTGACAGCAATTAATTGTCTATAAGCAGAACCATGTGGCAGGGGGCTGGCAAGAATGTTGTCAATGCCTGCAGTTTTTGGAGAACTACAAAGTCTTCATGAGTAATGATGGGGCTCAGTAGTAATTACCCAGGCACAATCCTCATTGAAGTCAATGGGAAGGACTTGACTTCAGTGAGCTTCAAGGGAAATTGAGATCAAATTCTGGCAACAGGCACATATCCACCATAGGCCACACACAACATCAGAGACAGCTTTTTCTTCAACTCTCATTATAAAACCCCTCTCTCTCTCTCTCTCTCTCTCTCTCTCAATCTTTCCCTCTCTCTCAAGAACCAGTTTTCATAATGCAACTGCTTAGCTTTTTCTTAAACTGTGTCGTTAACTACCTTTTCTTCATATCCTAGACCTGCAACTGAATCTTCCTACTTCCTGTCACCATAGTACTTTACCTCCTTCTTAATCTAGCAGGGCCTTTCATGAAATATTGTGGGGTGACACGTTTGTCTTCAGGAGTTCAGCCCATTAGCCAGCCAGCCGTGCCTTTTTCATGGACATTTCAGTCCCCCTTCTAATATTCCTGATTCTTTTTTCATCCACCAACAATCACTCAGTTCTATGGTGACAAGGCCACCATAAGCTTGTTTCGGCCCCAGCAGGCTGGCCCACCCAGTTCACCATTAGCCAATCTGAGTGCTGGGTGAGTCTGCTCATGGGTGACTGTGGGCTAGCTGAGTAAGCCTCTGGGAAGACTTGGTGGCTTTGTATCATGCAGAAAAGAGGCTCCCAGCTGCGCACAAAGGAGAGAGATCTAAGAAAGGGGCTCTTCTCCATCCCCAATCTGCTGTGGGCTGAGAACAGGCTCTGGACACCTTGGACACAGCCATAGCATTCCCAGCAGCAAGGAAAGGTAGTCAGATGGAGAAGGGGTGGAGAGTGACATGATCTTTTGTTGTGAAAGATAGCGGGGAAGGAAATAAGAGCCTGGCTCAGCCAGAGATAGGAGGGCCATCACCTTTGCCCTATGGTCAGGCCACACTGAGGAATCCATTTCCTTTCCCGGCCTGCTCAGGTGGAGTCCCTGGCAGACTAGCTAAAAATCCTTCCATGTGATTTCAAATTTTGTGTATCGCTATTATATTCTTTGAAACTGGATATTAAAAACAATTGACAAAGAATGATACTAGAACTGCAAAAATATATCTAAACATTGAGCCTTCAGGCCTTTACTGGACCACGAGGCCCCAGTGATTCATACCAATTTCCCCCCTCTTCTCCACCCTGACCAAGGGAACTTCTGTACACAAAGCAGAGTTCTGCCTTTAAGCTACTGCTATTCCTTTGGTGAAGTTTATCTACTTCAGCAGGTTCCTCCAGATACACAGATGGGAAGGAGGACTTTATCCATTCCCACTGTTAAGAAAGAAAAATAATACCAAGTTCCAAAGGAAAAGCACACACACACGCTAAAACTGATAAACTCTCTAGTTGTGTCTGCAGGAAGCCTAAAGGAACAAAGTAAAATTGGCAATGTTGATTGGCAATGCTTGTCAATGTACACTCCATGGAGTTAGGAGATTGTCCACTTTAAAATGGTTTCAGAGGAGGATTTTTTTTAAAAAAAGGTAAGCTACAATTTTTGCTGTGAACAAATCTGTATCCTTAAGAGGTCTCCTTAAAAGCAAGGAGACCAGAATGTCATGCTTTTGGACTTTTTCCACTCAGAGGATCACTCATGTGCATAATTGCTTGCAGGAATGGGTTTTCTGGAAGGACTTTAAAAATACACTTGGTGAATTAAAAGCACAACTCTAATTGGAAGTCAGTGCATAGCTATTCACAATATGACATTCTTCTAAACTTTTGAAAATCCATATTTATATTAAGATGGACATTGGATAAAAAGGCTGCCAGATGGTAAATGGAAACCATCAGATGAGTTTACTTTGTTTATCTCCCGCAAACACTAGATCCAATAAATATCACTGCGTTAATAATCTGAACTTTAAAAACTATAGCTAAGGATTGGGGGTTGGAGGGGATTGTACTGTTTTTTAGCAGTTTTCCCCAGATTTCTGGAAACAAGTAAGCTTGCTTTCGTTTGCTCTCTTTCCATCTCTCTCTCTCTCTTTCGTTTGCTCTCTTTCCATCTCTCTCTCTCTCTCTGGCAGTAAAACACAAGTCTTCCCCAATCTTTTTTAAGGGTTACTCCCTAAATTCCTTCCATTACTTTAGGATGTGAATCTCTCAGGGATGGTACTGGATCAGGCCTGGCAAAACTTTAAACCATTAAATTAGACATTAAACTAACAAGCACTTTAGGGAAGTTTTCTAGACAGACTTTCCAAATCAAGTAGTTAATTAGCTTATAATTATGCTTTGCTGATCACTTTTAATTGAGAAATTAAAATACTGCTATAGAAAAAAAAGGGGCAACTGGCTGCATAATTTGGGGAGCTTTAGATAAAAATGTCAAAACAATTAATAAGCATGTACTTCGACACATTTTAAATCCATGGGCTTGCCACTGTACTTTCAACGGCCCATTCAATTGCTGGGAAAACACCATTTTAGATAAGTAAGCAATGACAGACCACCACTTCAGGAAAAGGCTCTATGTGGGATGCTTTCAACAACTTAGAGCACACTCCACAGCTGCACAAAACCTGTTCACTGTATGAGGCACATTTATGCTTGATGCTATCTTGAACGAGGCCTTGTGGAGTCTTTTCTATCCTACTCACGGAGCAGTAGAACAATCACTACTGATGGCATAAAAGTAGTGACTAACCTTCAAATCTGTTCTGATACAGCTCCCTTGAGATAAAACAGCCTTGAAATAAAAAACTTACCTGTACTACACTACCACTTTATCTGTCATGCAACTTCTACCTTTGTTATATTTTGAAATGTTTTTAAATTAACATACCCTCCAACTGTCTCAGTTTGGCAGGGACAGCCCCGATAAGTTCTCCGTGGGTCCACTTTTAAAATGCCCTGGTTTTTCTCTCTTCCTCCCCCTTTTCCTTCAGCCTACTTCAATTGCTGCAATTTGAGTTCAAAGTGCCAAACGGCCCACTCAATTCAGTGGTGGGATAGAAGAGAAAGGGACAGAATCTTTCCCTTCCCAGTAGATCTGTGTAAAAGCCAACTGCTGCAGCTTCACCTAGCCTGTGTCATCAATACCTTTTGCTATCTTGACCACACTCTGATGGTCCTTCGCCACATATGTCCCAGTTTTCTTTTATAAAAAGTTAGAGGGTATGTTTTTTTTAAAAAAAAAGGATTACCTATTTAATTGAGAGCCAGCATGGTGTAGTGGTCTGAGCATTGGACTATGACCTTGGAGACCAGAATTTGATTCCCTGCTGAGCCATGGAAACCTACTGGTTAATTTGGGCACATCACACACTCTCCACCCCAGAAAAGCCCATGATAGGTTTGCTTTAGATTCACCATAAGCTGCAAACAACTTGAAGGCACACAACAATTTAATAGTCTGAGTTTGAGCCTTTGTTTGTTTGTTTGTTTTTTACACTTTATTTTTACATATACAAATATATAATAAAACCATAGCATACACATTATTCTATCAAAGTTATATTACAAATATCATTTTATATCTATTTACATTTCCATGGAAATGTATTATAAGTAATTTATACTACATTAATATCATTATTATCAAGTTGTCTTCACACATTTCCTGACTTCCATGTCTACTCGACCGGAATCAATTACTGACTAGAATACCTTCTTGAAGCTCCCTAAATACCTATTACAATTATCCAAAAACTTAATTTGATGAACTCAATTTCTAACAGCGTTTTGACTTCACCTTTCTCTCTAGTCTTCTCTCCTTTATACATTTACAATTTACACAACTTCTTGCAATACCCATTACTTCCTCCTAACTTCAGTCTAAATAACATTTTTGTACTAATTCCTTCATGCCCAATACCCTTTATCCTACATGTATTGTACCACTTGTTGCCACCCGTTTCCCTTTGTACCAGTTGTACCACTTACTTTTCCTTTTAAATATAACGAGAAAGTATCAAATTGTTTTAACTCAGCTACTTTCTGGGCCCAATGTGATATTTCAGGAACAGTCTCTAACTTCCATGTTCTAGCAAACACAAGTCTTGCTGCCGTCACTAAATAAAGTATAATTCTCTTATTTCTCGATTGAAAATTCTTATTAAACATAAATGTCATGTTTAACAGATATAATTCGGGCATCATAGGAAAAGCTATGTTAAAAATTTCCTTTATCACCTCGTGTATTTTAACCCAATACTTTTTAGTCATGGAACACGTCCACCAGGCATGAAAAAACGTACCCGTGTTCTCTTTACATTTCCAGCATTTGTTATTTCCAGTATTGTATATTTTACTTATCTTTTCTGGTGTTAAATAGCACCGATACATCATCTTTATAAAGTTCTCTTTTAAATCTTGTGAGCTGGTAAATTTCAATGTATCCTTCCACGCCAATTCCCAATTTTCTAAAGAAATTTCATGTTATCATGACGTCTTTTACTTTTTCATCCTCCATATTTCTGGCCAAAAAATATTTATAAAAAAGAGAAATCTTCTGTCTGGTTTTCAAAAATATAATGGACTCTAAATCATTATAAGATTTTTGAGTAGAAATTCCTTTTTCTTGTAAGTCCTTTATAAATCTCTCTTTTAATTGTAAGTATGGAAACCAGTTTAATTTGTACCCCACTTCTTCTAACTCTTCCTGTGACAGTAAATGACTCGCTCCAAACCTGTCAGTCCATACAAGATCTTTATATCTAAGCCAGTCTTGTTCTTTATCTGTCCAATCTGCGTAAAATGCTTCCTGGGGAGATATCCATAAGGGTATTTTTGTGTATGTTCGCTTTTTTTATATTTTTCCATATTCTAATTAAAGATCTACGTACATAATGATTATTAAATTCCTTATCAATCTTCTCTTTCCCATACCACAAATAGGCATGAAAACCAAATCTCATATCTGCCCCTTCAATTGTCAATGTTCTTCTATCTTTCAACTGGATCCAGTCACATATCCACGTCATGGCATTCGCGTAGTAATATAATCTTAAATCCGGTAAGCCACAACCGCCTTGCTTGGGTAATTCAGTCATCAATTTCCTTTTAATTCGTGGTTTCTTATCTGCCCATATAAATTTAGATATTTCCTTTTCCCAGACTTTAAAGGTTTCTCATTTGTAATAATAGGGAGGTTTTGAAATAAAAAATTAAGTTTAGGGAGAACGCTCATTTTTATAGCCGCGATTCTTCCTAGTAATGACAAATTAAGGTTCTTCCATCTTTTTAAGTCCGTCTCAATTTCCTTCCAAATTTTTTTGTAAATGTTATCGAATAAATCTTTATCGGACTCGGTGAACCAAAATCTTAAGTACTTCACTTTCTTCTCAATTTTGAAGCCAGATATCTTTGTAATTTCTTCTTTCTCCTTTTGTCTCAAATTTTTAGTCATAATATAGGATTTGTTTTTATTTATTTTAAATCCTGTGACCTTTCCAAATTTATTTATTTCCGTCATTAATTCTTTGATTCCTGCAATTGGTTCCTCCATGAAGAAAATCAAATCATCAGCAAAAGCTCGCAATTTATATTCTTGATCTTTAATCTTTATCCCTTTAATGGCCAGATTAGATCTTATACTTGTATTTAGTATTTCCAGCGTTGCTATGAACAGCAAAGGCGAGATTGGGCATCCTTGTCTTACTCCCCTGTCAATTTGTATTTCCTGTGTTAGCTCTCCATTTACAACTAATTTTGCTCTTTGTATTTTATAAATAGCCTCAATCCATTCAACGAAATTGTTACCACATCCCGCTCTTTTCAATACTTCCAACATAAATGACCAACTAACTTTGTCGAACACTTTTTCAGCATCCAGGAACATTATCGCCAATTTTCTTTCATTTCTTTTCTCGAAATATTCTATTGCATTAAGTAAAATTCTGGTATTATTCCTAAGTTGTCTATTTGGTAAAAAACCAGTTTGGTCTTTGTGAATTATTTGATTTAAAACTTTCCTAAATCTTTCTGAAAGTATCGTTGTAAATATTTTATAATCTATATTAAGCAGAGAAATTGGCCGATAGTTTTCTGGTAGAGTCGGATCTTTCCCTTCTTTTGGGATTAATACAATGTTTGCACCTTTCCAAGATTCTGGTATTCCTTTCTGTTTTATTTCATTTAAAGTTTCCGTTAATGGTGCCATGATATCCTCTTCAAAGGTTTTATAAAAAGAGGCTGTAAAGCCGTCTGGTCCTGGAGCTTTGGAAATTTTCAACCTCTTAATGGCATCCAATACTTCCTCTTTGGTAATTTCAGCATTCAAGAACTCCTTTTGTTCATCAGGTACTGACCATACTTTGTGTTTGTCTAAATATTTCCTTATTTCTTCCTTCTCTTCCTCTAATGTCTTCTCTTTTTTGTACAGCTGTGCGTAATAGTTTTGAAAAATTCTCTTAATTTGTTCTTGATCCGTAATTTCTTTTTGTCCATTTTTAATTTAAAAATTCTTCTCCTCTCTCTTTCCTTACGTAATCTATATGATAGCCATTTCCCCGGCTTATTTGAGTGTTCAAATTGATTTAGACGGCAATATTTCATTTTTCTCTCTATCTCTGACATATTTCTGGCAGCTATCTGATCCTGGATGGATCTTATTTCCAGTTTCAATTTTTGATTTGAGCTATTATCTTGGAAATCTTTCTCTTTTGCTTTTAATAAATCCATAAGTTGTATCAGTTCTTGATTAGCTTTCTTTTTTTATATGTTCCCATTTTTATCAAATGGCCTCTCATGACTGCCTTAAAAGCATCCCATACTGTCTTCATAGCAATATTGTATTTTATGTTTTCCTTAAAGTAGTTTTGTAGTTCTTTTTTCATATCATTCACCAGTAATTTATCTTTCAAGAGATTTTCATTAAGTTTCCAATTATATTGTTTAGTTGACCGCAAATTTAATGTAAGTAATATTGGATTATGATCTGATGTTATCCTTGGAAGTATTTCCATATCGTGTAGATAAGTATGTAATGTCCTTGATACCAGAAAGAGATCAATTTTTGACATTGTATTATGACTATCCGAGTAAAATGTATATCCTTTTTCTGCTCCATGTTTAAATGTCCATACATCCAACAGTGGCAATTGGTCCATCATCTGGAAAAAAATTTGAGGAAGTTTACCCTGGTTTTTCTTTAATTTCTTACATTCCGATCTATCCTCTTGTGGATTAAACACACCATTAAAGTCGCCCAGAATTATTATATTATCAAAAGACATATCGTTTACACAATCCACAATTCGCTTCTTAACTTTGGAATAAAATCTGGCTTTCTGGTCAGTTGGAGCGTATACTCCTACTATCAATGCTTTAAGTTCCCGCATATGAACTTCCAACATCAAATAATGTCCATCTTGGTCAGAGCAAATCTCTTTCGCCACATAATTATTTTTAACATATATCACCAGACCTCGTTTTTTCTTTACATGAGAAGAAACAAAACACTGTCCTAATTTCGGGTTCCTTAAATATTTAATATCTTTCTGAGCGATCCGAGTTTCTTGCAAAGAGATGATATCATAATTAGTCTTTTCTAAATAATGAAAGATGTTTCTACGTTTGTATTGTGAATTTATACCTTTTGTATTCCAGGAGAATATTTTAACTTTGTTCCGTGTCATTCTTGCACTAATTTTAAATTTACGGTTTTCCACCTCTAATTCTCTTCAGTATAATCTAATTCGCCCGCGTATTGTATCTCTTCCTCTAATTTGTTCCTGTCCCGTTCTGGTCCTTCTATGTCCTCTGTCGATTCCACTTCCCCTGAATCCGAGTCCTTCTCTAGAGCCTCTAAGTCATCTTCTTGCTCATTCCTCTCTGGTATCATTTGTCTGTCCCTTCTCATTCCTAGTTTGAGCCTTTGTTTGGTAAGGTATTCCAGAATTGTCTGACAAGTATCTCTTCTGTAGTTCAAGAATGGATGCTGCTAGAGTTCTTTAGCAGAGAGTTCCAAGTACCACACCAAACTACATATCTTCAGATTCAGAGCCACAACAGTTAAAGTGGTATCACACTTTATCGCTATAACTGAAAAGTGTTGATACACTCTCAGGCTTCAGTTTTGGTCATGCTAGCAAATGAGAGAAATGGGAACTAGAAATATGTTTTTCTGTATTCATTGATGTATGTAGTGCATGGTGCATTGATACAAATAAGAGAGGCAGGCTATTGTCCCAAGTAGTTCACAGTCTAAATCTTACGGAACAACATATACTGTAGGCTGATACTCTACCATAGATCTATCTGCCATGCAGATCGTTTATCCACTACATCAATCCAGGGCTCACCTTAGAAACAATTTGCAATAGATGGAAGTCAAGAAAGGTGACATTTAAACTCACTTCTTACACTGCACAAAATAAATTTGTATCACTGTACCCAATATAAGAGAGCTAGCATGGTGTAATGATTTGGGGATTGAAATACAACCCTGGAGACCAGGATTAGATACCCTGCTTGGCCATGGAAACCCACACACTCTCAGCCCCCAGAAAACCCTGTGATAGGTTCACCTTAGGTTTGCTATAAGTTGGAAATTACTTGAAGGCATGCAGCAATACAACCCATTTTTTTTTTTTAAAAAAAGGCAAAGTACTTTCACAGTGGCCTATTTATTACTACTAATAATAATTTTATTTAGATTATAAAAAGTGGCAAGACAGAATAGGATACAAACAAGTATAGATATATAGATAGACTCTAGGACTGGTTCTGCAGCATTTCAGTGATCTAGTATTAACCTATGAGCTGAGTTACCAAATAATATCTTCAAGAATTTGGCCGTAATGTCCTACTGAGTTTTTGCCAAAAGAAGGCTTCTAATATCTTGGGACAGTATCGTGTTGCAATTATTAGGAAGTCTGTCCATAACAATTTGGCAAGCTTCTTCCCTCTATATTGCTAAAGCAAAAGCAAAGAAGTTTTTATGTAACCCAACGGACTTTTCTGTGTCTTGTTAATGGTTTTCAAAACAATGTTTATCTGGGCTCTTATTTTCCTGTCTTCTCTTAGTTTTGTACCCAGTAATATTCACATTAAGATATCCTTTATGAAAACTCACCAGCTTTCCATTCTGCTAAGTACAAACTTGGGATGATAAACGGAGATCACTCAGGGGAAATAGTGGAAGAAAATAAATGCTATGCATCCACAAAGTATCATTTAATCCACACTACTTTATTCTGGTGTGAGTTTTGGCTTCCCTTAGTTACACGGTATTTATTTTTGATAACCATTTCCCTCCCTCCCCAGTCCCAAGTCTTGAGTTTCTTTTTCAGAGTGGCCTAATGCCTCAGAATATTTACACTAAATTCCAGATGTTTTCACTGCAAACACTGCAAGTCAGATGTATGTGCAATGCTGTTTTATCCCAGATTAGAGCTGGCTGAGGTAGGAGTTCTTAGAAAGAGTCAATCAAACGCTACCTGTGCATACTTGTGGTGTTTACACACGAAGTGGAAGATATTTAGCAATTGTAAAGGCATTGCCTAATGTCAGAGGGAACTCTGAAAGCTAGCATGATGGATTTTGTGTTTTGCAGTCAGCCAAAGGAAGGTATCAACACCAGAGATCAGCATGCTCTGCCATTTTAGGATCAGCAGATCTATGCCTTCTAATGTTTTTTTTTTTAAAAAAAATAGGAGGACGCTGACCTTACTACAGGACTGGAAAACCTACACTGACGAAAGTGGACTTTATGTCCTCCGACATTTCACAGATGAAAACTGGGACACTTGTGGCCAAGCAACATCAGAATCTGGTTAAGAAGACAAAAGTTATTAAGGAAGAAGAACAAATAAGCTAGGAAAGGCTGAGGCTGTTGTTTTTGCCTAATCCTACTGAGCAGGGGAAGATTTCACTGCCTCCCCTCCTTGGCTTCCTGGCGAGTTACTTGAGTGCTGACTACTTTTGTACTTTGAACTCAGTTTGCAGCAATTGAAGAAAGCTGAGGACAAGGCGGAAAATGGGTGGAGGTGAGAGAAACTGGGACATTTTAAAAGTTAAGTGAAAAAGTGAAATGGCAGAGGATTTACTAGGACTGTCCCTGCCAAATTGGAAGAACTGGAGTGTATGAAACTTTAGGTCATCATATACTAGGACTTGATTTTCTGAGGGTTTATTTCCTCCAGCAGAATGTAAAGCCACTCAGTTTGGCTCCCATTTAAATACTTTGCTTGTTTCAATGCCTAAATTTAGCTCCAGATCTGGCATTACAAAGGCCCTTTCCACAGAACATCACTGTCCCACACTGGGGATGGGAGAAGGACAGTACCCCAGATGGTGCGATCATGCTGCAAATCATTGATGAGTGCTCCCCATAAATCACCAGCGATCCTGCCGTGCTCCCACTGCCCACCCACACTTACCTGAGCTGCAGAGGTTCAGGAAGTGCAATGGCTGTACTTCCTGCCCCAGCACAGTACCTGGCTGTGCTGCAGAAACAAGTGGTGTGGCCATTGGATCTTCTGCATTCTTGCAGGCAGCCAGTGCAGAGAGGAGCGCTCCTGTCGTGCTCTTCTCCTGGAAGAACCTCTATCAAGATCCCTGCGGAACACCATCGAGATCAAGTAGGGTGCAGAAAGGGCCATAGACTTCCTAAGAAGTGTGCTGCTCTTTTTCTACAAGGGACAAAAAAATCTCATCCCAGGTATAGGCAGATTTGGGGTTTGGAGAGGGGGAAGTGTACTTGATGACTTCAAAAGAGGAAACAAAACTTTAACACCTTTCTTTTATTGCCTTGGTCCATAGTCAGCTTGCGGCCATGGGACCTGTGGCCTATTTTGTTTTGTTCATTGGCGCAGACTCTTCCTCTATACCACCTCAAGGCAAAATGCAAACTCCATAAATGTAGCACCATCTCCAGTGGCGGAGCTTGGAGTGTGTGGAGAGGGGGCAGGAGGGGGTGGGGCAACAGCACAAGGGTCATGGCTGTGGCACGCAAGGGCATGACTGTGGCGCACGGGGGCGTGGCTACAGGCTGGGACACCCCAAAACATTGCAGCCTGGGGTGAATCGCCCCTCCACCCCCACGTTCCTACGTGACTGACCATCTCTTTCATTTCTCTTTGGTTTTGTCCCATCATCACCTGATGAAGATACCTGTGAGATTCAGAAAGCAGCATGATGAATGTTGTTCCTTGATAGTTTTACATTTTGGAAAATAAAAATTCAAGATTATTCACCAGAAAAGAAGAAATACACATCTACTGTACTAAAAAGTGATCTTACCTTTGAGAGGGGCTTCTTTCTTTGTGAATATAGTATTTTTGTCATAGGGTGGTGTACTTATATTTTTCGTAAGAGGGGTATTATACATGTGTTGTCCTGGCATTATATGCCATAATTTGAAATAAATAAATAAAAATTGTTTTCTTAAAAAAATTGCTTCTTTTGGTGGACCCAATAAATTCAGCCACCAGACCAACTTTGGATGTCTTTAAAATGATAGTTTAGAATACAGAGATATTTCTGCTGTTGTTACCTTCTGGACAGCATTAAATATCATATAACTCTCCTCTCATCTAATCCAGTACACTGCAGAAATAGAGACATTAAAATATGGCTGATGACCATAAAGCTCAGTTGTCAGGGGCTCCATTAAAATTCACAGAAAAAAACACCATCAGCAGTTAATATTAAATCATATGACATCCAATTGTCCTGGTTCAGCAGTTAATCCTTTGCCATCCCACTTTCTCATAGTTGCTTTTAAATTGTTCCAGTTTCTCTCTTCTCCCCTCATTCCCCCCCTTTAACTTCAGCTTTCTTCAGTTGCTGCAAACTGAGGCCATTTCCACACGGGGTATTTAAAACGGTGCAGTGTGTCCTCCACGGAGGACGTCTGCACCTTGGAGCGGACTGGGTTTGGACTACTTACCGTAGATCCGCACCTCAGTCTGCTCCGGAATGACCCCAAGTGGTCCTCCAGTGTGCTTTTGAAAGACCTGATTTTTTCCAGTCTTTCAAAAGCACAGAGCGTGCCACTGCAAGCCTGCTCCCTTGTGCAGATTCGCAGGCTTGCACCAATGTGAGCCTGCGATCTGCCGAGGACGGGCTTTAGGCTGCAAGCTTCGCCGGTTGGTTGAGACCCACGACCAACCAGAAGCCGCCATTTTGGACACCGGAGCAGTGCAGATCAACAACCACGCACTGCTCCTCCTCACCCTGGACTGGACTGGACCACCAGAAGATCTGGTAAGTAGCGGCGCGGGGCGATTCTCTCACCCCGTGCGGAAATGGCTTGACTTGAAAATGCAGAAGTGGTTTGCACTCAATTAATTTTGCAGGAAGGCAGGAAATGTGGGAGTGGAATCTTGTCCTTCCTGAACTCAGTACTTCAATTCCAGGGTTTCTCTGCTTAAAACTATAGCTGTGTGTATTTTTTCTAACCTATGATTACAATAGTTAAAATCTCTGCCCTCTTCTTGCCTTGCCCACCCTTTTAAACACATTCTGATATCACATGGCCACATGTGCCTCAGATTTCATCTGTGAAATATTGGAAGGTATGAAACCATAGCCTTGCATAAAATGATTTTGAGAGCATTTACAAGTAAATTTGTCAACTCAGCTTAAATTCTTAGGCCTCCTTGTATTTTCCTGGATCAGTTTGTACTGTTCATCAATGAACTGTCTCTTGGTTCTATGCAGATATATCCCAGTGACTATTAAAAATTCTTCTTTGCAAACTCCATAGATATTGATAGTTCCCCATCCTCCCTTATAAATGTTCTTGAAGGAATGGGCAAAACCACCTCTGAATATCCCTTGCTTATGAAAACCCTATGAAATGCATGGGATCAGCATAAATCAACAGGGGACTTGAAGGCACACGTGTGCATGCGTGTATACACACACACACAAAACATAGTATCTAAGAGTTATTAGACACTGGAGAGAAGAAATGTGGTCTATGAACTGTGTGTTGTTCCAGTTCCTCTTTTTTTGCAGCTCTCCAGACACTCCTCAAAATTCATATAATTCAAGGGTGAGAACCAACCCCCCAATAGCCCAAACCACTCCAAGCTGGCTTTAAAAATGCAGCAGTTGGTTAGACTACTCCTGGTCTCTGAAAACAAAACAAAACACTGGAAGACCTATATTTTGCCTGGAAATGAAACCAAAAGTGGCACCACATTACTTCCAGGTCATGCACCACTGTAGACAGGCTGGGGCACTCAGAGGTGAAAATGCCCCCCTTCCCACAAACACAGTTGCCCAGCCCCGTAAAAGACAAACACAGGACTTCCAGGGTTCCTTTACAACATATAGGTCTGCTCATTTGCGGGGAATCTACAGCAACTGGTAACTACATTTATGCATTCCAATGCCCATGTCAAAATCTATATTTACACAGGAGCCCATAATAGTTGAGAGGGAAGGATATTTTATTTTCCAAATATATGTTTGCCACTGTATGACAATTCCTGAACAGTTGCAGTAGGCCACAAAAATCATGGATACTTTAGGAAGACACTAAAGACCATTTTTTATCATTTTTAATACGTCAACTCACCCCATAGGTGGTATCCATTCAGTTCTCCCCAGTTAAGAAACAAAAGACTATAGAATTCTACACACAATTCACCATATCAGCTCAGAGCCTCTTCTTCCAATAAATAATGCTCTCTCTCTTGGCCTCTCTCCCCACACCCTTTTTTTTTTCCTTCCACTTTTGAAATAAAAGTACAGGACAAAGTTAGAAAAAAGTGACTGTTCACTCTCATCTACAAACCAAATTAAGCCACCGCAACAATAAAGTTGTTTCCAGGAAATCCATGACTATATTAAGTAACAGGAATGCTATCCCATCACACGCAAGTTCTACTAATTGTTTTTATAGTACTCAAATCCCTTTTAATATACCCAAGTTTGTACACTCAAAATACTACATATACTACATATAAAATATAATGTAGCAAATAAACAGTTTCAAAGATTAAAAGTAAAAATGAAATAGTAGAACAGAGATCATGATTTAAGATTCATGATTTAAGATTAAGAATTTGCTCTAGGCAGGTCTTCTTATGCTATCTTCTCTGGGGGAGAGCCGGAGATCCCCCCACCACCCAAGGTACCATAGACCAGCAACATATTTGTGCCCATGGACTCCAAATCTTTTTTCCTGGAAACTTGCTGGGGACAGGCAGGTAATAACTTGCAGATCAGCACTGTCCATGAACTACTCCCTTAAGTAGCATTGTTCTGAGGTATCTTAGAGTATAAAGGTGTTAGAGTATCTGAGGCTAAATTCAATTGTTAGTTCCAACTAAACTAGACCAACAGAATCAGTGGGAATTTGGTAAGTAAACATTTGTGCAAGTACCATACCTTTTGACATTTGTCAGATGAAAAGTGGGATCCATGTCACCAAACAACTTCAGAATGTGGTCAAATGAGCAAAAGTCATTAATGAGGAAGAACACACAAGCTAGGACAAGCTGCAGCAGTTTGCTTTTGCCTCAGCCTACTGGAAGAGCAAAATTCTGCCCCCTCTACTCCTTTCTTCTCCCCCACTCTGAGTTCAGCGTAAACTACTTTTGCCCCTTGAATACAGTTTCCAGCAATGGAAGCAAGTTCAGGAGAAAGATGGAAAGAGAGAGAAAAACTGGGGCACTTTAAAAACAGCTGAAAAAGTAGAACCACAGATGATTAATCAGGATTGTCCCTGCCAAATTGGTACAGTTGGAAGGTATGGACATTTATTAATTCCATGGATCTACTCCAGTTGGGACTTGGAAGTAGATTTGGTCCAGAATGTGATTAAGGATGTAATAAATGTCTTGCTCGATCACACTAATTAAATTAGGCTATCATTTCAAGTAGTGCCTCCCAGATGCTTCTAAAATGGGTAGGGAAAACAAACAGATCCAGACTCCAGTCTTCAGCTCTGAGCACCTGCCACAGGCTGCTCCAGCCCTCCAAAATAAAACCAGAAGATGGTGGAAGTCCATTTCCGATTTTGTAAACCAGGGCTTTCCAAACGGTGCGTTGTGACACGTTAGCGTGTCACCTGAAGTGTGTAGGTGTGTCACCTTCCCGGGCTGAGAAAGACCCCCACCCACCCGAGCCTCTCCCACTGCTGCTGCAGCAGCAGGCCAGGATCAGGTAGGGGAGCTGCCTTTCCCACTGCTGCCTCCCTCACTGGGGTCTTTCCTCAGTGAGGACAATGGCAGCGAGCCATGATGGGGTGCGGGGGCTGCCTTTCCTGCTGCTGCCACCTTGCCAGGGTCTTTCTTTGGCAAGGGCAATGGCGGCGAGCCAGGATCGGGTGTGGGGGCTGCCTTTCCCACTGTTTCCGGTTTGCTAGTAAAACTGAATTACTGCGCTGCGAAATTATACATGTCCAAAAAGTGTGCCACCAACATGAAAAGTTTGGAAAGCTCTGTTGTAAACACTCCTGGGAATGCAGTAGCATATCTAGGCTCAACAACACCTAGGGCAAGCATGGAAGTTTCGCCCCTAGGTACTGCTGCTGCCGCCGCCGCTCCTGCAACAGGCCAGGAAGGCTCTCAATGGGGGGAGGCAGCGAGCCAGGCCTGGGCAGGAGGGGGGTTGGCTTTTTGCACCCCCTGGCACAGGTATCCAGACCATGTGCCCCAGTTGCCCCACCCTAGATACACCTCTGTGAGGACGGTAAAACAAGATTTAGTAAGGCAAAATTACCGCTCCTCAAGACATCTAGAGCTATAGGATTCCTATCTTTTCTCCAGAAGCTCAGAAGCAGGACAGGGAGGCGATAGCTTCCTCCTGTTGTTTCTTCCTCAGAATCTGGTATTCTGACTTTGTACATCAAAGGATCCAATGTGGACTTCAACTGGGGGAACTAGCAGAATCCATTCGGATCAGGAAGCAGCATGCATTTTGATCATGATGGTAATGCAGAAGACAAGATTTGGGGCTGTTGATAGTCCTGTTTTTGGGAATTAAGGGAGGATCCCCTTCCAAGTATTCCTAGATTATAACCCCTATCATCCATCACTGTTGGTCCTGCTAGCTTGCACTAATGGGAGTTGCAGTCAAGAACATGTGCAGGGCCACATACCACCCATTCCTGAATGAAAGCCTGCTCTAGATATTTAGACTGTGGTGTCATTTTCGCTGAAAAACTTCACAAATGAGATATAAAAATCTCACGGTGTGGACTAATTGCATCGCATACAAAAACCTCCATGCCAGTACCAGTGATCCACAGAAAGGCACTGTGTTCTGCAGCAAGGGATTGCTCAACACTGCTGATTCACATGGTGAGCCTTTGCAGATAGCATGGCAGCTCAGTGCAGTCATGGAAACATTTTGGGCAACAGTCATGCCACTGCTAAAAAGTAGGAAGCAGCTCTCTAACTGACACTCCTCCCCACTCCTCCTTAGCATAGGAAATAACAGGCTCAGTGAATAAGAACTGAGGTGTCTCATGCGAAGCAGACGGTCTTTGCTGTTGTGTTTATTTAATGAAACAGAACTTATTCATTCCTATTACCTCAGTGAACAACATATCTCCCACCCCGCTTTTCCTAAACCAATTTCTTAATGTAACTTTCTCTGTCTTGGCCTCTCTTTTCTTCTGTTTTTCACCTAGCCTCCCTATCATGCCATCTTTTTTTAGCTTATTTCATTATGCTGCTGTGGGGAAGTTAATTCAAACAAGCAGGTCTGCACTTACTTTGTTTAAAGGCAGTGTGGTTTGTGGTCATTCTGATCTTGGAGAATACCACATTCATGGGACAAGTGCTGAGGACGCGGCGGCCCCGTGCCTTACAAGTTCTGCCCTGGCCCGACAGTTAATTTGTTCCAATTGACTGTCACCGCTGTGCACTGTCATTGTAAATTTCATCAGAATAGAAGCACCAGGCTTTGTCCAAAATAGCACTGTTGACTTCAATAGGCTGGATTTGGAGCAATAGATTTGAGACTCTCAAAGCATAAACTAGTCCCTTTCCACTGAGGTTTCTGAACATATGGTATTAATTTTGACTCTGATTTCACGGTAGCTTGTGAAGCCCACAAAACTGGCTCCCAATTAGTAAATGCTAGCAATATATAGATATATATGTAGTGTTTGTCCTTTAAAAATTCACAACATCAAAAAGCCAATGCAACACTGGAAAGGATTACACTTATGTTAGATAATGACACATCACTTTATGGATATCATACTATGGCAAATTACACAACAATCTGCCAAAATACAGTCCTTAACAGGAGAACTAGTGGTGTATAGCCTTATAAAATTTCATTATACTAATGAAGAACTAAATAAAACACATACGGCAGTAGAAGTTCCCATTAGAGAGAGGCTGTCTAGTTGCTAATGGCTACTTTTTTGAACAATGTGGTTGTCTGACACTGGCTATGAGTCCAAATCTGACCAGGCCAGGAGAGGAATAATCCAGGCTTACCATTACTGGTATGGTGATGAGAGAAAGATCATCAATAGCAAGCAATAGCCAGAACTGAGAAAAGTTACCTTTTGGGACCAGAATTCCCAGAATCTTCCAGTTGGTATGGCCAGTGGCTTTGGTAGCTGTGGAATTCTAGGAGTTTTTGTGTATGAAAACGTATGTTTTCCAAGTTCTGGTTACAAACAATGTCAGGTCTAGGAGCCTGAAGAGGTATACTGCAGCCTTGAGCTGACTAACAATAGCCAATATCCCCAATGGCATCTCATTGTAGATCCCAGCTATACTCAGCTAGAAATCATGAAAGGGCAATGAGATGGGGGATCCTTTGCTAGGGTTGCCAGAGTGAAAACTGGAGAGGGATCCTGTACTTTTAAAGGTGATATAGAAGAGGACGTTTCAGCTGGTATTGCTTATTACCACCTGCTGACTGAGCAATCTCTCCAGTTTTCATTCTGGCAACTCTACTTCTGTTCAGACTCATTAAACAGAAACACCTTCTAGGCCATCAAGCCTTTTCAGGACAACTCCTCTCTTTGTAATAATGGTATTTTAAGATGTATGAGGAATTATCATCAGCTGAGCAATACTTAAAGATGAGAAATATGAAGATTTTGATTCTGTTAGAGTTAGGGGAAGTCCAGATGAGTGGTGTACTTTGCTTTACGGTACATTTGAGTTTGTGACAGTACATCTGATATTTTGTCAAAACATCAAAATAGACTCTTCTATATTTTCCCAATGTTCAGTTTCTCTTTTACTGCTTTCTGAGAAAATCCCATTAAAACACAAGGAAACAGCAGGACAATTTCCATAGGTGCAGATTATATATCCCTGGTGGCTGGTTAAAGAATGTAGTGATTGATCTGGCCATTTCCTTCTCTATTACCTGTCTGTACATAATTCCAGAAATCAACTCTGTCTCTTTAGAATTATAGATTCATAGAGCTGGAAAGGAGTGCAAGATCCAACACTCATCCAGTCTTCTACCATTGAGCAATACACAAATAAAGCACTCCCAAGAGTTGGCCAACCAAACTCTGATTAAAAATCTGCAAAGAAGGAGAGTACCCCACTGTCTGAGGCAATATATTTCACCATTGAACAACTATTACAATAAACTTCATCTTAATGTGTAGATGGAATCTCTTTTCTTGTAATTTGAAGGTTCATGTTCTTGTCCCTGGAGCAACAGAAAACAAGCTTACTCCTTCCTCCGCATGAAGTCCCTTAAGACGTTTAAAGATGGCTATCATATCACCTTTCAGTCTTCTCTTCACCAAGCTAAATATACACAGCTTCCTAAGTCATTTCTCATAAGCTTGGGTGTCCAGAGCTTTGATCAACTTGTTCTTCTTCTTCTGGACACATTCCTGCTCATCAATACCCTTCTTGGACTCTTCTCCTTCCTGAAACCCATATCTTTCTCTCTATTTCTTTTCTCCCACCCTAAATGTCAGCAGTAGGAAGAGGGTCATGTTTGGTAATGCAGTAGGGAGGGACATATTTAACCCTTATCTCACAGCCCATGATCTCAAGTGCAAAATTTGGGGCTGGGGGTTTCCCAATTGGCTACAGAATGTTTTTTTGGATTCCAAATAGAAGCGGAGTTGCTACTCAAGAGTTGCAGGTTGAAGCAGAAATACAATGATTGCCTGCTGCTGATCTATGTCTGGAGGTAATCCAGTCTTAATTAATTCCACTTTTCTACTTACATAGAAATTGTTAGAGCTGAAATTCTCTTGATTCTGAGCAAAAAAAAATATGCAAAACATTCTCTTTCCTTTCTGTAAGGAAAGAGGGGTATGGTTCCAATTTTTTAATTCTTTTAAAGCAAGCACAGTCACTGCTAGCAAGTATTAATTTCCTGGACCACACTTCGGCTGTTTCTGAAACTAGTTTTCAATAATAAAAAAAAAAAATGCTATTTGATCAATGTTGGGATGTGTGTGTGTGGACTTGTGCCATATTTGAGGAAAAGATCAGCCCTACTGCATGATTTCCTTCTGCCAAGCAGCCAAACACTTCATCAGATTTGGAAATCCCTTATCAAAAATAATGAAGTGCAGGTTTTTGGGATTCTTGAAGTGTTGGGTGTGGCTGAAGACGATGATTAGAGTGAGGAGGACCAACTTTGGAGAGAAGGAATCAGAAAAAGGGATTAAAAATGAAAGCGTCATCCTACTCTAATCATATCAGGTTATATTGATGGAGAGAAAAGCAGACTTGGATTAACATGCCCTGTCTTTTCTGTCTGTTTTTAAACTATTATATTTTGTTCAGTTGTGTTCAACTGTGTTATGAACTTTTCTTGTCTTGATTATATTTTAGCGTGTATAGATTCCTTCACACTTCATACACTGCACTGGTATCATGTGAATAATAGGTGGTTAAGAGATATTTAGAACACAATAGAATAATACACTAAGTTAGGGGTCCTACGGAGCTGATAAGGATGGTCGACCTCTGGTTATAGCATCAATTGAACTTCAGAATGCTTATGACACTTGCCATGACTCAGATTAAGTAGAACAGTAAACATGTCTGTTAAAAATAATATATTTTAAATATGGACATTCCTTCTAGTCCCACCATGTGTTTGTGGCATGAGAACAGAAGAAGAAGGGGGCTAAGGTTTAGAGTGAGAGTGGGCAAATTCAGAAACTGGGTGTAGGTCCAACTCTCCAGACGTCCCAATCCAACCTTCTGGGCTTCCCCATGACACAACTGTTTGCTATGCTGCCTGTTAAAATAATATATGGACATTACTCATATGCACGCACACACGCACACACACACACACACACACACTTCTCCATTTGTTCTACTCTAGCACCAGAATCTTTTATTCAAATAGTATTGTCATGTTTATGCACCACTGATAGCAGTGTGTGGCTGGATAGCAGTACATGCAAAAGGGATCTAGAGTCTTAATAGATCACAAGCTGAACACAAGTCAGCAGTGTGACGCGGCAGCCAAGAAAGCCAAAGCAATTCTTGGCTGCATCAATAGGAGTATGGTGTCTAGATCAAGGGAGGTACTAGTACCACTCTACTCTGCTTTGGTTAGACCTCATCTTGAATACTGTGTCCAGTTCTGGGCACCCCAATTCAAGAAGAACCTGGTCAAGCTGGAGCAAGTCCAGAGGAGGGTGACCAAAATGGTGAGGGGCCTGGAAGCCATGCCCTATGAGGATAGATTTAGATTGCTGGGTATGTTTAGTCTGCAGAAGAGAAGGTTAAGAGGGGACATGATAGCCATGTTTAAATATCTGAAGGGATGCCATATAGAGAAGGGAGAGGGCTTGTTTACCGCTGCTCCAGAGACTAGGACAAGGAGCAATGGATTCAAGCTGCAGGAAAGGAGATTCCATCTGAACCTCAGGAAGAACTTCCTGATGGTCAGGGCTGTCTGGGAGTGGAATATGCTGCCTTGGAGTGTGGTGGAATCTCCTTCTTTGGAGGTTTTTAAGCAGAGGCTGGATGGCCATCTGTCGGGAGTGCTTTGAGGGTGTTCCTGCATGGCAGAGGGTTGGACTGGATGGCCTGTGTGGTCTCTTCCAACTCTACATTTCTATGATTCTACGATTCTGTGATTTAAATGAGTTTTTAACATTAACTTATCCACTAGGGGCCCCTTCACACTACACAACCATGTGATTCCACATTAACTGCTCTGGATGCATCCTGTAGAATCTTGGGATCTGTATTTCAGTGAGGCTCTCTGGTTGTGAATTCTAACTATCCCTCCCTAAACTGCAGATCCCAGGATCCCATAGGATGGAACCATGGGCATTAAAATAGAATCATAGTGCTGTAATTGTGTAGTATGACATTCTCCTTAATGAAAATGCAGCTGCTATAGTGACACAGAATGAAGGTAGCAAACAGTTTTAGTGCTGTACATGGAACAGACTGAGCAATGCAGAAGACAGACCTGAACTGGCCCACTTAGAATCGAAGCCGCAAGCACCATATTGTCTGAGCAGCAAGATATCTAGATTTCTTATCCTTTGCCTCTCTAACCATATGTAAATTGTTCCCAGTCCCATCCCCTCAGATTATCAACATTCATTTTATAAATGCCTAGGAACTTCTATAATTCTCCATGGCCATATTGCTGGAAGAATTATCCTTTGAAGATTTATCACTCCTGGGCCAACAAGCTGAAGCAGCATCTCAACAATCTCTCAGAAAGACATTACCAATCCCACCCAATGCTCACACAACAAATAAATTAAAAGACATTCAGTAAGGTGAGCATGTACCCAAACCACTATCCACATATTTCTTTGTATCATGCAGAGTTCTTGGGGAGGATTCATTGCCACAACATATCTTCAACGCCTTGAATAAGGTGGAAAACTAGTTGTTAAACCTTTTAAAGTTCCATCAATAACTGATAAGGTAAATTTATGTAAATTTATGTTCCAAATGTTCTTAAACACTGCTACAGGCTAGGGGGGAAATGAAAATGAATGGATAACTTCATGGCCTCACAAGTGTGTTTTATGAAGCTTCAAGTGATTGGCCACTGCTAAAGAACTGTGAATTTTTCAGCTCACAATACAGGTGAGGAAAATAGGTTGTTGCGACAGGTATGTATGCAAAGGTATATAAGACTTTCTGTGCTGCGTTCCTAGATCATAAAACCTAGGAAAAGAGAAGGTGTTCTGTATGAAACCATTAGCCATGGAAACCAAAGAGTAAGTCATGGGAGGTTTTCATTTTGAATCTCTATCATTACTGATCCCCTATTTAAATCAGAGAAAATTGCTATTTAGGGACTCTTGGCCCAGCCATTCATGTGAGGGAAGAGAGAAACTGATATCTGTACAAACGTCTGGTGGATCTACTCAGGGTTTTAGTCTGAACTTTAAAGTTGCTATCCATGGTGCTAGACTGTGTTCTGCAAACAGAAAAATCACTCCTTTCTCAGTGATTATCACACAATTCTCCAACTTTCTGGACCCAAATTGTTTTGTTTATTAACTCAAAGTATGTTGGGATGATTTTTTTTCAAGGTGCCTGAGGTATTTCAGTCCCTTCTCTTAGTTATGGGAAAAGAACGTGAAGTCCTGCAGCTTTCCTCTCTTTATATATACAATGCCATTTCACTTTTTCTGCTTCCCTTCTGCTCCACCTCCTAATTGCAGAACATGATCTATTTTCTTGGGTAACTTATGCTGAGTTCATGCTCCTATTTATTTATTTATTGACTATTTCTGTGCATTCCAAGACTTATAATAATAAAAAGCAAACATACAGCATCATTTTACCTACTTTTGAGCACCACAAATTGCCATTTGCTGCCAGTTTGGAAGAAAATAGCTACAGTGAGATACACTTAAAATAAAGCCACATCCAGAAAATGTAAGCCAAACCAACAAAAATTCAAGAGCAGCAGTATGTGTGATTTTAAAAAAGAACTTAATTAAATTAAAAGCCAGGTAAAACCGACCAGTTTTCAGAGCCTGACAAGGCAGCTCTATCCCTCTGCATCTCTCTTGGGAGGGAAATCCATAAGATTCCTTGTGCTACAAGATACATACATCTACTGGCCCTAAGTAAAAGCAGCACAAAATAACCAAAGTTATTAGTACAGCAAAGTAGTTACTGCAGCTTTCTCATGTTCTCTCTGAAGCTCTCTCACTTCCCTTTTCTGTTTCCTCAGCCTCTGATTCACTGGAAGATGAAATATTTTAAGCCTCTGAAAGCTGTCTCTTTCCTTTCACTAGATAGGGGAATCATTAAAAAAAAAACCTCTCAGAAGTATGATTGTGTCACTGGCATCCAAAATACAGCTGGATTGCACAGGAGAACATTGTGAAATCTTGCTCATAGCATTTTGATTTAAAAAGACTCGGCAGCATTAAAGAGAGAGCTTCTCCAGTTCTTCTGCACCTTTCAATTAGCCTCTGAGTATTGCCATGCCCCTGGAATGTTTTGACTGCATTGAACGGGAATGTTTCCTTGGCATCAGAGTTTCTTTGAAAATGCTTGGTTTCACCTGGGCATACTTTCATGCATATCCTAAGAGAAAACAGGATTGTCTGGCTTTCTGACAGGCTTCGAAGCAGTAGCAGCTGGTGGCTTCCATGTCATGATGGTGGAGAATCCACCCTGGGTTTTTGGTTTGAACTTTAAAGGAATTAGCCAAGGCACTGAACCTATTTGGGGAGATATGTTTCAGTCTACTAGATAGCCATGTTAGTCTCTTGCAGCATAAAAGAGAAGAAGGAAAGTGGGGAGAGAAAAAGAAATGTGGCTTTTTATTTTCCCATGAGCTTATATGCATATAAACCCATTTCTTTGGAGGCAGTATTGAGTGCCCAAAAACAGATTTAGCACCCACTGATGTGACAGCCACAAGCTGGTGCTGCTCCTTTTAACAGTTTTGTTGACTGCATAGGCAAGATTTTGCCTCAGCTCTTACATTTTTGCATGTATTTGGGGATTTATAGTGTTACTGATGTTTTTAATCAAGACTGTGTAAACACTCAAACTGTTGGTCAGAGCAATCTTATATTGCATCCACCCTAGATATGCTATCACTACACCATTGCAACAGCCATCATATCCAAAAATATGATCAGACAAGGACAGGAAGGGGAAACATAGTGTAAAGAGAGGGGACTTGCAAAAATAAAGCCAGAGCAGGGTACAGATTTGAGCACTGGGTTTGATTTTCCACTCAGCCAACCCACTGGGTAACCTTAGCCACATCACACACTATCACCCCCAGGAAACCTGATGAAAGGGTCACCTTAGGGTCACCATAAGTCAGAAACAACTTGAATGCACACAACTACAACAAACCTACAAAAATAGCTGCCTCCCCAGTGACTTCATCAATACCATTAATGCCCACTGGTCATAGGATGGGGGTAGAGGGAATTTGCCCATACTACTCAGAAATGGAGGAAGCCAGTCAACATTGACTGATCTAGGGGTGTGATCACAACAATGCTACACCCCAAGAGAGGCAACAGGCAACACTCACCCCCACCCATCAGTCACTTCACAGTGCTCTCAACAAGAGGGCTTTGATAGCTTAGATACCAGATGCACAGCAATTAAGAGACCTAGACAGCCTTGAAGGAAACAGTTTGAAATTTCAGTTTTTCCCCCTGCCTCCAACTCCATAGAGGTTTCATTACCAAGCATTTATCAGGGTGCTACATACAGCTCCTAATCAGGATTCAACCTGCCAGGTCAGGTATTGAACCGGTTGTCTTCATTCAAATGCATAATTCACATTTCTGTCTAACAGGCTCTCTTTTTCTCTCTCTGTTTCACACGCGCACACACATGCACACACAAATAGATATGACTATCTGTATATATAAGCCCGCATTATTTCCCTGGCATTATCTCATGCATATTAATAACTGATAGCATGATATGCCTTTCACATAATCCTCCTAATCAAGTTGGGCAGATGCTTATGTGGTATCTGGATGAGCAGGAAGTTAGCACATCAAATGTAATTGGGTTTGAATAAAATGATTTTTTCTTCTTATTATATTCAGCAATGATGCAAAGGTTCAGAGAATGTTGGGTATTTTTTAAGGGGTAAATTAAAACTGAAATTTTCCAAGGAAACACTTATGTTTACTTGATTGTGTGTGTGTGTGTGCATGTGTTTTACTCAAATATGAATTTATTCTTCTAGGATTGTAATCCTATAACCATTCTTTAAGGAACTGACTCCCTTTAAACTCAGTGGGGCTTACTTGGCCAAGTTCTGACAGTCTCCGTCTGTGTCAACCGAATCAGGACTTCCTCCCCCTATCCTTCCCACTGCAACCCTCTGGAGCATCCAAAACCTGCTCCTGGGGGTTTTCCATCCCTCTAGAGCAGCTTTTTAGGGGAACAGGAGAGAGTGGGGATCGCTAGATCCAGCAGAAAGACTCTGCTGAATCCTGGAACCTATTCACACTAAACAAATATACTGCTATTTTACACTTCAACTGCCATGGTAGCATCCTGTGGAATTGTGGAGTTTATAGTTTAGGAAGTCATTAAATTCTATGGCTGACAATTCTAGATGCCCCTCCCTATACCGCCAATCCCAAGATTCCATTCCAGATATCATGGTAGTCAAAGTGAGATATAGTGCTATAATTGTGTAGTCTGAAAGGGCCTGTGGCCACTGATTCTTTTTCTCCACCTGTTTCCTTGCCAGTGAGGGAACCCCTTCATATTTTTTGGCTTAAAATTTTAAGATCATTGCCTAATTTCCCTAGCATTCAACAATACATTGAAAAGGAATAGAAATCAAAGTGTTATTAAAACAAATGCTAAAAACTTGCAGAGCAGTGACATCATGGTAAAGAGGGAGGGTAAGGAAATAATTTGCTGCAACAGACAATAAACAATGAAATGACACAATGGATTTGCAAGAGAAAACAGTGGAACCATCAATATCCAGAATATATCTTCATGACCTGATAGCACAGAGATTTCAAAGCACTGGACCAGTCATTCCGAATCCAGTGTTGCCATAACTGTTAACTTTAATTCCCAGAAGCCCCAACCTGTGTGCTCAATGGTAAGAGGTTTGTGGCACTAAAGTCAACCAGTATAGGGAGACTTGGCAGCCACCATGCTGGATGAATTTCATGCTCAGGTCTTTAGCTGATCAAAACACATTTTTTGTCTAGGCCATTTTCTGGAAAGCAGAGACAGCTTTAACATGAGAAAGTATAGTCCATAGCAATATTACTAGAGTACTAGATATGAAAAACTTCCCAATCCCAGCTCAGTTTCAATGCCTAGACTTTTGCTGGTCAATGTCTACATTGGAAAAGACCAGAAACAGCAGGCTTGACTGTTTTTCCCAAGCCAGGGGGGCCAAGAAGAGAAGTCTATGGCCCTTTCCACACCTTATTTTCTTCCTGCGCTGGGGTGCAGGGATCACACGAGCAGCCTCCATCGAGAGGCTCTCACGTCTGGGGTCCTTCGGCTCCACACAAGCTGCCTGCTTGCGCGAGAGCTGCGCCTCTTCCTTCTGTAGAGTTTCCCAGGCTGGGAGTTTCCCAGGCTGTGCTGGGGCAGGAAACGCAACCAGCGTGGATCCAGAGGCTCCGCATGCCAAGTAAGTGCGCGTGGGGCCCAGGAGCAATGCACGATCACGCACCATTTTCAGCTTCTAGCCAAAAATAAAAAGGTGCACGATCAATGTCTGCCCTACCCTGGAGCGTCATGCAATTGTGAGTGCAGTGTGCAGATCGCTCCTCACAATTGCACAATGCTCCAGGGGCCCTTTCGCATGGAAAATGCCGTACGAAATGTGTAAGACCTTCCTGGTAGTAATTGCACCTGATTGGTCAGGGAGACTTGGGTCTTACAAAGAAGTAGGCAAATGGCAGCAATCTATAGGAACCTGTGATCCAGGGCTCTCTGAGAAATATACAAGAGAGAGTCAAGGTACAGGGGCTAGTAATTGTGAGAGAGGATGTGAAAGAGATTCCGCTGAAGCACAAGAAACCACAGAACCACCTGACACACAAGGAGCCACTGTCACAATCCAAAGCAGCATGTTCTAGCGCAGTGGTTCTTAACCTGTGGGGCTTCTGGAAGCTGAAGTCCAAAAACATCTGGGGACCCACAGGTTGAGAACCACTGTTCTAGCATGAGGGAACTAGAGTATACTAGAATATACGGCAAGAATCAACAAAATGGTGACAGGGAATCTCACTGGGAGGACAGAACATGTTCAAGGAGGGTCCGGAGACAATTTCATGGTGCAGTATTACATTAGAATATTGTTTTCTCTGTATGCTGCTCCCTTTTTCATACATAATGCCTATGAAGCCAACCAGAAACATAGCATGTGAAGAAAAAGAACATTTTTGACAGATGCATTCCTAGCAGAGGTCTGTTCACAGAACAAGGTCCATCCTGATCACAGCCAAGCATATAGTCACCTTCGGCTCCCAGCAGCTCCTCCTCCTGCTGCCTCAAGTTGAACGCAAATAATGCTGGTGGCCTGTAATTATGTTTTACAGGCCTGCCAGGTTGCAACGATATGATGAGCTCTAATTGTAGAAGAGCATTTAGGGAGACTTGTAATTGTGCAGTCATTAATCCAGTTAAACACACCACCATTTCTTTTCAGCTGTGCTGTGTCAGTTGGCAGCATCCCAGCTGTGACACAGCGGAAGGATTAAGCTGGCAATTAGCGATCAGCACGTACCAGACAATGCTTGCTCGTTCCCACAAATGAGCCACTCTAGGTTTCTTGGATCCAGAAACAGGGCATCCCTGACTATGGGACTTCAAGAGACATCTCCACCCAAATAGAGCTACACACACACACACACACTTTCCAATTTCAACAAAAATATTTTCATTTAGATTTGTATGAATATTTGCTTCAAACACATATGTTACAAACATTACATTGCTGAAAATTTGTTTTGGCATATTAACTAAATCGGAAGCACACACTGTTATGTTCACTGCAGGACTATGCAATTAGCTAATGAGGGAACATGCAAATATAATACAAGAGTAGTGTGAGCTATGTGTTCTAGTACAGTAGCTAACAGAGCAATCCTGTATCTGTCTCCTCAGGGAAGAATGTCTCATTTTTTATTTTTATTTTTTTAAAGAAAGAATTTTCTTAGATTGCAGCTTAAGAAACTGACCTGAAAACTGTGAGGTCCAAGGTTCAGATCTTATTGTTGGGGCCATGAACTCATTAGATGACCTCAAACAAGCCACTGGACTCCAACCCTGCTTCCACTGCAGTATTGGAATAGTAATACATACCTGTTTTCCTGGATTATTGTAAGGTAATATGTATGGAGTACTTATTTTTGCTCTTATCAGCCAGGACAGATTTTTTAAAAAAGAAAATCAGTATATAGTCTGTGCTCTACATTTCATTTTCACAGATTTGATTATTTGCGAGTTTCTTCAACCCCCGCCCCCACAAGACTCCTTTCCAGGGCAACCCTCCCTCTCAACGGCTCTGATTAGGCCACCCGGCCCATTAAAAACCCTTCTCTGTCATCCTCCTCCACTTTCACCAGCCTCTGCCTGGCCAGCTAAGGACAGATCACAATCTGATTTCTCAACACTACAAACCCTCTCCCAACACCCCACGCGCACCTAAAGAAGGAGATGATTGAGAAGAGGAAGTATAGGGCCACCATGCTGAACCACTTCCTTTCCCACTCCTTTCTCTGACCAGATTTTGACCCTGGGTGCCCACTCTCCCTACCGTGCCTCAGCATTCTTCTGCGCATTTTGATATTTGCAATTTTTCCACTTTTTGGGGAGTCCTGTGCCCCTCAGCCTAGCAAACGTGAAGGGTAGACTGCATCCCATTCAGAGTCTAGGAAAATGGACCTGATGGTCCATTTCACAAATTTCAGTTCACTTTAAAAGTTTGGCTTTAATTTTTCAGGCTTATGGCCTGTGGCCCTTACACAAACAAAACTGAGATGAATAAACAGTTGAAATCCTGGTTTAAAAACCTCTCTTTTTTTTCCCCCATTATGTGCTTCACCATTTGGTAATAATGTGACAATGGGTGTCTTATTTACCAGCTTCAGAGAATTTCTGTTTAAAGTAGAATGGAAAAATATTTTGTACCACGTTGTTTTATTCATGAAATCTGTTGAACTGAATGGATTGCTTTAGTTTTCACAATCAAGTTTAAAATCTCTTTGGCTGATTTTTTCATAGGTATGCAGCTGTTAAAGTCGCAGAAGATGAACATGGCAAGAAAAGACGGAACAAACCAGAGATGGGAGTTGAATTCAGACTGGTGAATTATGGACTTTTCCGCACTACACCATTACAGTGCTATTATTCCACTTTCAACATCCTGTGGAATCCTGGGGTTTGCAGTTCAGGGAGGGGCATTTAGAATTCTCAACCAGAAAGCTCTTGGGCCTCAGTCAACGACAAACCCCAGAATTCCACAGGAGGTTGAAAGTGGAATAGTAGCACTATAACTGTTAGTGTGGAAAGGCCCGATGATTCAAATGGCCTTATCCACACCTGCCAAGGAGTATGTGTGAATTCAGAACAGAATTATACATCAGATTTTACATTTCTATGTATATTTTGCAGTTTTCAGCTGAAGAAGCATACCAATATATATTAAAATCATTTAAAATGTTATTTTAAACTAAGATAACACACATCCGTAAGTATATTTATTAAAGTGGAAATAAGATGAAATGGACTTATGAATGGATTGAGGATGCAATGATCCATCCTTCCTAGAATGGACTATAGGGAAAGGCTTTTGCCCAGTTCTCTCTCAGACCATTTGTCCTGCAAGTTTTACAACTTGTCAACACAGAGATACATTTCTTGTACTTTCTCCTCTCTCAAACAGTGGAGCCAAGGAAAACCTTCTAGCTCAGTACATTTTGATTTATTAATTTATTACATATATAAAGGCCAACATCACAATCATTTACCTTCATCCTGCATATTAGAAACAGACTCTGAAAAGCCATATAGACTGGGAGAGGATTCCCTTGGGAGTGGAAAACTAGGAATATAAAACCTTCATGTAAACAAATTGGAATTATTAGCTGCCTTGAAGGTCCTTTCTGCAGGCAGGTTTGTGCCCTTAAAACTGATTATCTAATGCTTTCAGATAATAAAAGTTGTGGTGCTTGCGTAATCAAGAAAAGATGGAAAAAGATCAACTCAGATGTCAAACCTGGCCCAAAACATTTGGTTTCAGAATGCTGCAAGCAAGTTGCTGGCACTCGGCTTCACATCCTGGAAGGAGGGAATGCCTTGGCACGGCATGTTTGCGGAGGATTCCATTCATGAGAGCCAACCACACATAGAGTCTTTTTCTTCCCGTCGTTTTACTGTTTGCCATTTGCCTCCCAAACAAATTAAATAGCAGAAAACAGAATGTGGCAGGATGAGAGGACTGACATATGTTATGCAGATGACTCATGAGTTCAAAGGGCAATGAGGCCTCCCATGTTCAACTATTAACACAGAGAGGAGACAATTGCTTTCAGATTTGGTCAGTTTTATGGTACACTACAATATGTACTGATACTAAGGCTTGAAGAGTAGGGCAAGGGTTGTTTGGGCACTTGCAAAGAGTCTAAGAACGAAGGGCAGCTCCTCTCATTCTCCACCAATTCTTCCTTTGGGCTCTCCACACCACAGACCTTGCAACCATGTTATATTTTCTATGGGCTGGTCTCCTGCGTATGACATATCCTGGCACTTCTTTGTGGCAGATGAAACAGAAGCCATCCTGATTACTTTAAACTGCTGCAACTGCTAAAACTATTCTGTGTAGACATTTACCATATCCATGGTATCAAGACTTTTTTTCCTCTGCACTTCTTATTTGTAATTATATTTTTTTTAAAAAAGATTGGTTCATCATAACAAGGAATACCTACTCACTCTCTTGTCTATCTGGAAGGAGCTACATTGGGGAAGACTGTCCCATTCCTTTCATAGAAATGATTATCTTATTCCTAGCGTTGTTTTCAGGGTTTGGAAGGTTAATTCATGAAAAAAAGATATTCCATTTCCAAGCCCAAAGAATAATTAATTGCCATTATAAGCAGCTATTTTCAAAGGTAATTTTGTCTTTCCAGTTCCTCAAAGACAACAAAAAGTTATGTCTAGTTATTTTTTTAAAAAAAGAAAAATCTGAATACTAAAAACTGTTGGCCTCTGATATAAAACACATTCTCCGCTTGTCCACTTCATCATCACCTCAAAACCCAGAACACAGCAGAAGGCAAAGCCTGGGCCAGCACTTCAATAATATGATATTTCTCCTCCCCTTTCGGTAAAGCAACAGCTCATAACTATAACAGTAACCCCCCAAAAAAGAAAAAATAGCATAGTGTAGTGGTTTGACTGTTGGATTAGGACTCTGGGAGACCAGTGTTTGAATCCCCACTCCAAGAGTTTTTTAAGAAGAAGAAGAAGAAGAAATATAAGTAGATGATGATGATGATGATTTCTGTTGCTTCAGTCATGATAAGAGACAAGAAAAAATGAGAGAGTTCCCTAGTGTAAAAAGAAAGGAGGAAGAAACCACATTCTGAATTCAGGAACTGGTTAATATGTGTGAATAATTTGCACTAAGAATGTGTAGCTCCCTTCACTCCACCTAAAAGGAGATTAAAAAAAGATTGATGCAGGGGACAAAATGGGAAATATAATTTTGCCTTTCTCTCCCCACGCCACTGAGTGTCATCTCTAGTAGCATGTGTACAGAGATCATCCCCGCTGTGTGGAAAGTCAGTGACAATTCTCTTATAACTTACAGCAGAAAAGAAATGGAGAATGCCAAGATGAGGACTAGAAATGCTCTCTGGCAGCACTATTTTTGCTAGGAAGGGTAGACGCTTTTGTAGAGTTGCTAGACTGAGAACTGAAGATGGCTCTTGCAACTTTCAAGGTTATATAGAAGAGGAGATTTAAGCAACTGAGGCTTGTTTGATAAGCAACTCCTGCTGCAATTCTCTCCTCTACACAACCATTAAAGGTACAGAAGCCGTCTCCAGTTTTCATCCTGACAAACCTATGTGGTAGTGATGCCAGTTAAATATCCAAAGACAAGGATGCTACCAGCTACAAACCTAATCTTTAAAGAGGAGTGCAATCCTCTCCCAAGCAAATTGAAGCCCACATATCTTTTCTATTGAACCACCCTGGATTGAACTGCAGTTTGTATAAAGTCTTGCTATGTATCATATTGTCACATATTGCGTGGGAAGACTGGAGTCCTATTTTTTTTCCCTTGTTTTTGCTTAAATTCAGTCATCGATATAGGTTTGTGTTCTCCCCCATGACACTATAGGAGGGCAGCAACATGGCCTTCCTAAAAGTAGCTAGCTAAACCTCAGAATCAGCAACTGAAGTACTCCACATAAAACACCCATCCTTCCTTGTGCCCTTTTACACACAGTGTCTCAGCAGCAGCACTCCCATGCCACTCCAAGCTGTACACCTGATCACAAATATATATACACAGATACAGATAGATATAGATATATAGCATCAGTCATGAAGGACAACTGTGCTTTTAATTGAAATATCTCCCCTTTGAAAAACAATAACAACATGCAACAAGAAAGCATAACACTACAGTTTCTGAGGATTATTCAGAGAAAAACCATAAATTATGCCTGCATAGACCCTTCATACATAGGGAGAGACATGTGTATTCGGCACTGGAACAGAGAGTTTCGGTAGTATTTTTTTTTCCCCTTGGAAAACCACAACTAACTGTTCTGGAGCTATTTATTGACTGAGACAATACACTGCAAAGGGAGCAGAAGGAATCTAGACTGCACCAAAGCAAAGGGCATCTTCAGTGCATGACACACTAGATACATACTCATCAGTACTGTGCTGGGCAAAAGTTTACGTCCTATAGTATTATGGGAACAAACTGAGGTAATACCATCAAAGGGAGACTATTAAAAAACAAATTAAGATAAACAAGATTCCCCTCTCCATTTAGTCACGTAACCCTGTCAGCATAGATCTAGGTCTGTGACTCAGAAGAAAAAAATTACTTTATCAGGCACTCTAGATAGCTGGTTGCCATAACAGAAAATCAGCTGTCACCCTTGGCACTAGTTTTGCCTCCATCACAGCTATCGGCTTGAGCAGGTTCAGCATGAGAAGAATTTCTGTTGGGGGAGGAGTTAACTCTGAATTATACAAAGTGGCACTAAAAACATATGCCCTTTTGACCTCTGGTGTGTACACAAAAATCATGTTGTGGCCTTCTCTATCTTCCCCTAGCCTTTCATACTCTCCAACTGTCCCAATTTGGCAGGAGCAGTCACGATTAATCTTTCATCCCACTTTTTCACCAGCTTTTAAAATGTCCCAGTTTCTCTCTCTCCATCCCTTTTGCCCTCAGCTTACTTCAGTTGTTGCAAATAGAGTTCAAACCACAGAGAAGTTTGTACTCAGTTAAATCAGGAGAGGGGACAGGAGAGGAGGAAGCAGAATCTTGCCCTTCCCAGCAGGTTCGTGCAAAGGCAAGTCATCACAGCCTCTTCTAACTTATTTGTTCTTCCTCATCAATAACTTTTCTCATTTTGACCACACTCTGGTGTTGCTTGAGCACATGTGTCCTGGTTTTCATCAGTGAAATGTTGGAGGGTTTGTTTCTCTACTTTTTTTCTCTGTTGAGGAGGAGACTTCAACCTGCTAGCAGAACTACAGCAGACCCACTGATTTAGGTGTTGAATGGGACGTCAACACAGATATAAATCTCATTGATTCAAAGTGCCTATTCTACTAGGGACTACAATAAGATTAAGCCTAAACATCCATTTTGTTCCTTTAATCTTAATCATCATGATCTGGTTGTGAAATAGCTAGCCATGGTTGAGGCAAGAGCAAGAACCTTAAAGGCTAGCGTAAGGGTAGGCCAGTCTTGAAAAAAATTGAATATAACTAACCAGAGGATAGGCCTATCAGTGTCTATGATGATGGTGATTAAAAATGGAGCCGCCATATCAAAGGCAGTATTCACCTTGTCAGCAAAGGCTGTGAAAAGAGTGTGTTGATATTTTATATTAGCGTAGGCAAATTCCTGAGGGCTGCACAGGCTGCCATAGGCCATTTCCACATATGGCCCTTTCCGCAGCTTACCTTTTTGGGGCACTGGGGTGCAGGGATCGTGTTAGCAGCCTCCAGTGAGAGGCTTTCGCCTCCCCGCTGCTTCAGCTCCTCACAAGCTGCCTGCTCCTGAGCAGGTAGTGCGAGACCTCCGCCTCTTCCTTCCGCAGCACAGCCTGGGAGTTTCCCAGGCTGCACTGGGGCAGGAGGAGTGACCGCCACAGCTCCAGAGGCTCTGCACACACGGCAAGTGCACGTGGGGCCCTGGAGCAATGCGCAATCGCGCTTCGTTTTCGACTGAAAGCTGAAAATGAAAAAGTGCGCGTGCGGCACCTGCCCTACCCTGGAGTGTTGCGCGATTGTGAGTGCGTCGTGCAGATCGCTCCTCACAATCGCGCGACGCTCCAGGCGCCCTTTCGTATGGCAAATGCCATGTGAAAAGGGCTTACACTGTTATAGTGCTATTATTCCACTTTCAACACCCTGTGGAATTCTGGGATTTGTAGTTTACTGAGGCCCAGGAGCAACCTGGCTGAGGATTCTAAATGCCCCTCCCTAACTGCAAATCCCAGAATTTCATAGGATGTTGAAAGTGGAATAAGAGCACTATAACAGCATAGAGCAGAAATGGCAATAAATGCGCTCCAAAAGGAACACCCTGGAATTGTCCAGAGGTCCACTTCTGGTTTTTGAGAAGTTAGTATTATTTTTTAATCTTAAATGGTCCAGCAGTTTAAGCCTAGTAGTTGTCAGAAGAAGTCATTCTCTTAAAAAAGGGGGGGGCAGTCTAAGGAAGTGTGCCAGGAAAAAACACCTCGGGTCTGCCACAATCATGCTTTGCCCAACGCTGTGGCCCTTCATGTAGCAAAAACAGCCCCACCCATGTGTGAGAGAAAGTATTAGCAAGTCTGGGGAAATCCCAAGTGTTGCAGAGCGGCATTCAGGGTTGAAGGGAAGACCCCAAATCTAGAGAAAAGAAAAGAAAAGAAAAGAAAAGAAAAGAAAAGAAAAGAAAAGAAAAGAAAAGAAAAGAAAAGAAAAGAAAAGAAAAGAAACACAAAATCCTGCTATTTGCTGGCAAGGGGGCAGAACAGTAAACTATTAGAGAGAGGGTATGGAATGGAGCAGTCTTGAAAAGGGACATTGAAGAAAAGGAGTCCACACTGAAGTATTTTTGTTGCAGGTTCAATCTGTTATGACTTCACCATGAATTTCCCAGGGTCATCAGGCTGACCAGCACTACATATAGAATAGTAAACAAACTGGTCCTGCAATTTGATACAGCATGCTAATTCTTTTGTTCATGGGATTATAAGGAAATACCATTACTGGCATTTCTTCATAGATTTATTATATAAACAGCCCTAAAGCAGTAAATACTTTTGTACTATGCGTTATAGTTATTGAACTTGACAATACACCAGATGTATTATTGACAATTTGCTCCTTCTTCATAAGCAATAGAGTTTAGTAGTTCAAAATTATTGCTTCTAAACTGTTTCACTGCTACACACAAAGTATTTGGGATCAAGATCTACTTAAAAATACTACTTTGTTTTTAAAAATATTCATCTGAAAAAGTTATCTTTCTTATGATCCCAAAATGTTGCCCACATTTTGTCTCATATAATGAATTAATGGATGAGGTACAAATTCTATCAGTTTATTTGGGACCAGATTTTTCTGCTCACTTAGACCAACTTTTGGCACATATCTGTGTGGGATGTGTTTGGTGTCACATGTGATGTTTGTGTGTGTATGTGTTTATGTATATATCATTTAAGATATGCAGATGACAACAGACTACTAGAAAAAAGTAGCAAAGACTTGGAACAACCACTGAAGAAAGTCAATGAAGGAAGTGCGAAGGGAGGATTACAATTAAACATTAAAAAAACAAAAATAATGACCATAGACAATCTACAAAACTTTAAAGCAGACAATAAAGCCAGTTGAATATTTTCTATACCTTCTCTCAGTCATTAATCAAAATGGAGACTGCAATCAAGAAATCAGAAGAAAACTAGGACTTAGAAGGGTAGCTATGAAGGAACCAGACAAGATCCTGAAGTATCAAGATAAATATCCTAGAATAACAAAGGCCATTCTCGCACTACACTATTATAGTGCTATTATTCCACTTTCAACATTCTATGGAATTCTGGAGTTTGCAGTTTAGGGAGGAGAATTTAGAGGGCTTCAGTAAACTACAAACCCCAGAATTCCACAGGATGTTGACAGTGAAATAATAGCAGTATAACAGAGTAGTGCAGAAATGGCCAAAGTCAGGATTGTCCATGCCACTGTATTTCCAATTTCTATATATGGTGTAAAAGCTGGATAGTGAAGAAGGCTGATAGGAAAAGAATCAACTCATTTGAGATATGATACTGGAGAAGAGTTCTTCAGATACCCTGGACTGCCAAGAAGATAAATAAATGGGTCCTAGAGCAAATCAAGCCTAAACTCTCCCTAGAAGCCAAGATGACTCAACTGAAGCTGTCCTATATTGGACATATCAGGAGAAGACCTAACTCACTAGAAAAAACAATAATGCTTGGCAAGGTAAAAGGAAGAGAGGAAGATCCCATTGCTGATGGATGGACTCAGGCAAGGAATCCACAGCCCTGAGTTTGCAAGACCTAAGAGTGGCTATTCATGACACGGTGGCTTGAAAGTTTCTCATCCACAGGGTCACCATAAGTTGAAGTCAACTTGACAGCAAGTAAGAACAACAATGGCTGCACTGTGTGGGCCTTCCATCTTTTTCTGTGCTTGTAAATATATCACCAGTGTAAAGACGGTATCTGTCTTTAAACTGGCATCGCAAAAATATAGCACTGTCAAGTATCTTGCGTCTGTCTTAAACAGTATCTGTCTTTAAACATTTCAGACCCACAAACAATTGCCTTCTCTAAATCCTTTCAGGAAAAATAGGTATACCACTGGCAACTCAGGCAATTATTCCTGGCAGTTGTATGCAGAAAGGTGGCTATTAATCAGGGATGATAAATGATTAAATCTACAAAAAGTGGTACTGAGAAAACATTTTTACAATTTTCCAGATTACAAATACTCTGTAAACATCCTTTTTAGGAAAATTTTGCTGTCTCCTTCCATTCGTCTGCACTAGAGCTTGTAAAACTTATTTTCGGGCCACAGCTCCCAGAACACCCCATTGAATGTGGCCAGTAGCTATGCTGACTAGAGAATTCTGGGAGCCGTACTTCAAAAAATTAATTTTTACAAACTCTTGTCCAAACAAGAACGTTTATCCCTGCTGAGAATCCACAGGAAATGAAAAACTGATACTTTCACTATAACTAGCCATTCATGTACTACAAATTCTGTGTCTCGGTTTCTAAATGGTGCAGAGTTTGTGAATTTCTAAGCTCCTGGCCTACCAAGCACTTAATAATAAACCCTCCAATTTGGGTTGTCATCCTGCTATCGCAAAAATATAACACTGTCAAGTATTTTGTATCTCAGAAAACATGGCTGGTAGGCTATGGCCAGCTTGATGGATCGCATGTTCCACAGACCTAAGGCAGCTGAATAAGAGCTATTAATAAATCCTAGGTTATTACCAAAATTTTATTTTCCATTTCCTTAATTTTTCTGTCCAAATTTTGTTGATTTCCCTGACCAACCTTCAAAAATAATTCAGTCTTTGAATTTTCAACCTAAAAATTCTGACATTTAAGAATATATAGGTTAAATAAAGGTTTTATTAAATGGTTTAAAGGTATACAATTACTGACATGCTTTTTTGCTTTTGTCAAGACACAGCCTTTGTAATATTCACAGTTAATTAAATATTGAATGGTAACACATCTGTTTTGATAGTACTCTAAAAATTACACCAAGGTGGAAATTTCAGTACAAGCACTATTGAAACAATGACAAATGACAGAACATTTCTGTTTTTGTGTTAAAGTTGCAAATTATCCTTTGTAGAAGTAGAGAAAAAGGTCTGTGTGGTGAAGTGTATCTAATAATGAGTCTACACTCCTGTTTAATAAAAAAAAAATCCCCCAAATTAGCAGTTCCTTTTATTAACATAGTTCTCTTTATACAGTCTAACTTCTAAAACTTTCTCATTTTTATGCTAAAAGAGCAGTGGTATGATAGCAGGTCAGAAAGTTACAGCTGTCTAGAAGAAATAATCACTGGCTATGAAATCAATGTGTTGGCCCCAGTCAAAATAAGTCATGTTTTCAAATTAACTGATGACTCCAAAGGGTTTGAACTCACAGAGTACCAAGCTGCGAAAAGAAGCTCATTTCTCCATAATAAAGTAATGCTACCACACATAGAATCATTTTATTGCCTTTGACAGCTAGCAACCACAATGTGTTTCTAGGAGCTTGAAAATAAACATTTTCAGCATCATATAACCATATTGTGGAATTTCTGTCCACCGTTACCTCATATGTGTATTCTGCCACTTCTCCACTTTAGCAGCTACAAGTGCAGACTGTCCACTTTGCAGTGACATCGCCAAAGGAAAATCCATTATATAAATATATCAGAGGCCCTTTCTGCATGGCATTTGCCATGCAAAAGAATACCTGGATCATCGCGCGATTGTGAGGAGCGATCTGCATGACGCACTCACAATCGCACGACGCTCTAGGGGCCAGCAGGCACCGATCACGTACCTTTTCATTTTCGGCTGGAAGCTGAAAGTGGTGCACAATCACGCATTGCTCCTGGGTCCCACGTGCACTTACCTGGTGCACGGAGCCTCCAGAGCTGCACCAGTCGCACTTCCTGCCCCAGCGCAGCCTGGGAAACTCCCAGGCTGCACTGCGGAAGGAAGAGGCAGGGGTCTCACATGAGCAGACAGCTCATGCAGAGCTGAAGCAGCAGGGACGCGAGAGTGTCTCGCTGGAGACTGCTCGCATGATCCCCGCACCCCAGCGCTGGAAAACAGTAAGGTGCGGAAAGGGCCTTAGTCACAATTTCCTTGACTTTCCTTGAGTTTTAACCACTTTCTGTGACTGTCCAGCAATTTCTTGGTTCTTGGTTCTTGGTCCTTCCTTGGTTTCATCACTTTCCAAAAAGTAGCAACTTTAAAATGGTTTCAGACCTGAAGGTTATCATTCATAGGAGTATATGAGCTGTCTTCCTTTTACATAATGTGAAGGCCATGAATAAAGTGTTAGAATTTGAAGCATACGCTACCAACTATCTTACCCCAAAGTCTACAGAGTTTCCCTGATACAAAGCTTAGATGTATGAACTCATGTCTGTATGAACTTAGGACTCTATTGTCTACTATCTTGAAAACACAACGGGCTTTTTCACATTACACAGTTATAGTGCTACAATTCTACTTTCACTGTTCTAGCAATATATTACGAAATCCTGAAAATTCCAGTTTAGAAAGGGAATATTAAGAATTCTACACCAGAATGCTACAATGCCTCACCATACTGGTAGGCCCAGGATTCCATAAGATGGAATCAGGGCAGCTAAGGTAGAATCATCACACTGTAATTGTCTAGGGCCTGAGGAATTGTACTGTTGCTAATCATCTCATGAAATGGCAAAAGACATGGGGCCTTTCTGCACGGCACTGTTATAGTGCTATCACTTTCCACATCCTATGGAATCCTGGGGTTTGCAGTTTAGGGCGGGGCTCTTGGAATTCTCAGCAAGAGAGCTCTTTGGCCTCAGTAAACTACAAACCCCAGAATTCCACAGGAGGTTGAAAGTGGAATAGCAGCACTATAACAGTGTAGTGCAGAAAGGCCCCTGGATGATCAGTCCAGTATTAGAGCTGGGGATGGGAAACTACATGTAGGTCTGATGGAAGCAATATTATTTGACTGAAAGATGGGATACACAGATTCTAAAGGAATTAAATCAAAGCGGAGTATCACAGTTCAAACTAAGGTCTAGGACAGTGGTTCTCAACCTGTGGGTCCCCAGATGTTGTTGGACTTCAGCTCCCAGAAGCCCTGAGCATTAACCACAGTGGCTGGGGCTTCTGGGAGCTGAAGTCCAAAAACATCTGGGGACCCACAGGTTGAGAACCACTGGTCAAGGGGAATAACTCACTGGGATTATATAATGGGGTCCCTCAGAACATTTTTATGCTAGTGGGTTGAAGGTTACAATGATATCCCATATTACAGCAGAACTGCAAGTTACTGAATGTATTAAGTTCTTTAAAATCAAATTGTAATTTCATTTCAAGCATTAAAACCCATTCTGAAGCTGTCACCCTCGTTCTAGCAGCAAGTACACTGCTATTTCTTAGCAAGCCCTTGGCTACGATATTATCTGTACGTACATCCTGATATTTTTACATATCATAGAATCAGAGAATCGCAGAGTTGGGAGAGTCCATGAGGGCCATCAAGTTCAGCCCCCTACCATGCAGGAATACACTATCAAAGCATGTATATGGACCAATGACTTTTTATTTTCTTCAGTGAAAGATGAATAGTTATGGAAGGTGCTTAGGATGTGTCAAGAGGTGGCACCAGCCTTCAGAGCACTGGTTTCCTTTGATAGGTTGAACATACAACTGAAGAAGTGCAGGGGGTGGGGGGAATGGCTGTTTACAAAGACAGGATTTAGTTGGTACAGTATGCTGGATTTTCTAAACGCCTGAAGTGCAGTATTTTTGCATAAACCCTATGCACCCATAGGAAGTAAACACTAGGACACACACATTCTAACTGCTTCCCATCTGAAATGAAAGCTTATCAGACATGGTATATGCCATAAACACAACTAGAACTTAAAAGTGCAATACTCTCAGTCTAGCAGGAGCCACGGTATCATATCAGTCTCTCTTGATTGTTTGCATTGGTTGATAAACTTAATCTGCTCCTGGGGCTATTCACCAGAGACTTGGTGCTCTGAGCAGGATGGAACACCAGGTGACAAAAGGTGGCATCGCATTTTATGTGATAGTTTGATTAGTTAAATACAGGCAATAAGGTAGGTTTCATTCATCAACATGATATAATTTCTGGTCAATGTGACTCCAACTCAATCATAAAACTGCAAGAAAAAGGATGGGAGCAGCCAGATTATTCTGATACTAATCTTTTAGAGCTTCTGGCCATCACTCCTTTGGCCTTAACATCTCTGTACATCTTTCACTGAAAAAATGAAAACTATTTGAAGAAAACTATATAGGCCTGGGTTATGGCCTATATATCAATGTTATATAGCATATATCTTACAGAGCATATATGTACAGGATATCGCTTAGGGAGTCCTGGTGAGCTGGGAGGATACACACACACACACACACATTAGCTTATGTTCCCATCCTGGACTAGAGAGATGACTCTCTCTGATATGTGTGCCTACCCCAAGTCCTCCCCTGAGAAAGAATGAACAACAGAGTGTTGAATATGCAATTGTCCCACCACCACAGAGTAACTCAGATATCCCAGCTCCAATGCCCTTGCACATCCCAGTTGAACTGAGTTCCTACTTCAGAAAACTTAAGGCAGAGTTTAGATTTATATCAATTTAACCATTGTGGTTCCCCTAGTAGAGACTGAGAATCATACCACATGTATTTTCAAATATGATGCTAGAGGAGATACAGCTGACCTTCAACATTTGCAGAGACTGCTGTAAAAGTAGAAAAATCACGACTATCTCTAGGCCCCCACAAACATGCATACTAGAGACTCTGATGCTACAATAATCTCCTTCAGTTCTGTCAACCTTCTTGAGGATGAGAAAAGAAAACGTGAGGACAGGGAAGGAGATATTTGTGTTAGCCGCAGCAGTGGGCTGCTCCTCTCCATCTCCTTTCCTGCCAACAGCTCTGCCAGTAACTGCCTTTGGCACCACAAGGTCTCTGCCGCTTCTGCCAGTCTCCAAGTTACCCCCACGAAAAGGCCCTAGATCCTTACAGGGCTGGGCTAGCAGTGCCAGCAGCAGCTCGCCCTCTTCCTCCTTTCCTTTCCCACCAACAACACACATCAACGAAGTTGGCTGTTACCGAGACCACTTCATTCATCTGTTTTGCCTCTCAGTATGCTTACTTCCACGTGCCAGTCCTTTTTTGGACAGTGCTTCAAGATCCTCCTTTCTGGGGAGCAGAGTTATTGACTTCCATGTTCACAAATCTTTTTATGGATAGCTGTGGGTGCCAGGCAAGGAGCACCAGCTGGAAAAATCTCCTTCCTTGTGGTGGGCAGGAGGTGGGGGAGAAGTCCTGGAGTAGGGAACCACAGCGAGAGGAGGAGAGGGAGAAGGAAGGAAGGCAGAGTCAGTGCCCCCCCAGCTCAACTCCCCATCATTACAGTTCTGTTCTACCACCACCTACACCTATAGCTACTTTACTAGTTAAGCAGCAGCTGCAAACTTATTAGTCAAAGTAAAACTTGCAAAAGCTGAGGGTTGACTGTATTTGCTCTGTTTATGTTTGTAAATTATAAATCAACCAGGATACATATACAGTTCTTCAGTAGCTCTTTTCCATTTTCTTTCTCTCTTTATGTACATACAACTGTATGAAGTGAACAAAGCCTTAAAATATCTTTTAATTTTATGCATCGATAAACTCTGAGTGGCTGATTTTTAAGCTGATTTCTCATGTAAATATTTGATTCCCATACAGAGGTCCAATTTTCAAGCATACAGATGAAGCATCAGGTGCACGAAGCAAGATGTGTACTGTTTGCTGCTTTCATCTTTGCCATGGGGAGTGAAACAAATTGTACACAAACACCACTTTGATATAGGTGATAGCGAAACAAATACACACATAATCCCTTCTCTACTGACATAGTGCATGTGAACTTCTACAGTTGGGTATTAGAATGAGAAACCATTTCACATATGTTCAAACTGGGTTTGCTCCAGGAACATTCATATTTCTTACAGTCATGGGTTTAAATGCTTTGCTCTTTTAAAGCCTATGATTCAGAGAAAAACAAATTCATATTTAACTGCTCCAATTATTCCTCATCAGAGGAATGAACTCAACTTCTACCTCATTGGCTCCACTCCTTTCTGCTCTATAGCTCACACACACACAAAAGCATACGTACATGTCACGTAGAAAATAAATTCCAATGAATAGAGGGAAGGAATAAGAAAGGAAACATAACTTGGAGCAGGAAGAAGGCAGCCTGCCACCTAGCATAATAATACAAGTGCATATTTTACTGTTTTAAGACATTCTTCAGATCGCTTGGGAGGTCAGGACTTTAACCTAACAAATGAGAAGGCAGTCAAAGACAGTGAACTTGAGACCGATTTCTTTGATAAGGAGAACTGCCACTACCACTAAGCAAAGGCCTAGAAGTTGCCTTTTACACACAGCAAATAATCCCAGGTTCGTGCAGCTATTGACGAGATCTTTGCCCTTTAGTTTTAACAGGAAATCTTAAAATGGAAAATATGCAGCGTAAAGGAAGGGGCGAGGCTGGCTTCAGTCATAAGAATGTACAGCAGGAGGGGGAAACTACAGGTTGTTTAAAATATGTAATCTCTCCCTCTCTCACATATACATATACAACATTGCATAAAGCATGCTGAAATTTCTATTTTTGGCTTTTGGACCCAAGGGAAAAAATGTGGGTATTTTATTTTCTGTCATTCGGGAAGAACACTCTGCTTGTTTATTTGCTTCCCTGATTTAAGTGCAGAAATTTTTATTAGCTCTCTCTCCAGTTATACTTCTCCTTGGTACTGTTTTTGTTAGTACTGTTAATTCCTTTTACAGATACACATACACACATAGACACACACATGCGTAGAAACATGAGAGGGAGTTTCTAATGACAACTTGAACAGCCCAGAAGGTAGGAAGAAAATAAAACAAAGCTGGTTAAAAATGAATCACTGAGATGAGAATGTGGCAGAGGCATATGCCAAAATCCTATAAGCTTGTTGTGTAGTATAAAACTAAGTGGAACTGTGCAGCTTTTAGGCCACATGTGGCCTTTGGAAGGATCCAGTCCAACTCTTTGGACCTTCACAAGTACCCAGCATACTGCCCCTCAAAAAAAATTTTTTTGCAAAACTCCCCTTTTGACAAAAATAACTCGTCCTAGTGAGGTCAACTACACTCTTTCCAGGGCACAAAAGGCCCTGCCAGGAGAAATCACCTTGCAAACAAAATTAAGGTATCCTAACAAGGCCTGCACCTCCTTGCAGGTAGCCTTTTTGTTATGCAACAAAGCATTGAGCCAGTTGAGCCAATTCCTAAGTGCATCCAACTTCTCTTTTGGCAGGCAAGACACTCCTCATACCAAGTCTAACAAGATGCCTAAGTACACCAAAGAACTAGTGACCCCTTCAATCTTCTGCTGCGCTCATGGAACACCTAATGCCATAGCCAGTGATTGAAACACTTTGAGAAAGTTGCCACAGTCTTCCTTGCTTGGCCTTCCCATTATCTAGAAGTCATCCAAATAGTGAGTAACATAAGGCGAGCCAGCCCTGGACTTAATTGCCCACACAAGAAATGTGCTGACTGCACCAGAAGCAGCACAACTGACTGAGCACCCCATAGGCATGGCCTTGTCATAATACCACCGACCCTGAAACCTAAATCTGATCAGCCAGAAATCCTCCATATGAACTGAAAGAAGCTGGAATTCCCACTGTATGTCATATTTTGCCATAAGCGCCCCAGGGCCACAAGCCCACACCAGACAAACTGCCTCTAGTAACTCCCTGGCTGCCTTGAGATTGCCCAATTCAAATGCCACACATGGGCCTTCAGATGGAACTCAAAAACCATGATAAAACCTTATTTAATAAATCTAGCAGCTCTCCTATTAAGGTAATGTGCACGCAAGTGGGCATTCTCCTTGGTTTTCCTCACCAAGTAGATACTTAGAGGATCCTTGTGATTGTTAAAGACAGAATAAGATGAAACATCCCCACTTCATCTTCCCTGTCCCATGCCCTCCTGGGACTCTTATCTATCTGGGCTCCCTTTTCTCTCCTCCTGATTGCCTGTGAACAGAGCCCAGGGACACATGCAGCAACTCTTGCCCTTTCCTCCTTTCTTCTGCTTGCTTGCCTTCTCCCTACACTTTGGTTTCTCCCCCAATTCTTACTAGTGATGGGGTTGAAGCAATGGAAAGAAGGGGTGGAGAGAGGACAGCGCTTGCCTGGCAACACTGCTGCTCCAATTGAATCCCCTGCCTGCCTTGCTTAAACCCTAGAAGCACTCAGAAAGGCTGTAGGATATGCTGCTGTAAGGGGCCTCTCCAAAAAAAACCCAAAAAAAACACTTGTGTGCTTTCATCCCTGTCTCCTCTATTGTTGCTGCTGCCACCATTGGCCTCCACCAACCAGACTCTTCATCTCATCAATGCACTCATGCAACACTGTGAAGACTCTATCTTTGCTCACTCACTGCCCTTCCACTCCTCTTTCTCAGCACCTGAAGCACAGCTGCCCACACTTTCAAGGGAGATGGAGCTATATAATTCTCCATCCAACCTGAGTGAAGCCCACTTCTGAGGCATTCAGGCCAGCCAATGCATTCAAACGAAGGTTTAAACTCAGTGGCTGGCACTCCCGTCTCATATCAAAGGCTGCACAAACTGTACAGGCCCCTAAAATGAGGATGCCAATCAGCCACCATTACAGAAGCCCACCAGAACACCACTGCTGGCCCAAACTGCAAAACAGCCAAGTGGATAAGTCATAGGGTATTCTTATGCCATCATAAAACCAGCCAGGATTCTGGCAGAACTATGGCACAGTTGATGCAAGACCCTGTTCTGTATTCCACCTGAACACGTATCTCTTCCTGCTCCCAAGAATACCTATCAGCCCTATGTTTACTCAACAATTCACTCAAATTTATTTCTAAGAAAAAGTGCATAGAGTGGCAGTATATTTTATGTTTATACAAATATATAAATATTTATATTAGGTTTAAATATCCAAGGATATAGGCCAATAATAGTACCTGAATGAAAAATGAAAAGGAGCAGAAAGCAGTTTCTGAGAGAAGCTTTGTCCCCCAAGCACAAATTGTTCTGGGCACTGCGTTCTGTTTCAAGGAGGGAGAAATAATTTATTAAGCATCGGAATTGACTGCATCCCCTGTAGTACCACCTCAGATGAAGCTTGGAAATTTAGGGTCAGTTGTTATGCACACAAAATAGTCCAATGGCCCTGACTCTCCCCAACATACTTTAAAAATTAGCAGAAAAAGCAACCTCAACCAGGCTTTCAACGAAAACATCCCAACCCTAAACAAAGCAGTCACTAAATCCCATCCCTTAGCTCTATAGCTAAGAACATGCCTTGCTTTTTACCACAGGTTCATCCTTGACTAGGGTCCTTCCCCCAGTTGCGGACATTTTTGATGTCTCTGAAGAAAGTGGAAAGGTATCTCAAAATAGCAAGTGTCTAGAACTTTCTGGAATATAATACCAAAAGTGTTTTCAGGCATGATGCTTAACCACTTTCTTTATCCAGTTTTGTTTTATCATTTCTACAAACAATGTTAATCATGCTTTATATTAGTATACAACCATTGGAAAGCTACTCTCACATAATGTGGAAAGTGTTGGTGTCTGGGGGGAAAGAAAAGTTATTAATAATATCCTGCAAAGTCTTACTAACTTTTAACAGGAATTGTTAATGATAAAACCAAAAAAAAAAAAAGAAACAATATCCTTGGAAGGATACTCATGTTAATCACAGCAATACGACCCAGGCCAAAAGACGTTATTTTTTTCTAATAATTATGATGGTGATGGCAATATGAGTGTATATTACACTCAGCATATACACATTAAGAGGTGGCTACATGTAATCTTCCAGAACAAGCACAGCATAAAAATAAATCTGCTGAGTGGGTTCAGAAAAAAATATTTTATATATATAAATATATATAAAATTTCTGAAGTGCAGAATTAGATGCATTTCATCAGAAAAGTTCTGAGGTGTCCTGAATCACAGATATCAATAGAATAGCTATATATTAAGAAAATATAAGATTTCAACAGAAAAGGTCCTTTGTTTTCTAGATCTGTTGTGAGATGTGTGTGTGCTGAGAAGATTGTGGTGGTTGTTGTGTGTCTTCAAGTTGTTTCCAATTTATGGCAACCCTAAAGCAAGCCTGTCATGGGTTTTTATGCATCTAAGAGCGTGTGACTCACCCAAGGTAATCCAGTGGGTTTCCATGGCTAAGTGGGGAACTGAACTCTGGTCTCCAGGGTCGTAGTCCAATGCTCAAACCACTTCACCACAGGAATATACAAACTGTGAATAAATAAAAGAGACAGAAAAGACTATTGTTCTCTATTCTTACATGTTAGGTCTTGTTAATTTACACACAGACAGGGGCCATTTCTGCACTACCCCCTTATAGTGGTATTATTGCACTTTCAACATCCTGTGGAATTCTGGGGCTTGTAATTTACTGAGGCCAAAGAGCTCTCTGGCTGAAAATTCTAAATGTCTCTCCCTAAACTATAAACCCCAGGATTCCATAGAATGTTGAAAGTGGAATAATAGCACTATAACAGTGTAGTGCAGAAATGGCCAGAGAGAGGAAAAGGAAGAGAGAGACTAGAATACACCAAAGGTGGTGAAGATAAATTATCTTGTACTTTAAAAGATGATATTTTCTCTGTTTTCTCAATTTCAGTGACACTGATATACGGAATCAGCATATCTAAAAAAGACTGGGAGAGCCATGCTGATTTTGAACTTTAATCTGTTTCTGCATGCACGCACACGCACGCACACACACACATCATAGTTCCCTTTTGTGCTTTGTGTTTATTAGCTGGCCAATACATGTGCTGGGAGCAATAAACAATCTCAAGTTGCAATTCTTTATATGATTACCTGAAACTAGATCCCACTGATGTCAAATGAACCTTTTTTGTAGAATCATGCTGTTATTCTCCCATTCCTTTATTATTTCTGTGATAGCTGATGGCTGATGTAAGAAACAATAGCATGTGAGACAGAATCAAGTTTGTTGTCTCGATGTATTTATATACAGGTATACCTTTAACTCAACAGGCGGATTGAAGGCACGTAGACACACACACACACACTTCAGTTAACAAAGTAATGTGTTCCTCGGCATTACTTCTTTAACAGAAACTTTTAGGCAAAAATAACATTGAAAGAATAGGGGTAGATTCCTACACCACAAAAAGAAGGAGAGGGAAGGAGGAGAGTGGTTCAATAAGTTTCAGCAAATTTTTTTGTCCTAAATTAACAACATGTACATGTGGAATGAAACAACCAGGTGAAATGCACTGTGCATAAGTAAACAAAAATATATTAAGCTTTCTAGAGACCCCCTGAAAGTTTATTCCAGGAAGAATTTTTTTTTTCTTTCACCAGCCTCCAACTTTCTTCTGATTTCCAATTTGGTAGCCAATCTTATACATCTGAGCTCCTCTTTTGTTAACATACTGGGAAGAATCATTATGGCAGGCTTATCTGTTCTCTCCTGTTTTTGCATTTCATGGCAGCTCAGTAAGAGATTCTGGAGGGAGCTACTGTTTACCTTGCTTGCTGTATATTGCACATACAGCTACAGTATGAACTGACATCCTTTAGCTCTTTTAAGAAGAAATACAAATAATCTTGGCATAATGTTGTTGTGCTTTAAGCTGTTGAGTGAAACAAAAACCCCAAAAAGAAAAGGAAGGAAATATCCAACAGCTTTTCACTGAAGCCTATTGCATGAATATTTCAAAATGTGATTTGGAAATATAAAACATATATTTAAAGATTTATTTTTTAAAAAATAAAAAGCAGGGGATAAAATTATGCCAACGGGAAAGGTGCTATGTCAAAGTAGATGCGTGATGATACATGAGATCCACCAGATTCATGTATAGAGATTGTACTTAGTTCGGTCTTGGTCAAAAAGGTACATGTGCTTAATATGAGGTTGAGATGAAATCAAAGCAACCAGTAATTCAGAACTGCCATCTAATAAACCTGGCTGGAGACAAATTCATCCTCCCATTTATATAAAATACTTTCATACTGCCCTTATCAGCCCTGATTCCTGAGCAGATTACAAAAATGGGAGAAAAACAGGCAAAATGTCAACTTACTAAAGCAAACCAAAAATAAAAAGAGCAGATAAAAACATTCTACAAAATATAAATTAAAAAGCCCCTGAAGGATAATAGAAATGTCTGGGTGATGTAAAAGGTTGTGGCACCTAAGAAGGCAACAGCTCTGGTGCCAAGTGAGCATTCTATGGCTGCAGGACCAAAGCCCCCTCACTGACTGACTTTGATTTTGTTTTTGATAGAGTAATCTTCACTTGGAGAAAAACTCTGGTGGATCACCTGAAAGTGCAGGTTAATATGGGAAAGCCAATATGAGAGTAGTAGAGCCTGACTCTTTTAAGCATTTGGGTTCCAACCCCGCAGAGGGCTTTGAAAATAAACACTAGCAGTAAGACTAGCAGTCAGTTCAGAAGCATCTAGGCAACATGTGAAGCTATACTAAAGATTGGGGGTGGGGTGGGGGAATGGTGTGAATGAGCTATATCAATTAAAATCTTGGTGGCTGTTCTGTGAACTAACTGAAACATCTTTAAAAGCGCTTCCATAGATAATGCACTGTCACAGTCTAGCCCAGTGGTTCTCAACCTGTGGGTCCCCAGATGTTTGTGGACTTCAGCTCCCAGAAGCCCCAGCCACTATGGTCAATGCTCAGGGCTTCTGGGAGCTGAAGTCCAAAAACATCTGGGGACCCACAGGTTGAGAACCACTGGTCTAGCCAGAGATGACCAGAGGATGTACAACCATTCAGTCCATTGTCTGGTAACCTCCAAACATGGGTGAAATGTATTTTTGCCTCCTAACACGAGTAAAATATATATGGTGGTCTTTCTATCACAGATGTCTGTTTCTGTTTCCCGCAATGATTCCTGATAAATTTTCCTCTAGGTAAAACACTGCAGCCACTGCTTATATAAAAATATAAAATCTAAGGAATTATTGGCTAGTACTCTATATCAGCTACTTAAGTAATTAAGGAACCTAAGGAATCTTAACTCAGTAACCAAAGTAACTAAGTAGGTGGCCTCACACACACACACAAAACCTGACAGAAACATCATTCGCCTGTTCTCCAATCACTAGCAGAATGGACCTCCTTGTCTACATGCAGATGATGTCTAGAAAAGTAGGTGGGGAGAAGCATTACAATCATGGCAATAGTGTTATCATTGTCATTAAGTAATTTACCTAGATTTACTTATTTTTAACTGTTCCATATTCATATTCGCTATTCAGTCACAACCGTGATACTATTGCCATGATCTTAACTCCTCCTCCTTCCCAATCTACTTTGCTGGACATCAGCTGCATGGGGGAAAGAAGGCCCATTCTGCTGGTGATCCTATGAATACTGTTTCCATCACTGAGAGCCTGGAGGCTTGGTGGGGATCAGAACATCACTTTGTTAAGTAACATAACTTAGGCCTTTTCCGCACTTTGTATTAGCGACAGGCCAGAGCGCCCTCTGGCGAGGGCGTTAGCACTTGGGGGCAAACTGGGTCTGGACTACTTGATGTTTCTCCAGACTTCAGCCCGCTCCCAAACACGCAGAACTGGTGGTTCCCCGTGCTATTGAAAGACCAATTAAAAGAGGTCTTTCAATAGCACAGTGTGCTCCAGTCTGTCACTGCGCTAAAGTATAGATCTGCAGGCTCGCTCCAGCGCAAGGCTGCAGATCTTCCGGGGGTGGGCTTCCGGCTGGCGAGCTTCTCCGGTTGGTGGAGAACCTCCGCCAACCGGAAGCCTCCATTTCGTCTCCGGAGAATGTGTAGCGCGGGCGGGCGCTGCTCCAGAGCATCGTGGATCATCGAGGGGGAGTGTGTCAGTCCGGTGAATAATGGACTGCCCCGTTTCCCCCACAAAGTGCGGAAAAGCCCTTAGTTAACTATACTTGACTGAGGAGCTAATGTAGACTACTGGCCATTATTATTATTCCTGCTGATTTCTATTTTCCACAGTCATGAGCATCTGTTGTTGTTGTTGTTTTAAATCTCCACTTATAGAACACAAATATCAGTTTTATGTTGAACATGTTTCCCAGAAAGAAAGCACTTTTCAACAATCTGCGTCCAAGCTGCCAGCCACATGGAAGGATGACATTTACTCAGCATGAATAAGTCAGTCAGACTATGGCCCACAGAAACTTCTCAGACAGCACCATATGGTCTGAGTCATCCTACCGTTTTCAGTGGTGTGATATGTCAACATTAGTATCAGTACCCAGGAAATAATAAAATCCAGGCACTGGGAGGAGATGGCAGTTTAAAAAGAAATTGTGAATGGTACTTGTCTGCTTCCACAAATAGCAGAATTCCAAAGAGCTAGTCCTTCAACATTGGTAGGATTTGCTATCTAATGTTCATCTCTCTACATATATTTACCAGTGGTCTCATGGGGGGCAAATGAATTACTCTTTTTTAATGGAAAATCTACACCTGCTCCTCCATATTTAAAAAAAAAATCATAAAATCCCTGCTCCTTGAAAGATTTAATCTTTCAATTACCAATCACTTGCAATCTGAAATACCATTACAGGAAAAGGGACTAAATAATGTAATTTACTCTTCAGTGAAATTTAGGTTGTAGTTGTCAGAACATCTAACTAAGAATGAGCCCTGTGAAGGACAAAGACAATTCCTTCTGAGTTAAGGAACACAGCATTAGGATTTATGGCCATATGCTCGTATTTGAAAACTGAGAAGTATATGGGGTTACCTTTCAGAAGGACATAATGAGACAATGTTTTGTAATATTTGAGTCTTTTTTCAAATGTGATCATATGGCAATAAAGCTTGAACTTTTCAATGTGCAGCTTGACCACTCCAATAGACACCGTGAAAACAGTTTAAAAAATAGAAGCAAAATCTGGGTTAACTTTGTATTGACATGCTGCCTGTGTCACTGGGATGTGGAAGGTTTTGATCTGTTAAAACTCAACTCGTCTCTTGCTCCACTCCTTTTTTGACTGTTCTGTTGGCTGATCCCAGCTAGCAGAACACTTGTGTTTGCAGGTGCCTCTGATACCTGATCTCTGAGATCAGTCAAAATACAGTTAGTTTAGTTATCAGAGGCTTCTTTCAGCCAGCACAAGAAGTTTTGACAAATGGCATATTTCATTGGCACCTACTTGGCCACAGTTGACCACAACAGAACATTGGATGAGATAGGTCTTTGATTTTATCCAACAGGGCTCTTCTTATGTTTTAATATGTTGAATATCTTGATGCCCTAAAAGTGAGGGACCTTGAACTCCACCAGCAGTGCCAGCATCTCCTTTAGAATTTGGGGAATTATTAGCTCAAAGGAGGCCTGTGAGAGGAGGATAATGGCAGGATCTTTTCATCTGTGTATACCAATACTAACTGTAGAGATGTCTCTAGTTAAAAGCTAAAAGAGTATTTTATTAGAAATTAATAGACACACAGAAGAAATCAAGCAATCTTATGAACCACACAAGGCTATTGAAAGCAAAAGCAAGTAAGGTTGGATAGAGAGAGAGATTTTGGGTGGAAGGGGTGATATTTACTGGTCCTGAAGCAGAAGATTGAAGCGGAGTGGCTCAAAGAGGAGTTTGAGGGCAACATGGAAGAACAGGAGTATGGGGTGCAACATGATGCCCAATGTGCTTGCAAATTACCTGGGCTGGATCTGAAGTTTTTATACCCTATTTCCTACCCTGAAGGGATGTGTGTTAAGGGCTTTCTGGCAGAGCAAACAAAGGGGTCCAGAATGGGCTGATTGTCTTAACTTTATGTGACAAAGCACTGATGGGAGTCACGACAGTCTCTTGATGTCTTGGTCAGGTAAAGTAAATAGGGAAGGTCTCTGTAGGACATGTTCACAGGGGTATCTGACTGCTTCACCTGGGCAGTTTTGCCTTTTATTGTATTTGGAGGTTCATGTTGTTGAAAGGATTATCCCAAACCCATTAATGTCAGGGATTTCCCTCTAATCCTCTTGAACGTGTGACTTGGCCATGCTGAGGCCATCCTAACTTAGCAACGCCTGCAGCCAATGTCCTTCTACTGCATGTTTGTCAGGCATAAGTGTCTAGTTTTATAAGAAAATGATATTTTTCACCAATTTTGCTATCCAGCAGGATGTGGGGATGTCTGGTAACAATATAAACTGTACATGAGCGAAGGATATAAAAGGAAAACAGCACTGGCATTTTACAACAAGTAAAGAATATGATCATAGAAATAATTTGATATTAGAAAAGTTTGAGCCCAAGAGAATAAGGCAGGGAAAAAATTGGCAATTTCAGATGCAGTGTACCTGAGAACAAAGAAACAGACAAATAAGAATAAAGAAAAAAAAACACTATAAAATGATTGGTGGTTTGTAAAGACATGGTTGGTGAGGACTCAGCAGAGAGCCTTCTCTGTGGCTGCTCCCAGACTATGCAACTCCCTTCCACATGAGGTCCAGTTAGCCCCCTCCCTGCTCTCTTTCTGCTGCCAACTGAAGATGTTTTTATTCAGAGAGGCTTTGGAGTCTTGAATTTTAATTATGGAACTGCTGTGTCTGTGTGTAAAGTGGTGTGCTGTGCTTTTTAATCTATTTCATCTTTTTTTATGTTTTAAATATATTTTGGTGTTTAATGTTTTTAAGCATATTTTAGAAACTGGAATGTTTAATTTCTTTTTAACTTTTGTAAACTAAATGTTTTAGCAGTATCTTTTTAGATTATTGTAAGCCTCCTTGGATCCCATTTGGGAGAAAGGCAGGATATAAATTTAATAAATATATAAATACTGTCCAGCATTGTAGTTTATGGCAAAAGCAAGGTTAGATCATTATATTCTCACCATTCTTTGGCTCTCCCAGTTGGGCAACCATTTGCAAATGTATCCATGTGGCAATTTGAAAGATGGATGGAAGAGCCTGCAACAAATATCAGGTCCTTCCAATTCACCTTCACTGTGAGGATCTAACTACACATTGCAAGTCCCATGCATATACACAGCTAGTTCTTTTTCTTTAGAGCTCTTTCCTGCCTTTTACCAAAGGTTGGTAGCTGGTTAGTTTAGGCGATGCAATAGTAACTTGTCTAGGAAGACCATCTACTGAATGTGATGGTTAAGGAAGGATCTGAGTCAATACCAGGCCAGCTGGAGTTGAGTTGACTCCAGACCCCATGGTTTGTTATCCCATATTTGTGCCAAATGCTCTAACCATATTCATCCATTGCAGAAGATGCCTGGGTTTAGTAACTGTGCAGGAGAAATAGAAGCCCTGAAGCTATTCAGGTCAGCTGTTCATTAGTCTAGCAATATGTTATACCCTTAGAGGGTGTATGAACACACAAACAGAGGTAGAAGGAGAGAGAGAGATGAGAGCATGGTATAGTGGTTTAAGCATTGAACTACAACACTGGAGACAAGGGTTCGATTCCCCATTCAGCCATGGAAACCCACTGGGTGATCTTGGGCACATACCATTCTCATGCCCCAGAAAACCCTATAATAGGGCCTCTAAGCTTGCCATAAGTCAGAAACTACTTGAAGACAGACAATAACAATAGATATAGATCTAAGTGTGTGAAATATGTGTGCATGTGTGTGAAGGCAACATTTTTTAAAAAATGGGTGCTGTCTTTGAACTTGAAGAACATTTCTGATGAATTTGTGACCTTTACAATGTTGGCTTACTCAGTCATCATCAGCATCATGAGACACAGCTTTTGAGACTTCATAGATCAAGAAGACTTGCATTTAAATACTCTTTTTAAATTGTTTTTCCCTAACATCTTCAATGTTTTTCTGCTGTATGATTTTTAACATCATTGTTTGATGAAGAAGCCAGTGAAGCTTTGAAAGCTTGGCTAATGTACTTTGTGCTCTGGAGCTGGCTGAATAAAGGTATCATTACTTTGCAAGTTTTGGGTTTTGTTGTGCATTTAAATCACTGTTCACCTCCAAAACCCAGTGGACAGTCTCCTCGTCTAACCTGATCTTACATACTGCTTGGGAAGATAAAATAGTAAATGACTGTTTTTAAAAAAATAACATTAGGGTATTTTATTTGTTAATTTCTTTATGAAAAATATTTTTAACTGTCCTTCATCCTTTCAGATACAGTACACAAAGTATGATCATAGTCACTGTATGATAGGGAATAAAGGCAATGAAGCAGTGTCTTAAAACATAAAGTTGGGCTGTAAATGTTTTGAAATGGTACTTGAAGGCCTTCTTCTTCAGCACCAGTTGTATTTCTAATGGGCCCTTGGTATTCACTAGGGTTTGGTTCCAGAACCCTGCATGGATACCAGAATTTGTGGATGCTCAAGTCCTGTTATATAGAATGGTGTAATAAAATGGCATCCTTTATATAAAATGGGAAAATCGAAGATTGCTTTTTGAAGGGTTTTTTAATAGATATAGATATAGATATTTCAAGCCATGGTTGATTTGTTACCCTGTTCTCTGGGGGTCCCAGGAGGGACACCTAAGCAACCAAACAACAACACACAATTTTAGGGAAAATTAGCTGGAGCACTCACTTAAGCTAGCGAGAGGCAGGGTAACTTAGCAGGATCTTGCAACTCAATGTCTACGGGGTCAGGTCAGCCAAGCAGCCACACAGATGTACAGCAATAAAATGATGTTTTATTGCAGACAGACAAATATTAAAGACAACACAATCACACAGCTAGCTAAGAAGATAAAGCTTGAGTTAAGGATAGGGATTTTCAGGGGAAATGGGTGATACAACACCTGTCTCGTCGTCCTGAACCTTGCAGAGAATCCGGGGGTGCAGAGAAGAAACTCAGCTCGATTAGCTGAGGGGCGCTCACCAAATGATGCAGCAGCAAGGCGGGGTAGAACTCTGGAGTGGGCCGAGCGATCCGAGGAAGGTCTTGAATCAGGGGTTTTTATAGGATGAGCTGTGACTGCAGGCCATGCCTTACTCAGGGACAACAATGAGTTTTGGGTGCGAGACAATGTCTCAGAAAGGTCACAACTTTGCATGATTGAGTCAAAGCCGAATTAACAATGGTGTAGCCAGTATGCAAATGCGCAGCGCTTACCAGTGGACAGCACAACCTTTGTCCAGTAGCTTGTTCGGGGCAGGTAGCCTTTGTTAGTACCGTGCATACTTAATGAGGTGTTTGCCGGAGAGGTCTCTGAAGCGACGAACCGGCTATGTCTGACCTGCCTAGGTGGAGAAAGGAATGTCTTGGCAATTATCAGCCGCGCCTGTTTGCGTGCTTGTTCAGTGGCCTCGCAAACACGTGGAGTGGGGTGGCAGGGGAAAGCCGAATGGTTTGATATCAAAAACGATATCGGGTGCTATCTCCGGGTAGGCCTAAACTTCAGTAACAGATTGAATCTGTAGATACAGAATCTGCAGATAAGGAGGTCTGAGAGTACATGAGGAGGGTGTTCCATAAATGGAATGCTACAACAGAGGAGGTTTTCTTCTCTCTCATTAGGATATAATGTATGGGACATATTTAGAGAAGATCCTCCTTGGACCATCAACACACTGGCAGAGTGATAAAAAGAGAGGCATTCCTTGAGATATTTCAAGTCTGATCAGTTCTATTGTCAGATATAGTAAAATGATAATACAAAATGGTATAGAATGCAGGGGAGGAGAAAGAGAAATGCAAATCAGTCGCAATTTACAAAACTGATACACTTCGTATTTGGACTTTACTTTGAGGCATGATGTTCTTAAAACAAAATTAAAGACACTTTAAAACTTGTTGTGTTGACTTGCACTAGTTTGAACTTAGCATGGATTAATGATTGGTATTTAATATGGAGAGGGAGGACTGAATAGTTCTAGACAGTTGTGGTTGTGCCTCTGATGTGTAGTGGAAACCTGCTGTAAAACAGTTTACCGCTCCAACAGCTCTAGCATCTGTTACTAAAAGGTTCAAGTGTTAACCAGAACGGAAAATACATGTAACGAGAACTAATAAACTGTTGGAAACATAGCAAGGAATTCAACACAGATTAACAATAAATGATTTCAGCAGCAAAAAAACAGGGGAAAGAAATATTCCCGGTCCATTTGGATCATTTGCTAATGTGGTCAAGATCATCACCTTCTTCTGTTTGTATAATAAAATTGCATATTAGGATGAGAGCCATATATCTAGAAGTAGCCATGAACTGTGGCCAAATTAATTCTTTCATGACCATTTGAAGATGAAGCTCAAGTTAATCAGAAGTACTAGTTAGAGCTTCCATACTGGGACCTGGTCAACACTTTAGCAATTTTTTTTTTCCAACTCACTTTATATTTTGCACACAGCCATCCTCAATGAGAGCTGCAGCTGGTCAATCAGCAAGCAGGGAAAGAAGGGAAAGAAAATCATGGAAAAGACATTCAAGCATTTGTGTTTATTGCTCTTAATCCCTCTTCCGATCCAATGTGGTTTCCTTGCATGATTCGGCACCAGGAGCACACATTTTGAAAATGATGTCTGGTCTGGGTGTAAAAGTCAAGATTATGGGCCTGTCTGCACTACACTGTTATAGTGCTATTATTCCATTTTCAACATCCTATGGAATCCTGGGGTTTGCAGTTTAGGGAGGTGCATTTAGAATTCTCAGCCAGATGGCTCTTTGGCCTCAGTAAACTACAAACTCCAGAATTCCACGAGATGTTGAAAGTGGAATAATAGCATTATAACAGTGTAGGGTGGAAATGGCCTTAGTCACTAGATGCTTAACAGAAGTATTTTAAAATGCATGGGGGTCACATAAAGCGTGAGAGGCCAAGCCAAAAGTGTCTCAGCTTAATATCTAGAATGCCAATTGGTAAATCATGCCTTTCATATCTTAAGCTCTTTTGCCCAAATCCACAAGAATTAAAGCAGAGTCAAAGGTATTCTATTATTCATTTGCATATTCCAGGGCTGAAACCTAGCATGGAAAACAAACTGTGGGTGGCTCTTTTGTCAGGGGGTAGTGAACTTTGCATGAACTATCCAAGGTGTTGAGCCTGTTTTCAGCATTGGGTTCTGCAACTGGGTAACTCTTTTAAAGTGAAATAATACCCCGTGGAGAATCACTGCATCACCAACACTAGAGGTACCAAGCTCCCCAAGCTCAGTTAACCTCTGGTTCAAATTAACCCACCATTGTTATTCCTGTGTTCTATTAAAAGAGGTCTGTTGCCTGCTCCTTTCTACTACCTTCATTTGCCCAGACTCTTTTCTTTGGATTAAATCTTAGCAAAAGATAGTCATATTGATCTTTCTAACCACAGATAGTGTGATGCCCAGTTGTCTTAGATATCTGTTTAGATATCTGTTTAAAACAGAGCAGTCCTACAGATGTTGTGAACTGCAGGTCCCAGCATCCCTAGCCAGCATAGCCAATAGTGAAGAAGTGGGAGCTGTAGTTCAGCACAGCTGAAGGGCCACACAATTCCGAGCCCTAGTTTGGAAACTGTAGGTAGCAGAGACAGAAAATAACAGGGCTGAGTCTCCAAAGGCAAATTACACCTGCAACATTCCTGACTTTCTGTAACTTTCTGGTCAAAGTTGAGTTTGCTTTGTAATTAGTATTCAGAATCTGATTAATATCTATCACTTAAACATAACCCTGTTTCACATTCTGCAATCTTGACTGAGTGTGCAATTCCTCCAATGCACTCTCCATAAGAACACTGAAGCAAGAGCACCTGAGGAGCTCTCCCATGGTCACTGAGTCGTCTCATCTCTGAGGTTCACCAGTGGCTAGGCCTTGTCATTTTACAGAAGCAGTAGCAAGATATACAATCTACAAGCCAGTTCCTACTAATCCAATGGGAGAGGAATGTGTACAGTCCCTGGGAATGTTCCACTACACAGTGCTACACTACTTGGCAGGACCAATGATATGTGTCAGTTTTGTCTTGACATGTATCCAAATTTAAACTACCTCAATATCTGTAATAGCACAGAGACAGTAATCCACACCCAGAGTGCAATCCTAATTCACCAAAATAGCCAAAGGTCAAGTAAGCCAAAAATAAATCAGCTGAAGCTGTGATGAATCCAAACCCCTGTCAGCCTGGGAGTGTTCGAAATTCCTCAGGACTACCTTCACCCTGGCCTAACTTTGTGCGGCCATTGTGACTGCATCCTACAGCAATTGAATCAGGCATTAATTCAGCTCCTCCCTCATCCTGCCCCTTCTCATCTACCCCATGTTGGCTCTTCAACCAGTAGATTTAGCTAGCGAGCAGCTATGCTGGCAGACTGCTCTGGTCACAGATTTCTGAGATCATCTAGCAAAACATGCTGGAACCAACAGAAAGGGATTTCTCCTATAAAAGTAGCTTGTGTCTGTTTCTAATCTCCTGCAGACAATGCATCCTAGATATAGATATAGATATAGATATAGATATAGATATAGATATAGATATAGATATTAATTTTGATACAAACCATTTTGATACAAACAAGCAGGAAAATCAACACTCAGAAAAGAAGAAAAGAGAAAAGAAACTGTACATAAACAATATACACGTGTAGCTAAAACTAAGCTAAACTAAGGCCATTTCTGCAGTACACTGTAATAATGCTATTATTCCACTTTCAACATCCTATGGAATCCTGGGGTTTGCAGTTTAGGGAGCGGCATTTACAGTTCTCAACCAGAGAGCTCCAGGTTTGTAGTTTCCTGAGGCCAAAGAGCTCTCTGGCTAAATGCCCCTCCTTAAACTGCAAACCCCAGGATTCCACAGGATGTTGAAAGTGGAATGATAACACTGTGTAACAGTGTAGGGTGTAAAGGCCCTAAGTCTCTTAGAATTGAGAATGTTCTACAGCGTGTGTAGAATATGTTCACTTTATGTCTGACCACAGCTCCAATCCATATCTTCGAGTAGATAGTAGGACACTTGTATCAATAATCCTAGCATATGCAAGACTGAGGTCCCAAACCATTTTTAAAAAAATTAACTGACCTGCAGGCCATAGTACATTATAACTTCATGGAAACTGTGTTTAGTTTTGTTTTTTCATTTTCACAAATCCCTCTTGAAGTCTAGGGATGTTCAGATCAACATATTGTGGTAAAATACAATTAGCACCATATGAAACAGATTCAAAACATTACAAAAAGGGGGATACTGTTTTCTTTCTTTCTTTCTTTCTTTCTTTCTTTCTTTCTTTCTTTCTTTCTTTCTTTCTTTCTTTCTTTTTCTTTTTTTCTCTTTCTTTCTTTCCTGAATATTCTTAATTGAATGTTTATTCCTAAGCCATTAGTTCCTGCTTCTTCTTTCTTCTTTTTGCTTTTGAGATACCTTCTTTTTCTGAGCAATTTCCTCCTTTGGCTAGGGACAATCTGTTCCTTCTCTGTCAAACTCATCTCAATGTGGCAGGGAGAACTCATGCAGCCATCTCAATGTGGCAGGGAGAACTCATGCAGCCATCTCAATGTGGCAGGGAGAACTCATGCAGCCATCTCAATGTGGCAGGGAGAACTCATGCAGCCATGACCCCTATATGCTTGCATGCACATTGGAGGGGGGTGTTAACATGAATGTGTTCAATTACCACAGAATCTACATCCAGACCCTTGAGCTCAGCACTGCTCTCACCATTTTTGAGGATGTGCAAGAGAAGTTCTGCACTCTTCTTTGGCCAATGTCCCTGTGTGGCCTGGGCACATCTGCCTACGCTACCATTTTAATGATGGAAGGGAACACATTGCTTCTTCAGAATCACATCCTTCAAATATTTGATAGCTTTCCAGATGTGCATACCTCTGATAGCCTGGGTAATCTCACGAGTATAGAAAAGGGGGATGCTGTTTTCAAAAAATGATTTGGCATATTTAACCTGGAAAACACCTGGAAACTTTAATTCAAGTCATTTTCCACTAAACATTAAAATTAGCCTCATTCTCTACAACAGTTTCGTGATACTTTTATTAAGGTGTGTGGTCCTTAATATTAAGCAAGAATATACCACCTAAGGGCTCTGTTCTGTATTCATTTATTTATTATCTTGAACAATCTTTTTAACATTCAGTACTGTTGCATTTATCATTTCTACAGTGGAGAATCTATAAAAAGTTATTTGTTCATCTCCTATATGCAGTGTCAGAAACATACACAAAGTAAGCTACAGCTTGGATTATCAGACTAAGCGGGTTTCTGGATACTTTTTTAAACTCAGTTTTAAGTTTGACATTATTGTTGGAATAATAAACATTTTTGGTAAAGCTATAGGACATAGCTTAACACAGGGCTTTCCAAATGGTGTGCTGCAATACATTAGTGTGTCACCTAAAGTGTGTAGGTATGTCACCTACAATCTTGGAAATGTATGTTATTATTTATAAATCATATATTTTTCAAAATATATGAAAGGTTTTCATGAGATACGTTGTGTCCCTGTACATTTTGTTATTACAATTTATGTATGTGTCTGTATCTCTTATAAGGGGTTAGTTTAACCTCTGGTTTGCTAGTAAAACTGAATTACCGTGTCGCAAAATGATGCATATCTAAACAAGTGTGTCACCAACAGGAAAAGTTTGGAAAGCTCTGGCTTAACACCTGGACATATCTTCTTCCAACACTGACTATATATGTCTCTTACATTCGATGAGTTTCCACAAGCTGGCTGTGCATTCTCTGTCAATTGCATGATTGATGTATGTGAATGTATAGATGCATAAGCCCAGAATAGTCAGACAACAGCTGTCATGATTGTTAGTCCCATCATATCTAACTGCTTTCCTACTGGCTTGGTTGTGAGACCAAAATAAAGCTAGCTGGTCAGGGAAGAGAATGAGAGTCACAGTAGATGGAAGTAAAGTTCTTCACCTACCTCTCTGTTTATAAACAAGTCCATCAGCTGTGTGCACAGCACTAAAATTTTAAGACAATGTACACCAGCTCTTTTAATCACTTTGGAAAACAGTATTATTATTACCACCTAAGTGGTGATTTTAGGAGGTATTTTAGTTATTGGACCTAAATACCCTAAAGGCATCAGATCCTGTTAAGCTAAGCAGAGTCAGCTCTGGTTAGTACTTGGATGGGAGACTGCCAGTGACTGCAGATGCTGTAGACTATATTTCAGAGGAAGGAACTGGCAAAACCACCTCTGAGTATTTCTTGCTTAAGAAAACTCTATGAAATTCATGGGGTCACTGTAAATCAGCAGGCAGTCTGAAGGCACATATACAAACACATTTTTGTTATTAAGTTTTAGAAGGATCAGTTGACTCTCTTCAAGAATTATCATCCCATGGATAACTGAGGTAATTACCAATTTATAAATTGTAAATTCCTTCTTAATGTTCATTATGAACATTCATTATCTTTGGACCACCAAATTCAGCAAGTTGTTTCCCACACATTAGGGAGAACATCAGGGAATTTAATTTCAGAGTTTGACAATATTGCCACAATAGTTGTATGTCTTGCTTCCCAGTGAGACACCATAGTTATGCGCTACTTACACATTTTGTTCCCAAGGTTTTATTGCTTTTCTTTTATTGTTTTGGATGAAGTCAGAGCCCGCAGACTATATGTGCAATTGTCTCCTTCAGTTTAAGTAGAATAAAATTGTTGTTCAGAAGACAGACCGCTGGGAGAAAGCCCATCCATGAACAGCAATAAGCTGAGAAGCATTTCCCTTCCACAAGTCTCATTAATTGCTGTGACATACTAGTACAACAACATCGAGACACGTCCAGTCAGTGTTTCCTGTACCCACCTTTTTCTTTAAGGAAGTTTGCAATTTGATTTTTTAAAAATAATTATAGAGAACAGCAGAATTAGTTTTTATAGCATCCTCAGCTACACACACACACACACACACACACATTTAGAGCGTTATTGTTTAAAAAGAAACATTTTGGATCTGTTTTCATCAAGAATGTGCAGAAATATCAAGGTATCGTTATGAAAGGGAATTAAGCATACCTCTATGCAAGAAAACTAGGAGAAAGCAGACAGTGTCATTGCCTTTATGAGGAATTGGTATATTGTGGAACCATCTGTCCACTTTAACAACCATTTTTATTATTATTATTCTTGGTTTAACTGTAAATCTTTGCCAGCTTGCACACTGATCCAGGGTTTGGTGCATCAAAGTCTCCCATTTCTCAATCAAGTGGTGGATGTAATAACAAGAGAGTTGTTAACTTAGAGCTCAAAAGAAGTTTGCAATAAGTGATGCAACAATATTTAAAACCCGGGAGAAGATAAAACTTTAAGAAATGGAGGGAAGAACCTATTTAACTGGGACATTATCCAGCAAGCATAAAGCATTTCTAGTATATTCCAGTAACAATGCCATCTCTCAGATCACCCTATCTTTTTGTCTTAAATTTCTCACTCTTCTACCCAAGTTTTTTTAATGAAAAAGGTCAACCCTGATTTACATATTATGAATATTTTTTTCTGCACTTTTCTTAGTTGTTGTGTTATATCTAATCCAAATGCAAGCAGTGAATGACTCAACTCTTCACGTTTGTGGAGAAATATCTCAGAAGTCAGTCATCGTCACTGCTACTTGAAAACAACAGAGCCTATTATGTCCTTATGACTTCCTCAACCTTCCTGAAATTTCAACATCCACTTTCCCCTTTCAAGAAACAGATTGTGAGGCTCTTCTTCTTTCATATAAAGCTGGAGCAGGCAACTGTATGGGGGCCAGAGGCCAATGTTCCCCCATCAGACACCTCCCACTGGCTACCCACCCAGTAAGATGAGAGAGAGAGAGAGAGAGAGAGAGCACAATCCCATATATTTCTATTTTCCTCTCAAAATTGCAACAGGAAGTGATGTTGTGTCGTGTCCTGTCACCATTTTGGAATGGAAAATGAAGAAATATGTGGACAGTACTGGGTTCCGGGGTGACTGTGAGGCTATTTTTGCATGTTTTCACACTTCTTGGGGTCTTTCTGCATGGTTTTGAAACATTAGCCCACAAGCATACTGATTTTTTTTAAAAAAATGGAGCCTGGGAAGACTGTTGAGGGGATTCAGGGGCCATAAAAGTGGAGTCCAAGGGTGCATACAGCCCATATTTGTCCATGCCAGTTTTAAACCCTGAATAGTCACACACCCCACAAATTAATTTCTATCAGTTATGCAACCAGCACATTATACTACTGAAGTGGGAGATGACGATTCTAAATTGGAAGCATGTAGGAGTGAAATGAGAAATGTGCTAAAATAGAAAGCAGTACCGGAAAATTCCAAAGACCTATAGCTTATTTCTTAAAGCCCTCCCAGAAAATGTGGCTCTTTTGGGAAGATTTTAGGGCTAGGACTGAACTGGATGAACAAAACTTCAACAAATAGGGAGACAATCATACTTTGATCCATCAGAGTGGCCATTTCTTATCTATGCAAAGGATATAATAACAAGGACATGTCCTTCTTTCAGTCCCATCACCTTCACAGATATGGCTGGTGGGGATACAGATGAGGGCCTTCTTGGTAACTGCCCCTTGAGTCTGAAATTCCCTTCCTAGGGAGGCTACAACAGCCCTCTCCTTGCTGTCCTTCCATTGGCAGGCAAAGATTTTTTTAAAAAGGCGTTAAGGATTAATACGTTTTAAGGAAGAGGTTTTTAAGATGGTCCTGTGTTGTTTTAATAACACTGTGTAAACCTGTTTTTTTATCTTTTGTAAGTGTATGTTTTGAATTGTTTTAACTTTGCTAATAGTTTGGTTCTGTTTTAACATTCAGCTTTTCTATGTTTTTCTATGTTTCTATGTTTTCAACTGTATGATAGTCATTTTCATTTGTAAGCCACCTTGGCCTTTTTCGCACAGCATTTGCCATGTGAAAGGGCCCCTTGAGCATTGCGCGAATGTTAGGAGCGGTCCACACGACGCACTCACAATCGTGTGACGCTCCAGGGGCTGGCAGGCGCCGCTTGTGCACTTTTTCATTTTCAGCTGTCATTTTCGCGCATCGCTCTAGGGCCCCGCATGCACTTGCCATGTGTGCAGCACTCCAGAGCTGTGGTGCTCGCGTTTCCTGCCCCAGAGTTTCCCAGGCTGCACTGCGGAAGGAAGAGGCAGGGCTCTCGCGCAAGCAGGCGGCAGCTGTATTGCTGAAGGAACCGGGACGCGAGAGCCTCTCGCTAGAGGCTGCTCGTGCGATCCCTGCATCCCAGCTTCACGAAAAGGTGCATTGTGGAAAGGGCCCTTGAGTCTCAGGGCCTTTCTGCCTTATCCTGTTATAGTGCTATAATAATTCCACTTTCAACACCCTGTGGAATTCTGAGCCAAAGAGCTCCCTGGCTGAGAATTCTAAATCCCTCTCCCTAAACTGCAAACCTCAGGATTCCACAGGATGTTGAAAGTGGAATAATAGAACTATAACAGAGTAGTACAGAAAGGCCCCCAGTTTTTATGGAAAGTTGGTAATAATAATAACAATAACAAAATTAATAGCAAGAATAATAATCTTTCCCAGGAAAGAGGGCTATCATAACTGCTTTTGCTCTGTACTGCCCTCCCATTCTTTCTCATGCCCTTCCTTCCCATTCCCAGTCCTTCCTTTTGCGTCTTTTTTTGTCTTTCTGCTATTCATACAGCTATCCAAAAAACAAGCAACTCACACTTTATATGGGGAGTGTACTCAACAATAATATAAGGGTACCTTAACAAATGGCTACCTCTCTTTTTAACAGTCACATCAAGGAGATGCTGACCTGTTGTTTGATAACAAAATATGCTTCAGTGATTTATTCGTGCATGGAAAGTTTTATTGAAGTACTTCCATAAATTAAAACTGTAATCCTTTGATAGTCCCAGTGGAACATAGTGATGACTTCAAAATACCATTTTCTTTGACCAATTGCGTGTTTCCATAATAAATGCAGATAAACAAACATAAGGACAATGCTAATTAAAAAAAAAAAGAGGGAAGGAAGAAAAAAAGAGAAACGTGGCAACACCTTTAAAACTGACTGGTTTTTATTTTTGCATAATCTTTCCTGGCTATTAACCCACTTCTTTGGATGCAGTACTGAGTGGTATTAAGGCCTCAGTTATCCAGTTTACTAAGACGCCTAGTTATAAATTCTGGTCCTCAAAACACCAATAGTCTCCAGTGAATTTCCAGATAGTCAATACATGAATAAAAACAGAAGAAGAAATGATGTCTTTCTACAGCAGAGCTCAATACAAGTGTAAAACTCAATTGCTTCTGCATATGTACAAAGAAGAAAGAAACACTGCAAGGTAGCACATGCTTTTATTAGTCAATTCCAGCTTATGGCAACCTTATCATAGGGTTTCCTTGGCAAGATTTATTCAGAGTAGGTTTCCCATTGGTTTCCTCTCAGGCTGAGAGAATGAGACTTGCTCAGGCCACCCAGTCAATTTCCATGGCTGATCAAGGATTCAAACCATGGGGCCCATTCACACTACAGAATTATAGCACTGTTATTCCACTTTCACTGTCATTGTTCTGTCCTATGGAATCCTAGGAATGTCAGTGTAAGTATGGGCATTTAGATTTTTCAGCACTCTAGTGCCTCACCAAACTGCAAATCTCAGGATTCCATGGGATGGAACCATGACAATCAAAATAGAATAATAGCACTATAATTGTGTAGTGTGAAAGGCGCTCAGTCTCCAGAACCCCTTGTCCAGCACTCAAAAGCACTGAACCACTGGGTCTCAGTCAGCACACAGATGTAATTAAATTTGAGTAGGCTTCATGTCACTGCAAGTTCAGGCCCTTTCCACACAGGCATATTGCCCACGCTAGGGCGACCTCTCCAGGAGGTCTTCTTCACCGCAGGGTGCGCTAGTGCAGTTGGAAAAAGTGAGGCTCTACACCTCAAACTGCTCTAGCACAGCCGCGGGGGTGGTGCTGCGAGTTTTATAAAAACCACCTTCCCAAGTGGTTTTTATGAAACTCGCCCGCTGCTCCGTGGCAGCCCTCAGTGAAGAACTGCAGTGACGCGGTAGCGCATCACTGCAGATCTGCCTGGGGGCAGGCTTCCGGCTGGCACGCTGCCCTAATTGGCGGAGTGCCGCTGGAAGCCACCGGCCGCCATTTTGGGCACTACCGAACACCACCGAGCACCGCCGAAATTCAGCGGCGTATAGAGCGGCGAAACCACGCTCCCCGCAGGGACGGAGCAATCCGCTAGCAGGTAAGTTCCGCCCCTGCGTGCGCCGCCCCGTTTTGCCCCCCCCCCGTGAGGAAAGGGCCTCAGTTAATATCCTTCTATCCAGGGCTAATTCTTACAACCACCCTGTGAGCACCACTTGACACATTCCCTGTGGGGTGATTAGTAAATGTATGATGTATAAATCACAAGATCTATATGAAAATTTTTCTGTCATGTACCAACAGCCGGCAGGAGCATGAAGACTCTTCGTATACAGAGGTTGTTTTACGTGTGTGGCTAACTCTTACATACTGCAACTGCTATAAACTGTTCACACAAAAGCCTTGCAAACAATATCCCACATTATAGCCCTTGAGTTTTTTAAAAAAAAAATGAGGAAGGAAAGGAAAAAAGAAGGAAACAAAGCAGTCCATCACCAAGCAGAAACATTATGGCACTAAGTGTTCTTCTGCGGAAAAGTGTGAGACCTCTGCTGATCTGCCTCTGTTTCTGAATACTGAAACTTTACTATATTGTACTCTAATCTTCTCAGGCTGTAATTCTATGCAGTCCTTGAAAGACAGGACTTACCTTTAAGTAAACATGAAAAGGTTTGCATTGTTGCAGTGCATTTTCATCTATGAGGCTTAAAAGAATTTTTGCTGCTTCTTTGTAATACAAACATAAAACCTACATTGACCATAGCATTACTTACCCTTCCTTGTATTAACAATAATCACAATTATTAGTACAAAAGGTAATTAGTTTCACTTAAGAAAACACTGTTTAAAATGTTTTGCTTTGAAAGTGTTTCTTCCTCCTTTCAGTTGGATTTTTCTCGATTCAGATTGAGCAGAAGTTTTCAAAGAAATTAAGCAACTTTCAAAGTTCCAAAGAACACTAGCAACTGTCTTGGTGTACTTAAGGCTACAAAAGAAAACAGCATAGTTTTATCCTGGAAGTTAAGACACATTTATTTGGCATTATCTGGATGGCACAGCTTATGAATTAGTCTGGCCAAGCCCTATTTTTGAAGATTTTACCTCACACAAAAACTCCCACCAAGTTCAGAAGAAGTATTGTGTGAGAAAACTCTACAGGAACAGGCTTGTATTATTTTGCCATATTTTCCTCATGTTTAAAATGACATGCTGTACCTGGCAGCTATTCAGGTTTTGACTTCAGCTCAGAGTCTCCTGCAATGCCCAGCAGCAATGAGGTGACTTGAGGACAGAGAAGCATGCTGTGCTCTTAACAGATGCGCACATCCTCACCTCACTCGGCTAGGCCTAACTAGAAGCCAAGGACTATTAAATTACTAAGGGAGTGGGATGTAAAAGAAGCAGTAGGAAAAGTGTGCATGATTCTAGATCATTCTCACACATACACACTCTACTATTTTTTCTCATAATGCTATACTAGTGTTAACACAGATCCGTGACAGCAGTCTGTCTCCAAGTATTAAAAGAGAGAAAAAAACTCTCCACCTCCTATTCCTCCTTCTTGTTCCTCCTACTCTTCCACTTCTTCAATCTTCATACTTTTTTCTTCATCCTTCCTTCCTCCTTCCTCCCAAATGGAAAGCCTGGGGCAAGTAGCCATATTTCACTGAGATGGTTGATGTGGCCCATAGGTGGGTGGCTCTACCAATTTGGTGATATCTCACTGCCATTCCTGCCCCATGCAGTGCTATCCCACTGTTGTCATTATTGCTGTTATTCCAAGGAGGAACAGGACTTAAGAGTTTCGTAAGCCCATGGGGAAAGAGACACATAGGGTGAAAGGAAGAGCATGACCAAGATTTTCCCCATCTCGTCAGATTTCTCTTTCCCCCACAGGAAACCTGGGGCGTAGCGACAATGATGTTAGATATTGCAAGGTAATGAAGGAAGTGGCACAGGATTATTATACAATATCACTTAGCCATAGTGCTACCCAGTCTTCCATGCCACTTGACACGTGGAACATTAATAAAATCACTAGTAGATATCCTTTCATTGGAAAGAATTGCATTGTAGTTGTGTTAATTTCTTTTTAAAGTTTACCTTAAAGTGGATTGAGATGACAGCAAACATGGGGCTTCATCTGTTTGGAAGGTGCATCCTCTGGAAAGCTTCCAGAAGGAGAAACCATGTGCTGGCAGAACATATTGCTGATCAAGATGATAAGAGTAGAAAACATCCAAATGACAGTACATAGTGGTATGCTATATAGAACTGCCTTCAGCTGCTCTGCCCCCTAGGACTCAGACTGAGCCTTCCCCGTTGGTGCCAAATGTGACAGGGTTGGCTTGTTACACCTGAGTGCACTAGCCTTAACATTGCCCAAATCTTCAGGATAGCCTCCTTTGTTGCCCCAGCTGCATTGCTTGTCCTGACCTTTCTTGTCAATTTTTCCCTTGCTCCCCATTGTACTATGCAAGGTTATGCCTTATTAAAAGCCACATTTCATAAAATCTTAATGATAGTACAATGTAAATCTATAGCGTACCCTATGTACATTGCTAAAGGGAAAACCACAGGCTCTGGGAAGCATCCACCTAGGGTAAACATGAAAAAAAAAGTGGAATGGTGATCTAGTCTTCTATCTGACATGCCCCAAGCCAGTTGAGAGCAGGTTTTGTATTTGGTCTGTTTGCCAAATCTCATGACGCACAAAATCGCATCTCTTGCAAGATTTCAATCACAATTCCCCAACCACCCTGAGACCTCTGGACTGGCATTCCCAAGCACTGTGAGATCTCTTCTGTCCAAAGCAGGGCTGGAAAAAGGGTCAAATCCTGCTCAGGAAATGTGACATCAACTCCACCATACCTTCTTCACAGGAGTGGATTTGGAAGAATAGTGTAAATAATGGGGGTGGGAAAGGATAATGTAGAAATAGCAGCCTAGTTCACAAAACTCAGGTCATTTCTGCACTACACTCTTACAGTGCTATTATTCCACTTTCAACGTCCTGTGTTGAAGCCAAATTGCTCTCTGGCTGAGAATTCTAAATGCCCCTCCATAAATTGCAAACTCTAGGATTCCATAGAATGTTGAAAGTGGAATAATAGCATTATAGCAGTGTAGTGCGGAAATGGCCTCAGATTGTTAATATCACACTTGGAGGTTAATATTGGGATGGGCAACTTCTGAAGGGTCCAGGGGCCATTTTTGACTTCTCGTGGAATTTTGTTGACTGTGCCTCTTTCTAGTCATTTCCAGTCAGCAGATCTCTTCTAAGTTTAAGTATTTGGGAGTAAAAAAAAAAAAAAGCCCAGGGGTGAAATTATATTTAAAGGGATGTCCACCATAGGAGTGTGATAGCCATTTTGAGGATTTGATTTGTTGGGAGCTGGGACTTCATGAGGATTGGAAGGGGTCTGTATAGCTTTGGGTGCCTGTACTGTAGGCCTGCAGCCTATAGTTTCCCCAGCCCCTTTATGTGGAACTTCAATAACTTTCTTATCACTTTCTTGCAGAAAATTATGATAACTGAAGTGGAGTTCCATTCAGTTCCCATCCACAAATCTACATTGTTCAGAAAACATATTCAGTGTAGTGCACTGGTCTTCCCTATCAAAAAAAAAAAAAAAAGGAGGGGTTGATTCTCAACTCAGCCACAACGTTCACTGGGTGGTTTACTGGTCAATCATTATCTCCTTGTCTGTCCTTCACACAACTGTTGTGATGACAAAATACAGGGAGGAAAAGGGGATGTGGAAAAGGCAGGTTACATTTTCATATTCTTACTGTGAATATTTGTTGTTCCTTCTTTTTTTCTTCTTCTGGCTTTATAACTACAAATTATTTTTCTGCTGTAGCTGATTCCTGGTTACCTTTGAGAATTCTAAACTGGACTACAAGCCACTGTTAGGTCCCATTCTTCCATTTCAATTTACACATCTCTTTTGGTTTGCCAGGAAAATTATATTAGTCTCTATTGCCTGGCTAAAAGTATTAGAGATCTTCCTGAGCAAAGAAAAATATTTTGTAATGTCAACCATATGTTAAAAAGTCAAATGAAAACAAACACTTATTTGTACTGTGCAAAGGACAGGCCAACAATTCTGGTAAAAAGGAATGTTTTTTAAATGGTAGATTTTTAAAAAATGCTGTACAAAGTTGTATCAATTGTCAGTTCCAGAAGCAACACATCAAGGAAGCTTTGGAGACAGGAGGACAGAATGACTGTGCCATTTTATCACACCTACAGTTGTCCCTTAAAGTCATTCCTAGCTAAAGACTGTTTCAAGGGCAGAATGAGCATGTACCATTATTCATGACATATTATGACAGCTGATGCCTATTCAAAAGAACATTCTTAGTCAGAGTTTGAATTCTGTAGGTGAACCAAATAACAATCAGGACTGATATTTGCTTTTTCAATGCATGAAGTGAAAAGATTTCTTTCTTCTGCCATCACACTTATTTTCAAAGGACTGGTCTCCTAACCTTTTTGATGAAGAACATCATTTCTTCTGACGTGTGCACAGGTCTCCTAAAATGGCTATTCTAAGTAGCTTGTACATTATGCGCTTTTACCCCTGCCATCTTGGCGGCAGACAAAAATAGCAATATCATCAACATACAGGGTAGAGGGACTTCTTTTTTAAACTTTCTTTCAGTTTTGGTGGACATGCCAACACCATCTAACCTGTTTTCCTACATTTGTTTAGTCTGCAAAAGAGAAGGTTAAGAGGGGACATGATAGCCATGTTTAAATATTGGAAGGGATGTTATGTCAAGGAGGGAGCAGGCTTGTTTTCCACTGCTCCAGCGACTAGGAGCAGCGGACGCAAGCTGCAGAAAAAGAGATTCCACTTAAGCCTCAAGAAGAATGTCCTGATGGTCAGAGCTGTTCAGCGGTGGAATATGCTGCCTCGGAGTGTGGTGGAGTCTCCTTCTTTGGAAGTTTTTAAGCAGAGGCCGGATGGCCATCTGTCGGGACTGCTTTGATGTGTGTTCCTACGTGGCAGGGGATTGGACTGGATGGCTCCTAAGGTCTCTTCCAACTCTATGGTTCTATTATTTTTCCACAGCTAAAAATCATTTTCGTATTTCAAATCAAACATGAGCTAATTTTTAATTCTTTTTAATATTAGGGTTTTTTATTAATAAAATACGTCTCACATAAGTAAACTAACATAAACATGTCTCTTATTTTAACAAATTTTACATTATAAAATACATTAATAACAAAATTCCCCCATCCCTGTCCTCCCTTCTACGTATCTTCCATTTTATTGCTTTTCCCTTGGGTTTATAGGTTAAATAAACATTATTTGTTCCTACCTATTTGTTCTTCTTGTGTTATTTCTATCAATTTTAACTTTTAACATATTTATCTTATTAAAGTTTTTTTAACACTCTTTCTCTCTTTTTTAATAGGGTTCATCTACCAATGCTTTCCTTTTTAATTTTTATTATTTATAACTTAATCTATAATCAGTTTCCATTCCCTCTTGCATTATTGTATTGATTTTTCTTTTATTAACAGTTTCATGTTCTAAGCAAGACAAGTAGAATTTAGCTATTGTATTATCCCACCTTTTACACCATTTGATCTCCTATGGAGAGTAATAGGATGAATTACCATCAATGAAAAAAGAATTTAGGCTTTGATTTTGTTTTCTTTTCAATCATGTCTAACTATTTAGTTATTCCTTCTGCGTTTCTCCCATAAGCACTCTTGCTTTTTTCTGGCCTTCACATGTCTACTTAGACATGTGAAGGCCAGAAAAAAGCAAGAAAAATTCAAAAACCTAGATTTTCCCATGTTTTTCTGCAATCTTATAGAATCATAGAAATGTAGAGTTGGAAGAGACCACAAGGGCCATCCAGTCCAACCCCCTGCCATGCAGGAAAACCCTCAAAGCACTCCCGACAAGTGGCCATCCAGCCTCCGCTTAAAAACCTCCAACGAAGGAGACTCCACCACACTCCGAGGCAGCACATTCCACTGCCGGACAGCCCTGACTGTCAGGAAATTCCTCCTGAGGTTCAGGCGGAATCTCCCCTCCTGCAGCTTGCATCCATTGCTCCTTGTCCTGGTCTCAAGAGAAGGAGAAAACAAGCCCACTTCCTCCTCGACATGACATCCCTTCAAATATTTAAACATGGCTATCATGTCTCCTCTCAACCTTCTCTTCTGCAGACTAAACATACCCAGCTCTCTAAGTCTGTCCTCATAGGGCATGGCTTCCAGGCCCCTCACCATTTTGGTTGCCCTCCTCTGGACCTGCTCCAGCTTATCCATATTCTTCTTGAATTGGGGTGCCCAGAACTGGACACAGTATTCAAGATGAGGTCTAACCAATGCAGAATAAAGTGGTACCAATACCTCCCTCGATCTAGACACCATACTCCTATTGATGCAACCAAGAATTGCGTTGGCCTTCTTGGCTGCCGCATCACACTGCTGACTCATGTTCAGCTTGTCGTCTATGAAGACTCCTAGATCCCTTTCACACGTACTGTTAGCCAGCCACATGTCCCCCATCCTATATTTCTGCATACCATTTTTTCTGCCTAAGTGTAGGACCTTACATTTCTCTCTGTTGAAATTCATTTTGTTAGCCTTGGCCCAGCTCTCCAATCTGTCCAGGTCCTTTTGAATTTTGATCCTGTCATCAGGCGTATTAGCAACCCCTCCCAATTTAGTGTCATCTGCAAATTTGATCAGCATGCCCTCTATTCCTTCATCCAAGTCATTAATGAAGATATTGAACAGCACCGGGCCCAGGACAGAACCCTGTGGCACCCCGCTAGTCACTTCTCTCCAGGATGAGAATCTGCCATTGGTGACCACCCTTTGGGTACAGTCAGTCAACCAGTTACAAATCCACCTGACAGTAGCCCTGTCCAGTCCACATCTTACTAGCTTCTTTGCAAGAATGTCATGTTTTCTTTTTAAGGAAAATGATAAAAAATGGAAAAATAAAAATAGAAAATGGAATGTTTTCTTTTAGAATTATTAATAAAGAATTATTAATAATTCTAAAAGAAAACATTCCATTTTCTATTTTTATTATTAATAAAGAATTATTAATAAAGTGTGTTTATATCACACTTTATTATATTAATAAAGAATTATTAATAAAGTGTGTTTATATCACTACACCCCCAAAAAATTATTCCTAAAAACAATGTAAGAAAAAGAAAAAATATAACATTATATTCACTATCTGTCATTTCTTGTCTTGACTTGAATCTTTTCAAGTCCATTTTGTGGAAATGAGCACTTTACATATGCTTAACAGTGTGAGACCTAGAGGAAACAAACTATTTTCTGTGTTTTACTAATGTTGATAGTTTCTACTCCTTTTACTCCTTCTGCAATGCGCTCTACATAGGGCTACCCATGTGCTTAGTCCGGAAACTTCAACTAATTCAGAATATGGCAGCCAGGTTGGCCACCGGAAGATCTAAAACTGACCACATAACACCTATATTGAAGTCGTTACACTGGCTGCCTATTAGTTTCTGGGCACAGTACAAGGTGTTGGTTTTTACCTTTAAAGCCCTTCATGGCTTGGGGCCAGCCTACTTGCGGGATCGCCTTCTCCCATATAATCCGCCCCGCACATTAAGGTCCTCTGGGAGGAATCTACTGCAGCCAGTCAGAACTAGGTGGGCTGCGGTTACCCAGAGGACCTTTTCTTCGGTCGCTCCCAAGTTATGGAATGGCCTGACGGAGGAGACCCGACACATTACCAGTCTTGACTGCTTTAAAAAAGCAGTCAAGACTGTTTCTTCTGACAGACCTTCCCAGACTAGTGTTCCACTGCCTCTCATCAATTGTCCCTTTGTTTTTAATCGTTTTTAATTGTTTTTGTTTTTAATTTTTAGTTTTAATTTTATTTTAATCTGTTTTAATAGTTAGTGTGTTAGGGGGATGGTAGGGTTGGTGGGTGGGGAGGGTGGGCTACATTTTGATGTTTTAATATATTTATATGTTCTGTAATGCCGCCTCAATCCATTTGGGAGAGGCGGGATAAAAATAAATATTATTATTATTATTATTATTATTATTATTATTATTATTATTATTATTATTTCAAGTCAGACTGTGTATCATCACAGATGACCACAGAAGGGTCTGGGTTTCTTAAAGTTTTTGAAAGCCAGCCTGGCAATTTTGATCCAGAAACCCTGATTAACCCACATTCTAGCTCTGTGTTGGATGTGAGGAGTAGGTAAACACTGAAACAGCATTTTCTTGCCGGTTTTACTAGAGGAGTTGTGGCAAAGTTAGATCCAGAATGTTGTAGTCATTCACTTAACTCAGTCTTAGGCACTGTCTTCCTAAGACATCTCTATGAGGCAACTGGAAAATATTCCCTTGAACACACCATTGGTCTAGTCATCCATTGAGAAGTTAGGTGATTGATTGATTGATTGATTGATTGATTGATTGATTATATTGCCTTTCTTCCAGCATACAACCCAAGACATGTAAATCTTTGCCTCTTTTATTCTTGTGTGCATACAAGAATACCAGAATGAATAATTCCCAGAGTTTTATCTCTAGAGAAATAATGAGATTGATGATTTTTTCCACTTCAGGCCTTAAAAAAAATCTTTTTTGCAAAAACCAAGTTTTGCATAAAAAGGTCTGAAATTACCCCCCCCCCCCCAAAAAAGGCCTTCACTGGTTGACTGTTGTTGTTGTTGTTTTCAATGGAATGTCTTGATGTGTTGGGGCACCCTTTCTTGCTTAGGACAAGAAAACTAGTGAGTATTCCTGATATCCCAATGCATACATTGTTCAAAGATAACTGACAATAATAAGTGAGAAAAAAACTTTTAATGAGCCAAGAGCTGTCTTCAGAATGCTGTGAGCCAACTTTGAAATTATACATTCTGTATAAGTAATCTTTACCTGTCTCCTATTACATTGTCTTGATGACAAACATTGAGTTGGAAGTTTTAACTTGATTAACAACCAACCATTCAAGTAAAGAAATTCTGAGAAGCAACCTGATTCGAAATCTCCATTGGAAGAATGCCACTGATTCTATAGATTTGGTTTCTATGGATTCTTTTTTTCTGGCAGCTTTTATAGGCTTAAATCCAATCTTAGCTTGATTTTACTTTCTCATCTTCTCCCTGCACCTGTCTATACTGCCCAAAAAACTACTCCAGAGGGTTTTTTATATGCTGGCGCAAGCTATGAGAGCACAGAGGGGACATCAAGGAGAGACAGGAATCCCTCCTCCCTTCCAATTCAGATGACAAAAACAATTCTGTCTGTAAAATGACAGGTTTGGATTCTGCCCATCATTTTTTTTATATTTTTCAATCCAACCCAATGTCACTCAGTTGTGCTTTTGCTCCATTTATCACTAACATTGAACCATTAAATGCTGACAATCTTGCCTTCAGAATTTTAAATAACTATCCTTAGGGTTTCCTTTGTTTTTAAAAAGTAAACTACCAGTGACATTTGTCACTAACACATCCACGTTGTCACAGTTCCATGTAGCCATTCAAAAAAAGCCAACAGCCAAAGCATCTCAAAAAAGAATAGCAAAGGCAAGGTACTACTGTACTTTAAAATGACATGCTATCAATGGCACACGCTGAATTAAAAATGGAGCAAGAAATATGTTAGGGCAATACAGGGAGATAAGAGGTCAACAGAAGATATTGTTATATTTGATAACAGCTGCAAGGTTGATGTATGCACAATACTGGAAAGAAAAGAAAGATATAGATTTAGAAGAGTGGAAGCTAAAAGTTCTGGATATGGTAGAGATAGAAAAATTAGGATTTTCCTTGAAAAACAAACCTATCAAGAACTTTGAAAGGGAATGGAAAGGAGTTTTGGATTGGATAAAGACATAAATGTACAAGAAGTGAACGAAAGAAACAAATGTAACTGTTTTTCTCTTGTTAATGGAAATGTAATTGTTCTTCTCTTGTGTAAATGGAAACAAAGTAGATTCAACTGGAGAATATAAGCTTGGAAGTTGGGGGGAGTGGGATATGTCCAATAATGGTGTATATCCATTTGTTTTTTTTATTTTTGCAATCAAATCTTTAATAAAAATATTTCAAAAAAATGGAGCAAGAGAGGGTTAATATTCCACATTTGAAAGCTCTCATAGTAAATATACCCCCACTCAAAGGTAGGCTTGATCCATGCAAGAAGTTAACTTCTATGCTATTTCTAACCAACATCAATATAGAAGTTTCTTACAACACAGTTAATAAACCAGTTGTTATCTGTTCAGTAAATGTTAACCTGTTTTTACCAATTCAGTACATTGAGCAATACAAAATAATTCCATTTACAGAAATCTACACTAGCAACCCCCCATTTCAGTTTCAGAGTTTCATCAGGTATTATCTTCAGCTTTTCTTTTTAATTGTAAGAGATATTCTTCCAAAATCCAGGCAGGTGCTGCTTTAATTACATTGCTCCTTTCTGATGAACTGCCAACTATGTCCGTTCACCATTTATAAAAGCCAGTATTTTAAGTTTGCCCATCAATAAACATTATCTTCCAGCACTGATTTCCTTCCAGCATTAAGTGCTGCTTCATCTTTAATGCCAACAGCCTCTAACATACATTGAAATGGAGGGTAACTATATGTCTTTGGCAAGTGCTCAGTTAAACGACATCAGGAAGCATTCAACAAAGTGGGCCATCCATTCTGGGGCAAACCTCTTGCAAGTGTTGGCCATTATCTTTGCTAACAGTCCCATATAGATATGGGCTTACATTTGAGAAATTATCATGGATAGAATGTGCCCATTTTTATTTTTTTGCTCTCCAAAGTTATTTCCCATATGAAATGAAACAGCTTTGTCATCTGGAAACGTTTAAACAACCCTTCTTTCAGTTTGGGGGAAATTACATTGAAAAGAAAGGGCATCAGGAAAGAGCTGAAATCAGCATCAATTCTCCAAAAAAATAAAAATATAGGCTGGAATTCACAATCGCAGTTACGAATCCATAACCTAAAGTTGTGCATATTCAATATTCATGATCCCCACATATTCAATAGTGTAGAGAATACATAGGTATCGTCAAAGTCCCCAAATCCTGACTTAGCAGCCATTGCAAACAATGGGGATCTGTTCTACTGTTGATTGAGGCACAGCAGACTGACATTCCAACACCCTTCCCAGAAGTGATCTCTGGTGCAAGTAGGAATTATGACAGGGATCTTGCTTCTGACTGTTACATTGGAAATCACTGGTGGGAGAGGGGAGAAATGTCAATCTGTTGCATCCCAATCAATGGCCAATAAATAGTGCCTAGGGCAATCATGGAAATTGCACCCCTACCTTCTTATCTCTACCCCCACCCCTATATGCATCACTTTTTGTGCCCTCTTAGCATTGGTGCCCAGGGCAGGTATCCTACTTGCCCCATCCTAGATAGACCTCTAATCCCAACTGACAGGAGAATAAACTCTTGTCCCTTGCAGCAGTTGCTACCCAGTAAGTCAGATTTTGGAGGACTGGGAGACACTACTTAGCTACATAACTAAGGTAATTACAAAAGTAAGTAGCTGATAAAGAATACCTACAAGGTTGAGCTGTTCTATAGTAATACAGCACATAGTAGCATTATTTTGTTTGTGCAGCTCAGTCCGAAAAAATGAAGCACTAAGAAGGATAACAAAGGGGCTACCAACCATTCAAAACAGGACAAAGCATTTTCAGTGGTTGCATCACAGATGGTTTTCAGTTAACATTTCCTTTGTCTCTTCAGTTCTGCCATTCAACAAATATATCTTCAAAAAACGTAACTTCCCACCATTATTTTTAAGTCAGGGGTAGGAAACGTCCGGCCCTTAGACAAAATTCAGCCCTCCTCAGGTCCCAATTGGCCTCTAAACTTTTCTAGATAGCTCTGTCTTCCCCATGACCTAATCATTTAAAGATTTCCTATTTTTGTCTGAGCTTTTTTCATACCAAACAGCTTCCTCATGCTTGCCTCAGGTAAACTATGCAGAGTTCCATATAATTACTGGGATCTGGGGAAGCACTGAGAAATGAGAGCACTCTGGAAATGCTGAGGTCACCAGCTGCCAGTGCAGTGGTAACAAAAAATAAATGAATGAATGAAGCCAAAATGGATTCAAAGTTGGTAGAACAAAATTAATAAGGTTTTGTTAATCACTGAAAAATCTAACCTATTTGGATTTATGTTACAAAAGAAGAAAATGATTACTACATTTTTTTTAAATTGCCATTTATGCTTAAGATAAAATTTGTACTAAAATCAGGTCAAAAAAAAGCTTCTGTGATTTTACTTCTACCCCTTGCAAAAATGGTTGGGTCTTTTAGAGGGTCTCTCATTTAACTAATTAATAATTTAATTAATAACTTAATGCTGGCATTAATTTCATGCTAACTTATATCAACCAATTAATTTTAAAAAATAAATCTAATTAAGTTGCCCCTTTGTGTTGGAAAATTCCTAACTTAATCAATAACTTAACTTTTATTTTAATTACTTAGTTCCTATCACTGGGAAGGAGATAGCAAAGAACAGTAGCAATGCTGTGGGTCCACCCAGTGCAATGGTTTGTGCTGACTGTGTGTAATTTGCATGTAAGTTTCTAACAACAAGTTCAACATCAGCACTGGAGTGACAATTTTCATCTACTTAAATTCCATTCTCCACAGTATTTCAAATCCAAGTAAGCTGGTATTTATTCATATGTAAAGAGATCAGACCCCAATTATAGATCTGCTGTCTTGTCTACTTCATCTCATGTTAATTTATAAAAGAAGGCAGACTGCAAAATAAATTAGACAAAATAAATTATGTGTATTTGAAAAACCATGCAGGTCACAGACTTCATTCTGTCTTGCCAGACCTCCCATCTATCTACCCACTTATCTCACAGTAGATACAGCCATGGCCATAGTTGACTAACAGAATGTAGGGAGCTACTATTAATGCACAGCTTAACAATCTAGGGCAGAGCTTTCCAAACAGTGTGCTGCGACACATTAGTGTGTTACCTGAAGTGTGTACGTGTGTCATCTACAATCTTGGAAATTTATGTTATTATTTATAAATCATATATTTTTGTAAAAATATATGAAAGGTTTTCATGAGATATGTTGTGTCCTCACACATTTTGTTATTACATTTTATCTATGTGCCCATATCTCTTATAATGGGATTGGTTTAACCTCCAGTTTGCTAGTAAAACTGAATTACTGTGTCGTGAAATGATGCAGGTCTAAAAAGTGTGTCACCAACATGAAACGTTTGGAAAGCTCTGATCTCAGGGTTTTACTGGCCTTTAGTGACGCTGCCAAGTCATGAAACAGGAATTATGCAATCTATTTCTAACAATTAGGACACTTTCAAATGGAGAACAGGGTTTGGATTTTTTTTTTTCATTTTAGATTTTATTAAAAATTATAAATTAGGAAAATCTCCTTCTCCAAAATAATAATCTCTTGAGACTGTACAGCAAGAAGAATCAGACAGGTGTATTCCTGCACTTTAGAGGGTTTTATTGGCCATTTCCACATGGGTTAAAAAACGGTGCAGTGCGTCCTCCATGGAGGACGTCTGCACCTTGGAGAGGATGGGTCCAGACTACTTACCGTAGATCCGCACCTCAGTCCACTCCAGAGGGACCCCAAGTGGTCCTCCAGCATGTTTTTGAAAAACCTGATTTTTGGGGTTTTTCAAAATGCTGGCACACGCCATTGCATGCCTGCTCTCCAATGCGAGCCTGCGATCTGCGGAGGGTGGGCTTTAGGCTGGCAAGCTTCAGCAGTTGGTCGTGACCCATGACCAACCAGAAGCCACCATTTTGGACGCTGGAGCAGTGTGGATCTGTGATCACGCACTGCTTCTCCTCGCCCCGGACCGAACCAGACCCAAAGAAAATCCGGTGAGTAGCAGCAGAGAGCAATTCCCTCTCTGCATGTGGAAATGGCCTTGGATGCGGAATGTCATTATTTCCATCTGGCTAGTCAAACAATACATTCATTATCTAGAATTGTTTGGCCTCGTTTCCCAATATCACTGTACTTCTTCACACTGCCATACACGTCACTGTAACAAGAAACCATGAATCAAGCATTGAAATGGGAGGATTGAGATATGATAGATGTCCAGAAAATGTCCCCAGATACCCCAAAATATTAAAGTTAAATGCAGTGCTGCATGGTATAGGTGGGATTAAAAGTTAATGCCATGTAGCCTTTCTTATCTCCCATATCGCCCAACACCCTTTCCCTGTCCCCTGCCCTGCAAAGCATTTTCACCAGAAAACCAAAGAAGCTCCAATTCTGTCTGATTAATCAGACTGATTAATGAAGCAGCAAAAAGAGCAAAGATGAGGATGGTTGTGATAGCAATGCTTCTTGCATCATGGGACCTGATTAATATTTTTTTTCGTTCTGCAAAGAACACCTTCATCTCTTCATTACCAGGAAACAAGAGAGAGGAGAGGGCAGAGAGAGATCTTGTGCTGAACCAGGAGATAGCAGCCAGGGTGTGGAGAAAGCAGGGCATATTTTCTGGAGAGAGAAAAAAATCACAGAGCAGGCCAAATTGCCAACAGTAGGACTTTCTCTAATTGTTAGGATCACAATTGGAGAAAGACGCTGTTAACAGAAAGAATCTTGTGAATTGTAGGTACCACTGCAACAGAAACCCCATCTTGTTTCCTCCAGAATCCTTTTATATTATTAAATGTACTGTAGACAGTTGAATAAATATTTATCAAGAATAATCAAAGTGAAACTTCAGGAAACAACTGCCACAAAAGGGATAGCCAAAGTGACTTGGTATAAGCATGCAAATGATATCTATATTTATTGTTAGATGAAATTGTATTACTATCGCAAATAGCTGAGCAATAAATAGATTTGCATGCTGCAGTAAAGGTCAATTACAGTAGAAGTGAAAATATTTGTAAATATCGGTAAGAACTTGAACCAGAAATCCTGTACAGTGTTTAAGGTGGTTGCAATTAAATAATGAATCCACTGCAATTAAATAATGAATCCTCAAGAACAGCTGTCTTGGAAATGACAACACAATTCAATGCCAATGGCAACCCACTCTAATAAGCTATTCTAAATGCATGGTAAATCTTGCTTTAAATAATGATTTCTCCACAAAAATAATACAGCTATAGAAATCATAAATGAAGATTAATTTAACCACACACAACAATCTTGAATCACCATGGAAAATTATTGACTAGTAAAAAAAAATTTTTCTCTTCATCTGGGGAGAGGTGGGCAAACATTCAGGAAGCAGGGGCTATATTTTTTTCCCCCCTGTACACACCAAGCACACTGCATTGGCACATTTTGGTACACCCAAAGTGTTGTGATGTCACTTCCAGATGCTATTTTCACCAATTTACTGCCAATTTTGCATATGTGTGTGTTCTGGGGATGTTTGAAGGGTATGGGAGGACTAGGAGAAATAAGCCACTGCATTTTTTGGCTATTCTAGAAGATTCAGGTCAATTTTCTGGCAAAAAAAATCACCAGAAAATTGGTCCAGGGGATCTGGGGGAGGGATCTGAAAGGTTCCAAGGGCCACAGTTAGGGCTTCTAAGGGCCACAAGTGGGTTATGTGCCACATTTTGCCCACTCCTGATCTAGGAGACTCTGAAAGACCAAAATAGATGAAGACACAGGAAAGAAATTTGAGAAGGAATTGTATCCATTATTTTAAACAAATTTGCAAGCTAGGCAACTGTTAAGATGTATCAGTAGCTGGTTGATTAACATACCTACAGTAAAGCCAGAAAAAAATTATTTTTCTATCACATTACATACGGAATGAAGGAGATATATGTTAAATAATTATTGATGCACATACCTCTCGAAGTCTTTGCATATTCAAATATGTCTGTTGAGAAGCTTAAATCCTCACCTAGGTGCATATGCAGTTCCTAAACTCTGTAAAGAACCACAGCATTTTCACACAAATTGTTTTGCATCCAACAGAGGGAAACAACTTTTTTGAAAACACAAGCTGCTGTTGCTGAGAGACCTACTAAAACTCTCATTGCTGCAGTGACACTTTATAAAACATCTGATAATCTCCCTTCAGGGAGCAGACTGTAAGAAAGAACTCAAAACAGCACGAAACTTCAGGCAAATATAAGTTGGCAAGGAAATTAAAATCTCAGAAAACTGGGAGAAAGACAGCCAAACAGGGAGGAAAAAAGGTGAAAGAGAAAAGTATAAGGAGACTGAGAGGACTGTTTAGTGGCAAAGAATGTATTGTAGTGAAGCGCACAGCTGAAATTCGTGGATTTAGAATGTTATTTCCTATCTGCCACAAAATTATTAATTCTTTCTAGAGCATGTTGTTTCTTAAAAAATAGTCCACAATACACATTGCACTAACCTGTATGGCCATGACAAAATTAATTGAGGAAAATGCTGAGAGCACTGAGGTTTCTTTGGCCATTTCCGCACTAGACTGTTATAGTGCTATTATTCCACTTTCAACATCCTATGGAATCCAGCTGGCCCCTCCCTCAACTGCAAACCCCAGGATTTCATAGGATGTTGAAAGTGGAATCATAGCATTATTACAGTCTAGTGTGGAAATGGCTTTTGAAGAGCCATTGCAAGAACAAGGCTTGCACAGCAAGAAAACATTTAGCAATGCACATAATTACAGAGCTTGTCAAAATGTGAAGGAGGGACGGACAGAATGAGAAGCTGTTTTCTTTGTTAAATGTGTATCCCATGTTTCTACCAAATGATGCTCTACACTATTCACCTGGCGATAAGAGAACATGAATCTGAGAAGTCTGATAATCTGGTGTTGAAATGCACTAAATCCAAGATATCCTTCCAATTAACTGAGATCAATCTAAAATTTGGGAGATTCCTATAATGTGAATGAATTCTAAATGCTGCAATTCTTACCCCTTTCTGAATTCATGAATTTAAGCCAAATAGGCTGATAATCAAATGTTATGTGCATTTGACATACAGATCTGAATTCATAGTCCTCTGGTTATGACAATGAGACATATCTTTTCAGTCTTTTACAGCTTTTGTGCAAAATAACCATTAGACCAGGTCCAGCAGGATAGATTTTGATTAAACATTAGAAGGAGCTTCTTGGGGATAAGAGCAGTTTGGTAGTGGAACCAACTAGCTAGAGAGATGGCTGAGTCTACTTATCTGGATGTTTTCAAAAAGAGGCAGGACAGCTATGTTCTGGGTATACTCTAGCTGGAGTTCCTGCCCTGAGCAGGTAATTGGACTTGAAGAGGCCCCTTCCAACTCTACAATTCAATGAATTTTAGTCTACCTTTTGGTCCAATGGACCTTCTCAAGTGAAAACTACAGAGCAGCACTCTTACCTGTGTCTCTTTCTTTGATGACATATAATAACTGAAGTTATGATGGCAATGTACAAATTGTACCTATACGGTATGAACAAAATTTGATAGGCAGATGAACTTCCTAAGACTGACTCTACCCAAATGATGATATATTACTTTATGTTTACACAACACAAAGGAGCTATGTTGTCAAAGGCCAATAAATCATTTCTCTAGATAACTTCTTCAAGTGCTGCAGGTTTGCTGTTGCAGCTGGTTTCATTCCCAGTGGAAATCAGGAAGGTGCTCTTAACTTTGGAAGCTGCCAGTAACTTTCCTTGACAGTCCCTGAGCAGTTGTATAGTGTTCTCTCACATTAGTGGTCTTTGAAAATAACTTCTAGGAAAGATTGCTCCCTAGAGACCTCTAATTTATCACAAATTATGGTCAGCATTACTGAGTGGACATAATGGAACATAATTTCAACCACTGAGAGTTTCAGTTAATTTGTTTTACAACAGAAAACCTAGTTTTAGGGACTGATTATGATCCTTTTCAGCACTAGTGTGAACATAACTAATATTCTTAGAGTATAGCAAGTTGCTACCACTATGCAATGGCTCTACTAACGCATCAAATGGGCTTCAGTAAAATAGTTATAATATTTTGTGGTCAGACAACAAAATTCATGGTTCTAATAGACCTCACAAATGCAGCCCACTGGGTGGCTGCTGCCTCCGAGAGCTGAGACGAACACCAAGAAAAACAAAATACTGGGGATGGGCTCTGACGATCTTTCCCACATTTTCCATGGAGGGGGGAGAAACATGTGAGAACACCTTTCCAGTGAGTCAAAGGAAATTTTTTAAGACCAGATTCTACTCATGTACAAAATGTACAGTATGTACATATTTATGGAAGACCGTCTATAGCATTAAAGAATAACGATTTCTGTGTAGATTGAATATATAGCATTCAGATCCAAGGTGTATTTTGTCACCTAGAGGAAACTGTGATCTTTCTCAGAAGAGAACGCAGGGCTTTTGACACTTTTAAGAGGTACTTGCCTTCCTCAGGTGACTTGTTGCAGTTTAGCAGTATTAGAAGCAATGCTGTATCCGTTGCCCTTTTGATTCCTCCCTTGGTGGCGGGGGGAGCTGTTTGAATTCTCCTTTCAAGTTACTACGACACTGATGCTCTGCTGTGGATCTCCTTTATTGCCTACAACAAAATCAGAAGAATCTTTAAAGATGTGGGCATCAAAGCCTCAAAAAAGAAATCTGAAAATCTGGATGAAAACTAAGGCCATTTCCACACTATGCTGTTATAGCGTTATTATTCCACTTTCAACATCCTATGGAATCCTGGGGTTTGCAGTTTGGGGGGGCATTTAGAATTCTCAGCCAGAGAGCTCTTTGGCCTCAGTAAAATGCAAACCCCAGAATTACACAAGATGTTGAAAGTGGAATAATAGCACTATAACAGTGTAGTGCGGAAAGGTCCTAAGTTCTCAACAGCCCCTGTAGAAGAGCCTGAACTACATTCTAATTGGAAGCTCTGCTGAATAATTCCATAAGTATGCCAAATTGAATAGTTTTGTATGCTAGTGGGAACAACTAATTTAAGCAACTAATTTAGAAATCATGCACGTCATGTGGCTGAAGAAGTAAAATAATTTTAATTTTTTTAAAAAAAATATTGTTTATATTTAGTTTTCCTGAATATTTTAATCCCTCCACCAACTTGTGCCCCTAAAATGCTTAGTTATGCATAGAACACGATTCTAGAGAACTTTCAATATGTGTGATCCTTTCTGAATCCATGTAAAATTTGTCCCTAATCTAAAGCAAAGTTTTCTTCCAAATTCAAGTTCAGATTCCTTTCTGAATTTGAAATGTTTTCGTTTTCAGTCAGAACTCAGCAAGACAGATATCTCCTTTCTAAATCTGAACTGTTGTTGTTGTTTTTTACTCCAAGCCCAGCAAGACAGATATATTATTTGCATCCATCTTGGCTGACACTGGCAAGCATATCCTTTCAGGTATTATGGTTTCTAGGTACTTCCTGACCTAGGTGCATGACTAAGCTAACACTAAAACTTGCACAGAGGCCAAGGGAAAAAATTTTCATTCTGGGGACAGAAGGAAGTCTTGAAGGATGGTTGAGAACTTTGTTTCAGTCTGGCTTTGGTAAGAACTTTCTAAAATGGACTGAAGTAAAATGTGCAAGAAAGCATACCAGTTTGTACCTCCCTAGGATAGAGTGAGAATTTCGTTTTGGTTTGGTTCTGACCAGAATTTTCCAAAATTAATAAAATCTGAATGTAGGAGAAATAAAAAGTGACATTTACATATCCTTAAAAGCCTTTGAAGCTGAATAGATTCCTGCCTTCTTAGACGAGATGTCCTCATGCCAAAATCAGGGAGAAGAATTATGCAGTCCTGCAGATGTTGTTGGACTGCATTTCCCTCACCATTCTTTACCACTGGCTATGCCAGCTATTTCTGCTTAGAGTTGCAGTCCAACAACATCTGGAGGGTCACATGATTCCCACCCCTGTTGCGAGGTTTTGGCAACTATTAATCCTAAAAACTCCATGGAGTTCAGCCCTGCTGAGTTCTTTGACTTGCTTAAACAAATTTCTGTAGAAAATTAGCAATTATAATCACATGATACCTTCTACTATAATCAAAGAAATGTTTGGTTTAGTTTTCATATCTTTTCATATGTCCATAACATACAACTGCAAATAGTATGTATTCATGTAATTTCTTAAAATAAGCTATTCAGCCACTTCACTGCCTACCAGTTTCTGCAACTGCAGAGATGGAAAAAGGAATAGGGAAGATTGATAGATCGTCATCCTAACTAAGTAGGAACACTAGCTAGACCTGGATAAAAGTCAAATAAGATTCATCTGGATAATCATCTGAATTTTCTTTTGCCACACCACAACAGTATTTTCTGTGACACAATACCACCATTTTTATTTTATTTTTATTTTATTTTTTGTAGCTGCAGTTTAAGAAGTAATTTCACCATAGAAAATGATTAGACTATGTCTATGGACAACTCTGTGTGTGCGTGTGTGTGTGTGTGTGTTTCTTGGTTCTGTGGGGTCAAATATAATTGAATATTGGAAACACAGTCACAATTTAAATCCAGATAGATGGATGTGTGGGTGAATGGAGAGAGGGAGAGAGAGGGAGAACCCTCTGGTGTTTTCAAACTGTGACTGGCACCAAGGTTTAGTGGGACGGAGTAGTCAAGAAATGCTGCTGATTTGTAGTTTGTTTGTTTGTTTGTTTGTTTGTTTGTTTGTTTGTTTTTCCTATCCTGTTAATAATTTTCTCTGTTTTGTACCCACTTCTTGGCCCAAGGCATGCATGGGCAGAACCATTGCTGGCAATGATTCTTCTTCAGCTCTGCTTAGGCATTTTATTATCTTTTAATTCTTGATTTATTCTCTCTTGCTTGTCTTCTTTCTCCTTTTCTCCCCTGTTCTACACAGTTCCTGGCTAAATGTCTCCTCTTTCCTTTAATATCATCACCAGAAGGTTCTCCCTGTAACAATACCTGAAGCCATCCTTAGATCTTGAGCTGTGCTCCTGAAATCTCAGAGATGCCCCTCACCCGGCAACCTTAAACTGTGTCCTTTTTGTCTTACGGATGTCTTACAGATCTCAGATGTCAAAAAAGCAACTCAACCCAGCCCTTTTTTGTCTTCCTCCATATTTTCTCCGGAGCACAGTTCCTCCTTTCCTTTATGGTGCCACATCTGGACAAATTTCTAGATTGCTAAATGCCGTAACTCAGAATAAGCATGCTTAAAATTACACAGCCAATAACCATTTAAAAAAAGATGTCAAGTGAACAATGAAGGGCTTTCCCCTTATTATTCTTCTCTGGAAAATCTATTCATAGTTCTTACGAGATGACAAGAGCCTAACAAACACTTGTCCACAATGGCTCATCATGTTGACTCTAAGCAATTTGATCTCAAATTAATAGACATGAACAATATTTAAGATGAGTTTAAAGCTAATTTAGAAATGATCCCTCAAATGGCTTCACCAGCAGATTTCACTGAAATAAAAGAGTTTGCACTAGGCAAGAGAACCTAAAGGAAGAAAATATTGAACAAGACCAAGAATATCATTGTGGATTTTTTTAATGCTAGTTATACCAAGTTTGGCAGGGAGAAATATCCTCTGAACTCTGAGAATAAAATGCTGAAAATGAGAAGGGAAACCAGAAAGAATGCTTCACATCAACACGGGATTAGTTCTTGTCACCAAATGTCAGCAGATAAGACTTGGAATAAAGCACAGAAACGAGATTTGTGGACATAACAAAGTTGGCATATTTGGATGATGGATTTACTTTGAAGTTTCTAGACTTTGCAAACCTAACTCTTTTAGACATGCCTCTTGCCCAAAATACCAGTCTTGACAATTTGTGACATTGGCAAGATGACATATTTTGTAACACTATCAAAGGCAATTGTCAAATAAAGTGGAAGTATTTGCATACAGTTGGAAGCATTCTTGGGCAATCAACATTCTGTATGAATGAAAAGTCACAGACCCAGCTGGCACAATGTTTGGTTGCTCACAAGAAAGTCACAGCACATTCCTAGAATAATTATCCAAAGTGAAATTAGAAGGTTCTTATAATAGATCCATTTTTTCCTAATTAAAATTCTGGCATGTGCCCAATTTACCTTTCTGTGATGAGCTACATGTTTATTTATAAAGAGAAAGTTTCAGCTAAAATAATAACAGCGCACCAACTTTTTGTTGTTGTTATGTGCCTTAAAGTTGTTTCTGACTTATGGTGACCCTAAATTGAACCTATCACAAGGTTTTCTTGGCAAGATTTGTTCAGAAGGGGTTTGCCATTGCCATTCTTTGAGGTTGAAAGAAAATGTAACTTGCTCAGAGTCACTCAATGGTTTCCATGGTGGAGCAAGGATTAGAGCCCTGCTCTCCAGAGTCCTAGACCAATGCCAAAACCACTACATCATGCTGGATCTCTTCATCAGCTTTGCATAAGTGTATATGTCTCAGGCAGACTTGGCCTCCAATCCTGAACATACTTACTTAGAAGTAAGCCCCACTGAAACCAAGTGATTTCTGTAAGCAAACACAAGTTTGGGTTATTGCTAGATGTGCCTGTTGGGCATACCAAAATTGGGATGTTGTTAAAAATGGGGAAAAATAGAATACTATTCACTTATTCTACTCCCTGTAATGTAGGAAAACTCATTTATCTTTTATCAATTCAAACCTTCATTGAAGATGTCACATTTACAATTTGACCATAAACTATGGCCATTTCCACATGACGGGGCTGTCTTGCTATGGGGACAGGATGGCAACGGTCAATTTGTCATGCTCCTACACAATGTCATCACCGGCCCACTGTCATCCCATCCCCATGTGTCGTGCTCATAGATTATCCACTAAATTGATAAATCCATTTAGCGCCCACAATTGTGCATCACGCCCCATACCTACCTATCCTGTGGAAGGGCGGGAAGCACAATGGTCACACTTCTTTCCCCAGCACAGCCTGGCAAAGTGCCCAGCTGTGCTGTGGAAGGAAGAGACATGGCTACCGTGCACCCTTCCACAGGGAGACAGTCCTGTGCAGAGGGGAGTGTGCCTGTCATGCTCCCCTCCCTGCTGAGATTGTGACGGGACGACTTGCAAGAGCCCCATCATGCAGAAATGGCCTATTTTTCTCAAAGTTGCTCAGGGCAGCACAGATGGTAGTCAACCTCCTCAGTTTTATCCTCACTATAACCCTTTAGGAAGGTAAATTAGACAGAGAGACAGGGTCACTCAGGGTCACCCAGTGAGCTCCACAGATGACTGGAGATTCAAATCTGGGTTTCCTCAGCCCTGCTCCAAAACACTAATACACCACACTGATTCTCTGTTTACAGAACTTCCCAATATTTATATACACAATTTAATGACAGGAGATTGATTTACAGCACCAGCACAAAATCCTCCCTGGAACCGCTGCTCCCTGGACCAAAGTGTCCCAGAGGCAAGCATAACATAGCAGAGTTTTCAAAACAGCAAAAAGCGTGTCAGCAGAGTACAACTACAGCATCAGCTCTGACCCCTCTACCCACTCGTTAGTAAACGCACAGACACAGAGTTTGTCATCCAAAATACCCGGAGGCTTTACTGTTCAAAGTTGTAGTATATACATCTGTACACAGGATACACAGATCCACAGGCAGAGATTCAGCATCAGAGAATCAGGATCAGAGCGACGGGATGCAAAGATGCGGGATTCAGAAATTCAGAGAGAGAGTAAGCATTCCATCTCCTCTTTTATACACACCTGCTTCCATGTCATCACCCAGGGCCTTTGGCTGATGCAACCCCTTGCCATGATTTCACTATCATGATTCAGCCCTTTACTCCATGTCCACTAGGGAATGAATCATACTTTGCCCAGTCATTCCCCAGGTGTCCCATGACATGCTCATCAAATGTATTTTCAACTGGGGCAAACGTCACCACATTTGTAATCCACATTTAAGACTGTGCTTAGCCCACCCAGTCACCCATACTACCACGTTCTTGTGGGATGCAAGTAAGAACATCTTCATGGCACTGCTTAGAGCCAGAACAGAAAGACTGTAGCCCTCCACATTTACTTATTTTCTATGTACAGTTGTGAAAGCTGGACAGTAAAGAAAGCTGTTAGGAAGAGAATTAACTCATTTGCAATGTGAAGCTGGGTGAGATTTCTGTGGAGCTACAGACAACCAAAAAGAAAAATGGGATCCTGGTGCAAATCAGGCCTGAACTGTCACCAGAAGCCAAGACAACTAAACTCATGCTATCACACTTTGTACATGTCATGAGATGATAATGTTCAGTAAAGCTGAAGGCAGTAGGAAAAGAGGAAGACCTTATTACAGATGGATTGATTCCGTCAAGGAAGCCACAGCCCTAATTTTGGCAGACTTGAGCAGGGCTGTTAATAGTAGAATTTCTTGGAGGTCTCTAACTTATAGGATCGCCATAAATTGAAGATGACATGAATGCAACTAACCACACGAGCAACATTTTTAGGCAACAAAATAAAACCATCATTAGGGCTACAAACAATAAAATGGAATGCAGTAAAGCTAAAAGTAAAATCAGCAGCAGTAATAAAACATTGCAAAAATCTAAAAACACCAAAGGTTTTCTCACATGCCAGGGAAAATAAAAAAGTCTTCACCTGGTAATAAAACATTGGTGCCACACAAGCTTCTCTAAGGAGGGTATCCCATAGATGGGAAGTCACTATTAAAAAGAATCTCTCTCTCATAGCTTTCCCAGCTCACTTCATTTGGCAGGAACACTTGGAAGAGGGAATGAGGTTATTACTTTAGGTTCCAGGTAGATAAATATGGGAAGAAATATTTCTTCAGGTAAGCAGGGGCTTGCTATTTGGAGCTTTAAAAACAAATATCTTCTGTTTAGCCTGTCAGATAACCAAGTATTGTTAAAAGGTTATTACAATGACCAGTCCCTATTAGTCATCCAGCCATACTGTTTTCAACTGGATAATATTACCTGACTACTTTCAAAGGTCACAAGTATAACATATTGCATTGGAGGTTAAACAACCATTGCAAGGCTGCCTCTGTCTAGATAGCATTGTATATTTCAGGTGATTTCCTGGATTTGAAGAGATCAAATTTTGTCGTAACAGTGGAACAAGAGCTAATGGACTAGGACTTCACTCTGTGAGGTTCTACCGCCAGCAAAGGCAAAACTCTTTCATATGGACTACAACTGGCAAGTTTTACCTACACAGTACCTAAAAGCTTTTCCAGATGTAACAGTTTTATGAAGTTTTATAGTTGTGTGTTTTCAAGTCATTTCCAACTCTAAGGTGAACATATCATGGGGTTTTCAGGAGCTGAGAGTGGTGATCGGCCCAAGGCCACCCAGTGGGTTTCCATAGCAAAGCAAGGAATTGAATCCTGGTCTTGAAGGTCACAGTCCAATGCTCAAATCACTACATCACACTAAAGTTTTATTATCTGTCTTTTATTGCCCTTTGTCCCTAGTCCCACATGGTCAAGAAGTGAAGTGGCCTCTGCCTGCACTGAGATCCCTCCAGACCATTTTAACTGACAAAAGAAGTAACATTTCAGACGAAACGTAAGTTTGTGATTCGAACATCATCATTTTTCTTCTTCTGTATGATTTTTAACAACTTTGCCTAATGAAGAAGCCAGTGAAGCTTCAAAAGCTTGCATGATGTATTTTAGGCATTTTGGTTGTCCAATAAAGGTATCACTGAGTTGTGGATTTTAGGCAAGGTCATAGTTAGCATTTCAGATGTTCTTGATTGTTTTTAGCTTTTTTTGGTTCATGATCCTCTTGGAGAATCTGATGAAAACTATGGATGCCTTCCCCAGAAAAACACACATACACATATGCACATAAACTATTGCATACAATTGGTTTGATTGCATTGGAAATGGATTTCCTTCATATAGACTAGTCTGAAATGAAACAGTTACAATGAATACTTGATAATACCACATTTTTACCATAAAATTCACTATGACTGGGGGAAAAAATGAGAATAACAGGAAGGACAATGAAGAAAAAAAAATGCACCCGGTTCATAGACCTTCTAATGCCCAATCATGGATCCCCCTCCCCAGAGATCCATGGATCCCAGGTTAAGGACTCTTCTTCTCAACTGGTGAAAACCTACTCCAACAAACTCATAATGTGGCAAAGTTCCATTTCAGTGATGCTACCACAGTTATTGTTCCTGAAGAAATATTTCTACCGTAAGCACAAACCCTGCTCCTATCTTGCTAGAAGAATGGGTTCTAAGCAAACAGGAGTACATTTATAGACTATGTGAGCAGCAGTGCACAGTTCTTCTGCACAATCCCTCTTCTGACCCACAAAACTGGAAAAAGTAGAGATTGTCTCACATTGCCCCAACCATTCTTGGTTCCCAGAGCAAAGTGAAAATAGTAATACTGTTTTGGGGGCATTGTGCTCTTTGCAATACTTTGGGGCATATGTAGCTGCTACCACCTAGAAGACTGCCACTGCAATGGAGGACAATTTTATATTTGCAGATCTTTGTTCTACTGTACATTTCAATGCTAGAGGTCTGTCTTTCGTTATAGTATCAATGACTCACAAGGCAAAGCCTATGTCGAAGAGACTAACGTTTCCATATTGCTCTAATTAAACTATCATGTCTGTGCAACAGCATGTTATCATAGGATAATAGTCTCCTGCTGCTACATAAATGCCAAAGCAAAGCTGGAGACATTTAAGACAAACTCTTGAAACAAAATGTTTACTTTCAGAACAGGATACATCCATTCAACTCCTCCATTTTTTATTAAAAAGATCAAGACCCACTTCCAAACATACTTAAATGCAAGAGAGCCCCATCAAAAACAGTGTAACTAGTTTACATTTAATTATACCTTAGAACCAGATTCTTAATTCTTCCTGAGTTTACCAGTAAATATCATTTAAAAAAAATCTGCATGTCTATCGCCCCTTTTCAGTTGGTTATAGATACAATATTGTAACAAATGGTCATTAGACCATTGCATCCTACCTACTAGCTTCTGAGGTATCCAGCAAAATAAGTCAAGAGCAGGTGGAGATGGATCTTTTTTCCTGCCCATAACCATGGTGTAATGGGGAAAACAATTCTTTGTCCCCTATCCTAACAAGGAGGCCTGTGGTTATTATTTTGAAGATTATAAAGGTACAGTTAAATCCAACCGCATGTATATGAAAAGGTGTAACTAAAGGGTCAGAAAAATGAGGACAGTGTTCTTCCAAATGAAATTTTCCTTCAGACTTCAAATTTCTAGCATTGCAGGTAGAGGGGAAAGGAGGCAGGGAGAGGCAGAAGGACAGGAAGAGGGACAAAGATCTTGAAAATCCTTCACACCTAGAACTCTTATATTTTCTGTGTTCACATTCCTTTGGTAATTCTGCCTGCCTCTTTGCTTTGGATGCCTAAACTCTCTTTCTAAATGCTCATCTGAAGTTTTAAGTTACTGCAATGCTAGACATTTGAGGCGTGAAGGAAACACTCATTTGAAGGAACAGAATTCTTATTGGAGAGAATGCCTTCATTTTCCCCCTGCACATGTAAATTTTCCCTTAGAGCAGTACTTCTCAGTACTGATTGTACTGTAACAGGTTGGTTACAGATACAGTGAGGAGTGAGCATATCACACTGATATTAAAATCATTCCACTGGATGCAAATTAGTTTCTGGGCAAAGTACAAAGTGTAGGTCATTACCTTTAAAGCCGTACATGGTTTGGGTCCAAGTTACTTGCAGAATCACCTCCTCCCATACAATCTGCTGCATACACTCAGGTCCTCTGGAGGCCATTTACTCAAACTGCCTAAAACAAGGCTGGCAATGGACACCCAGAGGACCTTCTCATCAGCCACCCCCAGACTGTGGAATGGCCCTCAGGAAGAGATATGACAGCTAAATACGCTGTTTGGATTCTAAAAAGTACTAAAGACCTATCTCTTCCAGCAGGCCTACCCAGTCAATTTTTAATTATGAATAATGTATTTTAAATGGTTTTTATGTGTTTTATTGTATTTTATTCTACAATGTGTTTTTAACTGTATTTTAACTTAAGTTGTACCCTACCTCAAGCCTTAGGGAAAGGCAGATAACAAATAAACATTTACTACTACTAGTACTACTGCCATTATTATTATTATTATTATTATTATTATTATTATTATTATTATTATTAATATCAGGCTATCTGAGAGAGCAACTTTTTTTTCCAAAGCACCATGGCCGAGCACTATATTTGAGCTCTTTGGCACAGCAACTCAGATACCATCACTGGCCCATGGACCACAACTTTGGGTCTTTCCAGACTACACTATTATAGTGCTATTATTTCATTTTCAGCATCCTATGGGATCCTGGGGTTTGCAGTTCAGGGAGGGGCATTTAGAATTCTCAGCCAGAGAGCTCTTTGGTCTCAATAAACTACAAAGCCCAGATTCCACAGGATGTTGAAAGTGGAATAATAGCACTATAACAGTGTAGGACAAAAAGGCCCTTTGAGTAGCGCTGCCTCAGAGTATGCAAAGCAGTTTTTGCAGCAACCTGGAAGGTCCTTCCTTGTCCATCTCAAATTCATAGGTGGAGAATAGAGAAAGGGCCTTCTTGGCCATTGTACCCATCCACTCAGTGCTCCCCTGAGGGAACTAAGGACAGCTTTGACATCATTTTGATACCAGATTAAGACATTTGCCCCAGTCATTTTCATCTGTAGTGTAGGCTAAGTACAGTTCCTGTTTTATGTGTTTTGCTGACCTCTCTTACGGCTTTTAGCCACTGCTTTCTGCCTTTATGGTCTTTATGATTTTTGTTGGTGTTGTCTTTGTTATTTGATGTAATTATGATTCATGTTCCTATTATTTTGCTGTAAGCAGCACTGAGAGTTTTACTGAAGAGTAGCATAAATATTTTTCGAAGAGATAAATTGATTCCAGCTTCTCCTGAGACCAGACAATTTCTATGCCAGATATACAATATTCAGGAATAAACAATGCTGTAGAACTATGCCTGTACAACTGCTTTGGACGCAAAACAGGCCAATTTGGAAGGATTCATACAAGGTCAGATCAGGCTGATTTGGATACAGAGTGAATTGGCCCAGTAGGAACTGATTTTGATAGATTCCAACCAATTTGGGAGGAAAGGAGGTACTCACTATTGTTGGGGGTATACCCAGCTGGAAAAGTTGTGTTCATTTTTTTTCTTTTTTTCTCAGAGAGAGAGAGGGGAGTTTCTTACTCACAAATGTCCAACACATGTACTAGACCACAGAAGGCAACATGAATTGGCAGGATGGAGGACTGCTTACACATGCTTAAAGATACTTAAAAATAAAAAAGGGAAAGGAAAGTTAATTTAAAGGGGCTAACAACAAAAAGACAGCTACTTTGCTCTGAAGGGGCTATTATGTCTCCAAATTCCATGCATTTCCATTTTTTTAAAAAATACTTAGCCTTTAAACTATGAGGTGATTCTTCACCCAATAAAGAAGACAGTCACCTTTCTGCATCTGAAATATTTTATTCACAAGAAAGGGTGTACCCAGATATTCTTCTGGAAAAGTGCTTCTCACACTTTGTCCTGATGTTTGTGTCCTCAGCTCCCAAAATTGCTCACCACTGACCAAGTTGGCTGGGCCTTCTAGGAACTGATGTTCAAAACATCTGGAGGACCCAAGTTTGAGAAGAATAGTTCTAGAATATGTCTTAAATGCTATCAGGTTAGTTCTATCACAAACACATGAATGGATTAAGTTACATTTTTAAATACAGTCAGAAGACTCAGACCCTTTTCGCACCTTACCCATTTGCAGTGCTGGGGTGCGGGGCTCGTGCAAGCAGCCTCCAGAGGAAGGCTCTCACTTCCCTGCCTGTTCAGCTCCACATGAGCTTCCTGCTCATGCAAAAGCCCCGCCTCTTCCTTTCGCAATGCAGCCTGAGACCTTTCCCAGCCTGCACTGGACAGGAAGCGCGACCAGCCCAGCTCCCGAGGCTCCACATGCCAGGTAAGTGCACGCGGCACCCCAGAGCAATGCACGACTGCGCAGCATTTTCAGCTTCAAGCCGAAAATGAAAAATTGCGTGCGCGGTCCGTACCAGGCCCTTGAGCATCGCACAAATGTGAGTGCATCATGTGGACCGCTCCTCGCATGTGCGTGACACTCAAGGGGCCCTTTCGCATCAGAAATGCCGTGTGGAAAAAGGCCTCGGTGAGTACAGTAGCCCCTGCACATTTGCAAGGGCTAGTGTCACAGAACCCTCACAAAACTGGAAGAACCACAAATAATCTCCCAATGCAATTCCCCTCCAATTCCCCTCCAGAGCTTCCCCTCTCCCATTCTTTTGCCTCTGGCCCCAGTGTTGGGAGAGAAGGGAAAAAAAGAACCTAATAAGCTTACTCATACTTTCCCCCAGACAGAGAAAAGTGGAGTTTTGAGATTCTAATTAATTCCGCCAGCCATTTTGAGAAAGGAGGAGTAGGAGCAAAGAGAGCACCTGACCAATCAGCAACCAATACACAGCAGAATGCGCAACCACATGGCAGAGAGGCCACACCTTCAGCAGTGGGAGGGGGCTTTGCTCACTCAAACGGAAAAAACGGCCATTTTAAACATAAGCCTGGCAAGCCTGGGGTGAGGAATGCAAGGGATGGGAGGAGAAAAATAGGGGAGGAGGCAAGGACATGCCTCACGAATAATCAAATGCATACAGGTCAAGCCCTCAGATGTGGAGGGTGGACTGCATATTAAACAAAATGCATCAACATAAGTGCACTTCATGCAACTGCAAGAAGAAATTATTCAAATCACCATCCAATCAAATAAGACAGTTTTTCAGATATCACTGTGTTTCCTTTCTTCAAGACTACAATGTCCTTAGAAGCTAAAAGCTACACAAAGAAAACATCTGGTTGTGATAATAGGAACTGCTATAATATAGTACCCAGATAATTAAGAAAATTATCCAAACAGCAACCTTGTCCATATGTCCAGAATACATATATTTGGAATTAGCACTTACTGATTTCAATTGACTTTCCAAAAAAAAATGTACTCTATTAATCAAATGAGTGGTCAAATTATTACAGTTGTTTCAAAATATGTATATTTAGAATCAATGCCAACTCATTTTGGTTGAACTTCTGAATAATAAAACCTATCACCAAGTGAATCTGCCAGACCCTTATAACTGAAATAATAAACTGTAAATACTCAAGAAGTAATATATCCGTTCATCTGCCTATTCTGACACCACAATGCCCAGGTATATTACTTCAGTGTTTCAGGACTGAAAGCATATTAAGTAATGCTAGGCCATCAGCCATGATGTTACATCATTTTTTTTTCTGGTATGTTTTTATGAATACTCTTAAGGATGGTTTCAGTAGAAATTTCTCTTTCCACAAGACCACAACATCCCATAACTAGGTTAGACAAATGCAGAAAAGAAGACCTCTAATCACCAAATTATAATTTTTTTAAAAAAAAATAGGATGTCAGTACAGTCAGTATTATTCAAGTGCATATACAAGAAACAGCTGTGAAAAGTACATGGCATCTTGGCTCTTCTGTCATCTTAAGCACTAGTTCCAAGTTTTGGAGGACTCATGGGCAAACTGTAGCCACAAACCATTTGCTTGGCTATCCCTCTATAAATGCAAGGGCACCCACTTTCTCATCTGTCACCACTTTTCCCACTGCCCATTTGCTTGAATCTTCCCCTGGATCAAATCATCTGGAATACTGCATTCAGTTCTGGGTGCCTCATACTGATGAGGATGTAGATAAGTTGAAGTGGGTTCCAAGAAGGGCAACAGATATAATAAGAGGTATAGAGAATAAAACATATGAAGAAAGGTTGAAGGAGCTGGGCATGTTCAGCCTGGTAGAGAAACTGAGGGAGTGACATCATTGTACTCTTTAAATACCTCAAGATAGCTATTTCACAGAGAGGAGAGTTCATGTTTGTTCTCTGTTGCTCCAGATGATAGTACCAAGTCTAATGGTTTTAATTTACATGGGGGTGGATTTTGACTGAACATTGTAAGGAACTTCTTGATGGTAGCAGCAGTTCAGCAACTGAAACAGTTACCTGAAAAGGTCTTTTATTCTAGACATCTCCAGAAAGAGGCTGTGCAGGTGTATGCTGGGTAGGCTGTAGCTACAGTTCATGCACTGAGCAGTGGTTTGACTCAATGGCCTATTCGGCCCTTTCCAAATATATTGTTCTATCTCTGTATCAGTTGCTTGTTAGCCAGTTTCACTCCACCCCACCCAACAAAAAGTTAATTTAGCATACATTTAATCCAAAGAAACCGTTTACTAATCTTTGATTTATCTGTGGAAGAAGTAAATATGTGGTTTTCCAGATAGAATTTCACCTAGCGTATTAGAGAACCTGGAAACAGTTTATAAACTTCTCTATGACAACTGTGACATAAATTCATATCTGATTTACAACGGCCCCCAAGTAATCCTGTTAAACCCAAGGTACATGAGGCAAACTGATGAGTGAAAAATACAAGAAAGGTCTGTTGCTGTTGTTATGTGCCTTCAGTTCAACTCCAACATATGGAAATCTGATCATAGGGTTTTCTTGGCAAGATTTTTTGTGACTCATCTTGGATCCCACTGTGGGAGAAAGGCAGCATATAAATGAAACAAACAAACAAACAAACAAACAAACAAACAAACAAACAGGATTTGTTCAGAGAAGTTTGACATTACTTTCCTCTGAATACAGCCAAAGCACACATTATTCCCTGTCTGTCTCCCTTCCAAGAACTAACCAGGCCTAACTTTGCTTACCAGATGAGATCTAGTGTCTTCAAAGTATTTAGGCAAAGTCAAAAAAAGTTAAGATGCTGCAATCAGCACATTCAAATAAAGACTATAATACAGGACTGAGAGCATAATCAACTTTAAGACATTTAGTTGTTTTTAAAATCTCTTATATATTCATAACAACATTCAAGTGACTCAAATAAATTTACAGCATAGACTTGTGTATTCAAAAATAAGCTTCAATGCGTTCAATGAGACCTATTCCCAGATAAATGTGAAAAGGACTGCAGCCCATTAATGTCAGACTGGCACTTTTAGTTACAGTCCTGTAAGAACTGCAATAGTTCTTCAAAAGGAAACTATCACTCAGTGGGATTTATCCTCAAGTAAGTCTGTGCAGAACTATAGTCTTTGTATCCAACAGTAATACTTATCACTGCTGAAAAAAACCATGACTATATGATTAAGAGAACTTAAAGAATTAGCCAAATTCTGTAGCCAAAATGCTACAGAAGGAGATTAAAGGTGGTTAACAAAAATGGAATGAAGCAAATACAATTAAAACATAAAACAGTAACACAAAATTTTTAAAATATAATTTGAAACACTCTCTCAAAACATAGTGAGCAACCTCTTCCAGAGCAACCTAGATCAGCTACTAAAGGATTTATTATGCCATTCCAATCTCCCAGAAAAATCTACTTCTCATAAGAGAACTCTAAAACTTTTTCCAATAATTTTTCAAAAAGAGAAGCTTTATTTTTAGAGGGGCAAAAAACACCAGTAGTCAAAAAATTTTGCCCTTGAATTTGTATTTCTACTCCTACATAACAGCCATTTGAGTCTTCAAAAATTTTCTCTGGAGCTAATTTTAAATCCACGTAAATCAGCAATCTTGTTTCCTTCTTATCAGTAGATGAAATAAATGCTTTCCCCAGTTTAGAATTTAACACCTCTTTATTATCTTTTTCCCTGGTTGGTGTTTCTTGTAAGCAGATCAAGACCAGTTTTTTGTCTTTCCAAATAATGAAAAATCCTCTTCCTTTCACAGGGCAAATTACCCCCCTGATATTCCAAGAAAGAAATTTTAAAGCTATTTTTGCACCTCAACTCATTGGAGTCTATATCCACATTCACTTGGGCATGACAATATTTCCTTTCTTCATCTTCACTGCTCTCCTCTTTAGAACTTGGATCTGAGGCTTTGTCTTCTCCTTCTCTCTCACTCTCATTGTTGAAGAACTTGGTCTCTTATTTGCTTTCTCACAAAGCAAAAATCATTTCCCTTGCCAAATTTCTTTGTCTAGCCACCTAAGAATCTAGCTTGTGCAGTTTATCCAATTCCCAACAAAAATCTTTTCTCTTTTCCCAAAAAGTCATTGAAGACTTCAGTCACTCTTACATAGATATCTTCATTTTGTATTTCTGGTATTCTTCTAATTCTAAGGCATATTTCCTTTTCCTGGTCAAGTACTGCTCCTGGTCCATAGATAATTTCTCAGTCACTTCTTCAAATTTCTATGTCTTCTCTTCCAATAATTCCATTTGCACATTCATCTGTTTGATCTCTGTTGCTATCTGGATTAAAGAAAGCCTTATATCCTTAAGTTCAACTTTCAAATTATGTTCAAAATCTTTTTTCACTTGATTCCTGTCAACTCAGCTGATTCATTTCTTCTCTCATTCATTTAATCTCTCTAAAATCATTTGATTCAATTCAATTAAATTCTAGGTTGCTCAACTGAAGTTCTTCTTTGACCATTTACTGCCTGGATCTGCTTTCAGATTTGTAAAGCCATTTTGACAGCTGCCAAACTCAAATAGTAAATTCTGCTGTAGTTATTCCACTATCCCACTAGAAATCAGGGCATTTCACCATTCAGTTCACTCTAGCCAGTATCCAGCACTCACTGTTCAGGAAGGTGAAATTCATTTCAATTTGGTTTTACCACCAGTTCACTTCCTTTTTTCACTCCAGAACAGTGACCTTGAGACTTATCTTCAAAAAGGTAAATACATTCTTGCTTCTCACAGTTGGAGCTTATGTAGAAGTTTAAAACTTTAACTCTAAACTAATTTCACCAATGTAAATTGGAAGGGTTAAGTCTCTAAAATTGCCAATGTGTTTAAAACCTCTTTTGTTTTCTTTTCTTTTCTTTTCTTTTTACTCAGTTCTACTGCACTGGACTCAGTATTTGTTTTAAAAAGTTGAGAAAATTAAAACATCCAATTCACAAAAATGCCACAGAAGTATTGGAAATGTTCCTAGCATCTGAAAAAAATCCATGAACGTAGATCTTCTTTCAGAGAATTTAAGAAAGTTGGTAATGCAGCACTAGGTCAACAAAGCAACATGGTGAGACATGGTGAGGTTCAATGTTGTTCCCATCTCATCCAATTCATCTGCACTTCCAGAGATGCCTTCTGGGTCTCCTAAGTGCTCAGATTGAAGATCTTGGCTATATGGGTAATCCATTGAGTCTCCCATACCTGGGGGACAGTTCCAGCCAGTTTCCAATGTCCCAAACCAGCTCCTACCACAGCCAGCACCTTGACTCTTAGTAGAGCTCTATAAGGGACAAAACTACGTGTTCCCATCCCAACCCTCAGTCTTCCTACACCATTCCAACCCAAAGATTTTGTCCAAAGAACAAAACCTTTTGATGCTGAAAACTTGATTTAAAATTGTTAAGAAAGTGAAATATTTAGGTATTATTTTTGAGAATCAAAACTGAACACTGTTCCAGAATAACTATGTCAAAACATCAAATGTCTTTAAGCAAGATCTATAAAGATGGTCTAAACTGAAAATTTCATTACTAGGCAGGACATCAACTGCAAAAATGAATGTTTTGCCAATGTTGTTTTGTTTCAAGCAGTACCTATTGTGAATAATAATGTGCCATTTAAACAATGGCACAAAGACATTTCCAAATTTATTCGGCAAGAGAGTAAACTAAGAGTAAGATTTAAAATTTTACAAGATCCAGGACAAAGAGAAGGACCTGGGCTTCTTGATCTGAAACTGAAATTTTATGCCTGCCATTTCATTTGACTGAAAGACTGTATTGCATTGATTGAGGAAAGGCTTCTCCAATTAGATGGTTTTAATCTAAGATTTGGTTGGTATGAGTTCTTGAGGTATGACAAACTTAAAGCAAATGTTGATTTTAATAATCATTGTTTGGCATGATATATTAAGAGTTTGGAACAAATATGAGATTATGTGTGGAAATGCCTTTAATGGAGTTCACCACATGAAGCTTTGTTTAAGAGGGGGAAAGTGTTACAGATAAATGGCTAACATAGAGATTTATTATTGATGGGAAAAGGACAATTTCATATGAAATCAAATGAGGAACTGATTCAAGACACTCATAATATTCAATGGTTTGCATATAGACTGTTATCTGAACATTTAAATGAATAAAAATTGTTTGGTTTTGAAATATTGTTTGGTTTGGTTTTGAAATATCTAAATTAGAGTTTGGAGAACAATTGTGTACTGGTGATGAAGACTTAATAGCTAAAATGCATGAGTTATTGTTGAGAACAGAGACAGAGGATGAAGAAACAAAAGACTGTATGATTAAACAGGTACAAAATGTGGTTCACAACATACAGATGAAACAATGGGGAAAGATGTGGACAAGAGATTTAAAATTTACACTTAAGTTATGATCTTAGGGAAAATTTGTATAGAATGATATATAGGTGGTATTCTGTTACCCCAAAACATAGGTGCCACAAGGGCCAACCTGCGATGTCAGTACCTCCTTGCAAAGGTGGGGAATTATTTAGGTCAAAATCAGGAGGCTAATGAGAGGGGGGCAACTCAGCAAGATCTTGCTACCAATGTAACAGGCTCAGGCAGGAAAAGAACCAGCCAAAGATTCAAAAGTAAGATAAAAAATATGTTTTATTGAGAAGAATTCACTCATACATGCACACGAGATACATACAGTCACACATTCACACAAAAGCTGACTGAAGTATAAAGGGAGGGAAAAAATTATGGATAGGGAGGCTGAGGGTTTTGAGGTATTTATAATTACCTGTCCAGAAGAGTAGTGAAGAGGAGGAATGTGTTTTGGCTTAAGTAAGACCTAAGGACAGTTCTCATTCAGGAGCCAGACGGACAGAGTGACAGGTAGACCTTTGAGAGACTGCAAGTTGCAAGCCTAAAATCAGGAGTATTTGTACCCTGAAAATGGCCTGTGGCAGTGAAGGTTCCAGATGCAAGCCAAAGGGAACCTGTTGTGGACAATGGATCTTGCGCTTGTTGATGGACTTAGTGCTTGATTGACAAAGACATGATGGGTGTTGTAATAGCTGTCTATTGTGGGTGCTTACAAGGAAAGAGGAAGGAGTCCAGATGAACAGAGGATGGGTATCTGTCAATCAGTGTCCTGGTGGGTTTCTCACAATGGCATTCTCCAGAAAATGCCAGCTTCTATTATTCTCTGGAACAATGGTGATTTACCTGATAATTGACCTAGGTTATATCAAGAGGGTGTTTTAGGCTGACCCCGCCTGTGGCCTCATGTTTACAGTCAGGTTTCTTCCTCTTTTGGTTTGATCTCTCGGTCACCTTCAGGTTGGATTTTGATATCAGTGCCAATTACAGTATGATGCCAATTAGATATGGTGTCCATTCCAAACCATACTTATATCAGGGACCCCCAAAGCAGGGCCTTACAGATCAGCACTGGAAAGATTATCTAAAATGCATGATGCATCTACAAATATTGGTTGGAAATGTAAGCAGAAAGAAGGGATTTTTTTTTCCATATGTGATGGACATGTGAGAAAGCAAAGAAATTCTGGGAGCCAGCTCATCAACTGACAGAAGCTATCTTGAAATCAAAGATTCAACTGAAACTGGAGTTCTTCTTACTGGGACTGATAAGTAATCAGACACATAAGCTTGGAAGAATTATACAGGATATGATTACTACGACTTTTTGCCCAGAGATTGAAAGATACAACTGCTCCCTCTCAAGAAGACTGGCTGATGAAACTGCCTGACTTGGCAGAAATTGGCAAACATTTTTTTATTAAGGAAGGATCATTGACTAAATTTAAGAAAGATTGAGATAAAGTGATTGCATACTTGAAAAATTATTGGGGGAGAATTAGTAGGTTTTATTAATAAGCAGAAACATATACTAGCTTTATAATGTTGAAGAACTATATTCAGTATTTTATTTTATAGCCATCAGCTAGAGCGCCAGAAGTCATGTGTTTACCCTTCTAGCTCTATTTTAAGTTAGGTTAGCGTTATATTTTGTCTTTTTAGATTAGGTAGCTTTATTTCTTTTTTTCTTGTTTTGTCTGTTTTAGGTATATCTGGTGTGTCCTAAGTAAACCCTTATGTGTATTTAATTCTTATGTTTGTGTGTGTGTGTGTGCGTGTGTGTGTGTGTGTACATATATGGAGTCTCTATGAAAAGCCATGATGTTATTAAAAGAATCTCTACACCACAAATTTCCTTCATACATAATACTGGAATCTGGGCTGGAAAAGCCAAGGCCAAATTAAGAAGCTCCTGTATTCGGTACAAACAGATACAGCGGCTAATCATATGCTTGAATTATATTGTAAAGAGGCCACTAGCACCATGCAGCTTGACTATATTTACAGTGGCAGCTTATGGCTTCCAAGTAGTTTTAGTACAGAATTTAAATAAGCTACTTAAGGTGCTGAACTCTGTCTCCAAAATAGGTTCAGCACTTTGGACAGCTTCTAGAATCCAGAATGGATTCACTACTTCACTGACATGGGAGCCACCAGATGGAATAGGGAGCTGCACAGGAAGCATTCACATGCACTGTTACTAGTTGTAGCAATATTTGAAACTGTGAAACTGGACTTCTTATTCACTGAAAATAATGTTGGTGGCTTTGACTAAAAATTAAATTCAGTCTGGTGATGAGTCCTAAATTCTTGCTTTCACACACATCAAATGGAGGCAAGTAGCCCATATACTCATTCTCCAAAGCAGCACTTGTCTTTCTGCAGAACGGTTGGGCAACTGTGGTCCTCCAGGTGTTTTTAGGCTCCATCTCCCATAATCTTCAACCAGTGACTATGCTAGCTAAGGCTAATGGGAATTTCAGTTCAACATATGGAGACATATATACCTGTTTTCACATGCCAAAATTGTACAGCATGATTTTTCAAATGATCAAATTGTCCAGTTCCAAATAAATATATGATTTACGAAAGGAAAGGAGAAAAAAGAGAGAGTAAAGAATTACACATCTGCCCCAGATCAAATAGTACATTAGGTTTGCCTTCTTCTAATAAATTAGCAATGTGAAATGTAGTGAAAAGTACACAGATGTGATGGTGCAAATGAACTTTTTTTAAAAGGCTACTTCATTTCTCATGTTTCTGCATTAGTCATTTCATTATGAATGATTCTCAACCCATCTTCTATGAAGAAATGGCCTCTGTACAGAAAAATCAATATTCTCAAGGGCCATAGACATTAACTAATAATATAGTATAACTTGAAATACTAGATTGTTGAAAGAAAGCTGCACATATTATAATTTCATGGCTTAATTTAGTCATCACAGCTTAGTCACCCTTATGTTAGTAAATTATACAGAACAGAATTTAGCTCCCCCAGATTAACCTGTTTAGAAATAATAGATTATTAGAAGGGAGGTTCATGAACTTTAAATATTTGACCAACCCAGCGATGATTTATGAGATGAATATTCATTCTTCCAAGAATTTGTAGCTAAGGAAAAAATATCATTTTACACAATGAAAGGGGAAGACGTTCATCCTCTTTTGATTGAAGCTATGCATTTCTCAGTCTAATGATGTTACTGAATGTCCTGATTCTCACAGGTATGGAAATCCACACATATACCTAAGTACCCAATGAACTGACAAATGTATGGATTTTTTTTTCCCTGAGGTTTATTGTACACACAGTAAACCCTGCACTGGAGCCTGCTGTAGCTGGGACAGCATGTTATCTAGAAAGAGCCAAAAAAAGATTATATATCCAGCACTAGCTGAAAAAAAATGGAAAAATGGAATTGCAGGCATATTAGGGGCCTCAGAGCCTTGGAAATTGGTACAAAGTACTGTTCAAAATTAGAATTTGGGACTGAGAACCCAAAAGGCATGTTTCTTTTTAGAAACTGATTATAAGGACAATGGAGAAAGGCAAGAGAATAACAAGGCAAATAAAAGAAGTTAGCTAAGTGTGCATTTAACTAGGCTCCCAACCCCAATGTACCTTTTTTTTCAATGAGTTTCACACTGAAAAACCCAGTAAGTGAAAAGTCTACAATCTCAGCTTCCACCTCGCTGCTGTCCTGTAGTCCAAGAAGACAGATCACCCAAGTCTGGAACCAAACAAATTTAGTTATGTACAGCAGAGGGTTCTTTGTGCATCATATGTATTAAGCAACCAAGCTTCCAGTGTAGGTGAGCAACCCTGCAGCAACAGCTATGAGCAAAATGTAGCAATGGATATGAAGGTAATCCAGGTTGTGAAACTTTATGCTGATATATAAGACAGTGGATCAGTGAAGGAATGTGAGGCAACAAAAAAGGTCAAGCAAAATTGGGAGAGAAGCTCTTGATCCTGAAAATGTGGGTTAGGATTAAAATAAGAAAGTGCTTATTGAACAATGAATAGACAGTTATCTAAATAAATCACTGCTTCTTCTTGGAGCAACAGGGAGTCTGCTCCTGTGTCGGGTTCCACAGTAAAGAAAATCGCAGGCTCTGAAACTCAAGTCAGCCACTAGCTTCAAGCTGAGAATACAAAAAGAAGATAATTTTGGGCACACTTGGAATGGAACAGAACTAAAGATTCAACACCCTGGCTCCAAAGAATGAAAGGAAACCTTAAGGAGACTTCATTGAACTATAGCAAACAGACTTATTATTACAAAAGTCTTGCTTATGAAGAGCAGTAAGACAATGATAGAAGTAAGGTGCAAGATTTTGATAGAGAGGTGGCCCAGATAGTACTTTAACCTGGTGAGCTCTTTTGAAGTGAAGACACTTCAGATTCTGACCGTTTCCTAGCCACTTTAAAGTTCTCCAGAAGGTTTGCCTAACTAGGATGGCAGCCTGGAAGCCAGTAAGGCATGCAAATGTAACCAGAGTTTCAAACACTGGAGGACAAGGTCTTTGATTAAGTTACAATAATAGCACACAGATCTGTGAACTAATTACAGTGTCTAGTATGCTAGGATCCTCTTGCACCTACTTGCCACAGGTCTCTTGCTTTAGGGTAGAAATTAACAAAGGGTGGCCGTCCAGAAGTTCCCAGCATTCCTCACTATCAGTAATACTGAGTAGGAATGCTGGGAGTTGCACTCTAACAACATCTGGAGGGCTGCAATATTTTACAACATACAATTGACATAAGAAAATTGGAGACTTGTGTGCAGTAGACAGCCATTGCTGCTTGTCATACAAAGCATGAGAGTTCAGACATGCATTCAGAATTCCAGTCATAAGTATATTTACTTTCAAGCACCAAAATCCTGTGGTCTAAGAGGAAGGGAAGCTTAGCCTGTAATGAAGGGATGGGGCCTTTTCTCCCCATGTTTGGGCCATGGGCTACAGTGCTTCTAAGTAAATTGATTAGGATCATATAATGAATAAACATTAATACTAAATTCCATAAAAGATTGAAAACAAAAATGGTTTTTCACAGTCCCTGCGGCGCAAATAATTCTGGAGAAAACATTTTTGAAAAACGCTTATCTCCTATACGAAATGCCTTCCAGCTATCACGTAAGTGTACTACAGCCCTGACTTACTCGTCCTGAATTCCATTATATCATTTCAAGTCATATGTATGTACAGCAGCAAAGTTTTTTTTTCTAATTCTCTTAGGCACAGCCTTGTGTACATCTACTCAGAAAGAAATTCCTTTGAGTTCAAGAGGAATTATTTTCAGCACAGATAGGATTGCAGTCTTAAGTTGTTGTTTTTTCAATGTTTCTGGCATTTTACACTACCAAAAGAATTGGATTAATGTTGTGGGTGCTGTTCTAATGTCTGAATATCAACAGCTGTATGGAGAGATTGCAGCTGAGGGAGTTTATTGTATTTTTACACAAATAAAATATCAGAACATCATAGCTGACAGCCAAACTGAAGACAGATTGAAAACATTCTACCTGATATATTGTTTTATGAACTCACATTTGCATCTTATTATGTATATAGTTGTGCTTTCAAACAGACATCTACAGAAAAGGAGGATTTCAGCCCCATTTCAATAAAAACAAAATTGGATATGACCACTGGTTTCATATCTTTCACCAAATTAGTGAACAATCTGTACAATGGTGGTCAGCGAAGAAAAGAGAAGAAGGAGGAGGAGGAGGAGGAGGAGGAGGAGGAAGAAGAAGAAGAAGAAGAAGAAGAAGAAGAAGAAGAAGAAGAAGAAGAAGAAGAAATTTCTGTATTGTTCTGTGAATTCTTTAGTTAAGACATCAAAAACTCTTTTTCATTAGCATTATAAGGGTTTCTATTAAGTTCTATGGATGCGCATTATCAGTAGTCCTCTTCCAAATAGGACATAGAATCCAAGCTAGCAAGTTTCAACATCTTCTCAGAAGTAAGCCCAGGTGTGCATGTACTATTGCAGTTTAATTCCACATAAATATGATTAAGATCATGCACAAAGTCCACTTCTATATTTAAAAAAAAAATCCCAGTTTCTGTTTGTATGTGTGTAACCAAAGTTGGTGGGGATGTTTGGGATGGTCCAATTTAAAATACAGACTATATGATTTATATGAAAACCACCAGGGGTGGGGGCTTAGGAAACATCTCAATTATTTTTCATTGCATTTTTACCAATTTTGAGGGCATGTTTGACATGTCCTAACCTAAACTATAGGCTACATTGGATATGTGAACTTCACCTGGGGGCAACCCTATTATTATTTCATTTGTATACAGTAAAATGGAACATTATTTTTAAAATTCCAATGAGCTAAGTTGAAAAAAACTACTTTCCTTTTTGTTTTGCCATAACTGTATAATTGAAATTAATTTTGTCTGTTACTGCATTGTGTATAAATGGCTGGATGGATCTGTAGTGGTTATTTGGAATGGTCTTGCTGAACATTTAGGCTATACAACATACATGAAATTCACTGGAGGGGATCTGTTGCATCCCAGTTATTTTTTCATTCACATGGAGGATTGAGTTTGATTGGAAAACTGTGCCCTCTTAAGGGCAAATGAGACTGATGTGCAAGGTAGGAATATTTGAGCCACAAGGGACTAGGCAGTCATCCTCCTCCAGAGCAACTAAAACTCAGCAATCATTAATTATGGCTAATGATTCATCTAAGCAACTCTGGCCCTCAGAGCTAGTTTTAAAATGTAAGAATTGCTGTACACTAAAAGTGAAGTTACTAGTTCTGGTAGTTGTGATATTCTGTTTGGTGTCACTACTACAGTAAAGATGTGTGTGTATGCATCATCAAGTCACTTGTCACATTATGGTGACCCCCCGAAAGCTTCTGCCATATAGGGTTTTCTTAGGAAAGCAATACCCAATTGTAAACTATAACAGAACCATATTGATCCCAGTTCCAAAGAACAAAAAGAGCAGCATACTCCAGCCAAATATAATGTTGGAAGAATAAACATTAATGCTGCCAGCTTAAGAAGCAAAGAAGAGTAAAGACTTTCCTCATGAAATAATGAAGTGTCTGTCATCTACAGAAGAGACAAGATGTTCCTTCTCCCTTTCAACAGCTAGATCAAGGGCAGGACAATTAGCTGCAATTAAGTGACATATCCAAACTTGTGACACAGATGATCTGAAGTTGTTGTAACAGAAAATCTTTTCTTTTTCTTTCCTCTATTATGGATTTTTCCCCCATCCTCTCATTTCAGACCCTCTCTTACTTTTCTGCTGCTCTGCCTATTATTCTCTTGCATCATCACTCGGGAAAAATTAAGCCAGGGTTAACAGCAATACTTCATGGAACGCTATTTCTCTGCTGCCACAGGCTATGTCCTAATATACAGTTTTGCCTCCTAAGCTGGGGATATCTTTCAATCATTTTCAGTACAGCACATTGCAAAAACAGGATTTCCTCATTTGTCTGAGCTATAAGAAATTATTTTAGAACTTCTAAGGGTCACCTCAGAAAATGTGGCGTAAGCATAAGCTTTCATTAGAAACAGCTAGCGCAATACAGGCGCAATGGTTTGCATGTCAGGTAGAACCAGAGCTTTTCCAACAGCCTTCTGGTCCAAACACTAGAAGAGAGCCAGTGTGGTGCAGTGCTTTGAATACTGGACTACAACCCTTGAGACAAGAATTTGGTTCCCCACTCAGCCATGGTAACCCACTGGGTGACTGTGGGCACATCACACACCCTCAGCTCCAGAAAACCCCATGACAGGTTCGCCTTAGGGTCATCATAAGTCAGACTAGAAAATGACTAGAAGGCACTCAACAACATTACAGAAACTGTTGAAGATTACTGTAAATCCCGCCCATAGCATTATACTGCTGGAGGATAGTTAACATGCCAAGCCACATTATGAGGAGTCTCACACACTCTTAATCACATGGATGAAAATCACTCAGGCTTCAGATGTGTTAGACTGTAATTCCCAATATTCTTCACTATTAGATATGCGAGCTGGAGCTATGGGACTGGAGCACCACATGATTCTCACCTGCTCTAGCCTTTGAGACTACAGTCCTATGTATGTTTACATGGAAATAGTCTCTATTGAATTTATTGGGAACTGCTTCTGGGTAAACTTTAGTACGATTTTCCATGATGTAGGATATAGTCCTAAATTGCTATACTTGAGATTCGGTTTGTTCACACCACATGTGGGTTGCTTTCAGTGAAGCTGGAAACGTATAAATATCTATATATAAGAAATGCAAAATGATGAAACTTTAGACCTTTATGTGTGGGACAGACTATATGAAAGAAAAGCTTCTGAATTAACTGTGATTGTAATGGATAAAATTCTGGCTCATGACCAAGGAAACCAACTTCTTACTCATCTGTGAATTGCCCTGGGGGACCCTGGGCAAATGTCATAGATGAATCCACTTCAGTATGGCTTGGAAGGTAAAATGACATAACCACCATTTGCCATCCTGAACTCACCAAGTGGCTGGAGGAAAAGGAGGAGACAACAACACTGCCAACACTTGCTTGGAATCAATGTGCTCTAAAACAGAAGCCCTTCATTCTAATCCCACATGTAGGTTATGAAGGCTGGTTTTACTGTTGCACACCTTCAGGTAGGCTCCAACTCAACGTGACCCTAAAGCAACCTATCACAGGGTTTTCTTGGCAAGATTTGTTCAGAAGAGGGTTTGCCTCTGCCACCCTCTGAGGCTTATAGTGCAGCGCTCAAACTGCTACGCCACTCAGGCTGATTTAGTTAGGCTCCAACTGGACCAGACATTAAGCTTGTCGCTGCGTGCCTTGAAACTGTTTCCAACGTAGGGAGACCCTAAAAAGAATCCAACACGGAGGGGTTTTGGGGCAAGATTTGTTCGGAGCTTAGCCATTGCCTTCCTCTGAGGCAATGTGACTTGTCACCTGGTGGGTTCCCATGGCTGAGCAGCGATTCGAACCCTGGTCTCCGAGAGACGTAGTCCAGCACCCAAACCACCACAGCATGCCGGGTCTCAGACACTGTGGAAGCAAACTATTAATCTTTATAGCCACTTCCGCACTAGCTTGTTATAGCGCTATGATTCCACTTTCAGCATCCTATGGATTCCTGGGGTTTGCAGTTTCGGGAAGGGCCGGCCGGCCCCTCCCAAAACTGCAAACCCCACGGTTCCATAGGATGTTGAAAGTAGGATGATAGCGCTATAACAAGCTAGTGCCCAAGAGAAGACGGGGCAGCCTCAACACTCGGAGACGTGGGCGAGGAAGTCTTAAACCTCTCGCTCCGTCTCTTTCCCCATAGTCCTGACGAGAGACGCCTCTCCGAAGGAGCTGTTCGCCTCTGAGAAGGAACGCTCGTTGCTCCAAATAGCAACAAGAAAACTAACAATAAACACGGACGTGAACGGCGTGGCACGCACAGCTCACGTCACGTCCAGCCCGGCCCTCTGGGGCGAGGGAAACACCTTCTGCCGCACATGACACAGAGGGGCCCTCAAGCCCCTCCTCCTCGCCTGGCACTGCGCTGAGAAGGCGGCATAGAAGGAAAAGCCCCGCGCCCTTCTTCTCTCTGCGCGCTTCCACTTTTGCCTCTCGCTCTCTTCCCCCCTCTCTCCCTTCACACCCCATCCCAGCCTGAGCCGCCTCCCCCTCCAGGTGCGCCGGAAGGAGAGCGGCGCGAGGGGCGCGCGAGAGCCAGCACGGAGAGAGAGCGGCTCGCGGCGACCTCGCGGGCTCCTCCTCGCTGGCGTCAGCGCCGGGCGCGAGCTGCCAGCCAGCTGCTCTGCTGACGTCACGGCCTATCCCTGCTTGCTCGCTTGCTCTGTCTCGCTCCCTCCACCTTCTTCTCCTTCCTCCTCCCTCCCCGCCCCACGTGTTGGAGGGAGAGTAAAGTTTGTTGTTTCCCGGTCGCCAAGGCGACAAAAAGCATCCCAGGCCCCCGCGAATGGGCGGGGCTCCTGGCGGAGGTGGGGCCTGGGCGGGGCAGGGTGTGTTTATAAGAAAGCAGACCGGCGGGCGCGCGGCTTGACAGTTCGGAGAAAAAGCCCCCAGACGGTTGGAGCGCGCGGCGCGCGGGCAGGACAAGGAAAGGGAGCAAGAGCCTGGGCGCGTGAGCGGGAGAGAAAGAGAGAGAGCGAAAGCGCGCCAGCCCAGCCCCGCCCGTCCCTCCGTCCGTCCATCCCTCAGCCAGCCAGCCAGCCAGCCAGCCAGCCAAGGGCGCGCGACGGCTGCGGGAGAGCCCAGAACTCCCCTCATGGCAGCGGCGCGAGGAGGGAATCCCCAGGAATTGTCTCGCGCCTTCCAGCTGTCGCTGCTGCTGCTGCCGCTGCCGCCCGCTTGCGAAGCGGCTTCTGCTGCTGCTGCTCCGTGACGGGGCTGCTGCTCCTCCTGGGCAGGAGTAACCCCGAGCCACCTTTTTTTAAAAAAAAAAAAAAAAAAAAATCTCAAGGACCCTGTTTTCAAAACCAGAAACAAGAGAGAGTTCTTATTCCGTTGCGATCGGTTTCTGCCGCTTCGAACTTTTATTCCTCCTCGTTTGCCCTTCGGCGCCCTCCGACCAAGCACCGGCTGGTGGACACATTCATGAGGTGGGTGGTTGTTCTTGGTTTTGTTTTCCTTTTTTTCCTTTTTCCCCCCGAAGATGCTTGGATGTAACGCTTAAGCGGGTCGCTTGCCACGATGGAGCGGATCTCCGCCTAACGACTACCCTCTGGATGCTTCAAGGGCGCCTCCGTCCCCTCGGCGGGTGTCTGACTCTCCTCCTCTGACATTTTTGCAGGCAACCGCCCCCCGGCGACTTTGACATGGCGCTCAGCGGCACCCTGCTCCCCTCCATCGCCACCTTCGCGGCGGGCACGGCCGGCAGGGAGAAGGTCCTGAGGCAGGCGGGGGCCAGCAACGTGAGTAACTGGAGCCCGGGGGGGGCGGCGGGCGGGCGGGCGGGCGGGCGGGCGGCGAGCCGGGGCAGGGCTGAGGCGGGCGAAGCGCCCTGGGTGGCCGGGGGACTCTTTGGGCCAGGGTCGGGCCCTCCCTCTGGGAGAGCAGAATCGAGTGCTCCTGAGCAGGTGCAGAGGCGGCTTTCCTCACCGCTGAGATGTCTTCTGCCAAAAATTCGAGGGCTGAGGCGCAGGACTTCCAAGCCAGGGAGCAATATTTCCAGACTATCCAAGCGTCATTTTAAAAAATGATAATAAAAGAAGGGGGTGGAGAGGAGAAAAGAACCATTTGCTGGTGGGCACGGCTGTGACTTGATGATTATTTAGACATAACCTTAAACTGAGGCTGTCATACTTTGGACGTACAATGAGACAACATGACTCATTGGAAAAGATGACAGTGCTCTGTAAATGGACGAGGGGAGGGGGGAAGCGGAGAGCCGGCGTGGGTGTAGTGGCCTGCATGTTGAACTACGACCCTGGAGACCAGGCTTGGATTCCCCGCTCAGGCACAGAAACCCACTGGATGACCTTGGGCGCGTCACGCACGGCCCCAGGAGACGCCAGAATGGGTTCACCGTAGGGCTGCCATTCAGTCAGAAGTGACTTGAAAGCACACCACCACCACCACACCACAATAACAGCAACAAGGAAGAGAGGGAGACCATACTACAGGTGGACTGGCTGAATAAAGGAAGCAATAGCCCTGAGTTTACGAGGAGGAGGAGGAGGAGAGCAGTCGGAGGTTTCTCTCGCTCACAGGGTCGACTTGATGACAAATAACAGCAACAGATGGAAGTGAGATGTGCAAGTTAAGGTAATACGTGGAACTCCCACAATCCCATGGAATGTGGAGAGTGGCCAGGCCTGAGCAAAGTTTCAGTGGGATACGTTTTAAAAAGAAAAACTTCTTGGTTCCCGTCAAGGGATTGTGTTATGAAACCAGGCTGAAGGGCTATTAGAGGAAATATTCTATCCCTTCTGGTTTTCATATATACATATAGAGATGAACATGAGGAGTTTTGTAAAAACAAAGGTATGTCCTGAGTGGAACTAAAAGAGAAAGTAAACACCACCTTTACTTCATATATAGACATAGCATACTTGCACACACCTTGCCTCTTATTATTTGAACCCACAAATAAGGTGAATCACATAGACAAATGTGAGGGAACCCCTCTGCCTTTTACATTTGACATTCAGATTACAAGCTCATTTGGTACGGGGGGGGGGGTGGAGAGAAAGAAACAGAAAGATTTAGCAGGAGTGCATAGGCTGCAGTAAAGAAGCTGAAATATATGGCATATCACAAACAAAAATCATGGGCGTGGATCTGGATCTTTAATGCACAGGCAGGCTTTGGAAATATACACACCTACACATGTGGCTAGGTTAGCTTTTGGTTCTACCGTCCCGAGCTAATGGTTTGTACCTACAGCTACTATTGTATAATGCTTGCTACTTTAGAAAACGCCTACATATGCCGAATAGCGAATGAACGCAGCCTAATGTCTGAATGTTGTCTATGCAGTTATTTCAAAACTCATTCGTTTGTATTAATTTTCCTGTAACATGTGACTACATCATGCCTTATCTTTTATTGTCATGTACATTCATCATGCCTCAGCAATATTTAGAAAATAACCCCAATAAGTAGGTAAATGTAACTTGGCTACAAGCACACAGAAGTGAATATATATGGTTTATGAGAGAGAAAATGGCATAATAAGTGGAACTGTAACATGGTTAACCCCAGGTTGCAAATGGATGTTTACAATTTCATCATGCCTTGTGATTTTTTTTACTAGAAAAAGTTTTCATACCAGACGTTGAATTAAATCTCATTTATGCCCAATAGGTTCAAGCTTGGCTGTTAAAATGCTGACAATCCATTAACTAATGTCCCCCCAAAAATCACATTAACACAAAACAGAGAAGAAAAATTAACAGTTCTCTGAAACATGTCATGGCTTGAAAACAGCTTATACTTTTCCTAGAAGCTCATACACTAGAATTTGAAAGTATTCCTAATGTAGTTTACTGGGCTGTGTGATTGCTACTAATGAGAGCTTCATTTTAGACTGTAACTGGGGTTGCTAAATCAAACATATAGGTCCAAATGTTTGGATATGGTAACTAAGTATTTATGACCCCATTTGGGGTGTGTATCTCTCTTACTGGTGCCGCTAGGTTACATTATGTTTTTCCTGCCTGAAAACCGTGTGCTTACTCCAGGAAAAGCCCATGCAATTAAAAGGAACATTTTTAACCAACGTTGTATTATTCCTTTTTCTGACAGAAGTGGAGAGAAGAGCTATCTCACCTGAAGAGGATTCCCCCCGTGCTAACAGGACGAACATACGACCTGTCTTCTGAACTGGAAAACACCACCACAAATAGCAACAGCAATAGTGCTATGTCCCGACGAGAGACAGAGGAGCTGAATGAGCTTCTGGACTTTGACTTCATCCTCTCGAACTCTCTCATGCCCCAGGAACAGCCCACTGCTGCTGCAGCAGTTGTGAGCTCTGTTCCTGGCTCCTCACCCTCTGTCACTAGCAACAGCTGCCCTTCTGTGACCACCTGCGACTTCACCTACCAGCTGCAAAGGGGGGATCACACTGGAGGAGGAGGCGGAGGAGGAGGTGGCGGTATACTGTACAACAGAGAACAGGCCCCAGCTGCCCCTTTCAACCTGTCCGATATCAACGATGTGTCCCCTTCCGGTGGATTTGTAGCTGAGCTCATGAGGCCAGATCTGGACCCTGTTTATATGCAGCAGCAGCAGCCGCCACCCCCACTGGGCAGCCTGCATGGGAAGTTCGTGGTGAAAGCCACTGTGAACATGGGGGAGTACAACAACCATATCAGTGTTAGCAGCAAGAACAATGCAGCTGCAACTTCCCCTTGCACAGATGGCCCCGTGCCACCTCCTGTCTATAACCATATGCCCACAATGTGCCCCAAAATCAAGCAGGAGGCCGCCCCTTCTTGCACCATTGGCCAACCCCACGGGAATACTCCAAGGGCGCAGCAGCATGATTTTTCCTTGGGGCGGCCACTGCCTAGCAGGACTAACCCTCCCTTGACTCCAGAGGAGATGATGAATAACAGAGACTGCCACCCTTCTCCACAAGGCTTAAGCCACCCAAGTCTGCCAGTTCCTCCAGGCTACCATCCTGGCCCAGGATATCCTCCTTTTCTTCCAGAGCAACTGCCTCCAAGTGCACTCCAGTATCAAGGTCAGTCTTACTATCTAAATGTTTTTGGAGAGCCTTTAAGTATGCCTCGCTTGGTGCAAGGGATGATGCTGACTCCGCCCTCTTCACCTCTAGAGTTGATGCCTTCGGGGGGCTGCATCTCTGAAGAGACCAAACCAAAGAGGGGACGGAGGTCATGGCCCAGGAAAAGGACCGCAACGCACACATGCGACTATGCTGGCTGTGGTAAAACATACACAAAGAGCTCACATCTCAAAGCACACCTGCGGACTCATACAGGTAAGGCCATTGCAGTAATACTATAATGATCCCAGACAGCCAAACTGGCCTGTTGTTATCGTTATGTGCCTTCAAATTGACTCTAACTTATGGTGACCCTAAGGCACACTTATCATGTGATTTTCTTGGTAAGAATTTTTCAGGAGAGGGTTGCCTTTGCCTTCAAAGTCTGAGAGAGTGTGACTTGTCCAATGTCACCTGACAAAAAAATCTGCATTTTCCTATTCTGTGTAAAGGGAAATCTTTATGAACACTCCCCTGCCCGGCAGTCAGAAATTATATGTGGATGATTTCAAAATGGTGTGTGTTTCATCCCACTGTAAGCTTAGTGCAAATCTGCGTAGTTTTTCAAAAGCTTGAAAGATCTGTTTTACAAGAAGTGATAGTGGGACAAAAGGTGAGAGTCCATATAATTTATACCACAAGCAGCGAAGCCTTTTTTGTACCACTCTCAAATCTTTTGCAGTGCAATCCTATGTATATTTAATCAGAAATATCTCAGAGTGTTTAGTGGACTTAGAATTGCAGCCTTAAAATATTGTTATTTCTAGCCAAGTAGAGTTGGAGATTATCTGAGAGGGTGAGATCGATCTTCCATGGTGTGTTTGTGTATGTGCACACATACAGATGTGCACCTTTAGTCGCACTTTCTATCCTGGCTAGGTTCTGTGGGTTTTTGAAATACACATGCCAACCTTTTCTGTCAGAAGCAAAAGTAGAAACAAAATTGTAAACTTGGAACCTCCCTTTTAAAACTATATTCCCACTCTGAAAAAAACAGTTGTTAGTATCTAGTATGTATGAAGAGAGCCACCATGGTATACTAGTCTGAGCACTGGGCTGTGGCCCTGGAGACCAACATTGGATTCCCCGCTCAGCTATGGAAACCCACTGGATGACCTAGGGCACATCACACACACTCAGCCCCAGAAAACCCTATGATAGGGTTGCCTTAGGGTCTCCATGAGTCAGAAACAACTTGAAGGCACACAACAAGTGGATATGCACCTTTGTATCGAGTTTAAATACAATGGCTGCGGCTAGCAGATTTAAAAAAAAAAAAAGATAAGCAATAACTCTCCCCTCCAAGTGTTAAGTAATGGGTTGTGGCTCTATCCAAGATAAGAGTTTAAATATCAAATTGCACTGAAAGTATAGCTTTGCGTGGAGATTGGAGGAGTTAGTCAAAATGACTCAGCCATGGCAGAGGAATTGTTTGCAGGTGCATGAGCATTGCTCTCCTGGCTATGGCCATGTGGCTAGTTAATTATAAGGTAGCTACAAGTCCACAATGAATTAAGTATGTTTATCCTGATAACACCAATAGTGTGTTTCTGTTGGCCGGAATGGCTGTTGCATACAGTCATAATTTTTTTACATTGCTGTTGTTGTTTTGTTAAAGTTATTGACATCATCTTGATGTGCTGTAAATCAAAAAATGTTGGCTAATTAGCTATGACCTTGGAAACCAACTTCTAATTTGGGGCTGTTTTTAGTTTGTGGGAGGCAGAACAGCCCTCTCACAAGTGGCTTAATTTTGATTCCTTCTGAATTCTGCTGGTAAAAGTAGCTGCTGGTCAGCAACAGAGCTGGTTAATTAGCTTTAGAAAAAAATCCAGTTCTGGATTTTCCAATCATCTGTATAAAGTTAGAAAATAACTAATTACTTTGGTTTTCCCTACTGCGGTTTATATATTTACTTTGTTATGAAGTAACATTTTTACATTTACCCTGACTCTAAACCATATTTTCTTGAAAGAAAGTAAGCCCCTTTGTTTTCAGTGGGACTAGAAATTTGAAGTAAATTTATTTGGAATGGCAGTGTGGTGCATGTTTTCCAACTTACAGTGAGACACTGTAATGTGAACTCTGTCCTGTCTCCTCAAAAAAAAAAAACTAAAGAAAATAATAAGGTGTTAGGAATGAAAGTATTATTAGGTGTACATGGGAGTAAGCACCATTAAATACAACAAATTTACTTCTAAGCAGAAAAGTTTTGGATTGCCTCATAAAAGTTCTGAAAGAGTTGACCTACTAGCTGCAAACATTTACTTTGAAAACATTTCCACTGATTTCAGTTGCGCTTCCACTTACGTATGAGTACAGTGGGGTCCGGTAAAACACAGAAAATAAAGTTGTGATGGATCTTTGAAGCTTCTTTTAGCACAAAGACACACTGAAGGGACAAAATGAAACTATCAGACTCTTCAAATGGTTTAGGAAGGAACTTTCTCACAGAGCATTTTTCAAAGAGATAGTCGTGTTAATGAGACAGGTTAACAAAATTTTCACTGTGATATTCTTTAGAACTGAGGAAGGTGTCCATCTTGTTTGATAATGAAGAAAAGTTTTCAGGATTTTCTTTCATCCCCTAGAAAATTCAGCTGTAACAATTATTCAGTTACTAAACTTTTGCTAATTCTCTAGCTATGTATTCTCTTTCTCTCTGACTCATTCAGTGCAGATTATCTTTGTAATTTGAATATTTATATAGAACTTTATGTTTCCTGATCTGTTCCTCTTCAAAAATTAATGCATTGATAACTGGTCATATTGCCAGGCAGTCAGTAAAAACATGGTTGAAAAACTTTCTAAGTGCATTAAACCTCTGAAATTATGTAGCTTGGTAATAGGCAATATTTTGTATGAATTAATCTATTGCCTGTAGCAAACATAGCTTTGCACATAAATCCATGAATACTACAAGCCTTCAACTCTTTTCCCTAGACTAGTTATTTGAAGCCAGAAAGAGAACTCATATTTTTAAAGCTGTCTTTCCTGGTTGTCCAGAGGCAATTTGTATTAGCCATAGGTGGCTAGGCAAATGGCTGTTGTACTTACATGCCTAGTATATACATTTATTTTCTTTTAGCCTGTACTCTCTGATCAAACAAGTTTTGCAGGTTTTTCAGAAACCTGCAAAACCAGTGAACATAAATGATTGTGGGATAGGTGTATGCACATCATGGGAAATTACACTCTTATCATGCTACTTTCGGTACTCTGAAAAAAAATGGCTTCTTTTACTGGAGACACAAATGTCAAATTTTCTAACTTTTCTATCCAATTGTTTGTAAGCATCCAAACTAGAATGTGCAACTATATTAAGAGAAGTCTAATTACTTGAACTCTATCTTGATAATAATTGAAATAGGCATTTGCTTATTGGAGCATGTGGCGATGATTGCTCAAATATCTGAGAAAAACACAGAAGTAATTAACGTGGTACTTTATTTCTAGGTGAGAAGCCCTACCACTGTGACTGGGAAGGTTGCGGCTGGAAATTTGCCCGCTCCGATGAACTCACACGTCACTACAGAAAACATACGGGCCACCGCCCATTCCAGTGCCAGAGGTGTGACAGAGCATTTTCCAGATCTGACCACCTTGCCTTACATATGAAGAGACACTTTTAAGCAGGATACAGTGGACTTTTCCCTTTACAGCCATGAGATATTCAGTATTTGACAGCACAAAAGACTGTCTTCCACAAGAGGGTAGAACTCCACTTAAAGCACTACAAAGACTTCCAGTGAAGTCTTCCGGAACAAAAAAGTGGGGAAATGAATGGACAATTAAAAAAAAAAAAAACATGGAACTGTTTTTTTTTAAAAAAAAAGTAGGGGAACAATGACTGGATCTTGTATCATCATTCCATTTTTTAAAAAAAAATCTGACTTGAATCTTTTCTGGACTACAGAATGCCAAGGATTGACTGGAAGTCAAGGATATCAGGGTTAAAATAAACTGTTGAGGGGAGGGGACAATGGGAGATTACGTAGGGAGACTATGGGTGAAGGCAGATGTGACATTTGTGGAACAGTGTGGCCACTTTAGAAGCTTCTTTGCTACAATTAATCCAAACGCTTTTGGGGGCGGGGTTCCTCACCAAAGTTAAGGTCTAAAAATTGCTGCTGTAGCAGCAGCAAAGCTAGTACTATTTGAGTTCATGATGAATTGTCGCAACCACCACCACTCTTCACCAACTGAAATTCCTAGGGCAGTTTTCCAACATTTTAAAAACTTTTGTTTTCAAGAAGAAAGATGAAAAGGAGAATATACTTTAACTTAAATAAAAGGAAATAAAAGAAAGCAGCAAGCTTTAAAGAAACAGTAAGAGATAATACTTGATGCCAAACTCACTATTTGCCTTCATAGAAGGCAGCACTATCATGCCAATGCCTGGTTTGCACCATGGCTGAAAAACAATCCACTGTTACTGCTCTTAAAACACTACATCTGTCTTTACCCCAAATTCCCTTAAGATTTCTTTTCAATGCAATGTTGTAAACATGTTGCAGACTTGCAATTTCTTTTTCTTTCCAAAAGCCATTACTGAATTTTTGTCAGATGGAGAAAAAGAAATTCGGGTACAGAGTTGTGGTTATAAGTCTGTTTTAATGGTGCTGAATGACTTTTGGTTCTTAAGGTACCAAAAAAGGAAGCCAAAGTTCTCAAACTGCTGCATATTTGACAAGGAAATACGTTTGTCTTCCGATCTACATTTTATGATGACTTAAGTCAGGTTAATAAACCTGGTTTATTTGTGTTTGTGTCTCTTTTTTAATCTTCTATGCAGACAGTCTGTAATGCACTGTGGTTTCAATGTGCAATAATTTGTACAATGGTTTATTCCCAAATATGCCTTAAGCAGAACAAATGTGTTTTTTCTATATAGTTCTTTACTTAATAAATATGTAATATAAATTTAAGGAGACTTCTATTTTGTATATTTGTAAACTATGAAGTGAAAAAAATGAACATTTTTTCAGAGTTTGTATTTTGCATAGTCATTTTGCTGAAAATAACTTTTAAATAAACCTATTTTATCTGAACAGCTTCTTCCATTACTTCTTTCTGCACTATGATGCATTCATAATTTGTATGACCCTTTATAGTTGGCCTTTGAACTTTTAGCATTTTAAAGACCTTAAATATCTGTTCTTGTTGTAGTTGTAGTACTCAGAACACAGTCCTATGTTCCTTTGCTTATCTGCTAGACCCATTGAATCCAATGAAGCATATTTCTAAACATAGCTTGCTCTGGACTGCAATTCTAAGCATGTTCACCAGCAAAGTAGCACTACAGAACTCAATCAGCCTTACTTCTAAGATATCAAATACAAACAAAAACCCTAAATGCTGCATAATCACTGTTACCTAGCCTAGTGGGGTGCAGAGAAAACCAATCTTTTCCTGCTAATGTCTTGCAGGGACAAACAAAGGGTTCACCATTCTGCTTCTGACAGTAGTGAGCCAAATATACCTAGGAAACTCACGGGCTCACCCTCATAGGTACAGGATCTTCTCTTAAAAGATAAATATAAGTAATATAATTGCAGGAGTTAAACCAACACAGCGTACCATTCAGCATTTCAGAGATGAATACTGAAACACACATGGCCAAATAACATCAAAGTGTGGTCCAGACGGCGGTACTTATTAAATGAGCAAGGGCACACAAGCTAGGAGAAGGGCAAGATTCTGTCCCTTCCTGTCCCCAATACTGAGTTGGGTGCACACTACTTTTGTACTCAGTTTAGAGCAACAGAAGTAAATTGAGGACAAAGGGGAAATGTAGAAAGAGAAGAAAGAAACTGTCCTTGCCAAATTGGAAGGGTATGGCATAGCTGTCTTAAAATTCTCCTGTATTTTTTTAAGCAAATCTGAAATCTTTAAAATTACAAGTCTGTTTATTTTCTGGTAGAGCTGGAGTATTTGCAAATATATATTTCTTTATATAACAGTTCTCATTCCCTACCCCCAATTTTACATACTCTAACATAATGCTGTCGAGAGAGAAAAAGAGCCTTGTTCCAGTTGATGTCTTAATGCTGATTGTCCATCCAAATTATAATTACCACATATCCCCAAGATGGCTGACGCTGCTTAGTTAATAATGTTGCTTCAGCATTTTGAGTGTTTCATTTTTGACATCTCAGACCCAACAACAATCCTGTAGGGCAGACTCTTCTATTATATATCTATATCTAAATGTATTTTAGGGAAGGGATTGGTCTGAATGCTTTTCAAGAAACCACCTGGAGTGGATTGTGAGTATTGGAAGGAAAATATGAAACAAGCTTTTCCCTGATTGTAATAGCTCTGTCTCTAAGCTATTTTGTCATCCTAGCTTCCAGGTAACACCTTGTCAAATTAAATATTGGTTTCAGCATTTTTTATAGGACCAGGCCTACTCTGTGTTACTGCAAGAAAGGTTTAACTTCTTACAAAGACTGAAGGCTGCTGCCTGCCTTTCTTGCACTTACAGGTATGTACAAGCAGAGGACTGATTTTTCTGGAGAAGTTCAGATCATATTTCCCAGTCGCTGATAAAGCAAGATTCAGTAGAAATGTCGTCATCTCAGCTGCACTATAGGAATGCTGCACCATCTGACATTTATGTTTTATTTGAATATGATCTTGTTGGCTGAGCTTCACAGCAGCCATCAAAGTGTATTTAGATTTGTACATACTTTTGCTTTTTAGTAGTGTAGTTTTCCTGTTCTGAAGAAATCGTTTACGTGGAGGTTGGGGATTTTTTTAAAAAAAGAGAAACAATCAGTAGTTGCAGTAAGTAACTACAGAAAATTAACTTGAAGAAGATTATTACAATTTTGAAATTTGTTTGCTTTTTTTAATAATCCACCCTGAAACTTAAGGCCATCCATTTTATCTTAGACTCTATTCATTTATTAACATATTTGTATCCTGCCATTTATCGTGAGATCTCCAAGTGGCATACAATATAAAAATACACTATAAACATTCACTACCCTGGAGAGTAGGGTTTGTATAATTGAGAATGTGAGTAAACATTATCCATTTCATAACTGAAGGGGAACTGGTACCAGCAAGTGAATATTTTTTAAAATAGATCAGTTTGGAAATCCCAGCATATTCTTCACCTCCTGTCCAGGGGGGAAAAGGAGTTATTTTAGCACACAGTAGCATACAAAATAGGCAGGTAGAAAAATGAAGAGGTGTATATTATTAGACACATCATATTAATTGGAGATAGGGTATTTGAAAGGAAATTGGTAACAGTATGTGTGTGCTGTGTCCTTAAGAGAACATTGCAAGTATGCAAGGATCATTGTGAACTTTTTAAAAAAAGTTTGAGAGGTACCAGTTTGGGCAGCATAAATTGGATGAGGCAACATAGAGAGAGGAAGAACTTTGTCATTGCCTTGAATGAATTGCCATTATATACTAGGTAAGAACTATTGAGTCCTTTGGAGAAATTCCTTTTAATAGAGGTGTAACAAAGCAGGAAAGAACACTTTGTTTGTGCAACAGATGCCTGGTGGGACATTTATGCAGCTAGAAAAAGAATTGATTTAAAAAAACACTGATGTGTGATTGAGGAGAGAAGTCGTTCTGGTATAAGAGGAATTGATTGTTTAATGTCCGTGATAACAGTAAGAGGTTTGTATCAGCAGTCCTAGTTATATTTGCATTGTAAAGCCCACCGTGTTCCTCGTATGTATGATTAGTATTACAGTTGAAATACATAAGTAACACTGAAGAACATTTTTCATAAAATAAAATTTCATAAAATAAAATAAAATTTTTCATAAAATGAAAAATGAAGCGGAAAGACAGATTACTGAACCCATGCTTGAGACGTTGCTGTGTGATCAGCTTTGAGGAATTTTGGATTTACACTGCAGTTCAGGCAATCCAATGGGAATTCTTTCTACGTTGTATCTCTGTCTCTCCAATCCAAGTCCACCAGTCTCTTTACTTCACCACAGAGTGGCTCTCTTATCACCCATTGGAGAGCCACTTAAATGCAATTCTTGCCAAACTATAAGGATGTTTGCAGACAGGGAATGTGGTCCCACCAGGTGCTATTGGATTGTAATTCCCAAGTCAAGGCAAGTCAAAATTTATTTCTGATGAGCCAATGGCTATAACAGTTATAACAAGAACAATAAAATACATATCAGCATACATAACCAGCACAAAAGCTTGCTAATACTAACAGTAAAATAATCTTATTACTGAAGTATCTAAAATATAGCTATGATATTAAAACAAATAGAAACAGTATAGCTAAAAAGACTCAAGACGCAAAGAGTGTTACATTTGTTTGAAAAACGTGTGCGTGTGTGTGAGAAAGTGAGTGTGAGTGAGTAAGTGAGCAAGTGAGTGAATATGGATGAGATGCGTTGCCATCAGAGAGACAGAGAGAGACCAAGAGGGAGAGAGGGAGCAGGGGAGAAATAGAACAGTTTAAAATTCGGGACTTAACTAACTCTCTTATTCTAGCAGCAATTGCTAACATTTTTGCTGTTTTTAATGTGACCACAGGACACAATCCTCAAGGAAGAAATTTCCATAATGCCCTAGATAAGAGAGCAAAAAAGGGGCAATTCCCATCACCTCTAGTCTATATAGGCAAGGGTAAGGAACACTGGCAACTGCAGTCCAAGAATATCTGGAGATCCATATGTTCCACATCCCTGCTCTTCCTTGTAGAATTTAGACTGTGTATAGCCAATGCTAGTTGCAATCCAGGAACAGATTCTAAAGGAATTAAATCAAAGCTGAGTATCACAGTTGAAACTAAGGTCTAGGGGAATAACTCACTGGGATTATAGAATGGGGTCTTTCAGAACATTTTTATGCTAGAGGGTTGAAGGTTACAGTGGTATCCCATATTACAGCAGAACTGGAAAACCCCTAGAGTATAAGAGTATAGGATGTTCAAAATTACTGAATGTATTAAATTCTTTAAAATCAAATTGTAATTTCATTTCAAGCATTAAAACCTATTCTGAAGCTGTCACCCTCGTTCTAGCAGCAAGTACACTGCTATTTCTTAGCAAGCCATTAGCTAGGATATTATTTGTACGTACATCCTGATATTTTTGCATATCATAGAATCAGAGAATCACGGAGTTGGAAGAGTCCACGAGGGCCATCAAGTCCAACCCCCTGCCATGCAGGAATACACTATCAAAACATGCGGAAATGGCCTTTATGAAACTAAAGGTCTTTCCGCACCACACTGTTACAGTGCTATTATTCCACTTTCAATATTTTGTGGGGGCCTTTCCGCACTACATTGTAATAGTGCTATTATTCCACTTTCAACATCCTGTGGAATGAGGCCAAAGAGCTCTCTGGCTGAGAATCCTAAATGCCCCTCCCTAAACTGCAAACCCCAGGATTCCATAGGATGTTGAAAGGGGAATAATAGCACCATAACAATGTAGAGCAGAAAGGGCCATAGCGATTTCCCTTTTTTCCTGACAGGAGTCTTATGAAATGGGTGGGATGAGAGAAATCTTCCCAGAGATATTTTTTTAACTGTGCAACAATGTTAAACATAGGATTTAGTCCGGTAGCATTTAAGGGGAACAGGATTCCATTTTAACAATCAGGGTACTTTCAAGAAAGAACCCACCTCACCCTAGTCTGAAGCCTGGCTGGGTACAGGGCCCCTTCAAAGCCATCTGATCTGCATTTATTTAAAGATGATGGGCTGGCACCAAATGTTGTAAACATTTATATTATTTCTTAATATAAGACAGTGCCGTAGTAAAATCCAGGTGAATGAATTAGCTGAAATGTGTGGTTGGATAAGACGATATTTTTTGTTGTTGCTGCTCTTGAAAATTGCAAGTGGATTCTTGCTTACGACATTAAAGCAGTTTACTTCAAGCCTTTTTTTTTTAATTTGATGACAGCTGGTTGTTAATGCAAACGATATGTGCATCATTATCTCCCTGCTGTGTTATGCCCTAATTTTCTATCTGCACAAAAGTAGTCCTTTGATTTCATTTTTTTCAATCTGAAAATAAATCTTTGCTCTGTTCAGGGCTTTTCTCCCGTGCTTTCTTCATATTTCTTATGCAGAGTGTGGCTTGGTTAAAAGGAAAAATGCTAGTTCACTATACATTGAATACTTTGCTGTGCCTTTAAACCCACCTTTTTTAAAAAAAATAAAAAGACACTACTGCACAAAATTTTGGGTGCATGCCAGGTAACACTCCTTAATGCATGTAAGACAGCCCTTCCGAGGGAGGCCCTACAGAGGGAAGCCTTGTTCTTTAGGAGGTCTGGAGAAGGTAGAAGAATATCAACACAAACAGTTGTAATTTGAAAGGCAGGTGTAGCTAAAAATAACTTACTGTGTTAGCCACCTGTTCCATTATATGTGGAGGCTGCTGGAGCAAAAACTTCAATAGAGGTAAAGTAACAATACATCGGCAGAGCAAACGCATCATTTGAGAGCACACTGGGAAGTGGAGAGCATCAAATTATTTTGATGCACAAAGCCTTCGAAAGGGAAAAAGTACCCTGGCATTCAGGTCCCTGATATCAAAGAGCTTGCTGAGTTAAGCAAGATTTTGGAAGGAAAAGGACTTGTTCAACCATGCATGTGTATGCATTGCTGAATGCCTCCAGCTTTAAGTGTGAACTCAAATTTAAGGTGTTTCAAGGGCTGTGAAAACAGGAACACAGCTCAGCACTTGACACTGCAGCCATCAAGAGGTAGAGGCCCAGAAGTGGAATTAAGCAGTTTAGAATCCAAGACATTTCAGAAAATCCCCACTTCAGCTAAGAGCAAAGAGGGCTAGTCAAATGGCTAGCCATCCCTTTCATTCATGTAGTTCTCTCATTCTCGTTCTCTCATCCAAAAGTTCTCTCAGCTCCTACTGTACGCAGACAGGAGGTTACATACTAATGCCAGGAGTGCTGCTATGCGTGGGAGGCAAAATGAGGATGTTGTCCCCCAGTAAGAATTCCACTTCTGCCAATTCCTTCAGCCCCAAAATTTCTACCATTGCAGAGAGTGAGACATTGAAAATCAACCAAACCTAGAACTCTTCCATTTGCTGTGTCCCCATTCCCTTGGTAACTTTGCCGGACTCCTTTGTTCAGATACCAAAAAAGCATTCCAGAACAATCAGCAGAAATTTTGGGACTGAAGAGAAATGAGGGGGGGAACAGAATTTTTTATTTGGGAGGGGCAATGCCCTCATTCCCCACCCACTACCCACCCTTAGTAGCTACACCCCTGACTGTTGCCCTATTTTACTTGCAGCTAGGGACAGGTGAGAAATTTCATGTTAGTTGTTTTGGCTAAGAATTTATTAATATTTAAAAATTTCTTCATATTTGGGGTGGAAAGGATTTGAGATGTGGGAAAATTACAACTCAGCCCATCTACGCTCAAGTTTTGAGCGATTAGCTCTTCAGTGTCCAGATCTGAATCCCCTTGTACCCCATCATTGAACTACAATGCCAATCGGTTTTCTTTTTTTCCTGAGATGCTCTTCATCTCAGAAACACTGAGGTACTCTGCCTGCTGGGAATAGCTGACTGTACTGAATTTGGCTACTAGGAATGTGGTTCTTCACTGAACTACAATTTGGGACGAAGGTTTGGCAAGTTTTACTATACAGCATCTAAAAGTTTATCCGGAGATTCATCCAGAGACTCCTTGAGAAATTCACTGTTCTCTGCCTAAGAAAGGAGCATCTAGCTTCAAACAGAGACATCTGGAACTCAAGAGAAGCTACTTTTCTCTTGCTAAGGGAGTTGAAATTTTATTACCTGTCTTTTATTGCTTTTTGTCCCAAGTCCTCAAAGGCCAATAAGGGCAGTAACCTCTACTTGCTACTGAAACATCTCAATACCATCTTAACTGACAACCTCACAGACAGAATATAGGCCTGTGGCTCTAACCATTTTTCTCCTGTATGATTTTGAATGCCTTTGCCTGAGGAAGAAACTAGAAACTTCAAAAGCTTGCATGATGTATTTTATGCTTTGGTGTTGGCCCAAAAAACATATATCATTTGTGGATTTTGTATTTTGTTGTATTTTGTGCCACAGCCAACATGGCTCCCACTGATTTTTTTTCTCTATAAATGGGATTGGAATTCCGTTCCTTTTTCAAGCATTTACTAAAATATTTCTTTTAGTTTGGGAGGAAAAAACTTGAGTTTAAAATTTGTAATGTAGGAGAAAGCAAAACTGACATTTTTTTTCCATCCCATTCTTAGCTATATCCATGTGAGTATAGTGTGTATGAAACCTATAAACCTGTTGTTGTGTGCCTTCAAGTCATTTCTGACTTATAGCAGCCCTAAGGTGAACCTATCATAGGGTTTATTTGGCAAGATTTGTTCAGAGGGGTTTGCCCTTGCCTTCCTCTGAGGTTGCACGGGGTATTTGAAACGGTGCAGTCCATCCTCCAGGGAGGACGTCTGCACCTGGGAGCGGACTGGGTCCAGACTACTTACTGTAGATCCGCACCTCGGCCCGCTCTGGAATGACCCCAAGTGGTCATCCAGTGTGCTTTTGAAAGACCGGAAAAATCAGGTCTTTCAAAAGCACAGAGCACGCCACTGAGAGCCTGCTCCCTTGTGCAGATTCTCAGCCTCACACCAATGCGAGCCTACGATCTGCCGGGGCGGGCTTTAGGCTGGCAAGTTTCAGTGGTTGGTCGAGACCCTCAACCAACCGGAAGCCACCATTTTCGACGCCGGAGCAGCGCAGAGCGACGAGCACGCACTGCTCCGGAGCAGCCTGGACTGGACTGGGGAGCCAGAAGACCCGGTAAGTAGCGGCGCGGGGCGATTCCCTCACCCCGTGCGGAAATGGCCAAAATGTGACTTGCCCAAGGTCGCTCAGTAAATTTCCATTGCTGATCAGGGATTTGACCACAGTACATGTGAAAAGGATCTAGGAGTCTTAGTAGGCCACAAGTTGAACATGAATCAGCAGTGTGATGTGGCAGCTATGAAAACCAATGAGATTCTGGGTTGGATCAACAAGAGTATATTGTCTAGGTCAAGAAGAACGATAATACCACTCTATTCTGCTTTGGTCAGATCCCACTGGGAATACTGTTCTGGGCACCACAGTTCAGAAAGGATATTGATAAGACAGAATGCGCCAGAGGAAGGTGACCAAAATGGTAGAAGGCCTGGAAACCATGGCCTATGAGGAGCAGCTTAGGGAGCTGGGTCTGTTTAGCCTGGATAAGAGAAGGTTAAGATGCAACAGGATAGCTATGTTTAAATAGTTGAGGGAATGCCATATGGAGGATAGAGCAAGCCTGTTTTCTGCTGCTCCAGGGACTAGGACATGGAGCAGCAGCTTCAAACTTCAGGAAAGGAGATTCTATCTAAACATTAGGAAGAATTTCCTAATGATAAGCGTAGTTCAACAGTGAAATGCACTGCAACAATGTGTTGTGGAGTCTCCTTCTTTGGAGATTTCTAAACAGAGGCTGGGTGGCCATCTGTCAGGAAAGTGTTGATGATTTATATTCCTGCATGGCAGGGGAATGGAATGGGTTTGATGGCCTCTGTAGTTTCTTCCAACTCTATGATTCCATGAAATCTGGTTTACCAGTGCTTTACATTAAAACCATTACACCACACTAGGCTTTCCTCAAACTGTATGTTTATATGACAGTGAGAAGTTGTGTTGTTGCATAGGCAAAAGTGTGTAGGAGAGAAACAAGAACTGTACCATCCAAACAGCCGTTCTCCCAACTTTTTCCTTAGGACAGTCTTACGTATCCTTCTTCTAATATGGTAAGAGAAATACCTGGAATGGGATTGCAGCTTTTAGGAAACAAAAAAATAGATGCATTCTGTTTGCATTAAACAGAATGCTGCTCTAGCTAGATGGAAGCACTACATGTAAGAACGTCTGTATTTCCCTCATCCTTACACCTTCTTGATAGACAGTACATTTGTTCCAGGCCAGCAGACATTTTGCATTTTAACTTCCAGAAGCCGTAGCCAGAATGCTCAACAGTAGAGAATATTTATGGGAGCTTAAGACCAAACAAGGAGAGGACCAAAGGCTCTCCATACATGTGACAGATCAACTGAGGCCACTTCTAAAACATGCTATGAAAGCATCAGACCTGAACAGGAAAAGGCATGGAGAATGTTACTTTTGGAGGCAGCTCTATCTTTGTAAAACACCTTTCCTATAATACAGGGATGGGAAATGTGTGGCCCCCCAGGTTGTTCCTGGATTGCAACTAGCATTGGCTATATTAGATTAAGCTTATGTGAGTTACAAGTCAGTAACATCGGGTTGAAGGACTGTATCTAACTACGTGAGCCTGTTAGAGCAATAAGACCTTCAAGAGAGACCCATCTCTCTCCCCCACTACCTTCTCAGGCTTGGTGGGAACAAGAGAGAGAACTTTCTCCCAGATTTTAAAGTTCCCTTTCAATGGAGGCTAAGATGGGTCTCGCCTTGCTTTCCTTTCCAGACAGTAAAAACAACCCTATTCCATCAGGCTTTTAGAAATGGGTTGTGATGGGATTTTAATGATGTGCTGTGCTGTTTTGTTGTGATGGGATTTTAATGAATTTTATTTAAATTAATTTTATTTTGTTTTTATCTTTACTGATTTTTTTAAAAAAATAACTTTTTATCTTTACTGATGCTTTTGTACAGCTACTAAACTGTACTATTTTTAATAAGTTGGAAGCTGTGTTGAATTCTTTCATCAGGAGAGAGTTGGGATATAAATGGATTGAATAAACAAATAAATAAATAAATAAAATCTTGAAGGCCATTTGTGCTTAATTTCCCTGGGGGCGGGGATGACTTCTAAAAGAATTCTCTGTGGAGTAGCACTCAACAATAAGGGTTATGTCAGAGGTAAGTGCCTTTTAATAGTTTGCTGTTTTGTTTTTCACTGTCTGTACCAATCCCATGAGAGTCAACATGGCATAGTGGTTTGAGCATTGGATTACAGCCTTGGAGACCAGCGTTCAATTCCCCACTCAGTCATGGGAACCCACTGCACGGTCTTGGGTGTGTCACACACTTTCAGCCCCAGAAAACCCCATGATAGGTTCATCTTATGGTCACCATAAGTCAGAAACTACTTGAAGGCACACAACGACAACAACAAATTACTAGCCCCCCTCCCCAAATGAATGGGCTAGAAATGAAACTAAATACAACCAGTCCTGTTACTCAGCTAAATAAATTATATTTGAGTAACTGGATGGAATTAGCCTCTCATTTGCAGAACAAAAAAAAATAATGCTTCTATTTCAACAATATCTATCACTTGAAAAAAACTTACATTCTAAATAACAAAATTTTTAAAATCAATAAGCTTTTAGCTGCCTACCCAATAAGAATTTGCAGCCTTGCACTAAACCCATCTATATGGATGCCTATTTAGTTTTACTATACAGTCTTCATTTCTCTGCAGCATCCAGATTTTGAAAAGTGTGGCTACAACAAATAACCAGTCACTAGAAAGCAAAAACAAGGAGAGACCAGCACATTTTGCAACGACAGGTGAGATCTTCATTGCAGGATGACACATGTCTGTTTAGAAAGTGCCAACATTTTTTTCTTAATGAAGTGGCAATTTACTAAAAAATAAACCCAAGGCAATGAATAGCATTGCTCTTCATTAACCTTTTCTGTGTGGCTGGTACAAAGCCTGGAGAGGAATCCCATACGTATTAGAACAATTTAATTATTTGTAACTCAGCTTAAGCGCCTTTGGCTCTTCCCTGCTAGGCAGAATGCTAAGTCTTAATCAGATCAGCTTCTTTCCTGGTAGATCTATTACTCTCAAGAAGATGGATTCCTGCTGCTATTGACATGAACCAAAAGACTTAATTAAGCCAGTGTGAATCACTCACTGCATCTAATTCTACTTTGACGTGGCTAAAGAACAAAAGAGAGAATCAGCACAGGAGTACAATAAGCATGGAAACACTAGGGCTTACGAGGATAAATTAAATAACAGGTCTAATTGCTTGAAGGATTTTTGTTTTGTTTTGTTCTTTGCTTTTTAACCCACAAATGGCAGCTGTTGAAGAATGGAACAACTCTGAGTTGCCAGGTTCTATAAAACCAAAATTGTTGTTGTGTTACAAAGTTATTTATAAAGTAAGAGAGAGAGAACCCATTTACTAGGTACAATCAATGGGACATCTCTACTAGCTATAATTGCTTTCATTTTAAAACTAAGAGAAAGAATTATGGTCCTGGGTTGATGTTGCTATAGATATTATAAGGTACAAAAAAAAGTCAAACAAATGCTCTTTGTAGCAATTGGCTATATTCAAGAGCAAGAAACAAAACACTTACCTAAAAATTACTTCCTTTCCAAAAGAGACATATCCTGCCCGATCCAAGTGAAATCTGATATAATGTTTCCTAGAACCATCTGCTGTCTTTAGCTGGCACCACTAAGGGGAGTTTCTAGACTACAGCTCCCATCATCCCTAACTTTGGCTCAGGTTGAGGGTATTGGAATCACACAAGTTCTTCCCTCCCGTTTTGGCATGTTATCTTTTGGGCCATTTGTTAATATTTTCATGAAAATGACATAAATGTTAGATATTTGGCAAAATGAGTAATGTTTATTCCTTATTGCAAAAACAAAAAAGTTACTTTGGGGTGATGGCAGTGTCAATTTTCTGCTTGTTCGTTTGTTTTGTTTGATTCCAATGGAATATTCTGATGGAATATTAACAATGAATCATGGGCACTCAAGTACAAACTGTACAGCAGTAGGAATGATAAAGACATCGAGCGGACTAAGGAAGTGGTACATGAGCAGTAACTGGGGAATTCTCCAGTTCAATACTCACTGTGATAATAAACTCACTAGGTAGATTTGCAGAATATCCTTTGTTCAGTTCACCTCCTGTACCCATAGATAATGTGCACATAATACTGATCTACTTTACCCAGCTGTTAGCAGAGTTGTGACAACACATGTGAAACCGTTCAGATTGCTTACAAACCTCTTTCTAAATCATCCCTGCCCATAGGCAAGGAACTGTCAGCTCCATCTACCTGAGCAGCATCTCTCTCCTTTATCATGCCAACAAAATGCTGGAGACACTTAAACACTGAAAGTTGTTTAAATGGGTGAAAATAGTTGTGACACACAGGCCGTGGATAAGCTATGCGTGCTTGCAAGACTGCAATGAAAATAAGAGAGACAAAATGCCAAAGGCCTTTTCTAGAGAAGACAGCAAATTAAAAAAAATCTCTAAACTAACCTAGGAAGGAAGAAATCTGTCTGTCTGTCTATCTATCTATCTGTCTTCAGTGGGTAAAAACCCAATGGTAGAGTATAAAGGGAGTACATTTTTAATTCAAACATTTCAGTGATTCTCCCTTATTATGGAGGCCTTAACGTAAGAAAACTTAGTGGACCACGAGAAACAAGGAAAGCAAACATGTGGCCCGACTTACAAAGAACCCTAAATAAGAAATGTTGAACCAAATAAACTTCAGGTTGATATTGTCTTTGACCAGCTTTGTAAAATTGTATTGTTGACATGCATAAGATCTTAGATATCATATTTATCTTTTTTTCTTATTACTGTTGTAGTTGTTTTTATTTATTTAAAGGTTCATGTCACATGATGAGACACTTCAAACTTGGGGCAGAGGGGCGATATTAATCTTGCTTCTCCTTCCAGCAGTGAAAAACTTTCTTGTAAGAAGAGGAGAGTCATAACACCAGAAAACTGGGGAATTGTTCATGTAGTAATTTGTAGGTAAATTCTTATCTCTTTTGGAGTGGTGTTAATTTTAGTCCTTTAACCTCTTCCTCCTATTTCTGGTATGTACACATTTAGGGGCCTATTTTTCAGGGGCAGGGGGCCACAAAACTATTAAATTATATTGTCCTGAAAAGTGATAACTGAAAATAAATAGGTTTTCTGTGCTTTCAAAATGCACTTGCTTCAAGCAGATGGCAAATGTTCACAAAAAGTCAATCACCCGTGGCCAAAAATGAAGAGAGAACCTATTTTGATAAACAGCAGGAAACTCTTGGAGACAAGGGTTACATACTTCATGGTGCAGTCAGATCTGAATATTTGTCTGGGCTGTAGGGTCTTTGGAGGAAGGCTCTTATGTCAGTCCCAGGTTCCTTCCCAGCTATGTCTGATGGGAATAGGGTGTCCTTTGGTGGCTGCTCCCAGGCTTTGGAATTCTAGAGGAGGAAGCCTCCCTCCTTGCTGTCCTTTTGTGGGCAAGTGAGAAGTTTTCTGTTCTGACAGGATTTTAGGAAATGACTGCAAGGGGTTTTAAGGGTATACTTAAATGGTTTTAATAGTTTTTCTGTTTTAATGGATTTGTTTAAAACACTTTTAATTCTAGGGATTGCTTAACTGTACTTTAACAATCACTTTTGACATATTTTTACTTCTCTTTTTGCAAATGTTTTTAACAGCATTTGTTTTAATTTGGGTAAGCCACCTTGAGTTCCAGTATTAGGGGAAAGTGGACATAAATGCATAAATAATAATGCAATATTGATAATATTTACAAACTTGGCTTGAAACTGCCATGGATAGTCCATAAAGTACGCTGCACTTTAAAGGTCCTTCACTGCTTATCATATCCCCCCACAAAGACATTTCAACCAGTGTCTCTCTTTTTTTTTTAGTACTTTGCTGTTCTTCCCCTGTGTATGACACACCTTAACAGACCCTCCACTGACACAAGCACCTTCTTGCAAATGACCAAATGTTCAAAATGGCTCTCACTCTGTTAAATATGCTAGTAATGTTGCAGAGCTGTGCAATGAACAAACATGAAGCCTTAATAATATTGGGAGAAATACTCAAGAAAATGAACAGTGCTTGCATCCCCTCATGGGACTTCTTCAAGCTTACATCCTGTGCCTTCCAACTGTCCTGACTTGGCAGGGACAGTCACAGGTAATCCTCTAGAGAAACCTGGAACTAAAGCTATGAAAATACGTACTGAATTGTATGAAAAAAAAATCATACAATTCACTACAAATTTCCGTAGCTTTAGTTCCAGGTTTTTCTAGTTTATATTCAGCTTTGAGCCAGTTTTGCTGCTTAGAGGTTCTACAATTACATCTTCTGTCATCCCACTTTTTCAGCTGCCTTTAAAATATGCCAGTCTCTCTCTTCCTCCCCTCCCACTTTCCCCTTTTGAAGCAGTTGAAGTAAGCTAAATACAAACTGGTCTCAAAGTGCAAAAGTAGTTTTCATTCAATTAACTCAGGTGCAGTGAGGAGAAAAGAAAGGACCAAAATCTTTCTCTTCCTTACAGACTCAGGCAAAAGCAAACTGCTACAGCCTCTGCTAGTTTGTGTGCTGATATTCACTGATAATTTTTGCCAACTTGACCACACTGTGATCTTGCTTGGCCACCTGTCTCCCGGTTGCCATCTGTGAAATGTTGGAGGGTATTTCAGTAAGAGAGAGAGAGAGAGGTAGGTAGGTAGGTAGGTAGGTAGGTAGGTAGATCTTTCAGCAAGATGAGAACATGCTCATCTGTTACTGGCAGCAGCAGTCTGTTAAAAAATTAAAAATCAGCATTATACAAATAAGTGTACACCAGATTTTGTCAAATCATGGATTGTACCCTGGCTAAGGACACCACCAATGAGTGGTTTTCTACATGCATGTGGGGCCTTTTCAACCCCCCTGAAAAACCTCTCACCAGTGAAATATCTCATGTAGTAACAAAGGCTGCTGTTGAAGGAACTCCTCTTGAAGGAATTACAGAGATCAATGTATGTAGAAGGACTTAACAGTGTGGAAGGAGGATTTGAACCACTAGAAATTTTGGATGAGCCCCGCAAGTAGGAAGTCGAATGAACCTACAGTCTCAATTTTGTTGCAGAAACATCAGTTCACAAATGAATTTATGAGATGGTTAATAAGCAGTAGAAGATTTTTTTTTTTTTTTTTAAAAAAAAGCACATTTCATAGAAGGAATTGTGTCAGATTTTGAAGCCAGTGAAAGCAGAAAGTGCTGTATTGACTGAGCCACCTAGCTGCAACTGGTTTTTTTTTTCCTTTTTGCATAATTTTTGTTTTGGACTCAGCGAGCTTGTTTTCAGTGTGCATGCTACAGCTTGCTAAATCCTGTTATTCAAGTTCTGTGCTATTGAGTTTTCAGACATTGAACAAAATAGCAGTCTTTTTATACTTCCAGATGGCAGAATCCCCTCCTACTTCAGGACAAGTATATATTTTGGGGGCACATTGCAAGCAACTCAGAAAATCACTTCCCCTCACAAGGAGAAGGGTTGCTACTATTACACACTGGAAACTGAGGGAAACACTTCTATGATTTTATCTCGTCAAGAGAGTGTTGTGCTTAAGGACGAGCAGAGAGCTCCTTCCAAATGTTGCAAACAATAGTGTCGGCACTGCTGCCCACTCAGTCTTGTTTGTGCAGCGCCTGGCTTCCACCTGCAGCAAAAGGAAGTTGTTCTGGGTTTCCTTGCTTGCAACTTCCTTGCTCCCCTCTGGAACAAGGGGACACCAGGCATGGTGCAAGGGCAAAAGCAGTAATGAAAAGACTAAGAGTAGCAGCTTGTACCTAAAGGCTTCTAAAGACATGGAGGTGGCTTTCAAACATGTCACAGGTAAAATGAGGCCATTCTCATGCATGTTATACCTCTCATTTCATATGAAGAATAACTAACTTGCCCTATACACCAGATTCCTAATGTCTGATTTGCTGTCTTCGTTTATTTGGCAAAAACTGATCCCTCACTAGTTTAAAAGCAAGATGTGGGTATGTTATCTTCTTGAAGATAATACCGTCCTCCCTCCACAGTCACAGGTTTGACCTTTGCAAATATGATTATTCACAAAGCATGTGCTTGCCTTGCCCCCACCCCCAATTCTCCACCTCCCATTCCCTTGCCTTCCTCACCCCAAGCTTGCGAGGCTTGTGTTTAAAATGGATGTTGTTGTTTTTTTCCTTTTGGGTGAGCAAAGCCCTCCTCCACTGCTGGAAGCATGTTGTCTCTGCCACATGGCTGCACACTCTGTTGTGTAATGGCCACTGATTGGTCGGGTGCTTTCTTTGTTCCCACTCCTTTCTCCAGATGGCAACCAGAAGTATCTAGAACACCAGAACTCAGCACTCCACTCTTCTCGGTCTGAGGGGAAAGTACTGGTAAGCCCTTTACCTTGTCTTTTTTCTTCCCCTGGGAGTGCCAGGGCTAGAGGCAAAGGAATGGGAGGGGGAATCACAGGTGGGGAGTTATTCACAGTTTTTCTACTTTCACAAAGGTTCTACACCCCCAAAACTTCACAAATGTGGAGTCACCACTGTAAGTCACCTGGTCAGTTGTTCTGGACAGATTGCGGTACAATGTATTGTATTTCTAGATCAATGTCAAGTGATTATTTCCAAATTTGAATACATACAGGCCTCTAACCATGAAGCCTCTTTTTACAAAGTCTTTTGATGCTCCCAGCCCCCTTTCCCTCCTCCTCATTCTCTGTTTAGCTGGAAGATTGTTAATGGCATTAGCCCTAAGAGGACAGTCAAGAACTGGAGAAACACATAGTATACCCAACATGTTAAAAAAGTATAAATCCATAAATTGGATCACCAAAATGGAAATAAAAAAAATGATGGCTGGTGACTGAAAAAGTCTGGATACATTTTGGAAGAAGCCTTGAAATGCTTTCTGGGAATATCACTATGTTTTATTTATGCCAGACTTACCTGATCTAGATGTTTTATTTCACCTGCTCATACTATTAGTTTTGAATAAAAAGTTTGCTGAAATGTATTGAAGTGGTCTTCTTTTTTTGTGGTGTAGGAAGCTAAATCTTCTACTAAAGAAGCAGAGCACACGAACACATCTACTTTGTTAACCGAGGTATACCCACAATTGGTATAAGTACATTTTACATAAATCTGCATCTTCCTGGGCTCCCTTTTTGCTCATGTGCAAGTGGCCACCATACCTAAGAATGGCATAAGGGCCTTTCCTGTCAAACTTAAATTTTTTTTCAGCAGTCTGGACCAGCATGGATTGCAACACCTTATGGGGCTACTGCAACAAATATCCTTGTTCCTTAAAATGAGTATCCTTTTCATTTTTCCTGGATATTTCTTTTTCTTGAGAAAGGTCCATTCCCTCTACACTACTCGTTTTGACTTCTCTTGCTTTTGGATCATTTCTGGAATAGGACAATGCACACAGGCTCCTGTGCCATCATCTGGTTAGGAATAAGCAGAGATAGAGTGGATCTGGGCATTTCAGAAGCAAATCTAAACTTACTCCAGTGAGCCAGGATGGAACCCGGTGTTTTGTGAGCAAAGCCTCACATAACATTCAGTTTGTTAGCTTCTCAGACTAGGTTCCCTCCATAGTCAGTAGCACATGTTGAGTCTCCCTTATCCAAAATCCAAAAAACTCCAAACCCAACACTTGCTGTTGCCAGATGCCCACTTCTGCGTTCAATGCAGCAGCTGTGGCACTTCTGCTCATTCGTCTCTAGATCCTCAGTCTCTCTCTTTTTGCCACCAGTCACTCACTTCCAGCTTCAAGGCAGTGGCTGTGGAGTTCCTGCTTGTTTGTCTCTCAGATCTCAGGGACATCGCAGTTGGCACCTCAAAGGCAAAAGTGGGCAACTGGTGGCAAAAAGACAGAGACTGAGGATCCAATAGATGAACAAGCAAGAGTGCCACAGCTGCCACCTCAAAGATGGAAGCAGGAGGCTAATGGCAAAAAGAGAGAGGATCTATGAAATGACAGCAAAAGAGAGAGACTGAGGATCTTTGAAATGGATTCATGCCGAACACTACTTTCGGATTCCCTCCCTTTCACAGACTCTCAGATTCCCTGCCTTTCACAGACCCTCAGTCCCTCTGCAGCCTTGCACACAACACAAACAAGATGTGAGGCTATTCCACAAAGGTTCTGTATTCCAGAATCTGAAATTCAGGACACTGCTGGTCCCAGCCATTTTGGATAAGAGAGGCTCAACTTGTATTGTAGAATTTGTAATCTTCACAGTGCCTAGTTTTTTCTAGGGAGAGCCAAAAAAGGGAGGCTGGACATCAAGGAAATAAGAGCAAAGCACAGAGTTGCTGATAACTGGCTGTGTTCCCTGCATGGACTGAATGATACAAGGGAAGACATCTACCAATTCAATGTGAACAGCTGGCTGAGCTCAAAGGTAAATGCCCATTCTGGTAGTATATACCACATGAACAGGAAAATATGGCATAAACACATGCTGATGCTACAATGCTGCTTAGAGATTACAGGTAAACGTAAGTCGCTGAGGTAGACATGTTCTTAAGCATTACTTTAACAGAAAATCTGGTACCTAAGGCAGAAGTTACATGGAAAGAGTAGGGATAGGTTCCGACACAACCAAACAAAAGCAGTTTGACATGTTTCAGCAAACTTTTATTTAAGACTATGCTCATGTGAAATGAAACAACTTGGTCAGAGAAGCCTTGCATAAGTAAACAAAAGCATTTTGAACCTTCTACAGTCAACTTGAAGACTTTTTCCATAATGCATCCAGGCGTAGCTTTTTCCCCCTACCAGCTTCCTCATATCTAATGATTGCCATTTTGGTTGCCAAACTTACAGAATTCAGCATTTTTTTTAACATATTAGAAGCAGACTTATTCTCTCTGTTTTGTTGTTTGTGCTTGTTCACTACAGGATTCTGCAGGCAGCTGCTGTTTAGTTTGCCTGTTATACGTAAGCACACAGAGCTGGAGAAGAATCTCATTCTTTCTCAGCTTGAGCTCTACTGCATTATGTTCCACATATATGCCACTGCAGCCTGACACTGAAAGTCTGTGTTTCGTAAGCCCTCCTTCGCCATCTTCCCAGTGCCAATGATGCTAAAAATAACTTCCAGCTAGACAGAGAACAGGGAGAAAGGAAGCAGCCATAAAAAAAGACTTTGTAAACAGGAGTTTCTTTGTCAGAGGCTTTGTTAACTGAGGCCTGCCTGTACATCCTTTGAAGAGAGACGTTAACCTGCATAACTAGCTTGATGCACTACAAGAAGACAAGCTTGGTTAAGATGCAGTGACAACACTGTCTAAACCATATTTCCACACCAGACAAAATGTGATGGGGGACAATTTTTTTCACTAGCTGAACTGGCAGAGGATTTGCTAAACATGGACTTAAAATATATGGGCACCCTTCAGGAGAATGAGCCATTCATCCCTCTGCCCAGTTATTACTTCTACAGGAGATAGGAAGCCCAAGAAATGCTCTATTATGTGTGGAAAACTTGTTTTCAAAAACCACTGCAACATCAGCTTGATAGCTTCTAGTTGTTCACGGAGTGGGTGGCATACAATATGGCCCCTCTTCATTGCAAAGCATTTCCATTAGTAGAGACTTTTCTTATTGGGGCAGAAAATTGCCTCATGATACCATCAATATTAGGTCTTTCTGTAAATAAATAACCACAGCTGTTTTGCTTTAGGCTCTGTGTTTGTTTCCCTATTTATCTTTGACAATGAGTTTATGAGGTAGGTCAAGCCAAGAGAATCTGACTGGTCTAAGGTCACCCAGAGAGTTTGGTGTCTCTGGGGGTTTTATACCTGTATGATCCAAATTGCACTCCAACACTCTAACCCCAGGGACTCTTAACATATCACAACATAACTCAACATTAATCACTCTCCCTTCTGGCTTCTGGGATTTTGGAAAACCTGATCTGCATATTTCAAAGTACATAACTAGCACAACAGCCATGAGGCAGTTCACACACACACACACACACACACACACACACACACTTACCTTCCTACATTACACAGTCCTAGGTCTAACCCTCAAGATCAATGTGGCACGAAGAAGCCATGAGAGGTGTGGGAGAGCCTTGTGTAGGCTCATCTCTCTTAACTTTCTCTCTGTCTCAGTACTGTGTACTGGAATGATGGAAGATGAACAGTGAAGAAGCAACATGTGGAATTCTCGGCTGGTCAGATTTAAAGTGATCTTGCCTTAAAAAAAAAAAACTTCTAAGTTTTGCCTTCTTGACAAGCTTAACCAAGTTATTTTTGGACTCCCAGAATCCCCCAGCCAACAGAGCTCATGGTCATGCCTCCTGCAGGATTCAGAAAAATAACTTTTCTCACTGTCTTCGCAGAGACCTCCTTAGTTCCTTCCATTCTCCTTTCTCAGTTTGGCAATATCGATTCAAAAGTGGGGAAAAAGACAAACATCCTGAATTAAAGCTCATTTGTCCGTTGCTAAGGTCGTTAAAAAGCATTAGCTTTACTTTAAGCATCATGAACAGAGAAACACTACAAGAGGCTCTCAATGACTGACCACATTTTAACGCCCCATAATTATAGCATTGTGATTCCACTTTAATAACCATATCCTAGGGAATCCTAGGCTATTTCCACCCTACCCTGTTATAGTGCTATTATTCCACTTTCAACATCCTGTGAAATTCTGGGTTTTGTAGTTTCCTGAGGCCAAAGAGCTCTCTGGTTGAGAATTCTAAAGGCCTTTCCCTAAACTGCAAGCTCCAGCATTCCACAGGATGTTGAAAGTGGAATAATAGCACCCTGACAGTGTAATGTGGAAATGCCCATAGTGTTTGTAGTATTTTGAGGCACCAAAGGTGATAATTCTAAAAATTCCTCATCTGCAAATCCCAGGATTCCTTAGGATGCTGCCATGGCAGGTAAAGTGGAATCATAGTGCTATATTTTTAGGTAGTTGAAAGGGCCCCGGGTGACAGCTTGTAGAAATGCATGGATCATCTCCTGCTGCCTTCCCCAATGGGGATACAGGCTTTATTAGTCAAAACTGCGTGGACGTAGGAAATCCAACTTGCCGTTTGGCAGCTTTGTCAGTGGATTATCTTTCTCTTGTTGTTTCATATCTGGATGTAGAAGACATGATAACCTTGGCAGGTTCCCCCTTCTCTGCCCCGACACCCCTTCTTGCTCAATCCAATAGAAGTGATCAGAACCAGCATTCATGAATTGATAAGCCACTTTGAGGAATGTTTGCCTTGATTAAACCTGATAGGGTTTTATGATCTGCCAGGGCTATGCTTCCCTGTGCAATCTCACCTCCCCCTCCTGCCAAATACTTGGAATGAGTCATTCATCTTTCTTTTATTTCCTACCTGTTGTGGTAAACTGATCTTAACAGCTCTTTTCAGTCTTGGCATTCAATGTATTCTAATCACTTCCACTATTAGAGGTATGGGCTGCATGTGTGTGTGTGTGTGTGTGTGTGTGTGTGTGTGTGTGTGTGTGTATTAAACTGCTCAGAAGGGAGAACTCCTAAAAATTTGAAAATCATGAGAAGACAATGTGCACAAACAGGAACCCAAACAGTGACCTTTTGTCATGTTTTGATATTCCCAGCTGCACTGTTGTCCATGTTCCCCTCATTTTATTGATCTGCAATAACAATACAGCCTTCTGTATAAGATGTTTAACAGCCTTTCCTTTGGTAAACAGCTTTTTTTTCAACTAACATTTGCTTTAACAAAGTTCCCATGTTCATAATGTAAAACCTACAGAAGAGGCTTTGTGCCCTTGGAAACTGTCTCATGCAGGGTCATTGTTCAAATTATGTATTAATTAATATATTTATTCATCTTCTCATTTTGCTCAGGAGCAGAGATCAGAGAAAGAGATTTTCATCTGAAAATAATTATACCCTGTTCCCAAGCAAATAATGATGATGATGATGATGATAATTCTTTGTGGCTTATTTCTATGCCAAATTATGTCTTTACCTTAAGCACATGGTTGCTACTAACCTGTATCATCTTTGTATGTCTCCTGCTAATATAGTGAGAGTTCATGTTTGGCATTTTTCCCTCTGTTTTGCCTTGTTCTGCTTCACTGGCATACAAGAAAGTGTAACAAGAATTGGATCAGCCATATAGATAGGTAGATAGATACAGATGTAGATACACAAACCTCTCTCTCTCACACACACACATACAAATACACACACAAACACCCAAATATATATATATCCCCTGTAAAAAGATGTCTTATTCACCACATTGTGCAGTCTCTTTCTTTCTAAACACACACAAAAAATTAAAAATAGAACACTGTAAATGTGTGTGAGATAAGTTATTGGAGGTTCTCTGAAAGTGTTCTGGGTGTTCTGAAAACACACATAAATTTTTTCTGTGCTGGAGTGAGTTCTGGAGCAAATGTACACACTAATATCAAGCATGTTGAGCAGCTATTGCATAGTGCCCATGCCATCACTTAACACAAATCTTTCATTGCCAAGCCACCCTTTGCAACTTTTAAAATAGGCACAAAGTTCAGAGGAAGGGTCAAGGTGAAGGTGCAATGTAAATGTATTCATGTCCCTTGGGGGAAAAAAAAATTCAAAATGGACTGTACTTCTGAGGCATAAGGGATGAGAAATGGTCACCTTTTCGGTGTTGTTTATCAGTACAAAAATGAGTAGAACACACTAATATTAAACTTAAGTGAAAACAAATAATTTTAGTAGCAGCAGGAAAATTCAATAACTAAATTGCTCTGAAATATGCAGAAAAATAAGACAGTTTATTTTGTTTAACCTAGCACCTCAGGAGCTTTCAAAGTGGGTACCTAGAGAACAAATGAGGAGAGAGAGAGTTCTAAAGATATTGTACAACCACAGAAAAGGTCCTTACCCCACAGCCACTCACCAATAACCTTAACTATTATGCAGGTTTATTTAGGTGGTCCTTCAGATACATATCCTGAAATCTTATGCACACTTCCATAGGAAGAAGCTCTGTGTGCCAAATGGAACTTAGTTTGGAGTAGGCATGTAAAAGGTTGCACCTGAATTGCAAACTAAGGCCATTTCTGCACTACACTGTTATAGTGATACTTACCCATACTTACTTACGGTATTTACCCAGTGTTGGCCGGGATTTTCTCATAGATAATACATGTTAGAAATACCTTAGGAATTACTTTCCCTTCCCTTAGGAATTAGATGCGGTTGAAATACACAGTGTTACCCTGATTTCTGGGGGTCCTGGGAGGGATACCTAAATGCGCTCCAAATTACAAAGTTGGGAATTAGCAAAGAGCACAAGCTAGCACTATGAGAGGCAGGGCAACGTAGCAGGATCTTTTACCCAGCGTCTACAGGGTCAGGCCGAGTCAAGGAGCAAACAGATGTAACTAATAATAATTGTTTTTATTGATATACAGTCAAATACATGTATGCAACACACTCACACAGAGAACTATAGAAATAAAGGTAGGTGTCGAATAGAGGGATTTTGAGAGAAGGTTTGGTTTAGGAAATACTGCACCTGTCCTGAAGCCTGGAAAGTCTGAGGGAAAAGGTCCGTTGAAGTGGAGTTCTCAGCATGAGGAGCTGAGGGGAAGGCTCGCCGAACGAAGCAACAGCAAGGCGGGATGGAAGCCAAGAGCGATCCGAGGAAGCGCTCAAAGTCAGGGGTTCTTAAAGGGGGAAATGCGGCCGCAAGCTAGTCCGTTCTCGGGGACAACAATGAGTTTTGGGCTGGAGACAAAGCCTCCAAAAGGTCAGTGATTTACATGATTGAGTTAAGACCGAATTGTCAATAGAGTAGCCAGTATGCAAACGCAGAGTGCTTGACAATCGAGTGTTTGGCTCGTCAAGCTGCCTGCTCGGGGCAGGGAGTCCTTTGTAAGTAGTGTGCATACATAAAGTGGTACTTGCCTTGAGGTCTCCTAAAGCAGCAGTCTGGCTATTTCTGGCCTGCCTGTATTAGTTTGGAATATTTCAGCGGTTTGTGGCTGTGCCTGTATGCGTGCTTGTTTGGGGGCCTCGCAAGCACGTGGAGAGGAATTTGGTAAGGGAGGCCAAATTATTGATATCAAATGATATCTAATATCCCACAAGCTCGAGCTAGAAAACTGCTGTAACAACAGATTTGAGATCCTATGTCTCTAATTCCCCAAACAGCCTTGTTCAGTAGTTGTAACTTTTCCCCATAGTCCCCAATCCAATCTGTATTCAGAGTTGTTAACATACAGAGGTTTGGTTTCTGAGGGAACACATTGGCCTTCTCCTTGCTGCTAAGCCTCGTCTCCATACCAACCGGTCAGGCCCAAGAGCTCTCTGGCTGAGAATTCTAAAGGCCTCTCCCTAAACTGCCAACCCCAGGATTCCATAGAATCTTCACAGGCAGCCAATCATATGAGGTCTTCTCACAGCCAATCGTATGAGGTCTTCACCTGCCTGACACAGACAAACTCACAAACTTTGACTTTTATATATTAGAATATTCCACTTTCAACATCCCATGGAATCTTGGGGCTTGAAGTTTAGGGAGGGGCATTTAGAATTCTCAGACAGAGAGCTCTTTGGCCCCAGTCAACTACAAACCCCAGAATTCCACAGAATGTTGAAAATGGAACAATAGCGCTATAACAGTGTAGTGTAGAAATGGCCTCAATCTGAGACCTTTATGAATTAAATCTTGTACTTGTAGTAGTCACTGTAGTAACATCACTATAAGTAATTTTTAATATTAGATTTCTGCCACTTTTACAAATTAATCATATACAAAGTCATATATAAAATTAAAAGTATAAAAACAATCTTTTTAAAAAAGGACCATGACAATCCCAACAGAAGGCATAGAGCCTTTCAAAGCAGAAGACTTTGCGCTTCGTTGTTGTTACTATGTGCCAGAAATCATTTCTGACTATGGCAATCCTACAGAGGACTTAAGCACTTTTCTTGACAAGATTTGTTTGGAGGGGGATTGCCATTGCCTTCCTCTGAGGATGACAGAGTGGGACTTGTTCAAGGCCACACAGTGGATTTCCATGGTCATGGCAATTTGATCTCTGACCTTCCGGAGTCTTAGCTACACTGCACAAAAATCTTGTTAAAACAGAAAAGTCATTTATATTGTGAAGCTATACATGTCAGCTTAGAAGAAAGTCTTGCTGAATTCAGTGGACTTACCCCCAAGTAAGTGCATTCACTATTGCAGTGAAAGGAATTACTTCTTTATAGGACAGAATCAACGGGCTATGTTGTCCATAATATATTGTTTTGACTATAGGCTTAAAAAGTTTTAGTCCCAATCTCCATGGAATTTGTCTATTGACAGCTATTAGCCATGAACTTTAGCTAAATGGGACTCACATATTCAGTAGCTGTATAGGTATTATGTTGGGGGATGTGGTGAGTCCGTCTGAATCTGTTTTGCTGAGACTGTGATAGAAAAAACACCTTAGACAAATCATGTAAAGTGTGAATTAAACCCAAAGCAGGAGCCCCACAGTCCTTGCCATGGGAAGCATTGGCTACCTGCTGGGCCTGTTGTTTTCCTTCCCTTCTTTGAGTCTTCCAAAAAGCATCCAGCTGACCACTACTGGAGTCAGGATGCTGGGCTAGATACGTTCAAGGCGTGATTCAGCAAAGTTGTTATATTCTTATCTGAGTTTGTGGCGTGCAGCCTACATCAAGATGACCGATTAACTCATGAAATGATGACTTCTTAACTCTTTTGACTGTAGGCTATTTGAACAGTTCATTACTAAATTCAATTAAACTAGTCAGTTAAATCAGACGTCTGAAATAAATGTGGAGATTAGTGTTGATCTGAGCCTGGGAAAATGAACCAGATGGAGCAAATCCAAATCATCGAAAATATAATTAGGCTGGGAATTATCTTTTTTTTTTCTTCTGATTAAAAGCAATCTAAGGACATTTTTTCCCTCCTTGCTTCACAGCCGTTAGATTTTCCCAATGACTCTTTCAATCTAAATTTGGAAAACCAAAAGATGTGCTGCATTTATGCAGGTCTCCATGTTTCTTAGTGTGTGTCTTCATTATGTCATAAATGTCCAAATGTGTGTGACCACGGAATATATGTATTTATTATTTTACACTTATCCACCTACTTCCACTGTGATTGCTGCCTTTTCTAAAATGGAAACCATTTATAACAACCTGAGCTTGGAAAAGTTACTTTTTGCACTCTAGCTTCCAGGATCACCAGTGGCCATACTGGCCATAGGATTCTGGGAATTGTAGTCCAAAAAGTAACTCTTCCCAGCTGTGGTAAAAATGTATGCACTCGTTGTCCATAAGGAGAGCAGCACAAACTGCAAGCTCAACCTCAATAAGCCCAAATGTCATTGTAATTCCCCCCTCCCATTTTTTTTAAGGATGCAGAGAAAAAGAAGAGTCAACAGGTGTGCTGGCTGGAGGATTCTCAGAATGATAGTCCTACCAAGTTAACTCTGAAGATGCCTGTGCTTCATAAGGCGATACTATATGTGATGGGTGAGCAAAGTGTTGCTTGTGGGTGACATGTGGACCTCAGGAACACCTTCGTGGCTCCCAATGTCCCCCGGTGTCAAAAGATTGAACAGGAAGTGACTTCCCAATCACTTCCTGTTGTAAAAAGAAAGGCCTCTTCTGGGTCTAAAATGGTTTGGGGGGGCAAAAACATGGCAAAAATGACACCATGCATCCTAGAAAGCTAAAATTCTTTTGTGGGGAAGGTATAGCAGGGGTGCAGCATTCCAAGATCTCCTGAGGGCTAATGTGTCCCTTTAGCCCACCCCTCCACTGTGTGGTGTCATATGGGCAGGATGGGAGCTCAGTGATTCTTCATACGTTTAACAACTTCTCCTATAATAGAAAGAAATTCAGTGAGTGGGAAACATGTCAGAAAGAGTTACAAAAACATCTGGCCACTTCATTTCTTCATGTACTGGAGTAGGACCAGCCCTGTTAATAGGAAGAATGAGGTGATTGTCTCAGACAGCAATAGCAGCCTTCTGCCTTTTCTTGTTGGATACCACAGCTTGTCCTCAGCCCTACACAACTTATCCTGAGCTTCTTAATGCCTCAGCTGCACTGGAGGTCATCCTCTCTTTGGTAGTGTTGAAGCAAGATTCTGCTACCAATCCATCTGGTCTCTATATGTCAAATGACAGAGAAGGTGCCGTCTTGTCCTTCATCTCAGGCTGCAAAATTATGTTGGCCTGGACTTGTCCAAAATCAGTCTCTAGCATCATACTTCAAGCATGCTAAATTACCATCCTGCTTCAGATTACAGTGAGGGATCACATGATTCAAAGAAGAGTCATATTTAAGAAATTTTCCCCACAGCCCCACTTAAAAGAACTTAGGTTCAGGGTGAGTAGACTTTGCATGATGCAAAATGTTCCTTTTCACTCATCTTTCCTTTCAGAACAAGAGCTTGAATCTGAGCCTATTTTCATGGATGATTGTGTAAGCAAGTTTTTTGTTTGTTTGTTTTTTACTTCTCAAAAATACAAATATTCATTTCTTTCCCATCCTTTGAAAATGAAGTAAGGGGTGAGGGAAGCAGTGAACAATGATTTCCACTGGAAGTACAAGTGGCATTCTGAACTTGCACACCAACAGTCTCTCTTTTAAAAAAAAATCATTTTAAGATATTTTCATTTTCCTCCTTGGTGTTAATATCTTTGAAAACAGCCATTGTGGTGAAACTGTTACTTGAACTCAGAAGTGTTACATCATGTCCTGAATCCATGGATCAGATGTCTTTCTGCTATCCAGACCGTCAACAGAGTTGTCAAATCGAAAATAAGCAATCAGCCTACAGAAATCAGATGCCTGCTCTCTCCCAGCCATTTAATCTCATCACTCCAAACATTTTCCCTATTACCTCCAAATCACTCCTTGCCATTGTATGTCTCAGTCAGTTCTGCTGGCATTACTCTCCTGGGCCTTAGGCATTTATTGAGGAATCTAACAATTCCTTAATTACGTGAGTGGGCAGAGGTTGGAATTCCCTGAGCATCCAAATTACCTCTCTAATGTAAACACAGAGCACAGGTCACCTTCGTACACAACATTTATTTTCCCATATATCCAAATATGTACTCGCACAACACCTCATTATCCAAATTATATAAGAATGTGAAAGTGCGTCCTCTTCTAAATGCCTCAATACAACACAACACTTACATCAGTGTGGAGATGGCAACTTTTACATGCTTGTACTCATTGCATGGTAGTTTTGCATGTTACTTTGTAGAAGTTTATGCACATTAGATATCTATGCTGACTTCCTGTTTATTTGTCCATACCCACTCCTCTTGTATCAGATAGGCATCCTTTCTTTCTCCTCTCACCATTTTTCCCTCACTCTCCTCCATAACAACAAACAGGAGAGGAGCCTGTCTCTGTGAAATACTCCAGACTTTCCTGATACCACATAGTAGCTTCCTTTTTCCTACTTCAGGAAGATGGATCTGTTTTGATTATGCAAAAGTACTCATAGGTAAAGCCATTTTTAGATACCATACAAAAAGGACTGTGGCCAAGATTCTGCATTGTCATCATTACTGTGATGACAAACCTCCATCATGGTACTTACAACTTATGATGCCCCTTTCAACCTATCTTCACAGCCTGACAGCACCCCTGCCTAAACGTTTCTGAGGTGCTAGAGATCAGGGCACTGGGAAATGGTCTCTGAAGCATGCCCTTGGTCGCAGAATGTCTTGAAAACATGCATCTGGAGAGACTCCTTGGGTTCCTACCTCAATTGCTTGTCCCAAAGGTCCTTGTGATTGGGAACATGCTGTGGATGTTACTTCTCAATGCGCTGATCTCCAGCACCTCAGAAATGCTTAGGTCAGGGTGCTGCCAGGCTACAAAGGTAGGTTTCGGGGTCATGTTCTCTTGTTCATGAATGTAAACATGAGTCATTACAAGTTGGGATATCATAAATCAGCTTATGATAATAATAATTGCTTAACAGGATGCCAGCCTAAGTTTATTTCTTTCTCTGCAAGACCTGGGGGTGGTATGCAACTGGTAATTGTTCAGCTTCTGCCTTGTCAATAAACTTCTCTGCTTTCTCTTATTTATAGCAGTTAACTGTGGCTCATTTATTAATTTCAGAATGCTTATTTGGTGTCTTTCTACCTCAGAATACATGGAGCTACAAAAGACAATGTATATATTATTTTATATATATAAATTGCATTAAAAGATAATATTCAAACAAAATGAATGAAGTCAATTAAAAAAAATGGTGGCAAGCAATTCAAAGGCCCTTTCTGCACATGGGAAAGGAACCGCGAAAAACGCTACTCACTGGACTTCTTCAGCGTCTGGGCGAGTCCGTCAGGACGAGGAGCAGTGTGAGCTCGTCACTCCGCACTGCTCTGGTGTCCAAAATGACGGCTTCCAGTTTTTAAAAAGCACTCCGCGCGACCAGTTCCAGTCTCTCTGAACCGGACTGAACCGGACTGCAGAACTACAAAAAGTAGTCCACCCCAGTCCACTCTAAGGTGCAGGAGATCTCCGTCGGAGGTCGCTCTGCACTGTTTTAATAGCCTGGTGCGGAAAGGGCCAAAATATTTGACCTGGCCAAAAAAGGAAGCCCTGTACCACTAGCCTTCTTATAAGATGGGGTAGGAGTCAGGCAACCCTCAAGGTGTTGTTGAACTGCAACTCTGAGCAGTTCTAGATAGCATAGCCAATGGTAAAGAATGCTGGGAGCTGCAGTTAAAGCTACATCTAGTGGGCTATATGATTTCTACCTGCTGTAAAGAGACAGGTGGACCATAACTGAATCATTGGACTTCAGCTGAAAACAACAACCCAGTATCAAATAGTAAATTATTCTTTTTTTTTTCATTCTTGCGTGCAAGAACAAATCATTTCAATAATTTTCTTCCTGCTGCAAAAGAATATTAAGATTTTTGAGAGTTTTACATTTTTCCAGCAGTATTTCCCCTCTCAGATGTTTTTTCAGGAAAGCCATTTGTACAAAAACAAGACAAAACAAAAAAGACTGCTTCCTCTTTGCTGTCTTATTAATAACAACTGAAAACCTTTGTTTTTTAGAGAAGTTTCAAAAATGGAGTTTAATTGTTGCTGTACTATAGATTCCTTCAATGCTGATGGTGATAAGGCAGTGTCATTGTAATCATCATCATCATCATCACCATCATCATTGCAATTAAGCTACTTCATTGTTAAAATGTCACTTCTTCCCGTTTGATTTCTGTTCCTGGCGCTAAAGCATATCAAAGTCACAAATCCCTTTGTGTCGATATGGGTGAGCATCTCCCATATATTGGCAACCTTCTGTTTTTTACAAGTGTAATGTGTAATTGTTTTAATTACATTATAACCATTCTAATTTTTATGCTGCCTTCTGTCTAAGGACCTTTCCACTCCACACTTCTATAGTGCTATTATTCCACTTTCAACCTCCTGTGGAATTGTGGGGTTTGCAGTTTACCGAGGCCAAAGAGCTCTCTGGCTGAGAATTCTCAAAGCCCCTCCCTAAACTGCAAACCCCAGGATTCCATAGCAGGTTGAAAGTGGAATAATAGCACTATAACAGTGCCATGTGGAAAAGTCCTAAGTTTTGGGGTAAAAGATGAAGCATAAAAAGTTTGTAGTAGTAAGTAGATATGACAGCCAGCTTGATATAGTGCTTTCAGCATTGGACTACTATCCTGGAAACCAGCGTTCAAATCACTGCTAAGCCATGGGAACCCAAAGGTTGACCTTGGGTAGGTCACATTCTCTCAGCCTTAGAGGAAGGCAAAGGTTAGCCCTCTCTGAACAAATCTTGCCAAGGAAACACTGCAGTAAGTTTGACTTAGGATTGTCATAAGTTGGAAGTGACTTGAAGACACTCAACAACAACAAGTAATAAGTATAAATGTTACGTATGTGTTTATTGAAGAGAACCATGGCCATCAGCCCTGTTGCCAACATCAGTGTGCCCTGCACCTAACCTCTGTGCATTCTCAGGAAACCCTAACCAGGAAGTTTAAGCATACACAGCAGTATGAGCACAATCTATCTCACTTAAAGGGGAAACTTTGCTGCACACAGTCAAGGGGGAAAGGTTTCTTGCATACAGCAACCTATGTGTCAATTCTTTGCTTGGACTTTCCATGAAATGTGGAAAGGCCATGCCCTTTTCCTTACTCCATCTCTGGGATGCCTAGAGGTTAATCTAGATATGCTCCAGCCTTCCCCAACTTGCTGCCCTCCAGATAGGTGAGACTGCAACTTCCATCACTCCTAGAGCTAAGACTAGTTGAGAATGATGGGAGTTGTGATCACACACATCTGAATGCATGAGGCTGAGAAGTAACTGATATTGGCTGGTATTCAGTATTGCAATTGCAGATGAGCAACCTAGAGTTATAGATGAATAACTGGTCTATTCACTAACGTTATATGGTTGTACTGGAAACCTACCTAAATACCACCCTAGGCCACCTTAAGCACCAGCAGCCAAACTCAGATGAAGGAGGTCTGTTCCATGTTGGATTGGGGCACTGGAAGGACAACATTTCCTCCCCACTCTGCCACCCAGTGAGGCTGAGACTATCAGAAGCAGGATTCCTGTTTCAAGTCCTTGTCACAGCCTCACTCACAGGTGGTGGGGGAGTGTGGAAACACTGGCCATTTCTGCACTAGACTGCAATAGTACTATTAGGCCCCTCCCTAAACTGCAAACCCCAGGATTCCATAGGATGTTGAAAGTGGAATAATAGCACTATAATAGTCTAGTGCAGAAATGGCCACTGTCTTCCTTGAATTCTGATCACCAGCTGAACAGAGACCTTCGACCGATCCAGCAGTTGGTTCTTAAGGTGGACTGGGGAGCTGGGCCAGGAGATTTTACTTAGCTACATCTCCATAGATGAGTAGCCAATCTGGAATCCCACCAGCAGGCATACAAAGTATCTGCAAAGAGTGATCTTGGCCTTTTAATCATAATCAAAGAGTCCTTCCATTTCTGCTGAAGTTCTCTTCCCACTTTTCTTGAATGGGATACAGCACTTCTGAATTGAGTATTTAATGACCAACTTGATATAAAATAATTTTAAAACAAGTATAAAATGGGGCCAAGAGCTGATAACACAACCAATTTTAACCATATAAATTTTTGCTTTTGCACTCAGTGCTGTTCCACATCTAGTAACAGGGACTCTCTGCATTCACATGAGGTATCGCCTGGCACTTGGGGCCTGGTTAGGAAAAGAAAATAACTTGTATATTTTAAGAGAATGTATTTGCATATCTGAGGCTCTCTTCCCCCAACTGCCATCAGAAAATGCATACAGCTGTTTGCAGATTGTAAAACCCAAACTGCCCAATATTTCATGTCAACTTGCCTTAATATGAATTGTAAGAGTGATCACTTCTGATGCATTAAACTCCAAGAACAGATGTTCCCTTAGCATATACATGTCTGTATAAATGTCCAGCCAGAAAATGTATTCAGATATACATGAATACATGTAAGGTATTTGTATGCATTCCTATATATGATGCAGAATTCCATTGGGGAGGCGAGGGGAAACCGGAAAAGGAAAAAAGAACAAGGCTTCCAGAGACAGGACTCAGCTTTAGTTGGCATTTTTCTGACCAGGAATCTAAGGGCAAAATCCTAACTGGCCACCATGGCCAAGAGACAGCTCAGCTGACACTAGGGGCTTTCCACACCACACTGTTGTAGTGCTATTATTCCACTTTCAACATCCTGTGGAATTCTGCGGTTTGTAGTTTACTGAGGCCAAAGAGCTCTCTGGCTGAGAATTCTCAAGGCCCCTCCCTAAACTGCAAACCCCAGGATTCCATAGGATGTTGAAAATGGAATAATAGCACTATAACAGTGTAGTACAGAAAGGTCCTATTGGCTCAGTGAATGAAACCAATTTTTCTTAAAGCAACCAATTGTTCAGCCTTTCAAATTTGGATAAGCTTATTCTAATGCTTATAAGAGTTTTATCACTTACACTGAATGAGTATTGTAATGCATGTGGGTCATTGCTTGGTTCCTTGCAGTAAAGGAAAGGAAAGAGATACAGTATAGAAATAAAAGTTAATAACTTTTTTATATGTATGGAAACCTGTGTACATGTGTAAATGAATTATATGTATACGTAAAATAATAAGTAACTTATAAATATATGTGATCATTTCACTTGATGTTCCTCATGGGAATATACAAACTATCTCTTTGAGTCCCCTCAGGAAGAAAAGTTGGATAAAAATAAGGATAATAATAACAATCTCCATTGGGGAAAAGATGAAATGGTCTATAGCCCTGTTCCCTGAGGGGGCAGAGAGGGATACACACCAACTCCACACCCATTTTTCCATTCCTGGCAACTCCACCTCTAATCATCCAACACTGAGTAGGAAAGTTTGAAGAAGAATTCTCTGTTTTCATAGAGAAACTATGAATACACCTGTACTATGCAGGTATAGCAATTTGATACCAATTACAACTGCCATAGTTCCATCCTTTGACATCTTGCGATTTGTAGGTCAGAAATCTTGAGAAATCCTGGGATTTGTAATTTAATGAGGGGAATGTATCAGAGCTCTCTAGCAAAGAATGTACCTCACCAAGCTACAAATCTCAGGACTCAGTAGGATGAGACCTTGGTAATTAAAGTGGCATCTACCTACTAGAATAATGTAGTGTCAATATACTTCATATGACCGGGAACTCTGAATTATTGGCTCTCTAGTTGTGGGGAGGATTCTAAATGCACTCTGTCTCAGGACTAGAAAAACATAGCAATCCAAGCACTTGTTACACTACAGCTCTCATTAACTCTACGGCCCTTTCCATACGAGGCTGGTGAATCAGTTTGTGCCATTTCTTACCGGATTTTCTGGGCTTGAAACAAGGCGGACTTGACAAGTCATTGTGTGCATGCGTACGTGCAAAAGTCCATACTACCCCCTGGCTCCTTCCCTGACCACCAATTCGCATTGGCTCAAATGTACGTGTCTGCACCACTGTGAAAGTACGAATTGGATTGATCTGGAAAATTGGAAAACCGGTTTCTTCCAGTTTTCAAATAGCGTGCTTTACCACCACATGGGGGCACATTTAGTGGGAATTACATGCGGAACGAAGGTAAATAAACCGAACCTAGTCCGCTTCAACGTGCAGAAGACCTCCATGGCAAGACACACTGGCCCGCCTTAATAACCGCGTGCGGAAAGGGCCTAAGTCAGGCTAGCCAATGGTTCTACTGCTAGTAATATAGAGTAAAATTTAAAAGTACAGGCCAGAGAGACCATTAAATCAGATAACTTTGCCTTTCAAATATAATATTTTCATGATTAAAAATATATATATATAATGTTAAAACTTTCAGAGGTCACAGTCAGATTATTGCGAGTGAAAAATAACTGGTTAATTTTCATTAAATGTAATGAGACACAAGGGACTTTTCTATTATTATTATTATTATTATTATTAAAATAATTGTATTAAATTCAAATTAAAATATTAACATACATACAGTCATATACTTTCCATACACTAACACACATACATACATACATACAAACAACAATCACAACAAAACCAAACAACACATCATCAACGCTTATAGAATTAAATTGTTAACAGGATAGACATAGATTAATCCAATCTACATTTTTCCATTTAACTATATCTATATCTCAATCATTAACTCTTATCCAAAAAGTTTAGTTTTAATTAAGCTAAATCACTAATCATATCTTAAATTTATTTTATTATTATTGTTAATTATAATTTATGCCATTATGCTTTATATTATTTGTGTTTCCCTTTATATTATTCATCCGTGTCTATAATTCAATTTCCTTACTTCTTTATTATACCTTCCTAAACATATTACAAATTACCAATAAACAAACAATTTTACAAACCACAAACCATACACATTTCAAATAGTTACTAGTTTACCAATTCATACTTACTTGCTTACATCCTTACATTTCCACTTTTCTCATTCTTATGTCTTCCTACATCTTCTCTCTACTTACATACTCCACACTCCACACATCTTCCATGACTTCTTTATTTTCTACCCTTGGTGTATTATGTATACCCTATTTGTCATCCTGCTTCTTATGAGCAATATCACTTATTCTTTATAGCATTTCTTGTACTCTAAATCATTCTATAACATCATCCATCTATCCTAAATCCTGAATCTCTCTTCTTACATTTAGCTACTTCCCACTTCTTAATCCTCATGTTAATTTCCTTCACTATAAAAATAATAAAGAAGATAAAGATGGAGGGGTTTTTCCCTTAGTGTAGAAATATTTTCTTTTGCTTTCAGTTGTGAGATCTCAGACTTCAAATAAAAATGCTAGTAGAGGCAAGTTTGAAGGGAGGTCTTTATGTGCATTGGAAAAAAGTGAGTTTAGAAAGTCTACTTAAGCCAAAGATGGAGAAGCAGCAACCCTTCAGATACTGGTAAACTATGCATGCCCATCATCCCTTACAGCAGACAGGCTAGGTAGGACTGCAGAGAGTGCGATTACAAAGAACATCTTGAAGATCATAGATTAAGATGCAGAGCCAGGCTGCATGGCATACCTTTTGGGGAAAAACACTTGCAAAAAAAGAATTAAATTATCATATTCACATTTAGCCACCCAGTTGTATATCACCAAGCACCACAGGAACTGAAGGGTTCAGAAGGAATGAAAATGTTTGGTTAAGCCAAAGGTTTAAAATGTTAAATGCTAAATGGGAATTGGAGTGAGTGCTCTTGGCCAAATGTTAAAATAACTCTGTACTGCCCACTGGAATATTCTTAACAAATGTATAATGAAAGTGAACTCCTTTAGCCCTAGAAACCCACTGAGTGACCAATGACAAGTCACACTCTCTCAGCCTTAGAGGAAGGCAGTGGCAAACCTCTTCTAAAAAATTCTTGCAAGAACACCCCATGAAAGAATTGCTGTAAGTTGGAGTTGAAGGCATTTAACAAAGATAGCATAGCTTATGCAGTGCAATCCTATGCATATTTACTCAGAAGTAAGTCCCACTGTGTTCAGCTGTGGTTCCCACAAACGTGCACATGGAATTGCAGCCCAGATGTGCTTTACTTTGAGCCTTGGAGCCAACTGTGTGCACTTTCATAAATGGATATTTGAGCAACATGTCCTCCATGCAAAACATTTTATGTCACCTAAATTGTTTCTGCCTGAATTTCTTTTCCTTTTTTTAACGGTAAATTTGAACTCTTGATTCATACAGAAAATCTGCTATAACATGAGCAATAGCAAGAGAAGTGAGAAAGTCCCATGAGAAAAGCTGTTAGCATTATTGAGACACTGAGGGCTTCCCTAGAACTTCTTCAAGTATTTTGCCTGAAAAGACCTTTCAGAATCACTCCACATAAAAGCAGGGGATCTGGTAAAATCATTTGAAGTTGTCTTCCGAATAAAAGGGCATTCAGTGTGACCCTCTTAGAATTCTTTGTCCTACAGTTTTGTTTCAAAAAGCAGAGGTGCTAGGATTCAAGCCTTAATGGAATGAATTAATGAATTTATTGATTTTTTGGACTGGTTTTACAATCCAGTTGAAAGTGGCTATCTGTAAAATGAGTTAAAACAATTAAGAAAAATAAAACAGAGTAATTTAAAGACCAATTTAAAACAAATCATTAAGGGGAGGAGAGAGAAAAGAGGGGGAAAAGACTGTAAAGTAACTTTCTCCAGTGATCAATCTCCTGCTTGTTATTTTTTCCGTTACTTTCCATTTCTTTGGGGGGGAAAGCCACAAGGGTTAGTAACACTGGAATAAAAACTGAAAAATTCCTGTCAAACTTCTTCTAAAAATGCCTTAAAATATTCTTTAAAAGTAGCCTTTGAAAGTGACTAGAAAATGTTACTCCTTGTACCTATAAACGTCCTTCCTTCCTTTTCCTTTTGTTATTTTGCAATACCTTTGTTACCGAAAAAGTAACTAGTTACAAGTAACTACGTTGCTGGCAACTCATGACTTCCAAGCTCTGTGTTAGATGGTATCACAGCCAGGATGGAACTCTGCAGAACTCACGACCTGACCGCGGTGGGGCGGAGCAGCAGTCCTCTAGCGCCACCTACTGGAAGTGACTCCTATATGGAAAAAGTGGCGTTTAGGTTCTGTTCGGAGAGGCAATTGGAGAAAGCGGCTGCTCCGAGGTTCTGGAATTCCCTATCACAGGAAGCTCAATTGGCCCTCTGTTTGCTTTCTTTCCACCGGCAGGCAAAGACCGGCTGGCCTTTGGATTTTAACTGGTTGTGGCAGAAGGTGTTTTTAATGGGCTGTGCTGTACTTTTGGGGTTTTTTAAATTTTGTTTTAAATGTGTTTGAAACTTTTATAACTTTGTATTTTCAACAGAATTGTTGTTGATTTTTTTTAAAAAAAATCTGTATTTTTTTTTTTTTTAGGGTTTTGTTTCATTGTTTTAATTTGTGGAAAGCCACCTTGTGTCATGCTTTGAGAGAAAGGCAGGGAATAAATTTAAATGGTGTGGTTTGTGCATTGGACAAGAGTTGGTTTCCCCACTTGGCCCTAGAAACTCAACCTTGTGACAGGTTCACCTCAGGGTCACCATAAGTCAGAAATGACTTCAAGGTACACAACAACAAGAAGAAGATGATGTTGATGATGATAGCCTGCTATTCTTGTCATTCCTCACCATTTGTTGTATCATATAAGGCGGATAGGAGTTGCAGTCCAACAACACCTGGAGGTGTTTACTGCCCATCTCTCATTTAATCTAATCTAAACTCTTGATCAGTGAGAGATTGAAGAAAAAATAGCGCTCACAAGGTCAAAACTATGCATTGTCTATGACTGAATGGGATTATTTTCTCTTTCGAATTAGCATGATTTGTAAAAATGCATCTTCAGACTTCCTGATGTAATGACAAATTTGCACCCAGAATTCAAGCAGATTTGAATTGAATCCAATTTTGAGAATTCTTTAAAAATAACCAGCAGCTATGGGGCCCTAATCGAGACTAAGCCTATGACATACTCTAGGGGGAAGTGAAATTACTCCTTCTCTGTGTTCTGTTTTCCCATTGAAAAATATCCCCGTAAGCTTCTCTCCCCTTATTGCTATTTGCCTTTCTCTATAAGAAGTTTTCTGCGCACAGTGACTAACTGCAGAGTTATGCTCAATTTATTAAGTCCATACCATTTTTAAAAAACATGTTCCTGGAAGACCTGAAGATGAAGATGCCAGCTCCACTGGACTCAGCCACCTGGATCATAATCCAATCAAGTTTGTCCAAAGTGTCCCTTTGGTGCTAGGATCACCAGAGTGAAAACTGGAGAGTTGTTGTACCTTTAATAGCTACGCAGAAGAAGGTATTTCAACAGATGTTGTTTGATACTTGATGGCTTGCCAAAGAATACCTGCTCAAATTCCCTCTTCTACCCAACTTTTAAAGGTACTGGAACCCTCCCTAGTTTTCACTCTGGCAACTCTGTTAGGTGATCTCTTCTGAGCACATCTATTCAGAAGTAAGTTCCCTTCAGTCCAATGAGACTTACTACCAAATAAAGGCATATAGGGCTGCAACATCAATGACAAAGCCCACTGTAAACCAGCAACTACTTCCGTTTCTCTTTCCTTCCCTATCCCATGTCCCAGAAAGTATCTGGGACGCTCAAGGCATTGAGGCATCTCTTGCTATGACTGTTGAAAATGTAAATAAATGGGAGGTTCCTCCCCTCATGAATACAAACATGCAGAAGATGACTGTCACCCACTTGGTAGAGAGAGTGTGTCTGAACCAAGCCCTAGAAATGAAACAACCTTGGCAGCAAGCTACGAGATTTAAAGGGCTGGCTGAACCACTTTGAATGAATGGGTGACCTCACTGGAACACGGTCAGCTGGACTCATATGCTCTGCCAAAAGCCAGATGTAATATGACATGAAAAGAAAAATCTAAGGTCATCATGGATTTAGGGGGGATGAAGGGGGAGTAACTCCGCAAAATTAACATCAAGTGTCTAATTTGATCCATTTTCAGAGTGGGCCACAAAAAGCATTCAGAATTAACATGGCTTCCACATCAGCTTTGATTATCTGTTGATGTTGTCCTCTAGCAGCACTTCTTTATTATTTTTCTGTCTTACTAAAGGATGAGGAAAGAAACTTGGAAAATCAGTAATATATTCTAATGTGACAACAACAAAAAAATATATTTTCATGCATCAAGGCATCTTGGTAAAAGAAAGCTATGTGAAACAGGATTTTCCTGTTGGCAAGGCGACTCTATATTTGCTTGAAACAACAGTCGTGTGTTTCTGCAATGTTCAGCAGGTACAAACAAGGAAACCCTGTTACATGAAACAGAGAATGGGGAACGATCTACAGGGCTTACATCCTGACGTTTGCAGAGAGAGCTCAGAGCTGACAAATATAGTAACTGACAAATATAGTTGAAAACTGCCCAAGTATTTTAATTAATTTCATAATTCCCATATGCTGACGTTTCCCAGCACTACGATGAACTTTGTACATCTTGCTGGGTTTTATTTAGCAACACAATAAATTACTTTCCAACTCTAGTCACCCAAACATTTACACTTTGGCCTACATCCAATTGTTAGTCTCAAGCAGATTAGACCCACTGAATCAAATGGAACTTGGCATGTCAACACTTATGTAAGTTCCATTGATTCCATGGGTCTATTCTGAGACCAGAATAACCAGATCCAGTCTGTAGTTTTTCTCGTAGCTGTTGTTGCTTAGGGTTTGTTTGGTTTTTTTAAGTAATGCCCGAGTGCGATTCTGACATCCATTTCTAACAGTGTTGCAATTGTGCTAGTTTTTTCATTTGTATTAAAATAACCCAAATGGCTTTTAAGAGGTTACTTGTGGGTAAAAACAGAAATTACAGCCAAGCAATATACCAGCACCAGACCTGCCATAAGGAAGAGTGTGGTGAATAGGCAGCTTCCCTGGTTGTTCCCCTGTGAAGGCGAACTTGCTCTGGGACCTCTAACCCAGGGAATTAGGGTTACCACATCAGCAATAGCCCATTCATTGATGTTTTAGGGTCAGAACCTGAGACCATTGGGTATGTCCTCGTGAAGTCACAGAGTGACATGATGGGGCACAAAGGCACGGCCACACCTGGTCCCTTCTCAATCTTCTGCCCCCACTCTGGCTTTTTGGTGGTCCAATGTTATTTAAGCCCAACACACATGCAAACAACTTCAAACTGAGCCAGAGAGAGCTGGTGCCATCTGGGAGTGGGTGGAAATTAAAGTTGCCAGTTAAGGATCACCACAGGCCCTAAGGTCTCCAAGCCTAACCTGAGGCTTGGGGATGGCCCCTGATGATACCATTAAGCATTAATGATGTCTGGATTTCCAATCTGGATTTCAGCAAAGCATTTGATAAGGTCCACCATGCTATTTTGATTAGCAAACTGATTAAATATGGAGTAGATAGAAACACCACCAGATGGATCCATAGTTGGTTGGCAAACCACGTTGAAAGAGATGTCATCAATAGCTGTGCTTCAGACTGCAAGGTGATTTCAAGTGGAATACCACAGGATTTTTATCATATTTTTTATCAGTGATTTAGATGATGGGATAGAAGGAATCCTTATCAAATTTGTAGACGATACAAAACTGGGAGGAGTAGCTAACACACTGGAAGATATGAACAGAATTCAAAGGGCCCTTGTTACACTTGAAAACTGGGCTGAAATTAATAAAATGAAATTCAACAGAGATAAATAAAAAGTTCTACATTTAGGCCACAAAAACCACATGCATAGGTATAGACTGGGGGATACCCAGCAGTATTACATATGAAAAGGACCTTGGGATTATTGTTAATCATAAATTGAATATGAGCCAGCAGTACGGTGCTGCAGTAAAGAAGGCAAGTGCACTAGCTTGCATTAATAGAAGCGTAGTGCCAAGTTGAGGGAAGTAATAGTCCCACTATATTCTGTACTGATCAGACCTCATCTGGACTACAGTGTTCAGTTCTGGGAGCCTCATTTTAAAAAGGCTATAGACAAGTCAGAGGTTGTTCAGAGAAGGGCAACAAGAATGATAAGAAGTATGGAGAACAAAAAATATGAAGAGAGGTTGAAGGAGCTGGGCATGTTCAGCTTGGTGGAGAGAAGACTGAGGGATGACATGATCAAACTCTTTAAATACTCCAAGGGCTGCCAGATTTGTTCTTTGCTGCCTCAGGGGGTAGAACAAGGTCTAATGGTTTTAAGTTATAGGACAGTATATTTAGGTTGAACCTCAAGAGGAGGTTCTTGACAGTGAGAGCAGTTCAATAATGGAACCAATGGCCTAGAGAGGTGGTGAGGCCTCCTTCTCTTAATGTCTTCAAACAGAAGCTGGACCTACTGAGGATGCTTTAGCTGGAGATCCTGCACTGAGCAGGGGAGGGGTTGGACCTGATGGCCCATAGGGCCCCTTCCAACTCATAGTTATACATTAAGTTCCAGCCACAGTTGCTCACAGCTTGTCATTCACACAGGCATACCCAAACATTTTTTTTCCAGTTTGGAAATTAAGACTTAGCTAAAGGGGCTGTTCAGAGATCAAGTTGAAATGGGGAGATTATTCCTTCTCTCTTATTCAAGGAGTCAGGATAAGAAAGCCCAGAGTGTAAATGCAGAGCAGAGTGGAGGGTGAGACCTGGTGCCATAATGACCCTGAGGAAAGGAGGACATTGTGTAAATACATTGACTTCCTGGCAAGACTTTGTAAGGTGGAGCAACAAGTCAGTTGCAGCAAGTTGCACAAAGCCTCTTCCTCAGGACTGGGGCTGACCCAAACAAAACTGAAGAATTTGCATCCTTGTCTCTCACCTGGAAATGATTCCTGAAGTCTAGAGACTCAGAGACAGGCCCTGAGATATGGCAGTCCTAGTGGGGATAAAATCAGTTTGCACACAAAAATCCATGTTTCCTTCCACCAGTGCCACTCACCCTGAGATCTATCTCCTTGCCTGGAGGCCCAGGGAAAGCATAGCAATTCCCTGAGACTTCAATGAGCATCCTGAGATCTGAAAAGCCTGAGATCTGGAAAGCCTGAGATCTGGAAAGCTGATCGCTAGCTTTAACATAAGATTCAATTACCAGTCCATTGGCTTCTGTGTGTGGAGTGAGGAGGAAGCACCTTCTTGTCTATCATCTCAGGTGATTGCTTCATCTATTTATTTCTAATCTTGTTGTTTATCCATTTCTTTAAAAAAAAAGTTCTAGAGTTGACTTCTAAAGAATGAAATGTTTGGGTGTGGTGGTTTCATGAATTTGCCCAGCACATTTATCCATCTCTAATTAAAAGACATTTAGGAGACAGATTGCCCAGGAGATCATTTAAACATCTATGACAATTAAGTGATTTTTTAATCCTTTGTACTGAAATGTGAGTGGGCTCATCTCAACAGTCAGCTTTTTCTTAATCTCCTTACATGAATGCTTCACATTAACAACACAGGTTATTTTAATATCCACACCATTGAGGTTGTGACGGCTCAGCCATTGTGCCTCAGTTTTACACTCACTCAGCAGGATGGCTCAATAGCTCTTTTCTTGGCGTTCCATCTGTTTTACTTACTATTTTAAGCTGTTTGATAGCTGAGAAGCATCCTTCATTTGTAACATATTTCTGGTGATGCTAAGGAATTGTGCAAGAGCTGTACGCACTTCAAGAAGAAGAAAATATTCCACGCAGAGGAAATTCTCCGTTTGTGACCAAAGGCAGAGGAGAATGGGCAAGAATTAACAATGTAATATAGCAATGTTGGGTTTTGGACACTGTTATTTATTTCATTTCATTTCTATCCCACCTGTCTCCTGCAGTGGGAACCAACATGGCTGGCAAAAAGAATCAGCCAAAAACCAATAAATTAAAATCATATTAAAATGATAGGTGAAAAATAGTATAAAATCATTAAAAAATATACAAAAGTTAAAAAATAAAGCATATACACACACATACACCCATAAGAAGTCTTCCTGCAAGTAATTACACATCAAAAGCCTCTTTGAATAAAAAGATCTTTGCTTGTCAGCAAAAGTAAAGGAAGGTGGGGACCACCCCAACATCCCACAGAAGGAAAATCCAGTGGATGTGTTCTCCTGTGTCCTCACCGCACAAGCCTGTGATTGTTGGCAGGATCAAGACAAAGCCCATTTCTGTGGATCCTAAGACTTTGGTGGGATTGTGTAGGGAGAGACAATCTTTGATATAGCCCAGCCCTTAGCTTTATAGGGCTTTATAGGTCATGATCACAGTCTTTGAACTGTGCCCAGAAATGAACAGACAGACAGTGAAAGAGACCCAACCTAAATTGTAACCTGAACTGCCAAGAAAGACTGTACTGATTATGGGTCAGCAATTGGAAGGCTATAGGCCAAAACCTGCCCCTGATTGCCCTGTTGCCAACCCTAAGCTTGTGTGGAGGGACTTGCATTGATGGAGACAGGTGTTAAATCTACAAAAAGAAGCCTGTGTAAAGAAACCCATGTTAGCATACTTCCCACTGCAGGACAAGCCCCTAGCGTACATCCACTGAGTCCTGTTTTAATTTCTTGTCTTTCCAAAATTTTACCTCTTTTGACTTTTCTATAAATGAATTGCTGAAAAGGAGTGGGAAGGAAAGGATATATACCAACCTATGCTTGCCAAATCTTTTCAGAAGTGGAAAAAAAAACCCTAAATATAGTTGCTTGGTTTAAAAGATAGCATCCTGGGTTCATAGGGCTTTTCAGCAGATATAGGTTCTTTGAGTCTTTAAAAACTGTGCTATAGTGCCCCCCAAAGGCATAAATGTAGTGTTACAGCTGTCACCTCTGACCAAAGCATTCCAAAGATTAGGGATCAAGCATCATTGTATTTACAAGAAAAATGAATTAGAGAAATGGGCAAAGTCCCCCTGATTCAAGGATTACGAACCAAACAAAGAGTAGCATACTATAAAAATATTTAGAGGACTGTGTTCTATTAAGTCCAGGGCCCTACAGGTTTTGACAGACACTAGCAGAAAGCTGAAATTTACAATTGCCATCAGTCCTGCTTGTACCTTAGGCTGAGCATGGGAGGTGCAAAGAGGAATCCAAAGGCCCCGCCGCAGTTGGTAGAACAAGCCCCCCCCCCAGCTCTGAGCACCCAGCCATAGAAGGATTTGCAAAGCAAGGCATCCCACTGTTTTGGTTTCACTGTGAGTCAGCAATTCTCTACTGGGGGAAAAATGCTCATGCAAAGATCTGCAAAGTAGCTAGATGTTTCAGAATCTGAAGGGCAGTCATTACTGCAAAATTGCATAAGTTGATTTACATAGGTAGACTGAAATTTAGAAACAACTGCTCTGGTTCAAATAGAAATGCAAGGCCTCTCACCACAGTGTCAGTCTCCCTGCTCAGTCTGTTTTTTTTTTTTCATTTGCTTAATTGTTGATGGGCTATTTCGAGCTCTCTGCTCTCCCCTTGTAGGGTTCTTCATCTTTAAACTAGACTTGGAGCTCACAGCACTTCAAATGGAGGAACACCATCCAGTGGTATGGATTGTGTGGAGTTCCAGTTGTTGATCTACTGCAACTCCCAGCATACCTCAACATTGGCTATGCTGGCTAGAGTTGCTGGGAGTTGCAGTTGAACAAGATTGGGACTGTCACACAATTTCCAGCTTTGATATACGGCCACCATTCCCCCCTCCAAAACACACACGTCCAGCTTAACCAGAGCAGCCCCAACCAATGAGCCCTATTTAATTGCCACCTGCAAAGACTCACTGGCTAGAATCTTGTAAGCCACATGCTTAAGTGTGGCTTATGTGCAGGGTGCTGTTGTGTAGCTCTTGGCATAATACCCCAAACTACCCCCTCCCCACAGCTGTCAAGTCCTAGGAAGGGCACCCACCACTGCTACTGCTGACCAGTAGGGAAGAGAAAAAGCAGGGAAACAATTCAACTTGTTACCCCACCAGCATACTCTATCCCAGGGACTATAAATTTGATATCAGATATACCCGCCATGCCAGAGAGGTTGTCCGGGTGGGCACGTAGGCAAAGAGATTGAATGACCAAAAACAGGTCAAGACCAGAAAAATCCCCAGTCACATAGCCCAAGGAGACCTCAGGCTATATGCATCCACATAGACAAAAGGTCCTCAGCCAAGAATAGCCAACTTGAGAGGCTTAGAGTGTTTTCCCCAGGTTGAGCAACTTTGACTCTGGAAAAACCTACAAAGCGAAGTCCATTTACATAAACCAATCCTGCAACCCTACATAAACCAATCCTACAACCCAGCATAAGCCAATCATGCAAACTACCAAGTTGTCATTGTTTGGCATTCTTTCCTTTGTTGTGGCCATCGTTATTCCCAGGAGAGGGCCTACCCTCGAGGTACGTTCTGCCCTATAAGTAGTCCTAGTTTTTCAGGGTCTCTTCGGAGAACTCCCTGCCACGCTGGCAGACTGGCACTCTGTTAGTTGAGTGATCCCTTCAGCCATCTCTTCGCTGAGCTCCATTCTTCTCACTGCTTCCCAGACCAAAGACTTCAGGATAGGTGCAGTATCATCGCCTCTACATTCCCTTTGCTATATCCCCTATCCATTTTTCACCTCTTTTCCTTCTCAATAGGCTTTGTCTGCATGAATGAATGAGTGTGTTGGTGCGTGGTACTATATTCATTTAATAAAATTCATTTATTTGGTACATTTGTCTGGCTTTTTGCTTGGCCTGACCCTGTAAAGTTGGGTAAAAGATCCTGCTGAGTTACCCTGCCCCTAGTTTTGCTAATGCCAGTGCTCCGCTAATTTCCTTGGAGCAAATCAAAGTGTCCTCCACAGGACCCCCAGAAGTCAGGGTAACAAACTGATGTAGCTCCAAGGGGAAGGGAAAGGAGGGTGCACTCTATCTGTGCACGTGTGCCCATTTCCTTTCTCTTCTGAGCCATGATGAACTGCTTAGATAAGATTTGAATTGCCTCCTCACTTTCTAACCTCCTCAGAGGTCAGCAACAGAAAGTCTAGTGGAGAAAGATTTCAGAAAAGGCCCAAGGGTTTGGCACCCCATTTTTTAAAAAATTCAGGGAGTGAACACAGAACTGTGCAGGTAGAATGTTACACTCTGCTTGCTTGCTTGGTTCCTTGCTTGCTTGAGATTTCCACCACTCTTTCCCTGAAGAAATAGGCAGAACATATTATTTCAAAGTTGAAAGCACACTCACTTCCTGCAGACTGCCACCAAACGGAGAAGAAAGGACAGGATTTCTGGCCTCACTGAGAAGTTATCATTAGCTTCCTCTCTCTTTTTGTGTGGGCCTTTAATTCATCTCCTGCCACTCATCCCCCTCTCCCCATCAGTGCTTGCTTTTTGGCTTCTCTGTATGCTACAGACTTTTGCACTGCAAAACAAAACAGGAACAAAAACCTTTGTTCACTTACACAAAACCCATGAAAGCGAATATGCTGAAGCTGCAATGGCAGGCTGATGAAACAAGCGAGTGTAAGTTTAATGGGCCATTGTTTTGCCATATGTCTGCTGGTGCAGAGACAAATGCTTTAGTATTAAATAACAGTTGAACTCATGAAGGGAGCCTTGGAAGAGATGAATGGGCCACAGCTGTGCTCCATTTTAAGAGATGGGTTTAGATAGAAGGTCTGCTCTTCCAACAGGGGACGTGAGGGGGCTGCATGGATCGCAGAACTTGCTCCTTTCCTTTGCAAATTATGGCTTCATAGCTGTTAAACATTGTACCTCTAGGTCCCAGGAGAAAAAAAAACACTGAAGAGAGTCAAAGCCTTCAGTTCTTGCTTGGGAGATACTGAGAAATGATCCATCAACCATGGCTAGAAAACTAGACTGATCCAGCACGGTTTCTTCTTACAGCTTTAGAGTGGTTGCATGTTTTTGTTTGCAGAGAATAGTACCCTGAAGGGCAGCCAGAGGACCATCTCTGTTTGAAAGTGTCATCTGTCTGAAGAGCTGTGTCCATTCTGAGTCTGATTTGGAAAGAGAACCACAAGAAGAGATAGCAAGAACCAGGGTTGCCCATCCACTGTTAACACCCAGGGCCCTTCCAGGGTACACAGGTATAGCAGTATGGTTACACTTTAACTGCCTAAAGAGACACCAGGGATCAGTAGATTAGAATACTGAATAGCACTTCCTAAACTGCAAATCCCATGGTTCCACGGGACCATGGCAGTTAAGACGGAATCATAGTGCTATAACTGTGTAGACTGAAAGGGCCCCTGGACAGTAGGCTCAAAAGGCACAAGTCAACAGGGGTGTGGCTATAGGGAGGAGAAAATAAAGTCATTAACCCCCAACAAGAATTCTGCTTCTGCCAAAAAAATTTTCCAGTCCCCAAATTTCTAGCATTACAGAGAGTAAAACAAGTAAAACACTGAAAACATTTCACACCTAGAACTCTCTTAAGAGAGACCGTATGGTGTAATGGTTTGAGTGTAGAACTGTAATTCTGGAGATTAGGGTTTGGATCCTCACTCAACCATGGAAACCTACAAGGTGACCTTGGGTAAGTCACACTTTCTCAGCCTTAGAGGAGGGCAAAAAGCAAACCCCCTCCGAACAAATCTTGACAAGAAACTTTCTCACCTCAGAGCTGCTATGTCAGAAATGATCTGCAGGCACATGAAGAGGAGGAGGAGGAGGAGGAACAGCGGCCACAGAACTCTCTTATCTGCTCTGTTCGTATTCCCTTGGCCTGCCCATTTTCTTTGGATACTGAAACCGTATTTCTAACTGCTCAGTGAAAGTTTCTAAGTTACTACAGTGCTAGAAATTTGGAAGGCAAAGAGAAGTTCCCAAAGGAGGGAAGAGGACAGTGTTGCTCTTGTTACAAAGACATGCTTGTGTCTGTCTGTTTGTAAGAATCCACAGACATACCTACCTCAGTGCATGAACCATGGGGGCAGCATTAGACAGGATGGAAATTGAGGGGGCCTGCTGGCCCATCCTGTTCCTTAAGTTTCCATGTCTCAGGGCTTGGCCCTGAATCCTGTGATCTGGCTCCTGTTCACCAGTCCTCATGTTACCACACCTCACATCCTTATTGTGTGGCATAGTATGATTGGCAAGAAATACGATTAAATTGGCATGAAATATTATATAAAAATGGGACACTTACAGGAAACATGCAGCAAGCAGGTCTCTGGCTGGATGCCTGGACTAGGTCAGCATGGCCAGGCCATAAGGTCAAGAAGAGTTAAGCAAGAAAGCCTGGAGTAAACAGATCTACAGTAATCCTGTCAACAACCCAACATCCAAATATAATAGTCCAAGTGTGTCAGGCAACCATCCCTGCTGTGCACATTTCCTACCAAAATGTCCCCCATTCACAGCACCCAACCAAGACAATAAGGGGCTGCCAAGACTCCCATCAATGTTTTGTCATCCCAAGTAAAACAATCAGTCCATTCCAGACCCTTTTGATTTACTCTGCTGGAGAGCAATTAACACTTGGCCCTTCAGGGTAGGAAAAGGGGTACTTAAACTCTAGCCCCAAACTCAGCATTTTGCTAGCACTTTGGGCACCATGCTGCACCCCAGATTCTCATTCCTCTGGGCTGCCTTCAGACTCTCATGTTTGAGTCATCTCTCCTCAATTCTCTGCTTCAAGACCAGTAAATATCACCTTCTACACCCAAAATCTCTATCCAACCTTTCTCTCTTTTCCTTTCATGAACCTTGTATGGTTCATGAGACTATTTGATTTCTTGTGTGTGTCCGTGAATCCTCCAGAAAACATTCTTTCGACTCTTAACTGGTGTCTCACAGTTAGAACCAATATACACAGGTGAAAAGGCCCCATAGTTACCCCCCCCATAGGCCTCCTTTTGAGCTAAAATTCCCCATCTTTTTAAGGAGATGCTGGCACTGCTGGTGAACCTCAAGGTCCCCCAACTTTTCAGGTAACACTCAGGGTGAGAGGAAGGAATCTCAGGGCAAGAGTACTGCCTTGGGAAGTGTGCATGTTCCTCATTTGTTGCACAGTTTTATTTGATTAGAATACTCTGTGGGATTGTGGTTGACACTTTAGTCAACATGCTTAATTAATCATGAATGGTTGCCACTTATAACATCATTGGGGCCCACAAGGGGTAGTCTCTAGGGATCAGGGTAGTAAGTGACCTGGCAACTGTATCTCTGTCCACAGTGTAATTCACCAGGTTTCTTCCTTTCATTAAGAAGACAGAGAGCCTCAGGTAACACCTACCAGGAAGTGAAAGTAAGATATTCAGGATAGAGAGTTGCATGCCACAAGGTTTTCCTCGTGGCCCGCAAGTGAGTTTGCTTTCTCTAGGTGTGGGGGGAAGGGATGTTGTGCCATCATCAAGCTTACAAAAATTCAGCCGCCAGTTCAGTCAACTTTTGTGCCTAGAGTGTGCAAAACATCTTGTTCTTTGCCTCAGGCAGCAAAATGTTTTGGTCCAGCCCAGCTAAGTAACACCTGCCTATTGAGCTTCACGGCTAAGTATTCAAATCCATGCCTCTTTTTCTAACATTCCCTTCAACACTGCAGGCATTACATGACATTTCTGTTCTGGCATTATTGAAACATGCTGGATAAACATAGAAGGAGAGGCAAAGGCTAACCTGTGCTGTCTTTTCAATAATCCACCCCATGTGGGAGTATGGTAGTCTCAACCGGTGAGCTTTCTGTTGGTACGGAGACTCTCTGCAGCATTCCAAACTGCGTAAGGAGAACCCCCCAAATAGCAGAGGTTCTCTGATTCAGATAACCATCTTCCTGTGTAGTAGGGAGCCGAAGTAAATGCAGAAGTGGCAGGGTTAGTAGCCAACTCCTCTGTGCTAGCTCATACAACACACTGGAATAAGGCCTGAAGAGGCCTTACCTTTGAGCACAATTCTTCCCTTTCCATGGTGGAAGGGAAAAGGCTACAGTTCGATGAAAGAATGCAAGCTTTACATGGACAAGCAACAAAAATAATGTTTGAATCACTGTGCTCAGGAAGACCTCTGTTGGGATCCTCCAGATGTCTTGGTTTACAACTTTCACCAACACACCCAGCATGACCATGAGGGGAATCTTTTCCTAAGTCCAATATAACCATAGCACACTTGGCTGAAGGAGGGAAAGGTGGGAATCATTTGCCCCTCCAGATATTGTTGGATTGTAATACTCAGCATTCCTTATGCTGGCTAGAGAGTGATGGACATCAAGAGGTCAAAAACATCTGAAGAACTACTGTCCAGCCTCCTGAAACATTTCTTTAAAAGCAGGGGGAAGCAACTGGGCCCTCCAGATATTTTGGGACTGTTTCTCCCATAATCCTTCAGCACCAGCTATGGTGACTAGATTGATGGAAATCACAGGCCAAACATATCTAAATGCCATAATTATCCGCCTCTGCTCTGAAAGCAACTGATTTTTTTTTTGGGGCGGGAGGGACAGAACAATTGCATTACTGATTTTTTGTAAAAAAATACAGCTACCATCTTAAGTAAATACATTTTAAATTAAATATGCTTAAGATCAGGTTGCTGATTTAGAAACGGAGAAGTGGAAGTTGTGTGATAAAGAGACTGTCGTCCTTGGTGTTTATACTCATTTCTTTTGTCTTTCATGCTTCTCAGATATTATTGGGTGCCTTACAAAAAAAGCTGTAGGACCTGTTTATCATAGAACAGTGGTCCTTAACCTGTGGTCAGCCAAACCCTAGGGACCCACAATGTGGCAGGCAGGCAGATGGACAGTAGTACATTAATCCCAATGAGTAGGAGTCTTTTGCCAGCGATAGACATAATTTGTACGAAGTTTCATTACAACAGCTCAAACTGTTCAAGTTAGGAAAATAACTGTTTGATAGCAAAAAAATTGTACTCAGTACCTGCTGCTTCTGTGTGCGGTTAGAACATGCAAGTGAATGACTCTAAGTGGCTATGAGAAAGCATTTGACATTTCTTGCTACTATGCATGCGGCCAGAAGCCACTTAAGTCTTGATGGTCCACAGCAACAAAAGATATTTAAAGGAGATTTAAGATCCGCCGTCATAGGAGATAATGGGAGGACTGCAGATACCACTAGCGCAGCGGTTCTTAACCAGGGGTCCAGAGACCCCCCAGAGACCCCAAAGTCCCCACAGGGGGTCTGCAAAGGCTTGAAAAATGTTATGAGCAAATGTTATATTAAGGAAGGGAGGAAGGAAGGAGGGAAGGAGAAGAGAAGAGAAGAGAAGAGAAGAGAAGAGAAGAGAAGAGAAGAGAAGAGAAGAGAAGAAAAAAATTTGTATGGAATCATTCCAATAAAGATATCGTCATAGAAGGGTGTGCATTTATTTATCACTTCTCTCAAAATACAGTAGAGTGTTGGTTATCCAACATAAACGGGCGGGCTGATCGTCGAATACCCGAAAATGTTGGATAATCCGGAGGCCCGTGGCAGCCGCCATTTGGGGGGCGTGTCTGGGGGGCCGTGTCTGGGGGGCATGTCTGGGGGCGTGGGAATGTCTACAGCCACGCCCCCAGGCAGCCACGATGTCGGATAATCTGGAATGTCAGATGAACTAAGGTCGGATAACCAAGACTCTACTGTATGAAGACCTTTGATGAACAACTTTAAATAAATATCTGATGGACTTAATCTTAAGTTTTCGGGCCCATAACAACAAAATATATTTAAAAGGGGTCTGTGGTTAAAAAGAAAGAAAAAAAAAGGTTAAGAACCGTTGCACTAGTTTATCAGGCATGAGGACAGAACAGTAGAGAATATTCAGTACTTATTGAGATAATTATTGTCCTCTTTAGAAAATTGTCAGTAAAACCCAAAATAATAAAAGCATTTAAAAGGAAAGCAGATGAAAAACTAGCCATTAAATATTGTTACACTCACTCCACTTCTGCAAGGGATGAAATGGTTTAAGTAGGGTAGCATTTACCCAGGTTTGGTTCTCTTTGGAAGCTGGAAGGGCTTCTTCATATTCTTAAATGTTTGCATTTGCTTTCAGATACTGCATACAGCTTGCTCAAGGGCAGAGGCATATGCCTGGAGATACTTGAAGTCCATTGCTCCCATGACAGATTTCTAGGCCAACTTCTCTAGAGCTCATCTCTGTGAGCTTACATCTGGATTACCTCAACCTTAACTGGGATTCTTCCCCCCTTCCACGCCCGATAATTTGCCACCAATTCAAAAAATTTGAGGAAAGTATCCCAACAATTTGTTCCCATGGAAACACAGTCAGGCTATGAAAAGTATTTTGTCAAGTCCAAGACTCTGGTGAGGTATTGCCTCAAGATACAACAAACTGCAGACTCAATGGAGAATTGTGAACACCAACACCAACACCCTGGTATCTTTCATTCTTACACTCAGAGGAACAGTTCTGAGACCTGAGGATCTCATTTTGGGTTATCTTTGAAAACACAAAATTTGAAAAAGTTACTCTATAATCAAAATCCTTTCCCTGAGGGCTACCATATTTTGAAATGTGAAAAAGAGGAATATTGACTATTATGATTCTCACTTTTAATACCCTATTATATAAGCTGTGATAATTGCTACTAGAAATACTCCTGACCGTCACTGTATTTAAGTAACAATTTTGCCTCTATTTCCCTCTTCCCTGCCTCTTCAGCTACCTCATCTGTTCCACCAAGCCGTCCTGTTCCATCACAGAAGCTCCATCAGCTGCCTTGCTTGGCTGGCTCATCTACCTGTCCGGGTCTGTCCCCACTTTACCTCCATTCCCAAGCTCTCAATGGGGTCAGTGAGATGTTGATGAGGAGGTTGCATCAGTGGACAGGAGATGAAGCAGCAGTGGACATTTTAAAAACCGTCAAATATTTTAACCCCCCCGCGACAGAAATTTTAGATCTGAAAAAGAGGGTATATCCTGGAAAAGAAGGACATATGGTAACCCTAGTCTAGATTTAGATCTTCAGTTTAAATTAAGCAACATAAATACCGCCAGGAAATAAATAGGACATTAACAGACAATCATTTTACTTCTGTCCCTCCCCCACCCATGACATTAATGTTATCTGATTAGGCCCCACTACAGTACACAGTCAACCTGAATAACCTGAAGGCACCAGATCCAGTCCGATTGTGGAAGCTAAGCAGGATCAGTCCTGGTTCATACTTGGATGGGAGGCCACCAACAAATACGTGATGCTATAGGACAGTGGTTCTTAACCTTTTCTTTACCAAGGACCTCCTTTAAATATCTTTTGTTGCCAAGGACCCACAAGATTCAAGTGATGATTTAAAATTCTTAAGTGCATCAAGTATTTATTTAAAATTGCTCATCAACGGTCTTCAAATTGGGAGAGAAGAGAGAAATAAGTAAATACACACTTCCCTGAGAAGCAGTGGAGGCGAGAAGACTTTTCTCTTGTCTCTTCCCACCACTTTAAGAGTTGAATAGATTGAACAGCAACGTGCAGGCCCAGCCCACCAACCCACATTGGCCTTTCTCTCTCTCCTCCTTCCTTCTTTTCTAGCCATCCAGTCTATCAGAAATACTCAAAACACTTTTTTTTTTTTGGCCTTCTTCATTAGGAAGAGAGGAGACTGAGAAGGGGAAAGGAGCGGGGGAGGGAAAAAGGGGGGCACTGAACAAAAAGGGAGGGAGTTAAAGCTATCCTTTTTCAGAGTTGGCTGCCCCACTGCATTGAGGATCCCACTCGGAGTGGGGCCATAAGATGCAAATGCTACCCCTGGAAAGACACTACAAGTTGCAATGACAGATCACTGTTGGCAAAATAAGCCGCCACTCAGTTCAAACGAAAGTGTGCACATTTATGAAGGAAAAAGAGGATGTGCACTCTTTTATAGAAGAGTTGCTTCGACCCCCTTTTGCCTTCAACCCTCATTTTTCTTTTTTGGGGGCTTTTGCTTTCCATTTTTCCCCCTCTCCCTTCCTCCTTTGCCCTTCTCAGTCTCCTCTCCTCTTGGTAAGGGCCAAAAAAGGGGGGGGGTTGAGCGTTACTCACAGTACACTGGACTGCTTTATGGTGAAAAGGAGAGGAGAAAAAAAGGACAAATGCTGGTTAGCTGGCTGTGAGCCCACCTCCTTCCTGCAGCAGAGCAGCCATGTAACAGGCAACACACAAGCCCAGTCAGCCTCCTTTTGCCTTGGCTCCTGTCATGTCAGCGCTCTGTTGTGGGGAAACGGACTGAACAGTGCAAAACCACCCAAGTGTTCCTTGCTTAACAAAACCTATGAAATTCATTGCGTAGCCGTAAGCAAGCAGGCAACTTGAAGGCACACAGACACAATAGTAGATACACTGAACAAATGGAATCTGCATCAGTGTTGACTTGCCAAATTCCCACTGATTTACTTGGCCTTCAGTAGGTTGGATTGGCAATTTTTGACTCTAGGCTTCAGTCCATAGACCAGTTGTTAAGCCCATTATTTATCTAGTAAGATATAATTGTAAAATTCTTATGTTCTCCAAATTTGTGTAATAAGGAGGTGTACAGGGAGGGTCTATGGCAAAACAAAAGGAACAAAACAAGGGCTTCTCCTTATTATCGTGGGAGTGAAGGAATCTGTTGTGTTGCCAATCTCTGCTGTCAAGTCAATTCAGCTTACGTGGTCATTGCGGATTCCATTTCCTAATGCCATCTGGTCTTTTGCCAGTAGTCTCTTAGCAAAGGATCAGGCACAGAAGATCTGGTATGACTAGCAATCTTATTTAGTGATAGAACTGTCCCCCTATCTATTACTCTACCATTGCAGAAGGCCATGGCTCCTCCCACTAAAACTGCCAAGCAATAGAAATGTTGAGGCTGACAGTGGGAGGGAGACACCTCTTTTCATTTAATTACAGAGCTACAAGTCTGGAAAGTGTTTCCACAACAGCCAATACTAGGAGTGCAGAAACAAAACCTTGAATCTATGGCACCAGACTGTACTTGCTCTATCTCTGAGGATTGATAAGGACAGAGGCTCTAGCAGTGGAAGATGGGAAATCAAGTGAGTAGAGAAACCTGAACAGCTATGTCCAGAACAAACTTTCACTGAAGTTTTTATACTGATGCCAAATTTCTGTTGATTTAACTGGTATTATCAGCAGGTTTAAGGATATGAAATATCATGAGGGAAAAATCCACAAAATAACCCAATGAGAATTGGCATCTTCCATTTGTTTTGCTTACCTACCACCTATTAAAGTGACAACAGGCATGCAAGGGAAAAAAGAATCACATGGCATTCCAAGCTGGCTTCACATTAAAAGCTATCTGTACACTATGTTCACATATGGACTGCAGTGTAATGACTCTCACTATCACTGCACTGCTCATCTGGCAATTGGAAAAACAGGTTTCTCTTCAAAACCTGATATGGGTCAGCAGCTGGCTTCTGCTGAACAATAATACAAAGGGACAGCTACTTGCAGTCTTACCCAAACATCACACTAAGCAAATTTAATCTCCCCGCTGTCAGTAAGAAACAAGGCTCAAGACTTCACAATTAGATGTTACTTTTAATAGGAAGTAAAGGGGGTGTGTGCATAATTTTTAGGGATTCAATAATTTGATTGTTCATCTAGTTTCCCATGTTCTGAACATCTCTTCAAGAGCAAAATATTTTCACAATGCTTTTAAACAGAAGAGAAGGCAAGTTACTGGAACATTACAGTCCTTTTTAAAGCAATACAAATGACAATAGCCTTTTAGAGTCCCAGAGATTTAAACTATAAGATTACAAGCATTTAAGACACCTAGTTTTGAAATACTTGCAGCTGTATTCATCAGATCATTCTTACTTTAAACAAAATATAGGTAGGATGGAATCTGATTTCCTCATAAATACTTTCACTAAGATGGAGAGTTTACATTTTCTTCATTGGCAACAAAAAAGTGCTCAATTCACAAAAAAGGATACGTCAAACCCAAAACATGCAATGGTTCTTTATTTTTAAAAAAGCTATACTGTAACCCAACGTTGAAGTAAGCAGTAATTAGGTCATCTTGCATTATTTGCCCTAAATAATATGATTTTGCCTGCATATATAGCCTCTCCACTTATTGTGAAATGAAGAAAGGGGTAGGGAGTAGATCTCTCAAAATCAATGATCAAGAATCTAAAACAATGAGTGGTTTGAATTTGAATTTGTAATCTAACACATCATGTGAAATAATGGATCTCTTGCAGTTCAATGCATCTGAAACTGCAGAAGACCCACTACCTCTATTTTTTGGCATATGTTATAGTTACTCAAATATATTCTCTCTTAAATTCAAGAAGCCATTATCCAGTGTTGCCATGAAATACAGACTGGCGATTCTAGGTAGCCTTTGCTCTCTCCAAGACCAAGGTTAAATAAAAAGAAACAAAAGCAGGGCACCACACTAATTTTGGAACCTAGCACACTAAAAGAGGGGAAATTGGGGGTGGGGGTGAACTTAAGTTTATAGAAGAAAGGAACTAAATATTTGCAAAAAAGAGCTGATTTTTGGTTGTATATTATTCTACACTTTGATCTGCTGCATGTGCCAATTTAGAACAGACATGCTTATCTTTCCATGTATCCTTTCTATATTGTCTTCTCCCTCCCCTCCCCCTGACTTTATGCCAAGTATCATGGATATGAGCCCAAGTATCCCAGACAATCTCCAGTGAACAGCTAGTGTAATGCACTGGTGTGATGTGAGATTTTTAAAAAAGTCTCTCCCTTTCAATCTTCATCAAAGTTCTGTTGTAGAAGGAAATTGGCTGCCAAGTTTTCATTCTTCTCACATGCAAAATAGGCTTGTATCACAAGTCCTTCAGGGAATCCTAGTGCCTTTAACTGTAGAAAAGAAAAGACTTATTAGAATTCACATTTCATGCACAAGGAGTTGGCTCATTATCAGAATAAACGTTTGCAACTCAACATTTATGATGCTGCGGAAACAACAGCACCATCAGTAACAATCCTAACGTACCATAAAGTTATACTAATAAAAGAATCCTAACACTTGGTAAAAAAATATATAGATGTAATACATTCAGAAATTGGACTGTCAACCACTGTAAAAAATTGCTCTTATGAAACTGAAGGAATTTTCAGCCAGTTTCAGCTAAGATAAATTTTAACTTTGTGGAAACAAATACTGAAATCATTAGGTCTCAACTAAGCTTTATGTACATTGAATGTACATAGAAACTGTGTGGTGGCTTACTCAACTAAGCCTTGGGTCTGGCAAAGAAATAAGGAGACAGTCAGAGACACCCTAAATCTGCAAGCAGACAGTAACTGCATCAGAGGAAATCATGCTTAATAAAAAACATAGCCAGTGCACCCATTTCAAAATACACTTTTCACTTCCTAGTTTGAGGCTAATCTTTAATAGTGACATAGCTGTTTAAACAAATGTTTAGCCATGTTTAAGCAAGATACAGGTGGACTCTGCCTCAAAGATTATGTAATTGTTTGGCACTTTTAAAACATTATACAAATGCCAAAGAATAATGTATCATAAGCTAATGCAGATGGAACCAGTACATTAAGAGTAGTAGGTATCATTTCAAATCCTAACTTTACTGTAAGGAAGACAAGTATAGCTACAGAATTGTTTTACACACTTCTGAGAATATCTAAAATGCTATGAACATTCAATTATTTGCCCTTTATTTTATTTTATGGAGCAAGAACAAAAACAAATTGCTTTGGAAACAGAAGAACATGGCCAAATGGCCTGTATTAATTAGAAGTGCGGCCTGCATCAAAATGCTCCCGCTCCTGCCCTCAAGTCAGTATTCCAGCCAATCTAATGCTTTGCTGTGGTTTTGTACAGAATTTACTTTTGTACTTCTGCAATCCTAGGCTCCCACCAAACCTGCTAAGTCATCATTTTGGCTACGCACGTATCTATCCATTTCTGAACTTCTATGATAGAGGGAATAATGAAAGGGCATGACTGTGAAGCTACTTTAAAAATACAGCACAAAAATGCTCCACTCACCCTTTCTATAGCTTCTTTTTCCTGAGGCGTTACTTGAATATAGTTCATGTGACGGCTTCCAGCTTCGGCTACTCCTCCTCCACCACCTCCGCTGCCACCTCCCCCTTGACCTGACTCTTGAACAGGCTCATTTAACATCTGAATAAAATGCTCTTGATGTTGGCTTATTTGCTGTGGTGCATGGGAGGACAAAAGCAAACAATACACTGAAATAAAGCAAATGCATTTCTACTGACAGACTTGCAATCAATTACTTCTGTATTATAAAAGCAAAACTTAGACTAAAAAAACACAAGTGTGATAACTACAACTGACACATATATATATGGGGAGAATTTTTATAAAGGCTCACCAACTTTACTACCTTATTACCAAAGTTGATTCATGTTAACCTCCAACACTCTGAAATTATGGAGGACAACCCAGGATGCTTTAAAATTCACCTGCAGTAACTGAGGATTTTCCCGGCCTATTTGCTGTAGCAATGCTGGCAGAAGAGATGGATTCTGCTGAATAATTTGTCTCATCTGCTGGAACTGAGGCTGGTTTCGTAAAAATTCAAGGGGATGTCCTGAAAGCAAAAGAAGCATGTCCATTAAATAGCTGATAAGGGAAGTATATGACAGCTGAGACTGAATTTTAGGAGTGACTGAAGTGACAAGTCTTTAGGTTCACAGTTATTACTGGGAACTTTTTCTCAAAATGACATATCATCTGAGAAAATAAAAATAATTCTTCAAATTCTGTTAGGACTTGTATAAGAGCAAGATTATTTGTTCATGAAAATGACTTGCACAATGTATATTCAACTAAGGATTTTTAAAAAGAGATACAGAACATAAGCAAAATCCAACTGAAAAACCAGTCTTTAGACCTCAAAGTGCAAAACGCCAAAAATCAAGTACCATCCAACTATACCAAAATCGTTCCAATCTAGCATTTAGGTGACAGGTCATTTCCCAAAATAATACAGGCATTTCCTGATTGAAAATGAGTGTCCTCCAAAAAAGACTCTAGTAAAATCCATGTTATCTTGAGAGGACTGTGAAGAATTTGCCCTTCTGTTCTGATGAAGAGAGAAACGAAGTTATTTTTTTTAAAAAAAATGCTATGTAATTTAAGAGTTGAATGTTCATTTTAAAGAGGCTGAAAGTGACTAAATGATGAATTAAGTGCATGCAAATATTTTTACTGATAAAGACTGTGTTTACTTTTAAGCTCCTTTTCCATAAGGGAGAGAAACGGGGATCCCTGTACAGTACAAAGAACATGCTTGGGAAGCCTTATCTGCCCTCACCCATCCCACTGGTTGTAGAGCAGATGGGTCAAACGCAAGGCCCGCAGGCGAAATCCAGCCCATCAGGCTATTTCATGTGGCCCTCGCACCTCTCCTGCAGCCACGGTACTCCCCCTGCCTGGCAAGCCCAATCCCCAAATTGTGGGGCCCCGGCTGCCAGTATTCTGAAGAGGGACCCAGCAGCCAGCACTCATGATCTGCTCCTTCTGACTGCTCCTCTGTCCAAGTCTCACCGTCAGAGCATTACCACAGGCTACCATTGCAACACTCCACGCGGCTCGCAAGAGTTGGACAAAGGAGCAGTCAGAAGTAGAAGTAGATCATGAGTGCTGTCTGCTGGGCCCCTCTTCAGAATACTTACAGCCAGGGGCCCACAATGTGGAGACTGGGCTCACCAGATACAGAGAGAGGAAGGGGGCAGAAAGAACCATGGGGGGAGGGCAAAAAGGGGTACAGAGAGGGTCTGGGGGGCAGAAAGAGGCACAGAGAAGTCTTAGAGATACAACCGGCCCTTTGAGGCCAACCATAGTGCTGATGCGGCCCAAGATAAAATTGAGTTTGACACCCCTGCTACAGAGACTTCCCTTCACACGGCTTTTGCCACCTCAGTCCCTCCCCGCACCTCTTTGTACCACTTGTTGTATGAAATGTGATGACAAGAGATGTACTAGGGAGAAACACTGTTATCTCTCATCAGTGATCAGACATAACAGGAGCATTCTCTGCACGCTAGGCAGAGAGACTCTGCCAGCCTTCAAAGGGGCTCCACCAGGCACTCCTTTCCTCAGTGCACACAAAAAATGGGAATGGACACTACAGGGTGGGGTGAGTTGTGATGAGACAGGGAAAAGTGTCTGGTTTCAGGCAAGTCCCTGTCCTGTGATAGCATCCAGCCCAGTAGTCAGTCCCAGTTTTAAAGGTCCTACTTAGTTTAGGCAGTTCTAGTATGTCCACTTCCTAAATTTTCAATTAGAAAAGTGTGTTTTACGGTGAGGTCTGAAAACATTCTTACTAAGAATCACAACCCAAGTAAACATACAGTACACAGTATGTAAATCAAATTTTCCATACTCACAGAAAAGTTAAAAAAGCAAAAGACTAACAAGGAGAATCTCTAGACAAACGAATTAGTATTTTCCTTCCCAAGAAGACGATACATCCATGATAAAGGTCAGATTGATCCCTCCCCACAAAATTATTAAAATGGAAAAGGGCATCTGTTAATCTGCCTGCCTAGAAAAGCTAAATGATTCTGTCGCCAAACAGGACTGAGAATACTGACTGGGAAATCTACAACAACCCTCTTATTTCTTTTTTATTATTATTTTTATTGATTATAAAGAAAAGAACAGAACAAAAAAAACCACGTGATACACATAACAGTGGGAAAAAAACGAATTTCAACAAAAACAAGCTTACATTGTTATTTCTCTCCAATTCCATTACAATCATATACTTATTCAACCTATTCTATATCATACTGTTTATATACTTTTGTTACCTATTATCTAGATATCCCATTATACTTATTATTATTATAATAATTTTCATTCTTAACTCTATACTTTTCAAGTACGTTTAACATATTATTATTATTACTAAATATGATCTTATTACTAAACATATCAAACTATTCCTAAAAATAAACCCACCCCCCCAGAGCCAGTTATGTTTCAATTTACTCCACCTTCCAGAATTGTAATTCTTCTTGTGGAGGTATGACACCTTCCTCTTTTATTAAAAACTTTTCCACAAATATCTTCCATATTGCTTCAAAATCATTCCCCTTCATTATTCCTTTCTTGGCCTTAATTCGACATGTTAACTTATCATTGATCACAATCTTCCACACTTCTTTATACTAATCTTCTATTTGAAAATCTCCATGAATTTTCCATTTTCTTGATATAATTAACCTTGCTGCAGTTAATAAATTTGTAATTAAATCCTTCATTGCCTAGGTACAATTAACCTTACCAAATATAGATAATAATGCTATATACCCGGACATATTTATAAATTTCTGTTATCTCTTTTATAAACCCCTTATTTCTAAGAATTTGTTTACAGAAGACTTTTAACAAGAGCAATTATTAAAGCCACAATTATCTCACAGGATAAACGCTTTTGAAATATCTGTTGAAATATGGCCATCTCACCTCCGGTAGAGCTTGTAGTTGTTGTTGTAGTTGTAGTAGCTGCTGCAGCTGCTGCTACTGCTGAAGGAGAAGCACCAGTGCTGGCTGCCTGAGGGGGATCAGCCATACCTTGACTTTCTCTGTCTCCAGGGATTCCCTAAAATGATAGAGACACATCAAAAACTTAGGGTTAACTTGCTTTGGTAATTTAAAAATACACATTGTGTGAAGTGGCTGTGGGAAATAACTAAGTTTCACAGGATGTCCAGAAAAACCTTCAGCAACATTGAAAACTAGGGTATAAATCTGCCCTCTTCTTGCAAATCCACAAGCAAGTATTCAGCGACATTAAGCTATTCAATATTCACCAATGTGTCCTTGAGGCCAGACATTCAAGGTTGGCTGAAACTCTTTGCATTCACTGTAATAAACACATACATACACATACATCCCAAGATCACAAATTATCTTACAGCAAATGCTGCAGGCTGCTCTACCTGGTTGGGCTTTTTCGTGCAGCTTCATACATTGTGATAACAGGCTGAAATGGAAAAGCATCTTCGCTGTCAGTGGGATGGGAATCCCAGCATCTATGATTCTTAATACCATGAAAACCATAGTCAAAAGGTTCACTTATAATAAGCAGATGCAACTCAAGGCACTTAATTTTAATCAAAGAAAAGTTGTGGCCAAGTTAGAAAGAACTGTGCAATTAATTCCATAAATCAAAGGGGATTTGGAGTTTGCTGTTCTCAAACTGAAGCCTGAACAAGAGCAGATTGTGATGTGGCGTAAAACAAACTTTTCCAAGTTGATGCTCTACATGCAACTCGGAAGGATCACTTGAAAGCAAAACAGGCAAGACTACAGCTGAACCAGTAATTGCAAAGTCCTAGCTCTTACTTGAGAACAAAAGTGAAAGTTTTCCACAAAAAAACCCCAAAAACACTAGTTACACAAATGGGCTCAAATGGAGGGCATTAACTGCCAAAGTAGTTATTTTAAGACAAGCAGTCTTGCTGATTCCAACATTTTAGATGGATAGTTTAACAAGTGTTGTGCTATGTATGATTTAGGAACTCTGTCCAACAGTTTCAATTAATTAACAACATTCACATTTTTCAAAGTGCTAAGCAGACCTACAACCCTGCATATTAAGTGGAGGGAGCGTCATACATGACCTTCCTAAAAAAAATAAGCATTGGAAAGTGATCTCCTCAATAAAGTAGTGTTTTCTAGAAAAAGATCCAGCACTTCAGAAATGGCTTCCATATAAGAATATAGGAGAGCGTGGCCGGTGCGTGCGGGTGATGGGAGGTCCCATCCAAAAAATCAGAAGCCACTATAGTGGGGGAGGTTGTTATAGAATCCTCATTTTCTGAATTCTCCAAAGTGGGAAAGTCAAACCACCGCTGAACCTTGGCCACTAAACACAGAAATCATGAGAGCTACACCATCTAAGACTCATTTTTACTGGCAACATAAAAACAGTTTTTAAAAATCTTATCTTTATTTTGTAGCTGTGACACTGTAGGTTTATTTCCAGTCTCTTAAGTTGACTTCCAGCCTTGCAAGACTGGAAATTCCCTCCCAGTGCTTTTACTAGGGTTCTTGCCAGCCTTCCAAAGCTGACTTCCACACATGGAACGACTGGCAATCTCCCAGCTCTATCAGGAATGCTGCCACCACACCCCTGAATTAAGAATCATTTGGACAGGACAGGAGGGACCCTGCCCAATCTCTAAGTATAAGGAACTTCCACCTCCCCCTTCCCCTGAGTGAGAGGTCCTATGTAGCGTGTGCCAACCCTGGCGTGGAAATGGAGAGAAACGGAGGTTTATAAAAGTGTTTTAATCAAGGCATGCAAAATAAACAATATCACACTTGGGAGACTCCCCTCTCCCAGGTACACTTAGTTACAAGAATTTACAAAACAGATATAACAGCACAGATACATTCTTAAGATCAGCCAATTCCCAAAATAACAACATCCCTAACGCGACTAACTACTTATTTCTAGTTACTCACAATTAGGTTATAGGTGTAGATGGTCTAAAGGAGAAGAGAGGGGGTGGGTCCAGGAGACACGGCATGCTGCCAGCTCCACTGGCCCAGCTCTCCTCTCTCTCTGGCCACATGGCCTCTCAGAAGTTTTATATTTTCCTCCTTGGAAGGATCTCGAAGCATCTCCAAGATGCCCACCTCTTTTCCTTTTGGTTGGTCAATTCTCACCTTGTGACCTGTGATGCTGACCCTTTCCTTTTGGTTGGTCAACTCTCACCCTGTGACCCTTGATGTAATCCCAACATCTCATTAACCCTTGGTTTACCTGAAGAGGGAAGTATCTCCCTTTGATAAGCCTAGATAATGGGAAGCCCCATTATCACAGTAGCCTAAACTGCAAACGTTTTGCAGTCCAAATGTTTTCAAGAGCAATGAAAAGATACATCGTTCTTTGGATTGTTGCTGAAAATGTCAGTGAAAAAGAAAGTAAGTCAATTTATGTCATTTTTACTGAACAATGCTCAGGCTTGTTAAGTGGGGGCGGGGGGAGAGGATGGTGTCAATGAAAGAAGGCCACCAACGGGCACAAAAGGGATAATTCTACCTTTTTCTCATGGCCTATGTGTTCTCATACCTGCTCCAGACACCTTCCAGAGCACACTTTCAATGGCACAGAAGGTTGGGAAAGGGGGAAGAGAAGGTCCTATTGTGAGCACTCAGGCTGCTGGAATGGAACTTCATTCTTCTGGACTAGTGCTTTGGGAAAGGATGAATGAGTCAAACAAGCTGATGCTTAATCAAGACAAAGCAGAGACACAATCAGCAGGTACATCACCCAGTCTGAATAAGGGTGCACTTCCCCTGAACATCTAACTGCTTAATGTGGAAATCTTCTGGACTCAGTGCTAACTGGAAAAGCTCAACTATCAATAGCAGCAAGAACTATTTACTTCCTATTCTATCTGGGAAGAATAGCCCTTGCCTCAGTTTTTTGTCAGGCTGCACTACTGCAATTCTCAAAAGAGACCACCTTTAAAGATGGTTCGGAAAATTCAGGTAGTGCAGAAATCAACCTGCTTTGTTATTGGAGGAGGTTGGATAGCTAGTGCATGCGATGCCCATGGTCTTATGAGACTACTTAAGAGACTGCACCAGCATGCCTGCCTTCTGAAGTCATCAACAGACATCCTTCTCACCTGCCCACTTCCATAGGCTGTTTCAGTGGTGAATATACTTTTTGAATCAGCTTCCATTTGTATGTATACATGGGGCTATCAGATCTTCTTGAGAAAGGTCCCAAGGACAACTGTGAAGACCTAAATGTTTTGATAATTTTAGCCTTGAAGGTAGCCTTGAAATAAATTTTAATTAATTATTGAACCAAGCCCTTCAATTCATACATCTGCAAGTTGTGGTTCTACCTGTTCTTAAGGACTCTGAGTGGTTGAGTAGTAAACTCACATAAGGAACATACACAAATCAAGAGAACATGCTCACCATTAAAAGATACTCCACTGCTCTGTCTGGATTGTTGAAGCTGGCCCTCAGTGCAGCAATTACTTGTTCTCTCTCATACCCCATTGACATGATCTCAGTTACCATATTTTCATAGGACTGACCTGTCACTGAGAAGAACAGAAAAACAAAAGTTGAAATGAGAAACAAATAAACAGAGACAAAAGGAGGCAACAGTCCAAGAAGGTGACATAATGGGATTTGTAAGAAATAATCATTACAATAGCCTGGATCTTGGTAACATGACAATATTCCTTTCTATCTCCAGTTGCTCAATATAATAGGTATTTATTGTTTATTCTGTAATACTTCTATACTACCTTTCTGCTCAAGCCAAGGCAGTATAAAACATGTTGAAAGCAGAATTATAAAAACACTGACACGATGAAACTGCCATTAGAAATAAGAACAACCAAAAAAAAATGTAAAAGGTCAAATTTAAAAAGTATCTTGATACCTTTTCTAAAAGTACAAAGCACAGGGACCAGCAGTTAACTCTGTGGAGTGCATTCACCATTTAGAAATGATATAGAAGGAAGCCCTCTCATAAATGTCTATTCAAGCAGGCCTCTTAAAATGATAATATCCTCAGAAGGGCCTCACCTGCAGATCTTAATAATCAGACATAGTTATGATGAGACATGCAGTCCCTTAAGAAAGTTGCAACACTGTGTATTATTAACTGAAACAAATCCCTGTAGTTATATTCTGCTTCTTCTTTACTGTCTTATGAATATAAAACATAATAAGGATGGGTTGATTACTGTAACTGTAATTCTTCAAATGATCATCTGTAAACCCATACAAATGGGCTTATTGTGCCTGCACACTGCATCATTCAGAACCTTCTAGAGCTGTTATATAAGTGTTTTCATAATAGCTTCTCCTTTTCTGGTTCATGTTACTAGCCCAGTTCCTGTGGAGATCTCCAGTTCCCTAGATGCCAAAACAGCAGCCAAGGAGCTAAGGAGACAGAGTATGACACACCCGGGAGAGGATGGGTAGATGCTGTCTGAGTTCACAAATCACCACTCAAAGAGTCAGGGTTACAGGAAAGCAACATATCCTTCTTCTTCATGGTCTCTGTGACTCACACAAATGGAAGAATAGCGAGCTACACACCACAGGAGGTGGCCGTGTCATGCAACACAAGAGAACCAAAGGCATTGTCAGCCTGGATCTGGCAACCTATAATGAGTAACAAAGGTCAGGGGCTGAGACCAAGTAGCTGCCTTGCAAGTGTCCTCCAGAGACATGCACTTCAAGAAGGCTGCTGACGTAGCCATAGCTCTTGTACAGTGGCTGTGTACACAAGCAGGAGAGTCTTTCTTTGCCAGTTGCAGACCAGATGAATGGTAGAAAAGACGCACCTGGAGAGACATTGGGATGACATGGGCAGACCCTTTTTGTTCAAGGAGTAACACACAGCGAGTCTCTGCGACTGGCAAAAGTCAGCAATCCTACCAATAATAAAAGGTCAAGTACACCTGACATCTAAGCAATAAGGAATACAGTCCAAGTCAGATGTTGGGTTCTGCTTGAAAGCAGGCAAGACAATGTCTTGGATCAAGTGAAACACAGAAATCATTTTCAACAGGGAGGAAAGAACAGGTTGCTTACCTGTAACTGTAGTTCTTTGAATGGTCATCTGTGCCCTCATACATTAGGAGCTTTCGTGCCTGCACAGTGGCGATCGGAAGATTCTAGAGCTCAGTAGCTTGGCGGGAACCCCTCCCCCATGCCAGTACTGTGCATGCTCAGCCCACTGAGCAACTGTCACTCCTCAGTTCTTGGTCCACCGAGAAACAGGACCTGAAAGAGAGGGGACGGATGGGCGGGCATGTATGAGGGCACAGATGACCACTCGAAGAACTACAGTTACAGGTAAGCAACCTGTTCTTCTTCTTCGTGGTCTCTGTGCCTCATACATTAGGAGACTGTGTAGCTTACCGGTAGGATGGTGGGTCAGGTCCTACAGAACAGAAGCCAGCACAGCCTGTCCAAACCAAGCATCTCGACAGGACCAGCAGTCGAGCCTGTAGTGGCACACAAAGGTCGATGGCTGGGACCAGGTCGCCACACGGCAGAGTTCCTTCAGGTCGACTCCTCGCAGGAGGGCTGCAGATGTTGCAACGGCTCTGGTGGAATGAGCCCGAAGAATGTCTGGTGGAGGCTTCTTGGCAAGCTCATACGCCAGTTGAATAGTCTGGGCCACACACTTAGAAAAACGCTGGGTGGACACCTTGTGGCCTCTTCAACACTTGCCATAGCACACAAAGAGGTGTGGGGTCTGTCTATAAGAAGCAGTCCTGTCTTTGTAGAATGCCAAGGCCCGACGAACATCCAAGGAGTGCAGGGACCACTCCAAAGGTGTAATCGGGTACAGGTAGAAGGTGGGCAGGATGATGTCCTGGCTCAAATGGAAGTTGGACACCACCTTCGGCAGGAAAGAGATGTCAGACCAAAGGACCACTTTGTCTCTGTGAAAGACGAGGTATGGCTCATCTGACCGTAGAGCTGTCAGCTCTCCTGTCCACCTGGCAGAGGTGACAGCCACCAAGAAGGCAGTTTTCATGGCGAGCAACCTGTCATCTGCAGTCGCCATTGGTTCAAAGGGGGTCTTGTCTGTTGAGACAGCACCAGTGATAATGACCACGGCAGTAGCGGAGGCGATACCGGTGGGTAGAGGTGCCGCAAGCCCTTGAGAAACTGCTTCACAGTACCATGGCGGAAGAGAGCAGCCGATGGGGATCATGGTGGTTGGTACGCCACGATGGCGGCAAGGTACACCTTCAGTGACGGGAAGGCCAAGCCCTGCTGTCGAGGGTGTAGGAGGAAGTGGAGCACAGCAGGCAGGTTAACAGGTGATACCGGCTCTTTTTGTTCCTCGGCAAAGGCAACGAAGCGCCGCCACTTGTAGTGGTAGTTGCAGCACGTTCCGACTCCTTCCTGGCCGCGGTCAGAACGTTGCCGATGATATCGTCTAAGGCAATATCCCCCAGGCATGGAGGGCCAAGAGCGGCAGGTCTGGGTGCAGCACAAGACCGTTGGAGTGGGATAGGAGGTCCAGTACCGTCGGGAATCGGAAGATCCATCCGCGGGCGGTCTCGAACAGGGCCCGAACCAGTGCTGTCTCAGCCAGTACAGAGCCATGAGGACGGCGTCTGCTCGGTCTGTGAGGATCTTGGCTATCACATGGCCCAGGAGGGGGAACGAAGGGAACGCGTAGAGGAATCCTTTGTTCCACCAAAACTGGAAGGCGTCACTGATGGAGTGGCGATCGCGGCCGGCCCTCGAGCAGTACTGACGACACTTCACGCTGTCGCTGGTGGCAAAGAGGTCGACAATCGGCTCGACCCATCGATCCCGAACCATCTGGAAGGCCTCGCTGGAGAGGGACCACTTGTGGTGGGATGAGGTGTCCCTGCTGAAGGCATCTGCTGTGGTGTTCTCCTGCCCGGCCAGGTGAACCGCCACCGGGTGGATCCGGAGCAAGACGCACCAGTCCCACAGGTCGAGGGCGATGTTGAGAAGAGTGGTCGAGTGAGTCCCTCCTTGTCTGCTGATGTAGCAGACCGCCGACGTGTTGTCAGTGAGGATCAACACCGTGCAGCCTGCGACGAGGTGACGAAACGCCCGCAGAGCTTTGGAGATGGCAAGTAACTCGAGGGCGCTGATATGGAGGGCAGTCTCGTGACCAATCCACCGGCCACAGACTCTGAGGTCGCCGCAGTGTGCTCCTCAGCCGAAGAGTGAGGCATCCGTTGTCACTCTGACCTTGGGGTTTTGCTCCCGGAATGGCATGCCCGACAGGAGGTGGCTGTAAGACTGCCACCACAGTAGGGATTGGCACACCTGTCGAGGAAGCTGGTAGCAGCATGTCTGGTCGTCCCAGAGTGGATAGAAGACTCGGACGAACCAGTACTGAAGCGGTCGTGTGCGAAATCTGGAGAGATAGGTGATGGCGGTCGTCCAAGCCATGTAGCCCAGGAGCTGTTGGATTCTCCTGGCTGTCACCGTCGGGGCATGGAAGACGGCAGACGCTGCCCGATGAAGCATCCGTGCCCTGTCCAGCGGTAAGTATGCTCTCGCCGATACCGCGTCCAGGGTCACCCCAATAAAGTCGAGAACATTGGTGGGTTCGAGATGGGACTTCTTCGGGTTGACCCGTGGTCCGAGCCGGGTGAGAAGGTTCAGAGTCTACTGCATGTCCTTGTACAGTTTTTGTTGGCAGGACGCCACCAAGAGCCAATCATCCAGGTAGGGGTAGATCAAGATGCCTTTCATCCGCAGAAACGACACCACAGGGGCCATGCACTTGGTGAAGACCCGTGGCGTGGTTGAGAGACCGAACGGCAGCACCTGGTACTGGCAGCAAGCGCCGTTGACCGCGAACCGCAGGTACCGTCTCTGCTGCAGGTGAATGGGGATGTGGAAGTAGGCGTCCCGAAGATCGATGGAGGCAAACAAGCCCCCTCACCGAAGGAAAGGCAGAATCGAGGGTAGTGTGACCATCTTGAACCTCTTGGAACGGATGTAGTCGTTCACCCCTCTAAGGTCTAGGATAGGCCGCAGGGTTCCATCTATCTTCGGTACGGTGAAGTACCTCAAGAAGAAGCTGCTGGTTTTGGCTGAGGACAGGAGCTCCTCGCTCACTCTCTTCTGTAGAAGGGACTGGATCTCTTCCAGCAATACTGAGCTGGGCGAGATGGAGTAGTAGATCCCTTGCGGCGGAATATCCTGGAACTCTATGGCGTAGCCCAGGCGGATGATGGTAAGTACCCAGGAGTCTGTAGTGATTTTCCGCCACTCAGCGAGGTGTCTGGCCAAGCTCGGTTGATGTCGAAGGTTTGCTGGGAGGGTGAAGATTGGCATTGGTGGAGAACTGCACAACGCATCAAAACCGTAACTTCGTCCCGGACGAAGACTTCTTAGAAGAAGATGGGCATCTTCTTAGAGATCTTCGTGCGGCAGATGAAGTAGATGGCCGGGACGTAGTCAATCGCGGTGACCGCGGTTGGTATGTGGAGGAGGAAGAGGACCTTTGCCACGATGGTCTATAGCCGTAGCTGCGGTGGGACTGGGCTGGTTGATTAATGCCCATCTTCTTCGCCGCTAGACAGGCCTTAACAAGATGGTCCATGGCCTCGTCTGTCGATGTATGGAAGAGTCCCTGGCTGTCAAACAGGAGGTCCTCGATCCTCCTGCGGCTGTCTTCCTGGAGCCCCAACGAACGCAACGACGCATGCCGTCGAAGGGCCACCACTCCCACCATCACCCTCGAGGTAGCCTCCACGGCGTGCCTCGAGGAGGTGATCTGCTGGTTGGCGACCCCAATGGCTTTGCCGAAGAGCTGTGTGGTGGTAGCATGGGACTCCGACAGATCAGCAAGGAGCGGGGCAAGCCGGTCCAGGATGTTCCAATGGTATGCCGCAAGGCAAGCCATCGTGTTCAGGGTCCTGACCACCAGGGAAGATGCCGAGTAGAAGCGCCTGCCGAAAGTATCAAGCTTCCGGCCTTCACGGTCCAGTGGGGTCATATGTGCTCGGTTTCCTCGCTTTGTCTGGGCCGACCTGACCACGATTGAGTTCGGGACCAGATGACTAATGAGGAACCCAACGTCCTCTCGCTGCGTCTTGTACAGGTGTTCAAGCCTGTGCGGGATCGGTTGTGCTGAAGCTGGCTTTGCCCACAGTTGCTTCATGGTGTCCAGCAACGTTGGCAGAAAAGGTAGCGGCACAATAGATGGCAGGCGTTTCTCCAGATATCGGAAGACAGGATCCTGCGACGCTGGGGCTGGTTCCGCAACCTTCAGGCCGAGGGCCGTGGCCATACAGAGGAGGATTGTCAAGAACTGCCGCATGTCCTCTGGTGCTGACTCTGGTCCCGGTTCTTCGAACGCCAATGGAGGTGACTCATGGGATGACGGAGTCGACTCCATGGAGTCAGAGTCTGATTCATACGACTCGGAAGATGGAGTTGGAGATCTTTCTGCTGCTCTCTCTTGAGATGGCTTGCGGGCAGGGAGAGCCAGGGTCACCGTCGGAGCAGCAGGCTGCACCGGTACCGAGGTCGATGTCGTAGTTGGGATCGGTGTGACCTGGAGGGGCACCACCGAGGGCCGACGGTGGCCTGTGTCATCGATGTCGCCGGTCACGTCGCTTGTGCCACGGTGGGTTGGGGCATAGGATGCGTTGTGGTCGACGCTGTCCACGGGGGAGGCGACACTGCCCTGTATCGGGGTGAGGGCTCCCTAAACCACCCATTCATTGCAAGGGGAGCGCACAAGGTGGGCGCATGGGCGGGTGTGGGAAGGCCGCCGGTGGGTCTGGATTGGAGATGGGGACATCCAGACATTACGTTGGGCAAGAAGCGCCCCCTCCTCAGTTCCTCTCCCTTCTTCCCTCCTGTGCCAAGCGCGGGATATGCGCGTATGGATATATTTATACATCTCGTTTTTGAAAAAGCTGGGAAGGGGATTTGAGTCCCGTTTTCCAAAAATAGGTTATATGCTGGAAAAGTGGGGGGAGAGGAGGCAGAGGAGGGGATGTCCTCCTTGCGCTGTTCTTTTCTTTTTACAGGGGGAGAGAGGGACGGAATGAAACGTGCCTGTGTAGAAGGTGGTAAACTTCGCCTCTTGGGTTTTGGACACGGGTGTTGTAGGGAGGAAACGTGGGCCACAGTCCCCTGAGGGGGAGAGGTCGCCTCCCTCCCTCTCATCCTCCGTGGGGCTCTGAGTGAGCAGCTGCTTGATGAAATTGAAAATCACAGCATGTGGGTGCGGAGGCACCCGCACAAAAGAAATCTGGGTCTGTAGCAGCCAACCTACAGTAACCTGACTTGAGGCATCTGATGGACTTTAGTCCAGGTCCATTTCCTCACTACATTGTTCTGGTGCTATTACTCCACTTTCAACATCCTGTGGAATCCTGGGCTTTGCAGTTTGGGGAGGGGCACTTAGAATTCTCAGCCAGAGAGTTCTTTGGCCTGAGTAGACTACAAACTCCAGAATTCCACAGGATGCTGAAAGTGGAATAATATAACAGTGTAGTACAGAAATGGCCCAGGAAGGATTGTGCTATCATAAATCACAGAGTGTATCTTCACTGCACAGTTGTAGCAGTTTGAAACCCCTTTAACTGTCTTGAGTCCATCTTTTTGGGATCCTGGGATTTGTAGCTTGGTGAGTTGTTCTGAATTTTCTGCGGAGAGATGTGGTGTTGTGAGACATACATTTTACAAATTACAGATTCCCGGCGCAAAAGACAAAGGCACTGGGATTCCCTCCCCCCACTGGCCAGGGTCGACACTCTGGAAACTTTTCCCACACTGCCCCCCCAGCGGAAATGAGAGCGAAGCAGAAGCAGAGCCCGGGGGGGTCTCGGAGTTTTTTCCCAGGGGAGACGCGCGGCTCCTCTTTCCCCCCCTGCCCACCCCTTCTGTTCCTGGCCGGCGAGGCAGCCTTTACCGGGGGAGGGGGGAGACATTGCAAATAATAAATAATTTTATGGTTGGGGGTCACCACAACATGAGGAACTGTTAAAGGGTCACGGCATTAGGAAGGTTGAGAACCACTGGCCTAGAGGCTGGCCTGTGGGTAGGCAAAGACCGATGTTGGAACACAGCCTCCTCCCGGCGGTCGACCGATGGACGGTGATCCAGCAGGGTAACTGCAGCCGTCAGCTCGAGCGGTTCCGAGGGCAGGACCTCCACGGTTTGCTCCTCTTCAGACACCTCGAGGACCTCTGGGTCTTCTGGAAGCTCTTCTGGTTCCCCAGTGAGCTTGGTGGGTGGAGGTGTCGGGAGATGAGTCTCCTTCTGGGGAGAGTGCCTCTTTTCCTTCCTCCTCTTCTTTTTTTCCTTCTCCTTACCGGCGTCCTGCGCCGGAGGACACTTTTTCTGTGCCAGTGTTAGTGGCTCGGAGAAGGTGGAGGTCTGCGAGCCTGCAGGATCCTCGCGAGACAGAGGAGCCGATACCTTCGGTATCCTCGGGAGCTTCAGGGTTGGTACCAAACCCGGTACCGACGAGGTGGAAGGCGCAGCAGCCGCCACCGCAGCCAATGAAGAGGTCGCTGGACGAGCGGATTTTTCGGCCATGACACCGTGGGCCCCGGTCTGTATTTGTGCACGCAGGGACTCCTCCCAACAATGAGACTGCAGTCTCGCTGAGTGGTTGCAGAGGGTCTGGTGGGTAAACTGCTTACACACAGGGCAGGCCTGGATGTTATGGCCCTTGCCCAAACAGAAAAGCCACTCACAATGTTTGTCCGAAAGCGCAACCTTCCTTCCACAGGAAACGCAGCTTTTGAACAATGCCGACATAGAATGTGTCCAGCAAGAAAAGAAGAGGGGGAGAGCGGGGGTTCGAATCGAAAGAACCAGTCCAAAATCCAAAAATCGTACGTCAAGCCGAAAACCAGGTCAAAGCCAGAAGCCAAAAACACCAAAGCCAAATCGCAATCCGAAAACCGTAATCCAAAAAGCCGAAAAACTGGGTCAAAAAGCCAAGAATAAAGCCAAAAGCACAAGCTACCAAAAGAACCTTCTGTTTGCAACGGCGGACAAGAAAGAACTGAGGAGCGACCATTGCTCGGCAGGCTGAGCATGTGCAGTACCGGCATGGGGGAGGGGTTCCTGCCAAGCTACTGAGTTCTAGAACCTTACAATCGCTACCGAGCAGGCACGAAAGCTCCTAATGTATGAGGCACAGAGACCATGAAGAAGAACATCCAATCTAAGGACTACTTTGTCCATGCCAACTTCAGGCACAGTGGGTCCACACGAATGATACACAACTCTCCTGCTTGTCTGGAAGATGTTACCACCAAGAATGTCGCCTTCCAGGTACTTAGAGAAATTGGCTTGAATGATTTTGGAGAGATGTGAATGGACAAGCTCCAAACTCCATTGAGGTGTAGGTCCCAACACCTGTGGATGATTCTTGTAGCCCTTTCGGACCATCCAACCAATGGTTTCTGGGAGTAGGAAGGCTTGTCAAGCATTTGGAAGTTGGTAGAAACTGTCAACAGGCAACATTTGATGGGGCAGAGAGACTTCTGTTGGACGGCAAAAGAAGAAACCCCAACACATGATGAACTCGTGCTTGGTCTAGAAAAAATCCCCCTTGGTAACAAAAAGGACATGAATTTGGTTCATTTATAAGCATGAGATTGCTGGGTAGGAGGCCCAAGTGCAGCTGCAATGATACATCAAATCGGTGGAGAAAAACTCTACAGAAATACTCTCCAAGCCACCAGTCCTAGGGTGTCCAAGTCTGTACGTCTCATTTATCCATTCTGCATAGTCAAAAGGTCCAAAGTCTGCAGTAAGTCTTAGTTAAAAGTTTGAGTGAGGTGGAAAAGCGGTGAAAACCAGGCCTATTTGGGCCACCATGGAGTGATCAGGATACAATGCACAGGTGTGAATGGCTCTCTGGCCAAACAAAAAAATGGATTTTGCAGAGTGGACAATGAGGTCCAGAATGAGCTGATGGTTTTAGCATTAGGTGACAAAGGGGCTATTGGTGGCCTGGTAACTGTGTTTGTCAGACAGGTTTTAGGGTGAAGGAAAGATTGCTTGGTCATGGGAAAAGGACATCAGACAAGTAGCGGTTTGATCGGAATCTCCCAGCTGCTAATTAATTGGCTCTGTGGATGGGGTACACTTAGCAATAGTAATAGGTTAAATTTAGTTTCAAAAGGATAGACTTAAGAATGAAATTATTAAGAGTACATTCTGAAAATGTTAATTATGGGAATAATTAATAACAATGGATATAATTAGAATGAGATTCAGAGATATATATATATATAATTAAAATATATACTCAATGTGATTTATAATACACTGAATAAGTAATACTATGTAAATATGTAAAATAGAGTTGGAGAGAAATAGAAATGTAAGCAATTTTTTTTGTAATTTTCTCTTCATTTTTATGTTTTCACGTTACGTATTTTTTTTTCTTTTTTGTTTACTTTTATTTATAATAAAATACTAAAAAATTAAAAAAAGAAGAGGACAAACCATCCACTTTGACAGATTGTGCTGGTTGATGGGTTCAAAAATGAGCCTCCATTTCAACATCATGAATCAATACCAACAATTCCTTAGCTCTAACTGCTGAATTGGAAGCAGGCTTCTTGGAACCATCCATAGTACTTGAGTCATGTGAAGACCTTATAACAGCAAGATGGACCAAGGAGCTGGAGGCAGTCAGTGCAGACAAGAACAGTGGAATTGAACCATGTCTTGAATCAGAGGGCTTATCCATAGCCATTTAGACTTGCTCATGTAGAAGTATTTTAAGTGGAAACAAACAGTTTTTATGTGTTTGAGGGGTCATCGCTTATGACCCAATGCTGGGACCTTCTCCTAGACCAGCGATTCTCAACCTGTGGGTCGCAACCCCTTTGGGGGTTGAACAACCCTTTCACAGGGGTCGCCTAAGACCATCGGAAAATATGTATTTCCGATGGTCTTAGGCTCCATTCCCTCCTCGGTGGTGGTGCACACGCGTCCTCCTGACCCCTTTGAAGTAACTTACTAAAGAAAATTTTCTTGATATCGAGTGAGACTGAGTTGGAAGGGCAATTTCCGACCAGCCACTCCGAGGCTCAAACAAAGCTAAAAACATCTAGTACAAGGAAGTCTAAGAAGGCAAGAATTAAAAAGAAGGTGAAAGGAAAATTACCTGGTAATGCAGTTAAGTCTGTTAAGGGCGGGGAAGGGCTCCCAATCGCTCCTTTAACTTCCGGTCGCCATGTTGAAAAGAGGCGTTCAGAAAGCAGGGGAGGGGGCTATGAGAGGAAAGAGCTCTCCTGACCAATCCAAGTTCGCCAGCAACACAACCAATCACACACAAGCAGCCTTGCCAGGAGAAATGGCAGCCTCTCAGTCAGCAGTTCCTTGCCCTTCTGTATTAGCGAATACAGTAGCGCAGGGCAACTTAGCATTGTGTATGGTGTCATTATTCATTAGGAGTCAAACGGCAATGCCTATGGAACGTAAAGAAGTAAGATTTGAACCTCCTATGTCCTCAATGTCTTCCCAGGGGAATGTGCCTGAGTGTAGTAGGGAGGTGATAAGACAAATGATTGCTGAAGAAATGGAGGTGTATGTTAATAGGCAAACAATATTAGTGAAATGATTTCACAAAATACATAACAAGTTTTAAAAATGTATTGCAAGTTGGACAATTCATTGAATTTGAATGTAATGTCATTATTAAGCAGTCAACAAACTACTTCAATGAATCCTTCATTTTCACATGATTTTCCTGATGATACAAAAGTTATTCAAGCTGAATCAAATGATGCTGGTGTTTACCAAAAAAGTCTACCTGTAGGTCCAAAGCGACTAGAGTTGAGGAATCTGCTTTGTCACACTCTGAACAAATCAACACTGAATCTGAAAGCGATGAGGGACCAGATTTGGCAGATACTCATGGGGATAATGACTCTAAATCAGATAGTTCTATTTCCAAGGAGGAGGATGCAGAAGGTGATAATAAAGTGAGATTATTTTCCTCAGATTGTTTTAAAAATTTGCTGAAAAAGGTGTTGGTAACTCTGGGACTGGACAGTCTGGAGAGTGCCATTTCAGATATTGATAAAAACAAGAATGTTGCATCAATTGTAAGGAATAAGCCTACAAAATTTAGTGTTATTTCCATGCCAGATTTATTTTTGGATTTAATTCAGTCTGAATGCAGTGAAACCAAATCTTCAAACTTTTTATCATTTATGGTGGACTAAATATCAGATATTTACATTATGATTCATAACAGTAGCAAAATTACAGTTATGAAATAGCAACGAAAATAATTTTATGGTTGGGGGTCACCACAACATGAGGAACTGTATGAAAGGGTCGTAGCATTAGGAAGGTTGAGAACCACTGTCCTAGACACAATAAACAGCACAAATACCCATCTATCTCAAGGACTGTAGCCCCATAGGAAGTACATGTTTTATACAAATTGGGAAGTACTGTAAACCTGAAACAGTTCCTGAAGATCCACAAGCCAGAAACATAGCTGAAAAACAGTACAAATCAATGGAAGACAGTCTGAAAGCAAAAGCGAAATCAAGATCCAAAAGTCAAGGTGGCAAAGCACAGTCTAAAGTCAAAGTCTAGCGCAAAACCAAAAAAAAAAAAAAAGGTAGAGTAAAGTGATACAGGTTACTAATAGTTCCTTTGATGATGCTATGGTGCAGATGACAGAAACTGGGGCTCTGAACAGGAATCAGGCTGGTCACACACAGGCCAGGGGAAGAGGAGCTGCTGCCAAAACACTTACATATTAGTTCTAGAAGGTTCCGAATGAGGCACTGCACAGGTGCAGTAAATCCATTTGTGGGAGTCACAGAGACCACAAAGAACCTTCTTTTGCAACTAAAGAAAGCTGCCTCACATGTGAGGATGGAAACTGGCTCCCTTAGTTAACCTGTCACACTTTAAAAATCAAAACAACTTATTAGTATAAAAGCCACATATGTGATAATTAAGGAGTAGCTAACAGCTTTAGATGGCTACTTTGAGAAAGTAAAAAGAGACCGACCGCATGACACTGTTTCTGTGGATATTATCAAGAGGAACTCTTTATCCTCAACATCACACATTTCACAATGTAATTTCAATGTATATACATGGCCTCTGAAACCTTCAAAAGGCTAGCAGCCTTAAACAAAAATCCTCATAAAGTCACCAGGTCCTCCATCTGTCATACTCTCTTATCTGCCTCATAGCTCCTTCAGATTCCCCTGGTGATCCATTCTGTTCTGCTACTACAGAAACCTAGTTCTTTTACACCACGACAGGAAACCCTTATTCAGCCTGAAGGCCCTTATTCTACCAGGAGTCTCATGTCAAGACTATGTCCACATCTCAGGAACATCCTTTCTCGCTGGACAGTGAAGAAGAGACTACTGTTTCTCAGCATCCACTATGAAAATCCTGCAAGTTGCTGATCAACAGCAACCTCCTTTCCATCTGCAACTCACCCTTGGAACTGGATAGCCATAGCTCCTCTTGCTCTCTGTTCAACTGTTTCCTAAGCAGCTAAGCAGAAGAAGACTGAAAATCATGCAGAGAGGTTTATATCTAACCTCTCCAAACCCCTCTCCAAAAGATTTCTAATTCCTGTTTTACAGCTTGGCCACTTCTTATAAAGCTGAGCAAACTGAGACCTTAAAACTCTTTGGCAGCCTTCCTTACGTATAAACACATGAATGAAAAATGAATTATATTTATTCAGGATATAAATCTATGTTTCCAGGTACCATCTCTGCAGATTTCCCTCTGCTGAAAGAACGGCTTATAAAAACATCAGAAAAAGACATGGAGGACTGAACATTCATGAATGAGATCCATTAACTGATTATAATAATCAGAATTAGAGAAGAGACAGCACCCATTTTCTACCCAATGTTTAGACTACATTAGATCAAATATCAACAATTTCTTAACAGCTTCCCAAGTATCCAATACAATTTTTCAACTGGTATCTAAGAATTATAAAATTGAAAGTGGAAACTAATTGTTACAGCCCTTAAGGAACCCAACGGAAATGATAGCAGGGCTCAAAATAAATACCTTACACGGACAGCATGAACAAGTCTAAGAGTGGCAGAATGCAGACACAGTCATTTTAGTCTGGATCGGCATGAGAAGGGATCTTGTAGCACCTTTGGGACTCAAGAGAAAGAAGCTGGTAGCATAAGCTTTTGTAGATTAAGTCTACTTTATCAGATGCAAGAAGAACACTGGTGTTTACAGTATTGTTTACAGTGGTGTTTACTTCATATCCACTAGAGTTTGGTTCTAGGACCCCCATGGATACCAACATTCATGAATGTTCATGGCCCGTTATGTACAATGGTGTAACAAAACTGGCATCTCTTACTTAAAATGGCAAAAATCAAAGTTTGCTTTTTGGAATTTTTATTTTTGGGGGTGTACTTTCAAGCCATGGTTTGGCTGAATCCATGGATACAGAATCCGAGGATATGGAGGACAGACTGTGTATGATTTACAGCTGTAGTCCATCTGACACATTTTGTGACCTGCCAGATTGTTAGACACAGGCATGTTAGTCTATGTTGGTATGCAGAGGGATCTTGTAGCACCTTCAAGACTGAGAGAAAGCAGATCTTTGCTTCATGCATCCAATGAAGAAGACTTAAGTCTATGAAAGCTTATGCTTCCAACTTCTTTCTCTCAGCAAGTCTAAGAGTGGTGTATTACATTCACCCAAGAACAGGTGTTGTGGTGCCTCAAAACGTCTAGGCAAAAGAAGTACAAATGAGCTGTATAAATTATTTCAGGCCATAACACAAAATGTACAACAGAAAACAAAATGACTACTACCCTTGGAGTTAGCAAGATAAAGAGCCAAGACTGGGACTGGAGGAGGCTTCCTTTTCTCAGGGCAGAAGCAGATTTCTTTCTTTATCTTTCCTTCTTGAGCACAGGGATTTAACCAGTTCCTAGCTTCAAAGCACCACTGATCCAGAGACGAATGAAAGCTGTTTTCTCATATGATATTTACCACCCCTAATATTCTTAAAAGTGTGCTTTCTCACTGCAACTGAAAATAGGTCCACAAAATAAACTGAATACTGGGATCACATCATCTCCCCACACCTTTACCTTCAGAATTCTTGAGAAGTTTTTAGATTCAGAAGAAGCTGACAAGAAAATGTCTAGCAATCAACTATACCAAAGGCAGTGTTGGGGCAAACTTATCTTCCAGATATTGTTCAACTTCAACATATATGAAAGAGTCCTAGTCCAAAACATCTGGAGAGCCAAACTCCCACTGTAGATGCCAAAATCTTAATAAAATTAAGCATGTCTGAACGTGATCAGTGCCTGGATAGTCTAGTGCCCAAGTACTTTCACCTAGAGCAGTTTTGAGTTCTATGATCAAAGCACAATAGATTTAAAAGCAGTAACATACATCTTTAAATTATCCATTCTGTAGCCACATAATGCAGCAATACTAATTGGAGATTGGAAAATACTGTTGAAAAACTGTTCCTATAAAATCTCCATACATCCACTGCTCATAATAGAAAAAAGGGATCTTTAGATTCAAATACTAGTTGCTCAGTGACTAACAGTGAGGAACATTTTGCTTTCATATCTGCTTGTGGGCTTGTAAAATGTGCCCGGTTAGACATTGACACACCAGGCTGCTGGACTCCTTGGTCGGGGCCAAAGGGCTCTTATATTCTTAGTAAAAGGGCTTATCTAGGATAAAACACTGCTCTCTAATTCGTAGGTAAATTCAGTAATGACCCAAGACTCTTTGCATCTCTTATTGAATAAGAACATCAGTTAAACCCAGAATGTGACCCTGAAGGAACTAAGACATAAAATTACCCTTACTATGAAGCCCACATGAAAAGCAGGTAATTCTTTTCAGTCTTTACAGTTGTTGTGGGGTTTTTTTTTCAGAAAAAGACATGTATGATACCTGTATGATACATGTATATCTTTTTTGAAAGCTGGTTGCTTGGTCAGCATAGGCCACTAAGAACTTTTATCCATGTAAGTGAGTGGGCAGTCAGAGGTGCATTTCAACACTGCACAGGTAGGAAGCAAAGCATTCACTTATTAAAGGCACTGGACAGTGTTCCACACATTAAAAAAATAAGTAAAACTACTGGGTTTCCAACACAGAAATCAAGCAGGTTGACAGAGCAGAGAGCACTCCTTATGTACTTTAGCAGTACAGCATTTTTAATCTAAAAATGTTGTAACACCTTGGTTTGTGCTCATAAGAGAGACTGTCCCTCCTTTGCCAGAGTATTACAACCTTCTAACATCCATCACTTTTATGAATGAAAGCAGGATACTAAAAAAACAAAGTTTACTGTGTTGCACTAAAGTATCACGAACGTGCTATATAAAATTCTCCATGAACTATTTTATCCCCTTATTATAGTACAGAAGTGGCCATGAGTTTCCAAAGATCACACCAACAGTATATGGATTGTGACAGGTTCTACCAAACTTGTAAATGCTTTCAGCATGGCCCTGGAGGGAGATTACACGTCCAAGGGCCAGTTTAGCTGAGTACAGAAGGGCTCACTGCCAGAAAGATGATGCATGCCCAGGTGATGGGCTGGCCATAGCAACCATAGCTAGAATCAGTGCAACATACATTAGCAAGAAGACTACACATATCACCGAACTCACAGATCTCCAAACACATACAAGATAAACAAGTAGAAAAATATAACCCACAGAATGGCTTCTGTAATAATTCTCTTGCCTTCTGATGGTGAATGTGTATTTTATTCACATCTTTTGTCATCATGACAGTCATAGTAAACACATGAAACATAAAGCCACCACATATGGTGGGGGGGGGACATTAACTTAATCCACATTTGAAAACCCTAGTTATGACTGAACGATGACTTTTCAGTACATGAAACGGTATACAGGCATTTCATACACCATTTCAAGTAACCTGATTAAAATTTCCAGATACAGTAGTAATGTTAAGATGTACTGATCTAAGCTTCTGAAAAAAAAAAATACCAAACTAACTCTCTGACTTAACAAGGCATCATTCGCAGATATATCATGTATTAAGGTTTGTTGTCTTTCAACAGAAGCTAACACATTCTTCATCACATATTGCAAGACAATATTAATGAGCAAAGCTTTTAACTGTTACATTACAAGTGAATTGGAACCGTTCCTGCTTTGGGCAGTTCCTGCTTTGGGCAGCCAGACTGCCGAATGGATAAATAGTTCAGCTCAGGAAGGCTGAAAAATTAACTTCAGATAACCTGCATAAACTGGTCATATAGGATCCTAACCTCTCTGCCACAATTCACGGGCAAGACAAAGAAACTCAAGGGAGTTCTGAGCAAAGCTTGTTGTTGTACAATAAGAACTAGTAATTACCTACAGATAAATGGCAACAGTGGCGGTAATATATTTAACACTCATTTTAGCGGCACTTCAAAAGTCATGCTTGTTCAGTTACGATTCTGATGTCAAGAACTGCAGAAGTAGGATGAAAGGAATGACCTTCCTGCTCAGACAACTATTGAAAAACACTTACCAAGTGCGCTTGTAGCATCCTCAAAGAGATTTGACCGCGAAGTATCACCTGTTGTACTGTAACAAAACAAAAACAGGTAAAGATGTGCCTCCTCCTTGAAAGAGGTTCATGTACTTTCAGAATCAGAACACCTATTACTAACTACAATTTATGTTCATAAAGCATCTAAAATTGCTATGCACTGTTTTCAGACCTCGTCTGCAAATGTTCAGCTATACCAATTAAAATACTGTTAGTAGACGTTACATAAGTATTTCTTCCCCCTACGCAGCCAATCTAGAAATACAATGGACTATGAGTTTTGGCTTGTTTATAATGGGAATTCAAACACAGGTATGAAAGGTAGATGCAGAATTATCCAAAGCACACAATATGCTAGCTTGTAATTTACTGACTTCATACCACAGTTCATGTTAAATATAAACAAACATAACACCTTTATGTAGCAGTTAAAAACACTTAGTTTTCTTCACTGTCCTAGAAATCACTATCATTGCCCCATCTTAACACTTTTCATAAGAAAGTGAAGACTTCTCAGTCTATTAACTTGCAGGCCAGTTCTATGTTTAATAAATCATGAACACAACTGACACGTTACAATTCACTATAACTGTTATCAGAAACAACTTCGGCAGGGTAAGTTGCAAGCTCTTGACAAATGAAATCTATAAAAACCACAAAGACAAATGACAGAGTGTGCAACTACCATCTTACACAATCTCAGCTAAACAAACAAAACTTCTATAAAATAGCATATAGTGTTGTATTACATATACTCAGAAGACATTTAAAAAGACTCTAATAAAAAGAAGAAATGCATTTTTATATTACAAAGCATTGCTTTTATTAGTGCCTTTTGAGCAAAATTATATACGTAGACTTTATATGCAGCTCAGTAGAGAACGCAGACCGCTTTTTGGAGGAAGAGAGTTTTGATGTCCTTGAACTGTGATGAGAAGACTCTGCTTGTGAGCAATCTGCTGGTACCTGTCTGTAGGCGACGCGCTGGTAGCAGCTGGTGGCTCCACTGGCTTCTCTGCTGATTGCTCTTCCACAGGGGCACTCACAGGTGCTGGTTCACAAGCTACCACAGCCGGTGCTGGAGGATCTGCTGCAGGTGTTGAGACTGGTGCGGGTGCAGGCGCTGGGGCAGGTGCTGGTTTAGGGGCTGCAGCAGCTATCGTAGAAGAACTAACAGTAGTAGTAGTTGTGGTGGTATCATTTGACTGCTGAGTTGTAGCTGGGGATGGAACAGGAGCAGCTGCTGCTTTGGGCTATAATGATTAAAAAATTTAAATGAATCAAACTCCCTAATCATTCTTTACTTTCCCCTTTCAATATGATCATACACTTTAATTATACTCTCTTTTGACACACCTCTCTCAGGGCTCACCTGGAAGTTACAGCTGTAACACAGATGCTGTTGCAAAGCACCTCCACATGACTGCTACTATCATTGTGTAAGCTTCTCATGTACACTTTTGTGGAAGTTTTCTCCATAGGATGTTTGAAGAAAAGGTTTCCATTACTACAGAGAAACCTGAGCCATTCTTCACAAAAAGTTTACACAGTACTAGTAGATATTTAAAATTACTTAAAGTAGTAGCTCCATGGTAAATCTAAGGTGAAGGTCAGCCCTTTGCTATATCTGAATAAGAACACTCTTTTTCTATGCAGAGCATCACATCCATATTTGATGTCACCTCATGTCAATGCAGTCTCCTCTTCAACATTTTTAAAGCAGTTCTCCGTGCAAGTCACAAAATTTAAACCTGCCAATATTATGCTATTGCCTTTCTCCTAACACAACCAAAGATTTTAGATTGCGTTCCAGAAAACTCTTAGCTTTCTTTCAATTTTATCAGATTCTTACCATGTGAATATCTGTACAGTGTAGTAAGAAATAAGCTTACCTGCAGCTTGCTCACCACTACCGTTATTTATACTGCAAACCGAAAATACAGGTATCTCCCATTCTATGACAACTCACTCTTTCAACTCTTTTGAATTACAATCAGAACCCACATTTTCAATTTGTGATCCAGTCTTTCAACCATATAACAAATAACATGGGCTCTGGCTGTAACTGAAAAAGGATGCAAGAGCAGATCTTTGAAAAGCAAGTACAGGTTGCTTTTTCTCTGAACTGATTTAGCACCATCTTTTTGTTCAGTCTGCACACAGACTAAACAAAAAGATGGCACTGAGTTGATTGAGAGAAAAAGCAGTGCACGGTCACAAATACTGCATGAGACACCCTGCACACAGCTTCTAAGAGATGCACCGTGAATCTCTTAGAAACTGTGCACACTGCATCTCGTATATAATATCTGCTACCATGTGCTACTTTTTCTCTCAATTGACTCAGCGTCATTCTTTTCATTCAGAACAAAGGAAAACATGGTTCCAAGACAATTTGTTTCTACATTTTGACAATTTCCACTTATTGACAGCACTCTGGTCACTAACCTGTCAAATAAGTGGAAGATACATGTAGCACATTTCCAACCATACACCTAGTCCACAGATAGCAACAGTAAAACCCAACAGATATGAAGCCAAACATCTATCTTCTCTGGACAGTCCTAAACAATAAACTACTAAAAAGTTATTCTCCGTTTTCCAGTTTTTCTCTTGAAAACACCATCAGGCTGTTTGGAAGACAATTTATCGCAATTCTGTTTATTCACAGGCTCGACTCTTGGTCATTCACATTCAAAAATCACAGTTAGCATGTTCACAGAGGTCCAATCTTGTATTTAGTTCACTGTTATCTATAATGATTTTTACACAAGCCACATTCTTTACACAATGATGAAAGATTGGTGTATTTCAGAGTTACATCAATTCTCCTCCTCAGTTTTTTCAATCTATCACACCATAATCTTAGTATCTGCTACAGCTTCACCATGCAACCATTTGTGTAGAACAAACGCTGAAGACAACAGATTTCAGTTATATCAACTAACTACCTGTTACAATTCATCTGGAAAACAGAAGAAATGCCAACAGTTTGATACACACTGAAAAATCAGACTAAACAATTAAGGTAAAGGTGTGTGTTATGTAAACAAAGAAACAAACTGGTGTATAGCAAAACAAAATGTTTTACTTAAAAGAGTTACAAGAAATTACACCAGATGAGAGTGAAAAAAGCAGAATACAACTGCTAGATTAAACATTTCAGCAAGAATGTATGCAATTGTTTCTCAACATATCATTACTGCATGCATTCTACAATAATGACATTTCAAATTTGTGTTTTGCCATAAATTTCAATATAGTTTTATTCTGATGTTATTGTAGTGCTGAAGATTTGTTAATTTTTTTACAATACCCAGGAAAATAAAAGTTATGAATAGTAACTTACTTTTGTCACCATAACCACCACAAAGTTTTTTTCATCAATTTTATATTCTTTAAGAGCAGTATCATCATTAAGAATTTTGCCTAGAAAATAAGACAGACATTTCAGATGGTGTTTGCTTTCCACAGCATTCATCACCACAAAATTGTGGCAAGCAATGTCTGTAATCTACATGAACAAACAAATGGCACAAAACTGCTCAGGGAGCAGGTTTTCTATGATTACCAGAAAAACATTCTGCCTACTGTTTGCACACCCCTCACTTACTGTCCTATCGGATGAAGAATATTAAATTCCCAGATGCAATAAAAGGTATCATGCTGCAAATTATTAACTAAATACTGCATAATATCTAGCCATCTGTTTTCACAACACGGCCCATAACTTCATCAGTTTCCCTCTGAGCATTCTTCCTAAAATTCTTATATTGAATTTTATTTGGTATACCACTTGGATATTTGTCGCATAACTCATTAACTTAACAGTTCAAGCAGAATATTGTTAAACAGTGCTTCTTAAGCTATCTGATGTGGAGAACCAGCAAGGGTTTTTTTTCTCCATAATATGCCAGGCACTAAAGCTATATTTGTACCCATCAGTTTCTTTCTTTCCTGGAAATTCACCGTGGACTGGTAGCAAATAGTTTGTGGATTGGCAGCGGCTCAGAGACCGCCACTTTAAGCAGCACTGCTGCACAGCGTCTGACTTTACAGTGTTATTCAACTGTAGCTAACTGAAGTCAGTTAGTATGCAAAACTAGCACAAAGGGTAAGTGAGGTATACATCAGGTACTATTAGCTAGAAATTTATGAAACCATTTCTGACATTCTTTGTGCATTCATTTCTTCTGAAAGATGTCTGCATTGCATCTACAATTTTACTAAAAGTGTGGGGGTTTTTTTTCAATAAAACCTGTAGCAAGAAAAACAGAAACACTTCTAAACAAGCAGTATTCAGACCTTTTGAGCATATAACCAGTGCACTGGAATACACTTCTGCCCCTCAGTCTGTTTACTCTGCATAAAATCTATTAATGCTATATTTGAGTAGCCACAGCAAATATGAAACACTTCTGGAATGCTAATCCAATTAACTGGAGTTGTTAAACACTTATTTTATGATGGGATAGAAAGGCTTAATTAGCAAAAGTACCACACAAGGCACACAACAATGCTTTGTAAAAAGACTGTAACGAATTAAAATATGTAAGACTCTCAAACTGCTAGGATAAATTTAATTATTGTACAGCCCTGCAAAAATATTCTGTGGAGAAGCCAATATATTTAGAAAACAGAACGCTTATGTGCAAAATAAAGCACTAAACATGGCACATTACGAGTCACTATGAGAAGTATCTTTAGAGACTAGAGCTGACAGGGCTGGTGAGAAACTATACCTTTCTAAAAAATTTTCCTTGTACTTGTCAGGCCTAGCAATAAAAACTACACAGAACATGGATTCATCCTTCCATCTCACCCTTATTTTTCACCCAATGTATGTCAGAACATTTTTCGAACAATTTCTATACTACATAACGTGTTCAGAGCTGACACAGCTTTAATTCTGCTTTTTTTTCTTTTTTTTTAAAATATGCTGTTGTATATGACTTGTTTAATTACTACGAGCCTAGCAATTCACAGCATAAGCAGTAGAAAGGAACAGAACAAATCTCAATGAAACTTTTTTCTAACCACATATGCATATAAGCCAATCAAGCAATAGTCTAAATGACAATCTTCAAGCAAAATGCTTGTTTTAAGGTATTCACTTAAGAAAGGAGTTGTATTTCCTCTCTGATTCATTTGTCACTTCATGAAACGCCTGGAAATGTCATGTCATGTTTTCTACCCAAACCAGTTTTAAAAAATACTTTTGCATATAAGATCATTACCTGCATATATTAATTTTTGGCCTGCTACTGGAAATGCATCTTTCCCCTTTTCTGATTCAATCTTCTCTTTCAAAGCCTTCACCTGTAACAAACAGCTCCTGTTAGAAAAGGTTTGATACTTCTAACACTATAATATCAAAACAATATGTCACAGCAATACTCCTTATACACAAACTGAAGGGATTTTTCCCTTTTTTCAACTGAAAGGAACATTTTATAGTTTCTGTATTTGTGTTTCAAAAGTTGTTCAAAACCAGTGATACAGACTCTAAAGTCTATGGCAAACATCCAATATATTTTACAATACCTGTAGTTTCCAAACACTTTTCAAGTGCTGTCGTCATGCCTCCAGCACAGCAGAAATTATAGCAAATTCACCTGGAAGTAACTAACCCACGCACCGCCACAGCTAAATTCAACTTCCTTAGGAAGTGAGAGGCCATTTGCACTCCAAACTGAACACACTGATAGTGGTGTATGCATCTGCCACACCTAAGAACTTACCCATTTATATCTTGTACTACTTTATTAAAAAGACGAGGTTCCATCTGTCAACATTATCCTTCTCCCATTCAAAATCTGTACTTCATAACTGTTTCCTTCTGTCTTCTTTATTTTAATCACTTACTAAATACTATATCCCTCATCATACAGGAACAAAATACAGTGGCCCCCCCACTTTCATAAGAGTTCGGGACACAGAACGCTTGCAAAAGTAGAAAAAGTCCAAATAACTCCCTTTCGTGAGCCCCTCATTCCCTTCTGGGGCTCCCCCTCCCATTTCCTTCCCTTTTGAGCACCAAAGCCAGACACAAGGGGATGGCAAGGAGAGCTCTGGAGGGGAGAAGGAGGTCATGTGCCTTCCACCCCCTTCCCTTGCCTTTTGCCTCAGCACAAGCTCTCAGTACCGGGGCCAGAGGGAGGAGGAGCCCTGGAGGGTAGAAGGAAGGCGCGCATGTGCTTTTCCCTCATCCCTTGCTGTTTGCCAGGGTGCTTGCCTTCCTTCTCTCCACCTGGCAAAATGCAAGGGAATGGGAGGAGGAGAACAGGGGAAGGCAAGCGCATCTGGCAAATAATCAGAAAGTAAAACTCATGAATATGGAGGCAGGACTGTAAGTCAGATTTGTGCCCCATCCTTCTACTGCAAAGCTCAGTTTCTCATTTTATTCTAAAAACTGTGACAGCAAATTAAATCAACCAGTTGAGCTTAATTCAACACAGACCACTCAGCAAATGCCACAACTGAAGAGTGCCAAAATAAGACTCTCTCAGGTAGCCAGGCAGACAGACAAAACTCTTCCAAATCCAAATGCAGGATCAGAAGGTATCTGCAAACCATCTAGTGCAACAGGTTTCACCACTTTCCTCTTCTTACAAGTATACAAGAGAACTTTATCTTGCAATCAATGGCCAACAAAATCTTCAGGTAGCTTAAAATTCAGTATTAGGAACAAAACTCAAGTCAGCAGCTCACTTCCAAAAATACTTATAATTTCCACAGTATCTCTTCTCCAAAATCAAATATCTCACATCTTTAATAAAGAGCAACTAAAATATAGTGTTTGCAAACACTTTCTTCCAGCCAAACCAAGAAAACAAGCAAGATGATATGCTGAATGACTGCAACTATCTACTAAATTCACAGTGAAGTCTGCAAGGAAATTGGAGACTGAACCATTCACAAAAAGAAGTAGGCATATCACACTAAAAATGTAACAGTCCATATGAACTACTGATAACTCCAAACAGGTAAAACTAGAATTAAAATGTTAAACTATTCCATATACGTACTGGTAGAACGTAAACAGGACAAATTTTGAATAAACTAAGTTGTGCATAAACCTTCCAAAGGATAAGTAATGACTTTCACAGCTAAGTTTTATTGCTACAGTCTTCTGGAAACAAGTTGGTCAAAATTCTTGGTAGAAGATGGCAATATACTGCAAAAATTTCAGTCCATGGATAAGGACTAGCAGGAAGAAAAAGAAATCCTAAGGGTACCCAGTTCTGAGGAGGAACTGAAGAGTTCCTCCACCCAGAAAAATGAGAAAAAAGACTACTGAATCCCATTTATGAAGAATGAATAACATGATTCCTTTGTAGTTTCTATTATTTTCTTCCAACACTACTGAACAGAATCAGTTATTTCTGGCCCATGTGATGTGCAAATTTTGTTTACGCCTTAATTTACCCCCAACAGTTTCTGCATTAATTATCATTTCAAAAAAAAATCGATCTAAAAACCAAAGATTAGAGAAATTATCAGAAAGAGACACAGAAATAGTAAAGTACGCAATAAAGAACCAAAAGTTTATATTCATGCCCAGACAACTCTAATGTACAATTTTGTGAAAAGGTATAAAAATATTTCACCACACCATCATTTACACTGTTTCTCTTCATTTTTGTGTTCATTCAAAATCGCATTCAGGATAATGTAACATAATGGCTAAGTGTATACATGTTTTAAAAGCCAGAATCCTTTTAACCCTAAGTTGGTTGAATACTTGGAACTGACTCTGAAAACAATATGTACATGAAAGAACTACAAAAGCATCAGTGAAGGGAACAAAGACTTGCAACTTGCAAACCATAACCACTAAAATGTTCTAGAGCAGCCTAAATACCCTAAAGGCATCAGATCCCATCTTGGAAGCTAAGCAAGGTCAGATGTGCCTAGTACTTGGATGGGAAACTACCAAAGAATATGAGATACTGCAAGCTATGTTTCAGAGGAAGGAACTGGTTATTCTACCTCTGAGTATTCCTTGCACAAGAAAGCTCTATAAAATTCATAGGGTCACCGTAAGTAGACAGATGGCTTGAAAGCACTTGCACACACACAAGGCTTTCTAAGCAACATGTAACAGTCATGAATTTGTATTTTAGGTCTCTGGTCAAAAAGAAAACAAACATTTCTTAAGAGGTCCTTATGGACAAACATTCTCAAACCTTGGGGAAAGATATGACACATGCCAAGGAGACAACTATAAGCTACAACGTCAAATCAAGATATCCCTAGCTAAATTCAACCAACTGAAAAATAGTATTAGACATAATACTTAAATGGGAAGATGACTTTCAATATAAAAGCAGCTGTTAAGAAAAAGTTTCAAATTCATGCATTCTATGTAAAATAACCATTTTCATTCAGTAAGGTTGCAATGCTATGTAAGTTTACAAAGGAGTATATTAAATCACTGGCATAGATTCTGGAGTAATTATATATATGATTGGGCTGCCTCAATAGTACAAACTGCCTCAAAATTATAACTGATATTAAAAGATTCAGAAAACACATATTATTTATTTATTTAGTATATGTCCCACCTTTCTTCCTATATGGCACACTAAAACAAAACAGCTAAGACATCATATCATACAAAATACCATATCAATCCAATTGAAAAATTAATTTAAAACACTTATTAAAGAAGTTTAAAGGATATGTTACAACTCATACTATGGATTTCCAAAAAGTCTTTTCTGTATCTGGGGACCAATGAAATGTTGCTCAAATTGGAATGATGGCTAACCTGATACCTAATATCTCAACAGCACTAAGGCTATTACAGTGGCACCGCTTCTAACTTCTAGATTCCTAGCTGGCAAGGAACCCTGAAGACACATCAACTTCTTCCTCCTCCTCTTCTTCCTATTATTATTATTATTATTATTGATATAAAGTGATATTATGATATAAAGTTTACAGTAATTACTAAATGCTAACACAAGTAAATAAAGATTTACACCACTACTAAAAGACGACCGAGCGTGGATTTTGGAGAACCTCCTAAGGAAATTCCATGGTTGGGAAGCTGATACTGATTACAATTCTCTGATATGCATGTTCTGGTAAGTAACTACCAAAGGATGGAATGACTGTTTTAGATGCATTTTGTCACCCATTCTCATGGATTCTGGTGGGACAGAAGATTACGGCTAGGACAAAATAGCCCTTTTTCTCCCTTTCAGGTACAATTTAAAACCCAGTGGTGATATAGCATTCAGATTACAAAAGCAACACTGATAACCACAGGTCCAAATAAGAGAGGACTAGAGCCAGGCAGCTTACAAGTCAGCATTCATAACAAATACTCCAAGCCAGTGTAAGAACTTGAAAAGTTAGTTACAACATTGGATCCAAGGAGTATTCCAAGACTATAAACCTTTTAAGATAAATCCCCTCCAAATGAAAAAAAGGCACCTTCTTCCTCTTTTACAAGTCAAAGGATCTTGCTGAACATATGCGTTTCAGATTCAACTGCCTCCACCAGAGCTTTAAATTTACAAAATGAGAAAGCAGACAAAACACAATGCACCAGAAATCAGGATTTTTTTAAATAACTACCCAAAACAATTTGATGATGAGATTAAGATGTGTTCATCTAACGTTGCCAAAACAATAGTGAAACTCATGGTACGCCACACAGCAGCAAAATAACACATGGGACAACAAAGCAGGCTGTCTTATGTAAAGTCAAGCCATTAGTCCACCTAGTGAAGCCAGCTCTCCAGACTTTGAGACAACTCCTAGTTCTATCTAGAGGCTTCAGGCACTGGATCTAAGACCTTCTGCTTGCAAAAAAGCAAAGCCTCATCACCAGTTTCTCTGCATTGTACCATAACAAGATTGTGCTTCTTCTTCTGATGAAATCTCAGTGCTTCGGCTTACAATGCAAACAGCAGTTTGCAACAATGGTTTGTGCGCTAAGTGGAACACCATTTTCTTTGGCACAGATAACCAGGCAAATGTGGCTTGTTAAAGCAAGGCTTAGCTTGACTATCCACATTCTCACCCAAATCAGAGAAATCATAGTTTTTCACAGAAATAACGTAATAAAAAGTAGAAATGAAGAAGCAATAAATTACGAACATGTTAAATTATTTAAGGTTGTCTTGAAACTGCAACTCATCAAAATGCAATGGACATGCTTATTCTTCAAATTTGAATTTCTAAAATAGCATGGGAGACTTGTGCTCTTCCACGTGTATCAGACTGTAGTATCCATCAAATCTAGCCAATGAAGGACAATGATGTGAACTGCAGTCCAACACGCAGAGGACCACAAGCCCATCTAAGTTTCAGTGGCTCTGATTGGTTTCTACAGGATTTTTATAGCAGCCTTCCCAACTTCACTCTCTCCAGATGTATCAGACTACAATTCCCACCATGCCAACCCAGGAAGGTCAATGTGGGAGAGCATGAAGACTATCTGACATCTCACCAGGGAAATGGTTTTTTAATTCTTGAGTACTCAGTTTTCAAACAGTATGCCACAATATGAAGAAAGTCTTTGGGCTGAGCATGCAACCCCACAACTCTTCCCTTCATAGTAGAAAGCCAATTAGAGAAATGAATAAATAAACAATTTTTAAAAAAGAATCCCCATTAACATTTCACCCAAAGTGGACTACTCTGATTAATAATTCCAAGAACAAGCCAGGATACACACCCACAGCCTGAAGATGATTTTCCATCCTTGCTTGTTAGAGCTCTGTGCACTACAGCTTCCTAGACTGGCAAGTTTTCCATAGACAGTTTGCTTCTTCCTACTTTGAAGAAAAAAGAAAACCTGACCAACAACTGACCCAAAAAACCTGGGCCAACTTATCCATGTGTTAAAGTTAAGTACCATTCCTTAATTCTAATCAAGAAAGGAAACATCTCTTTCTCAAAGTAGAGTGGGGGAAAACAAGAGCTTGGTTCATCCCAGGAGAAGTGAAAAGAAGCGCCGACCCGCTCCATTCCAGGAGAACCAAAAAAAAAGCACCACTTCTAGTCTTTCTGAATGCTTAGGCAGAAATATGCTGGTGGTAGATCTTAGGTGCTTCCCCTCAAAAGAACCATCAAGAGAGTAGAGGGTGTCAATGCTTCTTTTAGGTTCTCCTGGAACAACTAAGCTCTTGCCTTTCGTCACTGTACTCAGAGAACTGGAGGGTTTCTTTTTTGACAAGAATTAATAGCGTACTTTAACTTTTATAAAGAAAGAACCATTCCCTTCTCCAAGTAGAGTGGCAAAAGGCCTTTTTGAATGCCTGGCAGGAAAATGGCATGAGTGGCTAGTGGTAGCCGGCCCCATGAGATGGTGCTGGCACTTTGCCCTATCCATGGAATGATCTTTGACTTATCCACAGGTAATATCAAAATCTTTAATTCTGAACTCAAAACCTGCTCTTGACTTCTACATGAGATTAATTTACACACAAGTATATACAGTATTTAATTGAGATACGGTAATCCAAACTGACAAGCCCATTATTTCCATAATGCTTACAACATCATATTGTTAACCAATTTTTCTGTACTGCAACACAGGCATTTACGACACTCCAACTGTTGAGGAAGTGTAATTTCCATCATCCCTCACTGTTGATTATGCTGATTAGGGCTGACAGGAGCTGCAGTGCTAGAAAGCCACATGATGCCCATCTGGCCCTGTTGAAAGTGAAAGATCTGAAGTTGAGAATGCAGGCTGCCTAAAACTACCCAACAATTTAAGCACAGCTCCAAAGTACAAGAAAATCATGTTAGACTTTCTGCCTGCCAAGGCAGCCTTTTGGGGAGAAAGAGCAGAACTTAAAAGAAAATGTCTATCTCGTTTACCACAGTACATGTATCTCTCCTTAGCAATGAATCTACAGGCTATGAAAAACCTTCAGAAAACATGTGTTTTGTTTACCAAACTCAAGCAAGTTGGTATCTTTGAAGCTGTGCATAATACTTACAGAAGAATTGTCATATTTGGACAAAAACATGCTTCATAATCATACCCTATACCTTATCTAAAACTATATTACAGCAAAAAGGAGCACCTAACCAAATCAATTATCAGTGGTCACACTTTTTTAAGTATTAGACAAAAAAAGCATTATGAAGCAGACTTGCTAGTTGTTCTATACTATACAGCTAAATTTAAGCTTAGAAAATGTTTACGTTGATGGGAAGCAGCTTTTCCCAATATAATGTCCTCCAAGTCTGAGATACAGTTCCCATTCTCAAATATGTATATTATGGCTAGGGATCATAGGAACTGTAGTGCAAAACACAGACAGTAGTACAGTATTAACTGAAGAAAATTGAAATAGAGTTCTGCCATAAACAGTTTCAAGATGGCTTTGAAATGAAATGTTACCCAAGATTAAATTGCATGCCAAGGCTGTAATCCTTTTGCCTGGAGGTAAACACACTTTTGCCTGGAGGTAAACCTCATTGAATACACTGGATCTTACTGCTGAGTAATAGTCAACAAAAAAAGGAGTGTCATTTTATTTTAGAATGTAAGAACACCAGCAAATCTATACTAACAAAGTGTCTCCTTATTTACTTCCCATAGGCTGCCAGAACATCTTCTAATTTTAGGGAATGACTTGCAGAATATTGGCAGAATTCTGTACGACCATTATATACCACACAGCACTGTAACTACAGCGTTACATACAGCCAGACCCTTACAAACCCCACTTACTGGTAAGCAGCCTCAGGAATCAAGGGGAGTCTATTCCCTTACAGTTCCCACTTCTACTTCCATGTGCGATCTCTGGTGAGACAGGCTGAAAAAGGAATCCTGTTGCAAATCCCCTTCATGTTGAAGATCACTCCCATGAGAGAAACTGGGAATATGAGGCCGCCACTTTTTGATCACCAGCAGAATAGACCTCTGTCAATCCCAGTGTCTACTTACCAGTAATGAATGGGGCCTGGGGGACTTTCACAGTCCCTACATCGCCCCTAAACTAAGGGCTACATAGGGATTGTGAATATATAGCAGTTATAAATGCATAATTCTAGGTTATGTATTTGTAACTGCCCAAAAAGATTCCACCTATATCTTTTTACTGACATCTTCAAGACGTTAACACACACCTACACCAAGAGAATCTGATTTTGAAGAAAAATGTACATAGTTTTGTCTGTACACAAGATTCATTCTCCATTCAAGAACACAAAGACTGTGAAACATTAGAAATACACAAACCGGGAACAGAAGCAAATTAAGTGTCCTGTATCAATTGCTCTTAGGAGCTAATATAGAGCAAGCTGCACTAAGAAAGAACGCACAGTACCATAGGATACTGTCACTGATATCTTCAGGGGGAAAAAAAGAATCTGCTCTCACAACAAAGATTACAGAACACCTCTTACCTAGCATACTGATCACTAATCTAAGTGGAGTACAGGGTATGACTATGCAGGTTTTCTCTAAAACATATGCCAAAATCAAAAATGCTACTATGCTGTAGTAAATCACTGTTACCAATAACTGAACTAAGTCCCTACTTCCCAATGTCCCTTCTGAATAAGAAGAAAAACCAAAGCATCTCTGGCCAGAGAGAGGAAGACACACATGTATGGACATCTACAACACTATAGCTAAAAAACTATTGAATATTTTGAGAGTGCAAATTCTATTCCGCTGGTGGCCGTGTGTTCTGTGCCTTCAGGTCACCTATAGCAACCCCATGAATTTCATAGGGGCTTCTTAGGCAACGACTACTCAGAGGTGGCTTTGCCAAGTTTCTTCCTCTGAAATACAGCCTACAGAATCCAGTTTTCATTGGTGGTTTCCCATTCAAGTACTAATTTAGTTTCCAAGATCAGGGCCATTTCCCCAGTAGACTGCTATACTGCTATTATTCCACTTTCAACATTCCATGGAACCCTGCAATTCAGTGAGGGGTATTTCTCAGAATTCTCAGCCAGAGAGCTCTTTGGCATCAGTAAACTACAAACCCCATTATTCCACAGGATGTTGAAAGTGGGATAGCACTGTAACAGTCTAGTGTGGAAATGGCCCAGGTGCGATCAGGTGCCTTTAGGCTATTTAGGCCAACCCCTCTAAATACCCTCTTATTTTGCAAATAAGGTATGGCTTGGAACAATCATTTCGGGCAGCCTAAGCCACACGTTGCTTACTTTCCTCCTCTGCAACACACCAAACGGAAAAGTGACACACAAAACTGGCTTTTCACTGAAGGCGCGTCCTCCTCCGATTCCACCCGAACGACAGAGCCACTACTGGCTCTCCAAATCACCACTCAAGAGAGCAAAACTTCTTTCTGGGAAGAAAAACCACCTCTCCACTTCTCCCGCGCATGGCCTTCTCTCGCCGGATCCCCGGAACGCTCGCGCGTGCGCGGACGGAGACACGGACATAACACACACACACACACACACCAGGAGTTACACACCCCTTCCTCACGCAAAAACGAAATAATGCACAGTCATGGCAAAGCCCCGCAGGAGCCACCCACCAACTCTATTTCGGGCCACTTCCCTCCCCGCTCTCTCTCTCCCCCTCCCGCCTCCCAAACAAACAGAAGCCTTTGCACCACAGACAGGCCGTCCGGGTATTAACTAGCCTAGTCACCACCCAACGAAGTAGCAGAAGCAGCAGCGGCAGTAATGGGGAGAGAGAGACACATCTTCTTCCCCTCTTTGCAAAAAAGGGGCTCGAAGCCTGCACCCAAGGCCTTGCGCCAAGGCGAGGAGCCGCGCAGCCTATCCTACCTGCTCTCAGAGAGAGGGGAGGCCCTGGTTACAGACACGGAGGTCTCCTTTCCACGCTCCCCCTCACAAGCTTCTCCTGCGAGCAACGCCACCGCTCCCCGCGCGCGGCCAACCGACTTCCGCTCTCCTCTCCCCGGGCACCCGCACCCCCCTTCCTCAGCCGAAACCCCCAAACAGCCTCCCCAACTTTTCCCTCTCCAAACTTGTACAGGCCTCTTTCGAAACTAGGCCTCGGAGGACCTTCCCTTTCACGCCCCCCGGTAACCAGCCACCTCGTTTTAACACCCCCGCGGCCACCATTCCAGGCTCAGGCCCAACAGGTCTACGCTTTCCCCCTCCACCACCCTCCGTCCCCTTCTTCCTCAGGCCGCACCGTCTCCTCGGGGTCGATGTCTATCTTGAAGGTCTGCTGCTGCAGCGTCTTCAGCGTGATCTGCATGGCGGCTTCTCGGCCTCAGGCTCCGGCGAAGCCGACCCTCTCCCACCGGCGGGCTGCCTAACGGAAGACGTTGGGCGGCAGTTGCAGCTCTCTTCCCCCTCGCTCCTCCGGCCTAGCTTGGCTCAAACTACGGTGGGAGAGGGGGGGCGGGAGCAGTGTTGGTGGGCGGAGCTAGAACGAGCCCAGCGTTCCCTTGCGCGCGCACCAAAAGAGCCAAAGGAGGCGTTAACAGAATTCTCACGCTCGGCGCACGGCCCATGGGGCGGCGGCGGCCGCCATGATGACGACGCGCGTGACGAGCAAGTCTCGTGACAGCCCGCCACAGCCCTAGGTAAGAGGAGGCGCAGGCGAAAAACTCCGCAAGCGGGGAAGGAAAAGGACGGAACTTTTTCCTTCCCCTCCCGTCTGGAAGAATTGCGCATGTGCGAGGAGGAGGCGGCGGGGGGAAGAAGGTATTGCGAAGGGGGGCGGTGGTTGAAGAGGGAGGAGGGGCTGGAAGGCGGGAAAAAGGGAGAGGGAAGGAGGGGGTGGGTTGAGCGGGAGGGGAAATAGAGCCGTTACCTGTGGGTTGAGCGGCGAGGCAGCAGAAACAACAATTAATAGCTCGTATCCACTGAGTCAGGGCCTGTTACGGGACTGTTGTTCCACTATAATATCGCCATAACACTCTAGTGCGGAAATGGCCTTAGACACGTAAAGTGCCGTTTCCCTGGATTTCCCTTTAGCACACTTCAAACGTGTGGGGTGAGGAAAGAAAAGAGTACACGCATTAAGCTTATGCATCACGTGTATGAGTTTTTGTTCTGCAAGACGGCAGATCTTTATGCCTGCGATCCTGTACCCATTATTTGGGAGCAGGTCCTGTTGATCTCCGCTGAGATTTAGCTTGCGGTTCGATACAGGAGAATTCCGCTGTAGATCGTTCTTTCACGAGGCTTCCGAAGTCCCACTGCGGCTGTGCAAGTGAATTGGGCTTGTACTTTTCCTGGAACTGGAATGTCATGGATGCTCCAAAATGAACTGGCACGGCTGAAAGATGAATTCAAAATGTCACTCATAACAATCAGGCAAGTTCCTATCCTAACAGCAGCAGCCTCTGTTAAATGCACCGTTTCTGAATCATAAAATACTGTGTAAATTTTAAAAAATAAAGTAGACGTTTTCTCGGAGCGAGTTGCGGTGTCTATGGAACAGACCATGTCCAAAGCATAAAGTACTGTTTAAAAGTGACAGCAAAGGCAAAAAGCTCACCCCTTCATGTGGCAGTGGTTCACAATTTGTTGTAAACTGAATACTTTTTAGTGTTCTATGATTTCATATCCTTTTTAAATTTTTTTAACTGCTTTAAATGTTTTTAATGTGTTTAACGTTTTTAATGTGTGCTAATGTGTATTTATTGTTGGAAGCCACCTCGGGTCCCAACTCTGGGAGAAAGGCGGCCTAGAAATATAATAAATGAGCAAACAAACAAACCTGTGCCTCCCTAAGACCTTTTGTGCAGCCTTCTACGGCTCATGCCTTCTGTACCAAAGGCCATTTCCACACTACACTGTTATAGTGCTATTATTGCACTTTCGGCATCCTGTGGAACTCTGGAGTTTGTAGTTTACTGAGGCCAAAGAGCTCTCTGGCTCTCAAGCTCCTCCCTAAACTGCAAACTCAGGATTCCGTAGGATGTTGAAAGTGGAATAATACCACTGTAACAATGTAATGTGGAAATGGCGAAAGACAAAACTTGGGGACTCTTGAAATGCTAGAGTGATGGAAATCTTTCTGAAATGGGATTGTGTAAAAATATGGTTGCATTCAGAAGGATGAAATCCACAGACAAAGAAATAGGCAATAAAGTGTATTGTAGATTATGTTGTTGTTATAAGTGTCTCTGTAAAAGTCCCCAAGGCTGGTGCATAATCAGTCCAGTGCAATGCTATAAATCAGGAGTGGTCAATTGTTTCTTTTTTTCCTGGAAACTTACCAGGGACCAGCAAGTGCCCATGGACCACCACCTTGAGTACCACTGCTTTAGACTTGCTGTCCTGCAAGCCAGGTTTGAAATTGTGGCCCTGCAGATGTTGTTAGAGTGGACGGCTACCCAACATCTGGGGCTCTCTCACACAATTATAGGTGCTGTAATTCCACTTCAACTGCCATGTCTGCCATGCCCTGTGGAATCCAGGGATTTATAGTTTAGTGAGTCATTAGAGTTAACATATTGATGGCATTCAGCTTTCCAGATTCCTAACAACCTCACCCATTGGCTTCATGGAGATGATGAGCAAAATGAAAGACAAGCTTAAAGGCCATGGAGCTGAACAGCAGTTGTGCAGTGCCACTCTTTTGTAATCAGCCTTGTAGACAGAAGCAAAAACAGTAGTATGTTACAACACATCCAACAAAGCTAGTCCAGTAGGCTATCGTGATCAATAGTAGCAAAAGCCACAGAGTGATGCTGGAAGATCAGCAGGGTAGCAGTCTCCATGTCTTTTCCCCCCTGAGGAGGTCATCAGCTGGAGCAACCAAAGGTGTTGCTCTATGTATATCACCTTGAGGAAACATGGTAAAATCTATATTCCTATTTTAGACACATAAAACTAATGGTACTATCTTCTATTAGCTATGATAATCAAGAAATTAAACCAAGTGGGATATAAGCATGGAGAAATATAAGTAGAATAAGATATGTCCTACTTGCAAGAAGAATTGTTTCCAATTTTTTTTATTGTTCTAATGTGCTAATCAACTACAGTCACAAACTTTCAAGTTGACCATAATTCTTCATGCAAGTAAAGAACATATAATATGCTTTTGTTTTATAGCCATTTCAGGAGATATAAATATATAAAATCAGGTGTGATTTGTGTTATCTTCCATACTTTCTCCAGGCAGTGCACAATCAGGGTTTTTTTTTAAAGGCCAGAGTACTGGAGATGTATGCTAACTTTGTAAATAGTCTTTGCATGAACACACAAGTCAAAAAGATAGCAAACAGTCAGACACAAGAGGCAGGCACTTCTGGTTCACCCTAGTAAGCATATACCCTGAAAAGGAAACTTCGTATAGTATTAAGTATAACAGCAAGTTTAGCCTCCACTCGGAGTACGCATCTCAAACATACCTGCCAGAGAAGTATTTGTTTTAAGAAGCCTATTTTATGTATTTCTGAGCAAATACAGTGGTCAGCACTTTATAATGGATGTGTTTAAGGCTGAGCAGATATGTGGCTATATTTAGGAGCATAATTATAGATTTATGTATGCTACCCTATGGATCCATATTTCTACATTATGGGAATAATAACTGTAGAACATAGAACAATGCAACATGCCTTGAGGCTGCTACCACATTATTAAACAAACAGCGCACCATCTGCTGTAGAATATTGTTTCTGAAATAGATGGTTTTCTTAGCATATAGGTAATTTTCCAGCTGGACTATAGTTTTGTGGATTCATCAGGAACCAGGCTGAATTGCATGGCTTCTCTGTTGCTTTTTGTGTTACTTAACAGAAAGTAATTTCTTCAACACACAGTGCCTGTCAAGCTTGTGTGTATGAGCCTTCAAAACATCTGTCAACTTATGGCAGCTCCATGAATTTCATAGGATTTTCTTAGGCAAGGAATACTCTGAGGTGGTTTTGCCAAGCTTAATGAAGTGCAATACATTATCTACATTCTGGTTAACTCCTGTAATCATAACCCAGCATATGTTCATCACAGATCTTCTGGTGAATTTGCTCCTCTTCTCCATTGTTGCAAATTGCATGTGGGGAGATTATATTTCTGTACTCACTCAAGTTTTTTGAAAAAGCATCTCCATGTGAAGTCAAGTCAGTATCCTAGACCTTCTTTTGTAAATTATGGTTTGTGAAGTTTTTTAAATTTTAAAAAATCTTTTTTTGTGGGGGCAGGCATTCAGCTATGCAGTCCTGCACCTGTAGATGCAAAGCATTGGTGAACAACCTTGCGGGTTCGAAACATCAAAGAGAAAAAAAAAAAGCTTTTAGTGATAGTATCATAGGGCTTTCTTGGCAAGATTTATTCAGAGGAGGTTTGCCTTTGCTTTCCACTTAATCTGGGAGAGTGTGACTTGTCCAAAGTCATCCAGTGGTTTCCCTGATTAATTGAGAATTCAAACCTGGCCTCCCAGAGTTCTAGTGCAGTTTCCAAACCGCTACACCACACTGGCTGTATGCTATTCCATTTTTTCTCCCTATTTTTTCTAGTTCTGATGGGAGCTTCAGGAGAACACAAACCTCAACAAAAGGCATCAGACTATATTTATTCACTATGATCAGATTGTATTATAGTCTGAATTGTAGTTTGAAGACTGTAGGATCATTCCAAACTGACCATGCGCCATATGGTGGCTGTATCCCTGTAACTGACTCTACTGTCCCTACCACATATGGAAATGCAGGGGTAGGAAGAGAAATTTCCTACCAAATTTCTCCATGAATTTGATCTGATTTTATAGCCACAATGTAGTAAAATCACAAGCAGCCGCAAACAGTGTTTTGGCACAAGGAACTAACGGACATTAAATGATATCAGGGCTCCATAATTGATAGTCTTTCTAACACTTTTCTGATATTCTTAAACCACTTTAAGCCCACTGAAGTGTTACAAGGAAGAATTTTACAATTTTACAAATGGGTAGAAGGGTTTAAGCTGAATGATAGCCATCTAAGCAGTGAGCCCACTGAATTCTTGGCAGGTGTGACTTTTGGACTGAGGATTTTCTAGCTCAGAACCTGTTCTCATAAGCAGTACAATATAGTATTGCTTTATTCCATTCTTTTTTGACTTTCCTGAAATCAGATTTCATTGCATCAAGAGTTTTTTTATTATTTTTATTTATAAAAAAGAGAAACATATCACTACAATAACAGTGAACTACTGTGATCTAACAATATACAATCTATACATAAACAGTCTACAAACATACTGATACACTTATATACTAATAATACAAATAGTATGTATCACATACATAGCTAAAGAAAAACAACATAGAGTCTACACATAACCTACAAACATACTAACACACATATATACAAATAATACATACCACTTACTTAATTAATGGAAAAAAACAAAAGAAACTTCCCCCTTGAGTGAGGTACAGCATTATCATATTCTCAAAAATATCATAAAATAAACCTCCCTGTGTAAGAAAGGGAAAGACTGGTTATTCTGATTATCACACATCAGCGTCAATCTCTAATGATATAATAACAATACCAGTATCAACAATAAATCTCATTATCTTCAAACATAATAGTATTCCTTTTACATACCTACTCTGTCAGAAAAACCAATCCGCATCAAAACTTCTTCTCCTTCTTCCACCTCCCACTGCAACATTGCCTGGAGAGTACCAACTTATAATTTATAATTAACAAATATAAAAAATGAATTGTATCATTCCTACTAGAGCTTTGAAGACATACCATATTTCTGAAATATACTATATTCCCCCATTAAGCTAGAAATAAAAATCAAAAAAGAATAAATCAAGAAAAATCCCATAAGGTACTCCTAAATACTCAAGAATGGAAACCATTGGTTGAAATTTCCTTATTTTGAAGAAATACTGTAACAACTCCCAGGCCTTATAGAATTTGCTGTCCATCTTATTCTCCAATCTATAAGTCATTTTATCCATCTGTGCAATTTCAATAACTTTCTCTAACCGTTCATCAGCCGTGGGGATATAGGTCAGTTTCCATTATCTGGCATAAACAAGTCTGGCTGCCACAATCATATGCCATGCTAATCTTTTGGTACAGAAATCCATGCTATTATCAGCACCAAAAATTCCCAATGAGAAGAATTCTGGCACTAATTCAATTTTAAGTTTCAAAATGTTCTGCATATTGGCTCATATGGCATACCAGAATTTCTTTGCTCTATCACATCCCCACCACATATGATAAAAAGAACCCACCTGATCTCCACATTTCCAACAATGGTTGTTCATATCCTTATTCATTTTTGCTAATCTGTTGGGTGTCAAATGCCGCCAATATACCATCTTTAAGACATTTTCTTGGAGAGCATAAGATCTACAATGTAACATATTATTTTTCCAGATTGTTTCCCAATCTTCCAAGAGGACATTGTGGCTTAAATCTTTGGGCCAAGTTATCATACAATGTTTGACTGTCTCTCCCTCTAAATTATAGGTTAACAGCCTCTTATACAACCTCAAAAGTAAACGTTATTCACCTTTTAACATAAGGTCTTCCAATTCAGTTCATCTCAATTCCACCCCTTCAGCTTATGAATCTTTCTTAAATCTTTCTCTTATTTGCATATAGGGAAACCACTGTATATGAAATCCTTCTTCTTTTAACTGTTGTTGATCTTTCAATAAAACAGAACCCCCAATTTGTTTTAATAGATCCTTATAAGTCAACCAATTGCCATGTCTTCTCAATCCCATGCTAGAGTGCCTTCAGCGGTGAAATCCATGATGGCTTTTTGAGACAGAAAAAAAAGTTATACTTTTCCCAAACTGTGAGGAGTGCCTTGCATATTACATGATTTTTAAAGGACTTTTGAACTTTCACTTTATCATACCATAGGTTTGCATGCCAGCCAAAATAGAGGTCATGTCCCTCTAATGCCAGTAATTTCCTATCATCCAACAGGATCCATGGTTTCATCCAGGCTAGGCATGCGGCCTCATAGTATAGACCTAAATCCAGTACTGCAAAGCCTCCTCTATGTCTTGTATCCGTCATCAATTTATATTTCATTCTTGGTTTCTTCCCACTCCAAATGAATTTAGAAAGATCTTTTTTACACCATTGAAGCCACTTCCTAGGGACTATGACTGGGATCATGAAAAACAAAAAAAGTATTTGGGGAAGTACACTCATTTTTATAACTGAAATTCTGCCCATTAAGAAAAGATGCAACTTTCCCCATAATTCCAATTTCTTTTGAATCTGAGCCCAAGACCTTTGCTAGTTATTCTTAAACAAATGATTGTTGTTATTGGTCTATTCTATCCCTAGATATTTCACTTTCTGCACACATTGAATACCTGCTTACATTTCATTGCATCAAGAGTTTGCATACATTCCCAGAAATTTTGAGTTTCTTTTTTTCCCCCCACAGTGTACTTGTAGTTAAGTAAGAGTCAATGGTAGCCACCAAGAGGATGGTTATAAAGGGAGTTTTTACAAGTTCATGATGCTTCTGAAGGAAGCAGTTGGACAAATCTGGGAAGAGCCACCCAATCACAGCTAGTCGAATGTTGGTGGAATTATGGGGGAAAAGATATAATCTAGAGACTTCCCTGTTAAACAATTAGAGCCAGTCAGAGATGGAGATAGGGCCAGTTAGTAAGAGAAGGAATTAGCAAGATCTAAATCGGATTTTGGGGAGCTGAATGGGGAGAGAGTTCATGGAAAAGTGTTGTTTAAAACTGAGGTGTTACTGTGTGGACAACCAGCATAAGGCTAGATGTCTGTTTTATTATATAATAAACATTTACGGATCTTATTTTCTACAACTGAATCTAGATGCCTTAATTGAATAATCCAGTGGGGGAACAAAATAGTAGTCTAGATAGGTCTTTTGTCTGATTCAAAACAGCTTTTCCTATATTACCGTTTAAAGGGTTTTAAAATAGAGCCATTTAAAAAGTTTTAGGAGAGGTTTGCCACCTGTTACTTATCAACTTGCACAATGGAAAAAAAATTGATAGCATATTCAGATTGAACTCAAGAGGCATCCTGAATTCCAACAAAATTGATTTGGACTAAGGTACATAAAACATCCCTATGGAAGAACAAGAAAACAAAAACAGATGCACTCATTTAAAACTGGAGTTTTTGAAAGATAATAATAGGTGTTTCCACAGATCAGGGTGCATGAAAGAACTGACATGGAGGTTGCATATCTAAGAAATGGGGGAAGTCAATTATTGGTTTTGAAGGTTAAGCTTATAGTTCTTAAATACCAGGCAGTAGTGTGACAATGATAGACACACTAGAAAAAGTTTATCTTGTAGATTATATTAGAACCAAAGGCTGGTGAGTTAGAAGTTATTTATATGTAATTTTGGTCCCTTTTTAAAAAGGGGCCAAAAATACAGTTTAATTTAGGTTAAAGTGTTAGAGTGTCTCTGTTTACTTACTGTTTGCCTTTGTAATTCTCTATATGTTGTTTTATATACTAAGTACATGTTAATAAAAATATTTAAAAAACGAGACTTTTTTTTACAATTTATTGGCTGAGAGCGTACATTGGAATTGCATAGCATAAATCTTTGCTTGTGGAGTTACACACTGAAGTGAGAATACTATTAGAGATATGTGTAAGTGTAATCCCACCTTATGGTTGCATATGAGTTTTGTTCAGTCGTGTAGGGATGGGGGGCAATGGGGGTTGTTTGCCCCTGACAGCAATTTTTGAGGGGCATCCCGGCTTATGCCCATACCCCCCCGTGCCACGGCTACACCCCGTGCACCGTGGCCATGCCCCTCACATACTGTGGTCACGCCCCCACACCGTAGCCCCACCTCCACACACTCCAACGTCCACCAGGAGTTTTGTTGCCTCCACACACTCCAAGGTCCACCAGGGGTTTTGTTGCTGCTGCTGCTGCTGTTGTTGCCGAGGTTGGTGTTCTCTTACTCCCTGGAAAACAATCAAACATCCCACCCCAAAGGACTTACCATATCGCTCCAACAGCCATTCCAGAGCTCGTGGAGAACAGAGAGACAAGAATCTGGCTATGTTCCTGTAGCAGGATGCAGATAGATGACATTTTCTGCTGAGACCTCGGAAGAACCCCAGCAGAATATGTCCATAGCCTGGGTCTTGCTATGGGGACATAGCCTTGCTTCTGTCACCTCCTACTCTCCACTAGCCGTGGAATGGCCATGGGGGAGGTAATCACACAACATGGTGAGTCCTAGTGCTGGTGACAGGGGAACTGTAACAGGGTTCTACATGCAGAACTCTATGCACAACCATGTAGGATGTCAGCCTGATTGTATTATACAACTCTTGTATTGAATATGAATGTTGAATAACTAAATGTACGTATTTGCAAAGTAATGCCCAACCAATGTACATGTGTGTCTGCAAGCACATGTGGGGCTTCCTCTCTTCCCTGCACAATGACACTGCATATGCAGATCTGCTTCTGCAAATTTGAACTGCAGATGTTCTGCATTGGGCAAAAATGTATGGCTGTTTCTGTAGAAGTAGTTACACAATGTAGGACACCAGGATCCTGGGCAATAAATGCTGCAGGTAAAGGTTTTATGATTGGAACAAGAACTGGTCAATTAATTCTATGCAAATACATCTTCTCCTGAAAGCTTTAAAACAGATTTCCCCAAAGTGTAATCTGTGGCAGAAAAGAGATGTGTGTCACAACAGTGGACAGTGCGCTTCCATAGCAGGTTCTTCACTAAAATTATTGAAGGATCAGCCTTGTTTAGTACTTGGATGGGAGACCACCAATGAATAGCTATATTTCAGAGAAAGGAACTGGCAAAACATAGGCACAAATGAGTATATCCATATGTCACTGCCAACTTGACAAGTAACTACAAGTTGTGCTATGCAGACCAGCACCGGATTTCCTGTTGCTTTCCAAGCTCAGGTTCAATATCTTTGTTTTCCCTTATTAGCTGATTTTGCACATATGCATTGGAGTGATTAAATGTTTGTACTCTAAAGTCATCAGATCCTGTCTGATCTTGGAAGCGATGCAGGGTCAGCTCTGGTTAGTACTTGAATGGGAGACTGCCAATGAATAGCAGGCGCTGTAGAAACTGGCAAACCACCTCTGAGTATTCTTTGCCTAAGAAAACTATATATGAGATTCATGGGGTCGCCATAAGTTGGCAGACAGCCTGAAGCCATATATATGCATATACGTGCGCACACACACACACACACACACACACACACACACATATGCACACACAGAACAAGCAACGCAACAATGCCCACCATTGCTCTTCTGAAAACTTGAGAATTACTGAGACCTGATATTGGGCCTGTAGGTGGCAGCAGTTGCCTCTATAGAAGCTTCGGATTAAATCCTGTCTATTTCAGCTGCTTTCTTCACGCAGGTTTTTGCCGTGGCCACAGTAGAGTCCTATGCTGAAAACTTACTCTGAGTTTGATTTGAGGAACTGACTGACACAACCTTTCCCTTATGTTGGAATAAAGAAAGCTGCCTGAGCAGAGATCAAAAGAAGAAGGGGGGAGGGGGAGAACCCCAACTTCCAACAGGGAGTTTAAGAGTCTGAGTAATCCATCACAACAATTGTACTGAAACAAGAGGCGAAATCAATATCTCTCCCTCTGGCCTGAATGTTATGGACAGGTATGTGTGCATGGAATATACAACAGTGAAATTGTCCCTCTGCTTCTCTTAAGAGAACAAAACTCAACGTATTTGAGGAGAGGAGGTTATACTCAAATGGGGAGCAGAACATTGAAACAAAAGATAGAACAGTTTTCAGAAGAAGCAATAGCACTGTGACATGTCATCATTCCGTGTAGATTTCCAAGCAGAGTGTGTGTGTGTATGTGTGTGATGTGATTCATCTGGGAACTAGTCAGAAAAACAATATCAGCAAGGTAATCTTAGTTTTTTGAGGACACTAAGAGGTTTTTTTTTTCTTCTAGGTCTCTAGCTCCTATATCAAACCCAGTCCCCAGAGTTCTCTAGATTCGCAGTGGACAGAAAGTACTACTTGGTCCGTGGGTGAGCACTACCTAGTTCAGTAGGGCTGATTGGCTGCTGGATGCTTGCAAAGGATCCCAGGCTAGGTAGTTTCTTAGGTGGAGTTATAGTTTCGAAATTGGAGGGCACGGTCAGAAAGATTGAATGTAGCTTAATTTACTCATGCCTGTTTCGAGATTCTGAGTATGTGCTCTTGCTTTGTAAACCTAAAACACTTCAGTGGAACATGCAAACTTGAGTCAGTTTTTAAAAGTAGAATATACAAGGCTGGACTATGCCTCTAGTCTGTCAGGAGCTCTGATACACGTAGCCTGATCTGGTGTGTGTTTACTCAGAAGCAAATCCCTCCAAATGTAAGGCAGGTTTGTTATTGTTATGTGCCTTCAGGTCAGAATCAATTAAGGGTGACCCTATCATAGGATTTTTTTGGCAAGATTTATTCAGAGAGAGTTTGCCTTCCTCTAAGGCAGTGGTTCTCAACCTGTGGGTCCCCAGATGTTTGTGGACTTCAGCTCCCAGAAGCCCCAGCCACTATGGTCAATGCTCAGGGCTTCTGGGAGCTGAAGTCCAAAAACATCTGGGGACCCACAGGTTGAGAACCACTGCTCTAAGGCTAAGTGAGCATGGCTGGCCCAAGGTGACCGATTGGGAGTCTGAACCCTCGTCTTCCAGAGTTGTCGTCCAGCAGACTTCCATACCGTGCTGGCTGTGTAATGCAAGTTACTCTCCAGTAAGTATAAATGGGGTGCAACTTTAAACAAGTTTGTTGTTGGTTTTAAAAAGTTGAGTGACAGCCATGTCTCTCAACTTAAGTAGTTAGAAAGGCAGGGGATTTCAAAAACTATTTGCTTCTGTCAGCAGGAGCTGCCTGGAGAGAAGGACCCTGGGCCAGTACTGGCCTTAGCAGTATTGCCTCTGAGGACATAGAATTAAATAGTTAATTATTTGGAGTTACTTTTTTTTCCTCAGGAACAAGATATGACTACATTACAGTACATTACAATTTCAGCTTATCACATGGTTCTTTTTGTTGTTATTGTTGTATGCCTTCAAGTCATTTTTCATTGGGGAAACTATCATGGGGCTTTCTTGGCAAGATTTGTTTAGTGGGGTTGCCTTTGCCTTCCTCTGCACTTGAGAGCGTGTGACTTGCCCAAGGTCAGCCAGTAGGTTTCCATGGCTGAGCAAGGATTCGAACCCTGGTCTCCAGAGTCATAGTCCAATGCTCAAACCACTACATCACACGGTTAAGGAATAGCAGTTGATCTGGGTGCTGCATCCCATGCTGCTGTCTTGTTTTCCTTTGTGCAATACTGAGGTGTTGACCTCTACATCTTTCACACTGCAGTTATAGCACTTTGTCCCCAGGGGAAAGCAAAGACAATCTTCCTCTGAATAAGTCTTGCCAAGAATACCTATGACAGGGCTGGCATAAGTTGGAGGTGACTTGAAGGTACATAACAACAACTGCAACAGGGAAAGAATGCATGATCTCCTCCTCCCTTTTGAAAAACAAAACAAAACTGAAAACTGCTCTTTTGAACCAACCCTGACTACATCTTTCCTCAACTGGATTTTTTTCCCAAAACCTTAAACTACTCCTGTTTTCATCTTCATTGTCAGTTTTATAAAACACAGGCATGCAGATTCTTTTGCTTTGCATGCAAAACTAGGGTCATTTCAGCATGATGGGGCTCTGGAAAGGGAGAACGCATGAGGAATGTTTCCCTCCGCACTTTGCCGGGTCACTGTGGAGGGGAGTGTGCTTGCCCCCCTCTTCCCTTCCACTGCTCAGCCGGGCATTTGCCATTTATGCACTGCAGAGGGAAGCACTACCAGCATGCTTCCGCCATTCTGCAGGGCCAGGAAGGGTGGCGGCACTGCACGATGGTAGGTGTAAAATGGATTTTTTTCTGTTTTGCAAATACCTCATGTGGGCGCTGCTTGGGGGCAAGATGGCAGTAGGCTGGCGACAACATTATGCAGAAGCATGACCAGCTGACTGCTGCCATCCTGGCCCCAAAGCAGCAGTGCCCCCTCGTGCAAAATGGACCGAAGTTATTATACAGAATGTTTCAAAGGCATTGAATAGATTCCACATAAAATCAAAAGAATATTTATTGTAGGATTGTTATGAAATAGCTTATTTGAATGAAATAGTAGTTACGTAATGTATTTTGTATGGGTGTCTGTGTATGTATGGAAAAAAGAGTGGATTCTACCTTTTTGCAAATAAAAACCCACTTGATCTCTTCTTGAGGATCTGAGGATTACATTTTCACCACTGTTCTTTTTCTCCTAGTCATCCGCCTGTTCTGATTAATGCTGGAGCTTGTTAGCAAAAAATAATCATTCATAATCAGAGTAGTTTCTCACACACACACACCCCTTTGCATTTTTATAAATTCCATTATCATGTCTCTCTCTTCCTCCTCTAACTATTTGAATGATAATTATTGTAATGAACTTCCTTTGATTCCCCCCTCTTCAAATTGGAAATGTCAGAGATGCAATCATAGTGCAAGACAGTTGTCTTAAGGAAGGTGAAATCCACCATGCCTAGCTGCTGCATGGTATCTATTCTTTTTGATAAACAGTTGGTGGGTCACATCCAACTCCTCCTCATGAACTGAAGGGCAGCTCAAATGGAGGGAAATATATGCATATGGAGTAGACCACTTATTTGTTTATCTATTTACTACATATATAAGCTGCTTTGTTTTAGAATGTTAAAGTAGCATACATTGATTAGAGGAAGCAAATGCAAAAAAAAAAGTCAATAAACACTGATAAATTAATGAATCGGGAACTGTCATTCATTAGACAGGAAATGCTTCTTTGAAAAGAAAGGCCTGGGGTGGAGCCCCAAAATAGAGTGATGTAAGGTATGCAAAAATAGGTGGGAACCTGCAAGGAGCCCATGGACTACATATTTCCCACCTCTGCCTCAAGCAATTCACAGCATTATTTCACACTTTATGTTGTATTTAGCAGTCAGCTAGCACCATATGGTAAGCACTTGAAACAGGAAAGAGAGGTATACCTATTCCCTATGAGATAAGTAATTCCACTGTCAGTGGGGACAGTAAATCCATTCTTTGGCCCTTTCCGCACGTTACCAGATCCCGGCAGCATCCCATGGGGATCCTGGAAGAGCCTGTCATGGGAGAGGAGCGTGACAGAAGCACTCCTTTCCACACTGGCTGCCTGTGGGAATGGAGGAAGCGTGAAATTCAAGATGGACATCGACAAGCCAGAACAAATTCAAGAAGGATATCGACAAGCTGGAACATGTCCAGAGGAGGGCAGCCAACATGGTGAAGGGTCTGGAAGCCATGCCCTATGAGGAACGGCTTAAGGGGCTGGGTATGTTTAGTCTGCAGAAGAGAAGGTTAAGAGGGGACATGTTAACCATGTTTTAATATTTGAAGGGATGTCATGTTGAGGAGGGAGCGAGCTTGTTTTTTGCTGCTCCAGAGACTAGGACTAGGAGCAATGGATTCAAGCTGCAGGATTCTGCTTGGACCTCAGGAAAAACTTCCTGATGGTCAGAGCTGTCCAGTAGTGGAATATGTTGCCTCAAAGTGTGGTAGAGTTTCCTTCTTTGGAGGTTTTTAAGCAGAGGCTGGATAGCCATCTCCTGGGAATGCTTTGATGGGTGTTCCTGCATAGCAGGGGGTTGGACCCGATGGCCCCTGAGGTCTCTTCCAACTCTATGATTTTATGATGGCCATGACTCTTCCTTCTGCAGTGCAGCTGGGCACTGTCCCAGGCTATGCTGGGGCAGGAAGCAAGGCTATTGCGCTTCCTGACCCTCCACATAGGTAAGTGTAGGAGGGTGGCAGGAGGGTGGCATGATTGCCAGTCATTGACAGGAAGAACCCGTCAATGATTTACAGCACAATTGCACTGCCTGGGGATGGGAGAACGACAGGACACGAAAGACATCATACATAAACGTCATCTGGGACCCATCCTTCTCCCATCCCCAATGCGGGATGACAATGTCCTGCAGAAAGGGCCTTTGTTTGAGTCTGAACTAAAGAGCTATCCAGGGTTCCCAGTCTCCAAACTAGCTACAACATCTTGGTTAACTCTTTTAAAGTGCAGATAAAAAACCAACAGTAGATTCACTGACCCACTGACACAGAAGCCAGCCACCTTGCCTGCCTCCATCACAACATTTAGCAAACACAGTCTAGAGAGTCTCTAGGGAGTTATTGTTCACTTCCTGCAACAAACCCACAAACGCTGTGTAACCCAGCTGCCTGATAAGAGTGTTCTGCTCTTTCAGTGCCTTTCTAGGAGCCAAAGAGGGATTTCAGTTCATGTTAATGATGCATCCAGGGTGGCAATTGTTCTGTATTAATTAATGTTGGAATGAACAAGTGTAATTTTGTGTACATGCCAGAAGTACAATAAGGGGCTTGTTATCCAAATTTGTTAATGTGATTGAGCAGTGTGGGATGAGATGGGGAAAGAGATCCATCCAACATTCCAGCCTATACTAGAGGATTCATTTGCTCTCTGTATCATTTAACTGAAGCCAATTGTATTACCCCATGAAAAGTGGGTTAGTAGAACACAGATGAATATTCATATTGCAGGATGCCCTTTCCAGGTTTTGATGTTTGCTGGTGTTGGCCAGTTCAGCCTCAGTTTAGACCATGTGGCTGTTTCCTGGCCAAACAATCATGTTCCAGCAGCTCCAAGTTCTGCTGCCAGAAAAGCTACTTAGGAAAGCAGCAGCCACTTTAATCAGATGCATATGCCACAAGCTCACAGCAAAATAGGGACATTTTGGTAAGGGTTAAGTATAGGGTTGCCTAAATATCTAAAGGCACCATATCCAATCTGATCTTGTAAGCTAGGCAGGGTCAGCCCTGGTTAGTACTTCAGTGGGAGACTGCCAACAAATACTAGGTACTGTAGACTATAGTTCTTGAAGGACGCTACAGGAAGATCCCATGTTTGGAGAGGCATTGCCCCTGCAATTCTGGTCAAATAGAAAACAGTAGAACATGTGCTTTTTCAGTGTTTGTACTATAGAGACCTACGTACTGATCTTATTTTGCCAATGTTCCACAAATATCCAGGACATTCAGAACAGTTATATGTTTCTTTATTGCTTTCAGATACTAATCTTATTATAATTTATAAAGTAGCTAAATTTTGTGCGGCAGAAATTAAAATTCATTGGGTGATGACTTGCACCACAGATTAGTATAATGATTGTCTAGTTGGGCTGTGTTAGGACTAGTTGGTTTCTGTTGTCTGACAGATTAATACCTATCTGTATCTGTATCCTTTTGCATACTTGTATATATTTTTAATTGGATTTTATTGCTCTTGTGCTGATCTATGACCATAATAAAATATCTATATTTCTGGCAAAGTCATCATTCTGGCAAAGCCACCATTGAGTATCCCTTGCCTAAGAACACCCTGTGAAATTCATTGGATGACTTAAGTCAACAGACAACTTGAAGGCACATACACAAGTGTACAATTAATAGAAACTGTGTAACAAGAGAAAAAAATTTTCAAGTGAAAAAATGCTTTCCTCTATTTGTCAGGTTCAGGTGAAGGAGTTAATACAGGAAAGATTGGATCATCCTGAAGTTGGAGGAAACATCCCTGTCATGTAGCAGGTGTTACTCACCATTAAGAGTCATATTCTTCAGCATCTGATGGCACAGTCAAAACATGGACTCCTCCCTTTAGCTCCAATTCTTTGTGATTGCCTTAGCTTTTAAAGCAGAGTGGGAATCATGCAGCCCTCCAGATATTGTTGAACTAAAGTCCCACTGGCTTTAGCCAACATAGCCTGTGGTAAGGAATGCTGGAAGTTGCAATCCAACAACATCAACATGGTCCCCACTCCTGCTTGAAAGGCACCTGTGTCTTCTTAAACCCTAATTGTTTTCCCCTCTTTCTCTGGATTGCCATGATCCCTGATGAGCCGGTTTTATTTGGAGTTTGGACTCATTTACTCAGATGCCCCTTGTGTCTGTTTCCACAATCAGCATGGCCTTGAAGCAGTGCCAGTGCCAGTGCCCTTGCCTGTTTGCCATTTGCATAGGCCTACCTTCTGGTCTCATCTCAGGTTTGATAATTAAAAAAATTATCCAATTGCATTTTAGAGAATCAGATTATTTACATGCACACATCTAGTTTGCAAAAAATATATGTGTTATCATGGGATTGGCCAGGCCTCTTCTGGTCTCTTTGGCTGAAATTCCAGATCAAGCACTTTGGCTTGGCTCACCCAACACATTGTCCAGGAGCATGCTTCTGTTCTCTCTTCCCCATACAAGGAATGGGATGAAGGGTACTTGTAGGCTGTGAGCTCTTGGAAGCAGTGACTAAGAGCAGCTGCCTTAATATGCTTTCTCTCTTCTGATTGGATGGGATAACAGCATGCAACAGAATCTGCACTGGAGGTGATAGCAGTAATCTCTTCCCCTCAATCTCTGTAGGCTACAGGAAGCAGGTCTTGGTGAAAGGGCAAAGTTAAACCCATGGGTCAAAGTCCTCCCCTCCTCCATCTTAGGCTGTATAGTGGAAAGGCAAGAGATATTATTCTCATTCAGTAAATAATTTCCCACTACAGTACTGTCCCCAAGTGCTGTAACCTTATGAGGTAGGGGGTTTTGGGGTTCACATGCAATGCCAGCGTCTCCTTAGAATTTGGGGAAATTATAACTCAAAGGAGGCCTGCAAGAGGAGGGTAACAGCAGAATCTTTTCAACTATGTATACCAGTACTAACTGTATAGAGGCCTTCAGTTTAAAGTTAAACAAAGCATTTTATTTGAATTGACAATCACACAAGAAATCAGGCACTCTCAAGAACCATACAAGAATGTTGAAAAGCAAGGTGTGAAAGCTTGGATAGAGACAAATTGGGGTGAAGAGAGTGATAGCTATCAGTCTGAAAAAGAAGGTCGAAGTAGAGGGACTCAGAAAGTGTCTGAGGATACCACAGATGAACAGCAGTCTGGGCTCCACATATTTCCTACAATGTACTACTAGTGGCTGGGGTTGAAGCTACAGTTTTTATACCCTATTTCATACCCTGAAAAGGGTGTGTTGACAGGACTGACACTGGAGTCCAGAATGGGCTGACTGCCTTACTCCAGAGTGACAAAACACTGATGGGAGTCATGACAATCTCTTAATGTTTGGGCTAGTAGAGGATTTAGAGAAGATCTCCTTAGGCAAGATGAAGGGATGGTCCCTGATTGCTTCACCTGAGCAGTTCACCCTCCATTCTGTTCGGGAATGCACAGATCCTGAGGTATTGAAATGATTGGTTAGCATAACTCCATTAGTGTCGGGGTTTCCCTCCAAATCCTTTCTGACCTTATGACTTAACCATATCTTAAGTCAGCTTGATCTGGTAACATGTTTTTTGGCCAGTGTGCCCTCAATCATGTTTTTCAGCCATAAATATGTGCAGCTATGGAAATAGCACATCCCACAGGATGGGGGGTGTTAGGGTATGGTAACAGTGCTCTTCTATTTTCTCCATAAAAATGAATGACAGTCATTGACTGCTACTGAAGAAGGTAAAAGATTGCACTCAAGGACACTGCTAGAGCAGGTCCTCTTCTAGGTGTTTTTGTTCCTCAGTCACACAAGAACGTGACAGAATGTTGAGACAATTGTGTGGGCTATTTTGAACTGGATTATATATATATATATATATGTATGTGTATATATATATACACATACACAGCCCCAGTTATTGTACGCATTAGCTACAATGTCCAGTGCTAGTGCAGGAAGGTACAAAGAGGTAGACAAGCTAACTTATCTTGAGTTAGATTTTATGTGATTCATCTCATGTTGCTTTGCACTACATCCATAGTGAAGTGTAATGTTGTTGTTGTCGTTGTTGTTGTTGTTTGTTAAAGCAGTAAAGGAGCATTCTAAAATGTAGAGTTGAAATGGTAAGGAGGGATATTTTTTCCATAGATTTTAGATTATGAGATTTTCTCTTTTACAGGCAACCAACTGTATGTTCAACACTGATTCTTGGCTCCCAATTCACAAACCACTGATGGTTTTATCTAAGTTGAGGGAAGTCTTATTATCCTTTTCCTTCTTTTCTCTGTGGATTTTAATTAATCCTTTAAGACCAGCATTGCTAGCTACGTGTTTGCTTAGGAGAAGAGTATGGAGATATATAGGCAGAATCCCTAAAGAGTTAAAATTCTCCCTGATGCATCAACTTGGCAGGCTGCTTTTGCGGGGAGGGAGGGGGAAGGAAACGAAAGAAAAAAGCTTTCTTTACCAAGCAGATTTTCTCAAGCATTTATAGTCCCACAAAAAAAAGTCAGATGAAAGGAAGCAAATCAGGGAGAGGAGGAAGGAGGCCTGGAAGGACAGAGAAAGCAAAATGATAAGGCTGCTAGGCTACTTGTGAAATCTCAAGAACCATCACAGCAGATTTGGAAGAGAAAGCTAGACAGAGCTTGTTATAGTAACTGTCAGAATTTGGAGGGATTGCTGAGAATCACAGGGAAGTGCTGGCAGTCTCACGTGCATTTGGTGAATCTCCGACCACATACATTTTGCTGTTTGTTGGGAAAATATCTGTGAATGTTGGCAGTCATGTGGAAATGATACTCTGTACATATGTGAATCTATCTGAACTGCCAGAATGCCTCACTACCACCGCCACCATATCAAAGCTTGGAAAAGTTACTTGTGTGGACTACAGTTCCCAGAATCCTTTTCCTACAATGAAGTTCCCTAGCTCTGATATTCATTTTAGGGGGGGGGGGAAGTGGCCAGGGCTCATGGAACTTTTTCTAAGGTGGAGGGCTCAGTGCTGGTGGGCAGGTTGTTATTAACTTTGCCTGTTTGCAGGTACTTCCAGACAGAGGGCAAATTACTTTTCCCTTCATCATTCAAACATCCTTAAACATCCTGACAAATGCAAGGGCTTTTTTAGATATGTCCGCAGAAAAAGGAAAAACAAAGAAATGATAGCGTCGCTGCACGGAGAAGATGGCCAGTTACTAACAGGGAGAAGAAAGAAGACAGAACTACTCAACACCTTTTTTGCCTCAGTTTTCTCCCAAAAGGATAGAAGTACTCAACCTGAGGGGTGTGGAGCAGATGAGGAAGAGGGGGGGAAATGCAGCACAGAATAGGTAGATAAGTAGTACAGGAATATCTGGCTAAACTAGATGAATCCAAGTCTCCAGGGCCAGATGAATTACATCCAAGGATATTAAAAGAACTGTCAGGAGTCATTTCTGAACCACTCACAATAATCTTTGAGAACTCTTAGAGAACAGGAGAAGTCCCAGCAGACTGGAGGAGGGCAAATGTCATCCCCATCTTCAAGAAGGGAAAAAAAGAGGACCCAAATAATTATCACCCAGTCAGCCTGACATCAATACCAGGAAAGATCCTAGAGCATATCATTAAACAGTCAGTTTGTAATTACTTAGAAAGCAATGCCGTAATCACTAAAAGTCAACATGGATTTCTCAGAAATAAGTCATGCTAGACTAATCTTATCTCTTTTTACGATAGGGTTACAAGCTTGATAGATGAAGGGAATGCTGTAGATGTAGCATATCTTGATTTCAGTAAGGCCTTTGACAAAGTTTCCCATGACATTCTTGAAAAGAAGCTAGTAAAGTGCGGGCTGGGCAGGGCTACTGTTAGGTGGATTTGTAATTGGTTGACCGACCGAACCCAAAGATTACTCACCAATGGCTGCTTTTCATGCTGGAAAGAAGTGATTAATGGGGTGCTGCAGGGTTCTGTCCTGGGCCCAGTGTTATTCAACATCTTCATCAATGACTTGGATGAAGGAATGGAGGGCACACTGATCAAATTTGCAGATGACACTGAATTGGGAGGGGTTGCTAATACTCCAGAGGACAGGATCAAATTTCAAAATAACCTTTACAGACTGGAGAACTGGGCCAAAGCTAACAAAATGAATTTCAACCAAGAGAAATGTAAAGTCCTACATTTAGGCAGAAAAAATGGAATGCACAAATATAGGATGGGGGACGCGTGGCTGGATAGCAATATGTGTGAAAGGGATCTAGGAGTCTTAATAGATGACAAGCTGAACATGGGCACCTCAATTCAAGCAGGATATTGACAGGCTGGAACGTGTCCAGAGGAGGGCGACCAAAATGGTGAAGGGTCTGGAAGCCATGCCCTATAAGGAATGGCTTAGGGAGCTGGGTATGTTTAGTCTGCAGAAGAGAAGGTTAAGAGGGGACATGATAGCCATGTTTAAATATTTGAAGGGATGTCAGGTCGAGAAGGGAGCAGGCTTGTTTTCCACTGCTCTGGAGACTAGGACAAGGAGCAATGGATTCAAGCTGCAGGAAAGGAGATTCCACCTGAACCTCAGGAAGAACTTCCTGGCAGTCAGGGCTGTCCAGCAGTGGAATATGCTGCCTCAGAATGTGGTGGAGTCTCCTTCTTTGGAGGTTTTTAAGCAGAGGCTGGATGGCCATCTGTTGGGAATGCTTTAATGTGTGTTCCTGCATATCAGGGGGTTGGACTGGATGGCCCTTGTGGTCTTTTCCAACTCTATGATTCTATTCAGATTGCCTTCCATGCATTCAGTGGAGTGTAATCCCAAGTAAGTGTGCATAGATAGATTGCAGGCAGGCTAGGAGGGCTCATTTATGATTGATTGATTAATTGATTGATTATTGTCTTAGTGCTTGATCATTTAGTGCATTTCTGGTTGATAATGCCTGAGGCGGCTCAGTTACATAGGAGTTTTGGTGGCCAGTTTTGCCAGATTAACTTGAGGAGGCTCAATACCCCCTCCAGCTTAATCTTAAGGAGTGGCTGAAGTCTTTCCACTTTCTGTGCCAGGGCCCACAAAATTGGTAATGTAAAGAGTGAATGTTCAGAGTGATTCCAGTTGCCTCGTAGTTAATGACTTAGTAGAGAATTAAGAACTATCAGGATCAGGATCTCATGAAACTCTAAATGTTACTGGGCTCCAGTTCCCAGCACCCCACCACACACATACCATTGGCTGTGATGGACAAGACTGCTGGGTCTTGCAGTCCAAGAATGTGTGCAGGGCCCCACAATTCCCACCCTGCCTTATCTGAAATTCTGAGGACATATCTATACTGAGACTTAAGGACATGCCTCTGAATTGTTTCGGCAAATCAAGTGCTTGTTGTCTACCTTGTTCTCTGAGAACTCTTTCCAAAAATTTTTTTCATGCTAGCAGATTTTAGGTGGAAAGTAATATGCAAAATAATGCACAGTTTTTCTACAAGGCATGCTAATATGAAACCACCTTCACACATTTGTATATGCAAACGTGTGCTATTTCTCCCTTCTGCCTATGACTCAGGGCCAGATTATTTAAAGGACTGCATTCTCCCATCCATACCTGCCCGTGTTTTGTGATTTTCCAAGGAGACCCTTCTCTGCATTCCAGCACCTTCACAGGTATACCTGGTGGGAACATGGGAGAGGGCCTTGTCAGTCGCAGCTCCCAAGATTTAGAACTCTCTTCTCAGAGAAGCTACACTGGTTCCCTCCGTACTATCTTTCCACAAGCAGGTAAAAACTTTTTTTATTCCAGAAGGCTTTTGGGAATTTAATATTTTAGGGCCCATAGGCTGGATTTTTATATGACACCTTTTTTTTATTTTAATTTTTCAATAGCTTAACTACTTTTTAACCTTTGTGTGCTGGAAATGTTTAACTATGGCCCTTTCCACACGAGGAAAAAAAAACGGCTTAGGGCGACTCATCTGGAGGTCGTCCACACCGTGGAGCGCGCTAGAACGGTTTGAATAGTGGAGGTTCCACACCTCAAACCACGCTAGCGTGGCCGCAAGGGGTGGCGCGGCGCGTTTTTTAAAAACCACATTTTATGAGGTTTTTACAAAACGCGAGCGCGCTAACCCATTGCAGCGCCCCATGTGAAAGTGCAGGGACGCGCTAGCGCGTCCCTGCAGAGCTGCCCAGGGGCGGGCTTCCGGCTGGCGCGCTGCCCTGATTGGCAGAGTGCCTCCGGAAGTCGCCGGCCGCCATTTTGGGCGCCGCTGAACACCGCCGAAACTCGCCAGCATGTGGAGCGGCGAATGCGCGCTCCCCGCAGGGACGGAGCAACCCGTTTTAAGGTAAGATCCGTCCCTGCGTGCGCTGCCCCGTTCCCCCATCCCCCGTGTGGAAAGGGCCTATGTTTATTTTAACTGTTGTAAGCTGCCTTGAGTCCTGAACTGAGAAAAAGGTAGGATATTATAACAACAACAACAACAACAACAACAACAACAACAACAACCTTTTATTTGAATCTCTTGCATCATCATCCCTCACTTTCAAAAGCAAGACAGTGTTTTCCCCAGGCATAAGCAGAAATTTTCCATAAATTTTTAGGGCAGTTGTTCCTTCCTTCCTGGCCACAGATTCCTGTCCAAAATTGGAAGCAAGGCACACCTTTATAAGATGGGAATTGCACTACCAGCAGATACCATGGCAGATTTTACCAGTATCCTTAGTCATTACCTTTTCCCAGGACAGACTGGGAAGGTGCTGCTGCGAAGGACAGCTTAGGAAACTGCTCTGATTCTCTGACTTAATACATTTATGCAGCAATGTTTTGGAAATGTGTAAGTGAAGCCCACCTTTTGCATTTCAGAGTGTGCAACTAGATCCCACCATTATAAGGGGGGGCAGAGAATTAGTAAAGCCATTGGAAGGCAAGTTCGACTTTGGCTGAAAACATTAGCTGAGGAGTGTGTTGTTTTCAGAACACTTCCAAACTGAGCAGCGGGATTAGCTAGATTGGAATTCATGCTCAGTTTGGGCTCAGCAAAATGAGTGCTCCCTGCCAAGCTGGAAAAAAAAGTGCTAGCTGCTAAATCCAGAGAATTATATTAGCATCAATAAAGGGGCAAGGGCCAAACTATACATGCCCTGAAAGCAAAGCAGAGTGCACCACTTTGGCACCTCCTGAAAACTGTTGTGTGTTGTTCCATTTGGCAGCGCTGTCCGACATAATTATTTGGATCTTCCTCTTGCCGGGATGTGCCTATCATGGGCTGTCAAGCTGCAAGCAGACTTACAAGATCAAAATCAGAGGTATGCTGAGGCAGGATCAGACATACCCTCGAGCACATGCCAAATGTCAAGAGCAAAGTTCAAAAGGAAAAGAACAGAGAGAGGCAAATCAGATTCCAGGCACAAGCTTAGGTTATTAGAATCCATGTGAAGGCAAGAAGCCAGGTGTTGTGGGAGCTTCACTCACAAGAGGAGAAGAATCCAGGCACTGTTAGGAAATGGATGATCACGTACTTAGCATAGATGTCACAGGATAGGTACATGGAGCTTGACACAGTCTGAGATAACCACATAGTTATGTAGAGAAGAGTTTAGTGACTGACCAACTGTTATTTCTATCTGAAGCAACTTTAAGATAGATTATGTTGCTCCTCTTGCCTGCTACAAAATATGTATGGTTCTGTTTCAATGTCAGCGCCAGAAAGAAGTATCAGGATGGAAGGTAGCCATACTAGTCTGTTGCATCAAATGCAACAAAGTCTTGTGGCATTGTAAAGATTAGCGAGTTTTATTTGGCACAACCTTTCATCAGCTGCAGCCCAGTCCACTGGATATGAGAGGACGTAGTTACTGCTGCCTCTGACTGCTCCCAGGTCACACTTGCATCTTCTTAGTCAGCAAAGGAGTGGATCAGGAAATGAAAGGAAAATATTCCTGTCCATAGAAAGCAGGGCCAACTGAACAAGGATGTTGTTCTTCTGGAAGAGAAGCAGCCACAAAAAAATCCCGCCCTTGCTGACTGGGAAATTTTGGAAGTTGCAGTGCCAAAAAGTAACATTTCAACCTTTTGGGCTTGGCTGTGCCTTCCAGCAGAAGTTCAGGGTTTGTTTATTTTCAGTTCTTTCTGAAAATTGTCAGATATTATGCTCCCCCCCCCCCAGTATATTAGGTTGTAGGAATGGGTATTACATTCTTTTTGCTCTCTGTGTCCCTCCATTATTTCCAAGGGATGGTAGGGACTGGAGTTCTTTCTTTTGAATGACTTCTCTATACAGTATTGAAGAGACTCTCCTCAGTCCTCCCTATTTCCTCTAAACTCCCATCTTCATGTTCTCCATGTGGGCACTGCCCTACACAAACAACTCCTTCCCTTTTTTCAAACTTGTTTTTTATGGAGACCATACTCTTACTGTGGAAGTTGAGGAACTGCTGTTAGAGGACACTGTGAGGGTTTTCTGTTGCCCATCAGGACTGCTCTTCGGGCTGTGGTTCTACCCAACATGGTAAGCAATCTCCTCTCTCATCAGGGCCATACTTAAGACTGTGGTCCTAACTGCTGATACAGGTCGTTCTCTATAAAAGGCAGGGTGTAAACTACTTGGGTTTTGTTCATTTATTTTTTTTTAATGCAAGCTCTTGACACAAGCAATCTTAGAACAGAGCATATCTCACAGTGGAATCAAAGTGATCAGTCACTGTGTGAGCAACTAGTTTCTGCTTACCATGGGAGTGGCCACTATGCCGGAGGGGACATTGCATTTTCCATCAAAGGTTGCTGCTTCACTGCATTCCTTTGAGTATAAGTCAGAACTCTAAGAATCTGCTTTCCCCACTTGACCTCAAAGAAGAGCTTTACTACCAAAGCCAATGTTCTGAAATGCTTCAATCAAATCTATTATAAATGAGTCTGTGATGCCACTGGGAAAAAAATTCAGCACATGAGTTTTACTAAAGAAGGAGTAAAGGACACTATGAGTTCAGTTCATCTTCCTCCACATCTCTGTTATCTTTTCCGTCTACCTTTTCTTCTTGATACAATCAGAGAAAGGGAAAGAGAACACCTAAGCACCTGCATTTGGCTAACTACCATAGGTGTAAATCATATAAACACCAGTGTTCTTCTTGCATCTGATAAAATAGACCTAGTCTACAAAATGCTACAAATGCCTTTCTCTCAGTTGGTCTCAAATGTACCACAAGATCCCTGTGTAATACTGACACTAACATGATTATATCTTTGAATTCTACCACCAGTGTTCTTCCGTTCCTTCCTAGTTGCCCAGATTGATCCAGTCCCAGTCTAGAGCCAGCACAATGTCACAAGGTTGTTTCTTCTGGTCCCTGCAAGATCATTGCTATGATGGGCACTGAATTTATTCTTAGTAAAAGGGAGAATCCAGTTAGGAAGGATCTCCTTAAGATTGAGGAGGGGCAGCTTTTTGCAGATGATTCTTTTATTCAGGCTCCTTCAATAATAAGATGATTCCCCCATGTTATTATCAAAAGCTCCTCATCTTCAGTTGGACTTTCAGGCGTCTGAAGTGTCTTCATCCACAGAAACCAAAGAGAAGCTTAAGAGAGTATCTGAGGTAGTCCCTGGTCATGAACCCATTGTCCCTTTGGTGCCCTTTCAGAATATTGAGCAGACTGAACAGGACTCTCTTAAATCGCATGCCACTCATAATTTCCACAAAAGATATAGAATAATTTTCCCTTTGAGAAGAACACTTCTCTGATGTGTGACCACTTTGGTGACCTGTACTCTGTACTGGATACTTCTGGAGGCCATCTAGGATTTCCCTAGACATTGGTGCCAGAGATAAATTTCCAAAGTAGAATGAAACTGTGACAGACCATCTCCAGCCCCTGAAATAGACTACTCTTGAATGCAGTTTATGAGAGAGAGCATCTTGATTTTGGTGTCAATAGCTTCTTTATTATTCCTTACTATTTCCCTCCATAGGTGGGAACATAGGCTTGGAAGACTCTTGACTAGACGGGTACCCTCTGAACTTCTTAGCAGATTGATCTGAACCATGAAAATATCAGGAATAAAATGCACTCTTGTTTACTGTCATACTTCTTTGGAGCCCATAAAGGAACTTTCTTCTTTGGCTTGGTTTTGATCAGCACTCCAAAAAGTTTATCATCTTGAAAAAGGTGGCAGACAGGTCAATGATTATGATGGACAACAACTTCTGAAATCATGGCTCTACCTCAGACTAACAATCACTGTAAGAAAGTCTTATGGGCATACTTATAGAACTAAGCCAATACTGAAATAGACTGGATTCTTCTCTCTCACTCCTGGGAGTCTGATTGCAGTTAATGTGAGATTTTGCATAGCTTCTTTTCAGTATGCATTAAGTGTATACCACTCTGTACTGGTATACTGTCGGCCAAAATGTTAATAGACAAGATAGTGCCCAGGTGCAAGCAATCCAGACAAAATGTGTCAACAATTTAATTTCAAACTAACACCATGCAAAAAGGAAAAGTTACAGGTCATAGTGGCCAATCTCTTTTAACACTGGAAGCTAAGCAAGGTCAGGTCCAGTTAGTAGTCAGATAGAAGACTATCAGGGATCTCTAGGCAAAGCTAGGACCTAGCAAAGAATCTTGCCTGAAACCAGGAGAGCCAAGTTGTCAACAGTTGACTACTACGGCACCATGCCCCCTCAAGGATTGGCATGGTTTAATTGGCAAATAATATTAGATTGGCACTATATTAATTGGCGTTGATATAAATAATACCTGAGGTGATGGCAAGGTCACACTGGAGGAGGCAAATTACTGACTGTAAATGTAACATAGCAGGGCAGGTCAGCCATACCTACCTCTTAGCCAAGAGACTCAGTCAGGTCAGGGCAATAGTATCACCGCTCTGAATACAATAGGCATGAAACACCAAGCTGGAGTCTCAGAGCTGAAACAGGGAAGTTCCCACCAAACTGTGATTGATTTAACCCTTGTCCCTGTACACCTGGATGTTTATCTATTGTTTCCCCACTTCTCCACAATACTCAGCTATTATGACAACTATTATCTCCTTGTCGCTCAAACACTAAGACCATCTAGAGCAGTGGTTCTCAACCTGTGGGTCCCCAGATGTTCGTGGACTTCAGCTCCCAAAAGCCCCAGCCACTATGGTCAATGCTCAGGGCTTCTGGGAGCTGAAGTCCATGAACATCTGGGGACCCACAGGTTGAGAACCACTGATCTAGAGCCCATTGTCCGTGTTGCAACTCCTGTTGTCCACTAGGCTGGGAGAGAGATTGACTCACGCCCCTTTGGGGACGGAAATAGAGTATAAAAATCTCCAGTTTTGAGCTTTTGCAGTTCACCAGGTGCTGAATGTCTCTCTGCAAGTTTGCTTCCTGGCTGTGTACTGCCACACAAGTCTAAGCCACATTGCTGCTTCTTCACTTCTCTTTTCTTCTGGACTAGTAATTATAAACCCAAATCCTTAGCTTCTCTATCCATAATTTTTCTTCCCTTTATCCTTCAGTTAGCTCTTGTCTGAATATGTGGCTGTTTGTATATTGTGTGCATGCATGAGTGAATTCCCTTCATAAAACACAATTTTAGTTTACTTTTGAATTTCTGCTGTTTCGTTTCCCTGCAAGACTGCATAAACATAGGTAGTAGATCTTGTTAAGTTACCTGTCATGCCCTGCCTTGGAGACCGTGGCAACAAGGAGGAGAATTCTGACTCCGATGCAGAGGCTTCCCCAGAGGCTGATGTGTCCCCAGAAGCTGGTCCAGAGGGAGATAATACACAACAACGACAAGGGCCTGAGCCAGGGGAACAAACAGAGGAAGACATAGCTGACACACCTACCTTTGCAGCAGAGACGCCATGAAAGAAAGGGCTTGTGTTGCTCAGCCCGTTTAAGTAGTAAGCAAGCCCTAATGAGGGAACACCTGTAGCGACAGCAGCCATAGATAAAAGAGGGCTCCAGCTGGCCTTTCCTCCCAGGGTTAGCAACTGGTCTCTTTGGTCCTGAAACCCTGTACTCTTGGAGCTGGTTGTCTTTGAACTCTGCCTGTTTGGACTACGGTTTGGATTTGTTCCTTCAGATTTGTTTGCTCTAGGCTGCCTTTCTGTTTGGATATTCTGTGACTCTCACTTTGTGAGTAGGAGCTGCGATGCTTGTGAATTACTGCCTGCTCTGCCATAGACACAACATTATCCCTCTCTCACAGGCCTCTGAATTTTGAGCTAATTAATTCCCTTCTCACATGGAGGTAGTGGCATCATGGGTGGACCCCTGAGTCACCCACATTTTGGGGTAACATGGCTAGATATACTAGTGATCTAACCTAGTACAGGACACTTATTTTTTCTATTTTCTGTGTTTCATCTATGTATAATGTATATCATCTGTCAGCAAGCTAATTGCAAGACAAATAGCAGAATAGTATACCACACATTACCACACATTGCACAGAGAGACTGGTTAAACCAAGAAATTGTGAATTGCCAGGAGAAAAGAGACAGCTATTCCTGTAAATTGATGGGGCCTAAAACTAAGACAAATTTCTCTCAGATCAAAAGTGTCTCTTCTAATGACAGAAATGTGATGCAGTGGTCTTGTATTTCTCCTGTACCTGGGAGTGTTGCATTGTTCAAATCACGGTGCCAAGGATGGAGAAAGGCAGGCCTGCTGTGATGCTTCCAGGATCTGCTGCCTGAGGCAGCTGCCTCACCAGCTCACTGCTGGGCTGGTTCTGGGTTTGCAGTTAGGTCCATTCAAGTGGATTATGCCCTTCTCTCAAGAAAAAATGAAGAGAAGATTACTAGATTCTAGAGCATCACCATCCTGTATGTGTAGAGCCATTGAGAGCTGAATACAGGAAATAACACATATTTTTTTAAAAAAAAATATAGGGAGACTAGCATACGCATTTCCTTTTTGCAATGTTAAACAGACCTCTAGTGGCAAGAGAAAATTCACACTGCCAAACAGAAAGAACTTGCTCAGAAAAGGTCTTGTTGATAAACACTTTCTATAATATTCAAAAAGTCAGCAGATCCACAATACACACCTTGGAAATTAAACATTACATTAAACAAGCTCTAAAGTGAATTCTTGCATTTGCAATAGGGTGTCCTTAGAATAAGTGCCACAGGATCTGTTTTTGTTGGTGAGAAAACACTAGTGACTTTGGGGGCTTTGTAATATCAGCTTTGTTAATGTGTACCTCAAATTAGGAAGAAGCAGGCAACAAGGAAGTAGAACAAATTCCAACCCAACTTTCCTTCACCCCACCCCATCAAAGCAACAGACGTGCTTCTCAGGGTTTTGTCTTGCAAAATGTTTATGTGTCTGTGTTCCTGCCTGTGGTGGAGTCTAGGGAGATTCGTGTCCTGTGTGGTAGAAAAGCTGCCCAGCAACAAGTTGCTAGGCAACCAGAATGGCCACTCCAGAGGTAAACCCAGCCCCTCTAGTGGGAAGGAGTAGTGGAGGCCTGAGTGAGAATGTATTTATAGCAGGCACACAGGTTTTGAGGGACAGAGATTTCTAGAGAGGCAGATTTTCAGGGTTCAGAAGTGAAAGGTGAATCCTTCAGCCAGAGGAGTTCTCATTCAGTCAAGGGGAGTTGAATGAGAAGGGCGTTTTTGCAGGAAAAGCTTAGAAAGGGGGCAAAAGAAAAATCAACCCATTGTAAAATCTAGTCAGAGAGAGTGGCCTAGACCTGGGAACACAGCTTTGCCAAAGAGGGAAGCCAGAGGGCTGTATGTGTGTGTGAGAGAGTGAGGCCTGTGCCTTTATGCTTTTGTAAAGAGACAAGAAAATGTTTAAATGCACTCTGAAGATCTGTTTGAACTTATACATACAAAACCAATAAGTTATTCTGTTCACTGTTTTAATATAGATTATACCATAATTTTTTCATAAAGTTGGTCTCAGTGGTTATAACCATCCAGAACCACACTACCATAAATCATGAAAAGAGTTTTAATTAATAACTGAAAGGCTTTCCCCACTTCACATCAAGGGGGTGTTTCTAGGGAAGGCCAGAATTGTGCATAAAAGTGGCAAGGTGCTTTGGCAGACTGAGGGAGAGGGGAAAGTTGCTGGTCCAGTCTGAGAAAAGAAAAAACAAGGCCTTGATGTCTGTTGTCTCCACACTACCTTTAAGCCACCTATCAAGTTATGGTGACTCCATGAATTCCATAGGGTTTTCTTGTGCAAGAAATACTCAGAAGTGGTGCTGCCAATTCTTTCCTCTGAAATATAGCCTACAACACCGGTGTTCATTGGCAGTCTCCCATCCAAGTACTAAGCAGGGCTTAGCATGCATCACTTCCAAGATTAGACTGGATCTGGTGCCTTTAGGATACAAACATTTAATTACTAAAATGCATATGAGCAAATTCCGCCTATAAGGCAAAACAATGACACTGAATCTGAGCTTAGAAGGCAACAGGAGAGTCACTGCTGGTGCTGGCCTGAGCAGCATAGCTAGTAGTTGCTTGTCAAATTGCTAACACATTTGGTAGAGCCCAGGGTATGTTCACTTGTGTCCATGTGTGTATGTATGCATGTGCTTTTAAATCACCTGTCAATTTATGAATTCGATAGGATTTTTTCAGGCAAGGAATATTCAGAGGTAGTTTTCACTGTTCCTTCCAGCACCCAGTATTCATTGGTGGTCTTCCATTCAAGTACTAAGCAGGGCTGACCTTGCTTAGCTTCCAAGATCAGATGGGATTGGTGACTTTAGGTTATTTAGGCCCTTGCCTTGCAAATACAGGCTTCTTTTTCCTTCTGCTATTCAGAATCAAAACAACAAAATTGTTTCCTGTGGGCCTTACCAACAGCCATCACAGATCATGAGGATCTAGTCTATCACTAAAAGCCTAGGCCATTTCTGCACTAACCTGTTATAGTGCTATTATTCTACTTTCAGCATCCTATGAAATCTTGGGATTTGCAGTTTAGGGAGGGGCATGTAGAATTCTCAGCCAGTGAGCTCTTTGGCCTTGATAAACTACAAACTCCAGAATTCCACAGGAGGTTGAAAGTGGAATAATAGCACTATAATAGTGAAGTGTGGAAATCGCCCTACAAGTACAACAAAAATTGAGAAATCCATGGTGTATATTCAAAGCATATACTTGCACTTGAATGTCGGAGACCTGTGGCTTGATAGTGAAGATATTTCAAATGGGGAAAATCCCATGGCCCCTTCCCTGCACTTCTGGATGTAGTAGAAATGGAAATGACCACTGGCTGAGTCTTTGGAGAACTCCTGACAGAGTGGACAATAGGAGCTAAGTGCTCCAGTGTTCTCACTCTCTAGAAGGCAATTTCATATTTTCAACTATATATGAACTTCATAAATGAGATCTGCTTTCTATAGAGAACATTCAGCAAAAACAATGGGAACAAGAATACTTATACTTGATAATCTATGATCATCATCAGAACTTAATTTTTATGTTGTTTCAGTAGTGTTGCTATTCATTAGACAGTCCTATTGGATTTAGGAAGGGTTACCGGCCTTCAGTTCCTGTACTTCTGCACAAATGTACTCTAGCTTTGTGTGAAAGTCTTGCTCCAAACTCTCAAATATTAACAAAAAGAGTCACATTTTCCACTTCTTGTTCCTTGCAGCTTTGCCCTCTTTTGCTCAAGGTTATACCTCTACTATTGTATAGGTATGTGGCTAGGGAAAAGCAAGTTATAGTAAATCCAGGCTGAATTCTACATAAAGTTCAGCCTTTGGCCTTTTGGTCTGGCCTTTGAGCAGATGAATAAAGTAATCAGAGAGAACTGCTATGATACGCTATGCTTGGGGAACCCACAATCACACAGTGGTGTAATCATTTTTCATAATCATTAGAACTGTGCCCAGTAGGGGCTGGCCCTGAGTCTCTAGATTTTGTGGGTCATTGCCAGATGGGAGGCAAGGGGGCAAATTCTCCAGTTTTGATAGACTCAGCTGCGGGCAAGAAGAAAAGGCTCCAGCTCAGTGCAGTAGCAGCTTACTGCAATTTGCAAAGCCTAATTGATTTGTTGCTACAACTTATGACTCTCCAGGGAGTTTGTGTATTAACTTAATTAGCTTCCTCCTTCCATCCCACTTGTTGTGGTGCCAGGATTCACCCTTTGCTCTGCTCTGCATGCACTTTCTAGCTAGAAGCAAGTAGGCAAGGGCCCTTTTTGCACAGCATCTGCCATGCAAAAGAGGGCCTGGAGCCTCATGTGATTGCGAGGAGCGATCTGCATGACGCCCTCGCAATCACGCAAGGCTCCAGGGGCTGGCAGGCAACAATCGCGCACCTTTGCATTTTCAGCTTTCAGCCGAAAATGCTGCACAATCACGCATTGCTCCCAGGCCCTGCCTGCACTTACCTGGCGTGCAGAGCCTCGGGAGCCAGGACAGTCGTGCTTCCTGTCTCAGTGCAGCCTGGGAAGGTCCCAGGCTGCACTGCAAAGGAAGAGGTGGGGCTCTTGCGCAAGCAGGAAGCTCGTGCAGAGCTGAAGAAGCAGGGAAGCGAGAACTTCTCACAAGAAGCTGCTTGTGCGATCACCTCACCCCAGCACCGAGAAGAGGTAGGGTGTGGAAGGGGCCTAGCTTAAATATTTCTTGTCCCTTCTCTCTGAATAGGTAAGAAGGAATAAAATACTTTCATTTCACATCTGGGGATAATCCTTTTAATTAAAATTTCTGTCTTAATTTTCAAAAAGGAAAATATTCTCTCCTCCCTCTCTTTTTCTGTGTGTTTGAATGATGAGCTGTGAAAAACTGTGCTTGTACAAGGGTCATACTGAAAGTAATGCCTGTGTGCCATTTTCTCTCAAATTATTAAACCAAATGCAATGCTATTACACCAGCAGATAGAGTGATTGTTATTGCATGACTGACATCATCTCTGCATTTCTAGGTGTTGGATATGAAGCAAAAACAAAGAGCAGACCTCAAGTTCTTGACCAAAGAAGGATATACTGCTGCCGACATCCACAGAAGACTCAGAAATGTGTATGGTGAGGCAATAGTTGAAGAGAGTATAAAGGTGGGTCAAGAAGTTTAAAGAAGGCAAAATCGATGTTGAAGACAAACTACATAGTGGAAGGCCGTTGACAACATTCCCCACTGAAAACCAAAAGAGGGTGGACAACATGATTCACACAGTCTGGCATAACAATATCTGATAGATTGTTGAGGAACTTGGCTATGGTCACAGTGCTGTTGAGCAGATTATCCACAACTTGGGATACAGGAAAGTATGTGCCAAATGGTTCCTCATGAATTAATAGCTAATTTGAAAAAGAAGAGACTGCATGTGTTATTTGGAACTGTTGGCAGCATTTGAAGATCACGAGGACCCCTTTCTCAGGAATGTTTGCACTGATGATGAGACTTGGGTATACTGTCTGCCCCAGAGATCAAGAATCACCATATCCCCTAGAATAAAGAAATTCAAAAACCAGCACTCAGCACAGAAGATTATGGTGATGATCTTCTGGGATGGCAACGGGCTGATTTTGCTTGATTTCCTCAAGCGTGGGACAACAGAATCCATTCATAAGGGGAAAAAAAGCCCACAGAAACAGCTGAATGCAATCCAGTTACACCATAATAATGCATGACCCCACACTTCTTTGGCAACATCACAGGTTTTTGCTCAAATGAGATGGCACATCTGCCTTACAGCTCCCATCTGGTACTCTCAGACTTGTACTTCTTCAGTCAGATGAAGGAAGGCCTTCAGGGACAACATTTCAATGATGTCGGAGAAGTGAAAGATGTCTTCAGACACTGGACCAGGAAGTGCCTGAAAGAGTTTTTCCAAAGTGGATTTGATGAGTGGGCTCAAAAGTGGCATAAATACATTGCCACTAGTGGAGACTATGTTGAATATTACCATGTTGTAGACAAACAGCTGTGTATGCCTCATGTTGTGAATAAAGGAGTTATGATCTAACAGGCATTACTTCAGTAACAGTTAATGCATTGCATGTAATGACATCATGAGGGGTTGTCCCTAGGTCTCAGGTTTTGGGCTCGGGTGATCTCAAACTGGCAACCCTAGTGCCCAAGGAAGAACAGTGGGAGTAGCACTGAAAGAGATTGTTGCCTTTTCTAAGAGAATGCCCCCCTACATGGATAATCTTGAATTTTCACAGTTTTGGCAAATCAAAAGAAGTCCCACAAGTGACCCAGACAATTGTAGCATAATTGGATGGATTTAACTAGGCTCTTCAAAGATGAAATAAGCACCATTAGAAACTTGTTTGCAAATGAATACATAGGAGAAAATATGCAGTCAAACGTTTCAGAGGCATTCTGAAATGAAAGTTGAACTGCACAGATTGAGCTAATTGCATTGCCTTATTGCAATTTCTCCTGATGGGCTGATTCATACTGCATGACCACAACGTGGTCACCACCCGATGATGCGCATGTGTGAATGAACTGCCACTGTTTTAATGCCATTGCCAATTTTTTTTATTTTGTCTCATGTCACAAGATCTTATAAGATTAATCCAGTTGTATGTCACCCAGCAGTTATCATATGATCTGAAAACAATGGGTGTGCATATAAGAATCAGACCACCCTTATACGAGTGGTAGACATCAGCATGATTCTCTACATCAGTGGTTCTTAACCTGGGTTTCACAGATCCCTTGGGGATCTGCAGTACCCTCACAGGGAGTCTGCAAAAGGGTCAAAGGTTGTTCAGCCCATCGTCTCCTCTACAATGGAGTGGCAACGCGACAGGAAACCAAGACAAAAAGAGGGAGGCAGAGAGGTTGGCTGGGCCTATGTGCTGCCTGTCATGTGGCTGCTCCACTGCAGGAAGGAAGCAGGCTCAGAAGATGAATGACTGTGGAGCTAACAGCCAACCAGTCAGCGTTTGTCCTTCTCCTCTCCCTCCCTCCCTCCCTCCCTCCCTCCCTCTCCCCCATCCTTTTTTTCCAGCTGCAGCAGCATCCCCCCTTCTCCTTTGGCCTCATTCCTCCCTGCTATCCTTTTTCAGAGTTGGCCAACACACCATATGTCAAGGATCCAACTCAGAGTGGGGCCAAGTGAGAAGAGAGGGCACTGCTGCAGCAGGTGCCACCCCCTGCCAAGACACTGAAAGTTGGACTGATGGATTGCTGTTGGCAAAATAAGCCATCACTCAATTCAGATGAAAATGTGTGTACTTGTGAATGGAAACGAGGAGGTGTACTCAAGGTCTTTTATAGAGATATTCATCAATCTCCCCTTTTTTGCCTTCCCCTCTTCCCCTTTTTGCCTTTTCACCTCCTTCCATTCTTTGCCCAGCTCAGTCTCTTCTCTTCCTGGTGAAGAAGGCAAAAAAAGGGGAGTGCTTGAGCATTTCTGATAAGATTGGATGTCTGGAAAAGAGGAAAGAGATAGAGAGAGAAGGGCAAATGCTGGCTGGCTGAGCCTGTACATAGCTGTTCAATCCACTCCAGGCTTAAACTGGTGAGAAGAAGCAGGAGAAAAATAATCTTTTCCACACCAGCACCTCTCAGGGAAGTGTGCATTTACTTACAGTGGCCCCTCCTCTTTTGCGAGGGTTCAGGCACAGAATCCTGGTGAAAGTGGAAAAACCATTAATAACTCACCCTTACACACATAATCCACCTCCCGTTCCCTTCTGGAGCTCCCCCTCCCATGCCCCTGCCTTTTGTCCAGGCACTTGCCTTCCTTCTCTGCACCTGGCAAAATGCAAGGGGATGGGAGGAGGAGAATGGGGAGAAGCACTTGTGTGCCTTGCGAATAATCAAATTCATGAAGGTCAAACCCACAGATCTGGAGGGAGTACTGTATTTCTCCCTCCTCTCCCAATTTGAAGACCTTTGATGAGTAATTTTAAATAAATACTTGATGTATTTTAGAGTTTTAAATCTTGAATTAAATCTTGGGTGTCCAAAAGATATTTAAAGAGAGTCCCTGCTAAAGAAAAGCTTAAGAACCACTGCTCTACATATTATTGTAGCATGCTCTAGTCACTGTAATGAATCTTAGCTACAAAAATCAAGCTAAATGATATTGAGTTTCTCTTCTTCTCTAATTCTGTGCTTCTGAGGAATGTCACCAAAGCAGCAGAATTAGACATGCAGAAGAATGAGATGGGAATTAGGTGGCAGAATGCTGAAATGGTGGAAGAAATGCTCCATTCCACCATTTCAGTATTCTAAGTTGAAATCACCTAACATCAATTCTGAATACTCCTCCACAACAATTCTCCCACCAAATAGAAAACATGTGTCTGAAAGAAATTTTCTAGCTCAGCCTTTCGTGCCAGTTTTCTGTTTGCAAGGAATGTTTAACATAGGGGAACATTTTTAAAGAAAAAAATGACTCAGGTATGGTCCATTTGACATGGTACAAGTCATTTTACACTTCATTCTGGGACATGCATACGCTCCCACTGTCCCAATTTAGCCTGGCAAGTCCCAATTAATCCTTTTTTTCTACTTTTTCAACTGGTTTTAAAATGGACCTGTTTCTTTCTCCTTCTCCAACTTTCCCCGGCAGTGGAATATGCTGCCTCGGAGTGTAGTGGAGTCTCCTTCCTTGGAGGTTTTTAAGCAAAGGCTAGATGGCCATCTGTCGGGAGTGCTTTGAGGGTGTTCTTGCATGGCAGGGGGTTGGACTGGATGGCCCGTGTGGTCTCGTCCAACTCTACATTTCTATGATTCTATGATTCCTCGGCTTATGGCCATTGCTGCGAACTGAGTTCGAAACTGCAAAAGTCGTTTGCACTCAATTAACTCAGCAGTGGGAACAGGAGAAGGTGACAAACAGGCAAAAGCAGACTGCTGCAGCCTCACCTAACTTGTATGTTTTTCCTCATTGACAAACTTTGCCATCTTGGCCATACTCTGATGTCATTTGGCCCTATATGTCCCAGTTTTCATCTGTGAAAATTCAGAGAGTATGGGCACATGTAATCCAAGCCTACGTGTTATGTCTGCTGCAAGCCTACTCATCTTTGCAGCTCTGGAGTGCAAGGTATCTGGGATGCCTCAAATAATTCCTGTTGGCCTATATTCTTTAGTCTCTGCCAAATGGCTTGTTTAGTTTTTTCAGGTCTATGGACAGTGAAACAGGCAAAAGCCCCAAAACATGTGTTTCCTGAAGGAAGTTCTTCTAAATCAGAGATGCAAATTGTGTAGCCCTTCAGATGTTATTGAATTGAAACTCCCAGCATTCTTCATCATTGGCTATACTGGCCTGGGTGACTAGGAGTTACAGTCCAACAATATTTGGAGAGCTTCACAATTCCTAGCCTTGCCATAAATAGATTCAGAGTTGTAAGACTAGAGATTTATTATTTAGCACTCAGATACATCAAAGCCAAATAGGAATAGCAGCTGTCCAACCCAAGCTTCTAAAAGAGTTGTTTTTTAAAAAGACACAGACACACAAAAACAATTAGCCCATCAACATTTTATTAGCCACATTTGTTTGCCATCTGTGGTATATTGACATCCAGTGGGGGTTAAAAAAAAAACTCTATTAAAAAAAATTCTAGTTTAAAAAAAACTAAAAAACTCTAGGAAGGGCAGCCAGGATGATAAGAGGTATAAAGAAAGGAGACTGAGAGATGACAAGATTGGACCTTTTAAATATGCATCTAAAAGGCTGTCATAGAGAGAACAGTACAGGTTTGTTCTCTCCTGCCCCAGAGGGTAGGACCAGATCTAATGGTTTTAAGTTACAGGATGGTAGATATTGATTGTTTATCAGAATCACTTCTTGATATTAAGAGCCGTTCAGCAGCAGAACCAATTGCCTAGGGAAGCTGTGGGGTCTCTTTCTTCGGCCATCTTCAAAGAGACAGTGGATAGCTATCTCCTGGGGATGATTTAGCTGGGGTTCCTACAATGACCTGAGACTTAATAGCCTATGAGGCCCCTTCCAACTTCAGTAATCTAGGCTTGATCATTCTATTTTTTTAGTCTGAGTGTGTGTGTGTGTGTGTGTGTGTGTGTGTGTGTGTATGTCAACTTTATGTATTTAGGTAACTGGGTTGGTTTGTGGGGAGCTGCACTTCAGTTGAACATGGGGAAAAGTTTCCATCGTGTGGTGTTGAATTCATTCACAAATATCCTCCGTAGACGTTGATCACAGCTCTGCCTCCCAGTTCTTCTGTCGTGCAGTTACCCTCTCCTATGCTGTATTTGGCCAGTTTCATACAACACAAGAATCAATTGCAGGTGATTCCATACATCAAAACAGTACACACACACACACACACACACACACACACACGGATATGGAAAACAAGAGATATATTGAAAAAATGCAATGCTGTATTTCTGTTCTCCAGCAGGTTGCTGGCTACACTTATTTTCAGGGGTCATTAAAATATGCTTCAGTAAAGAAGTAAAGCAACAAGAGAGCTGTGACTGAAATCTGGATGAATGCATGGGGATGCTAGTTATGTTTTTCTTGTAGCCCTGTTTTTGCCTAGTGGTGCTTTGAAAAATGATGATGATAATGACGTATGATGATGGATGATGATGATGATGATGATGTTTTTGTTTAGTATAATCCCCAGAATCCACCACTGAGAAGTTATGGAAACTGCAAAAATAGCTTTTGCATTCTCTGTAGCTTCGTTCCCCACTGGTTGTCAACACATGAAACTAGTGCCAATTCGAGTTGTGGCTCTTTGTTCCAGATTGCTCCAGTTAATTCATAATCAATCCTTCATTTGAATCTTACCTTATTCTCATTTCATCCAACTCTTTTCTTTTGGCTCTGTAAAACTTTAGCAGGCATCTCTTGATGGTGATTAAAACTGCTTTAAATTTAAAACATGTTATTTATTTATTTGTTTGTTTGTTTATTTATTTATTTATTGTGTGATGTGGCAGCATGAGGCAAGATGGTAAATTTGATTTCAAAAGACATTAACTGTATCTAGTTCCAGTTTCTACATAAAATATTGACAAGTATTAATTTTTTTTTCCTTATGCCACTAAGTAGTGGTCAGAAAATGTCTTTAAATATAAAAACAATGAATGAAAAAGAAATATCTTTTTTCTGAAATAGAAACAGCTGCATCAGTTCATATAGGAATAATTAGGGGATTTGTCAATATGGCCAAGTATTTCAAGTTGATATGAAGCAATTTATAGGCCGGTATCCTATACTTTACATTGCCGCTGGGTGTTGTGTATTGTGCATTGCACGCTTGCACTTAGGCACTGCCATGTCTTGTGCAATGTTGTTGCTCTGCATGGGGATTGCGTAGTATTCACACAGCATATATCCATGTGCAGGTATTTACACTATGCTGAGTGGATGTTGGACTGAAGCCATTGTGTGACAAAAAGTTCTTGCCCAGCCCCCATAAGTGACACAATCCAGTTGTGTATTGGTGGTTACTCTTGACCAAATGTATTAAAAATGGGAAGTAATTCCAGAGTGTAGTGAGTGAAAGCAACAGGTCGATTCCAGGACCAGAAATATGTTCACGTAAGGAGGTTCGACTCAGTGGTAACCAGTGATATAGACTCGACTCAATAGACTCGGACTCAAGTCAAACTTAAGTCACTTCAGTGACTCAACTCGGATTTGACTCAGCAAAAATTAGACACTGACTCAGCTTGACTTAAGACTTGCATATTTTCAGTGACTGACTTGCTGCACTTGGTTCAGTAACATAACACATTCAACCAGAAACCTTACAACTTACTGGTCACATGATGATCTGTCTCAAGCTCAAAGTGTGGACACACTTCTCAGAGGGAATAGCAAATGGGTGAGGCAATGGGCTTGAGGTGTGGTTGAGGTCTGCTCAGCAGCCTGTCCCTGCTACATATGGGAGGAGCTTTCTTTCTTTTCTTTTTTTTACGTTAGAAGAGGGGGTTTTTTAGATTTTTTTTTATTAAATACATCAGTATACATACATCAGTATTAAAAATAAAGTCAGCTAACTTATACATAATGACATGGGAGGAGGAACTTTCTAAAACTTTTCCTAAAAGCAGAAAGGAAGATGCATGCCCAGAGTGCAGGGCATATATCTCAGAGGAGAACACAAAATGTGTTAGGCAGTGGTCTTGAGGAGGAAGGATCCTTCCTTCCAAAGCTGTTGAAGCTTCAATAATGGGGAATAAGAATGATCCTATTTCCCACTCCTGAAAAAGCCTCCAGCTTTGCAAATGGGAAGTATGAAGGATCCTATTCCCCAGTTCTGAAGCTGCAGATGGCAAAATCACAAAAGGCAGAGACTTTAGACTTCACTTGAGGCTAGGAGTAAAAGACTTAAATACATCACTGGTGGTAACACAGTTGTCATCCATCTGCTGCAAAAAGCAAGCAGTTGCTTCCCTTCAGGTTGAACTTCCACTGCAGAGAGACCTATATTTTCTCAACCTACTGTGCTCATTCCCACCCGCCTGCACATCTATTACAACTCTGAGTGAGGTGTGGAATGTATCATCTTCCTCCTACTGAATACTGTTTGTGACACAAATAGCAACAAGCAGCAGAACTCTGTCATCTATGCCTGTCTCAAATTCCAGAGACCGTCACTAGAGAGAGAGAAGGTCCAGCTCCACACCAGGAGCAGCAATGCTTGTTGCTCCCTACTCCTGTCCCCACTATGCATAGGAACAGTTAATACTTCTCTCTCTCTCTCAGTCTTTTGTGAATTATCTACTCCTTCCCCTTTATCTTTTTCTTTCTCCTGAAGCTGCATTCACTCTAACACCATAAATACATTACACCCCGGTCTGCCCCCATCCACTTATTCATACGAATGTTAGCTTAATAGGCCAATTATTTGCTAATAGTCCGGGATGACCTGTGGTTGCTTTCTCAATGGGAGCTAATGAGGAGAGAGAGTCTGCTGATAAGAATATGAGAAAACAGTTCTCTCTACTCTTCAGAATGCAATGACCACCATGGTTTGGAAAAGCCTTGAACCTAAATACCCTAAAGGCACCAGATCCATCTAATCTTGAAAGCTAAGCAGAGTCAGCTCTGGTTAGTACTTGGATGAGAAACCTCCAGTGAATACCAGGTGCTGTAGGCTATATTTCAGCGGAAGGAACTGGCAAAACCACCTCTGAATACTCCTTGTTTAATAAATCCCTATGAAATTTCTCGGGTCACTATAAATTGACAGGTGACTCGAAGGCACATACACACAGAGAGGGCAGAAAAGAAACAACCTCAAAAAGCAGTTCGTGTTATTGAATTTGCAAAGAAGAAGTGGGCCCTGCAACAAAATGCTGCAGTGCAGAACACTGCTTTGTAAAATATATGAAGTTCTCTTCCATTCTGTCCTCCAACAATGGGTCAGCATTTGATGGCCACAGGTTAGGCGCATTTCTCACTGGGTCCCCTCACCACCGCTTTCCCCCAAAAGGCTTTTTTACCTCTCAGAACACTGAGGCTCTATGAAAAGTCACAGTACTTCCCTCTTGATGCATGTACAATGAGTTACACAGAGAAGAAAGCACACTCATAGCCTAAGAATTTTTCCATATTGTGCAGTTTTTGTCCTATGATACTACTTTAACTATCATGCCCCCATTTTATGGAAATCTGGGATCTGTAGTTTGGTGAAGTTCTTGGAATTTCCTGCTGGAAAGCTATAGTGCTGTAGTTTAGAATAGGTTAAAGCTTTCTCTAGCAGGGAAGTCAAAGTGCAGCTCAAGAACCTATAAATTTCAGAAGACAGCAGGATGGAGCCATAATGATTAAAGCGGTATCAGTGTGTAGCTTACATACACTATAAGCATAGAGATAGAAAGAACAACTCGGGGAGAGAACGAAAGCAGCTGCTTAGGTAAAATTTCTGTGGAGTGTTCCATGGTTCAGTTTTCTCTCAAGGCTCCAGATGTGGTACAGGATTATTCATTTTAAAATATCAACACTTTTCAGCAACATAGTTAAATGCACAAACATGGAAGACTTCAATATTACTGACAATGGAAGACTGGCTGTTAAAATAGAATGATTTTGCAGAAACAGATAAATTATCTGCTTTGATTAGAGAAAAACATCGTTATTGACTTAGGAACCCCGACTGACTTTTTGCAAAAACAGGGAAATGAGGTGAGTGGATCTGGGGAATTAGTAGAATTGGTTTATTAGAGGAAGTGTACTAAATAGCATTTAATGTAAGGCTACAATATTTATTCTTATAGCCACTGAGAAGGAAGTCAGAAGTCATTTTTCTATTTCCATTTCTATTTCCCTTTATATTTCTTCTCTTTTCTCTTTTTTCTTCATTTCTTTCTCTATCTTTTTTTCTTTTATAATTATACTTTTTAATGTATTCAAAGAACTTCTTAATAAGAAATAACTTAAAATACACTTTTGTTTGGAAGGGCACACATTGTATCACACAGCAAGAATGAAAAATACACACAAAACAAGCTGTGTCACCTTTTTATAGACATATATGTATCTGTGCCATGCCCAGCTTGTGTATTATCTAATATATAAAAGTCAAAGTTTGTTTGTCTGTGTCAGGCAAAAGACCTTATGTGATTGGCTGTGTCAGGCAAAGACCTCATATGATTGGCTGCCTAAGAAGATTCTATGGAATCCTGGAGTTTGCAGTTTAGGGAGACACCTTTAGAATTCTCAGCCAGAGAGCTCTTGGGCCTCAGTCAACTATGATTGTCTTGAATAGGCCAGTTGCTATAGAGATGAGGCCTAGTAGTAAAGAGGAGGACACTATATTCCCAACCTGTGCATGCTAATAACTCTGAATACAGATTAGATTGGGGAATATGGGAAAAAGTTACACGTACTGAACAAGAAAGTTTCAGGAATTCGAGACACAGGATCTCGAATCTTTCTAACAAGTATTACCTATGAGAAAATAAAATCCCCGGCAATGCCAAGTATATATACTAGTTTGCAATAAAAGCAAATATTGCAAAGATGTTATTAAGTCCTCATTGTTCTCTTATCCAAAAGAAACTAAACCAAGCGGCGCAACTATTCCTGGGACATTTGCCTGCTTGGAAGTCAGATGGCTTCATATACATATCAACATTGACAATCTCTGTTGAATTTTGGAAATGCCTCCAAACCAGTGTGTGTTCCCCTTCTTTTCACAAATGTTGAACATTCTCTGTTCAAGATCAGCAGCAAGGGAAAGGGAGTCATCAACAGATAATGTCATTTAGCAACATATGGGAGAGAATACATGTAAGGAAAACCAATCTGGCTTTACAGGTGGTTGGCAACTTGAAGGGTATAAAGGTTGCAAAATGAAGTAGTGCCCCTGAGCTGCATAACTGATAGTAATTCACAATAAGTCACAGAAGACTGTTCATTTTCCGATCCAAGGTGGTAGATTAGAAACGAACAGTGGAGAGCTGCAAAGAGAACGGGTCTGAAATGGAAGCAATTAAAGCTGCACACCCCACCTTTTCCAACTGTCTTTTCAGAGCAAGAGATTAATTTCAAATAAAAGAGTTGCAAGCCAGCCGGACACATTGCTGTGTCAAGTGGTGGTGCACCTGTTGGCTGCAGTCATGAAATCCCGCCTTCAGATTTATAATGCAAACACAATTTTTTTTCTCCAGTGAAATGAATACTGCTGTGTCAAGTAATGATTGACCCTAGAAGTCAACGCTCCTACGCAGCAGCAGTCCTACTTCACACGTAAACCGTTTGCAGTTCAACGTGAGTGTCAGCTAACTAGATCTTCAGAAAAAAGTCTCTGATTCAACCAATGGGTGTGCAGTCAGCTGCTGAAGCATCCTAGATGCTTGACTAGATGTCAAAGTGTATGGGGCAATTCCAGAACTTCAAAGTAACTAGTTACCACTCCTGAGTTCTTTGTGATTAATTCCTTCACATCCCCCCCCCTCAACAGTTCATATTAGCTACTTGTCAACTAAATGCCCAGAGGAGTCAAGTAATTCCTTTTTTTACATACGAATAAAAGCTCTGATGTGGCCATTTCAATTGTCCTGGAGATTCATCTGGAATAAATTGATTAAATGCCCCCCATAAAAATATTTTCCCCACTCAAAATAGGGAGGGAGGAATCCCAAAAGGGCAACTAGGGGGTGCAAGGGACTGTTTTCCTTCCTCTAGACCTATGTCTTATCCACACCCCCAACAGTAAGCCCAAATACCTCCCAAAATGGTAACAGGAAGTGATGGTGCATCACTTTCTGTCACCATTTTGAGAAAGCAGAGGAAAATGAATCTATCTGGGAGATAGTAAAGGGTTCTGGGGTGCTGGTAGGGCAGGACTGGGAGTGTGTCATGGGGGAGGTTTTGGTATGCTTTGGAGGCATAAATTACCTGAAAATTGCATTTTTTTAAAAAATTAAGGGCCTAAGGGGCTTTGGAGAACTGGTAGGAGGCTTCAGAGGCCTCAAAAGGGGATATAGGAGACTCATGCAGCCCACAAGCCACACTGCTCCCCTAAGACTTGTTTTTGTGTTTCCCATGGAGTACCTCATTGTGCATTGGCTGCTTCTCCAAGAGCTCATCTGTGAGTCAGGGTTGTTGGGATGGAAGAGAGGCTAGCAAAAGCAGTGTTTGGCCTTGTTTGCTCTGGGTCTATCATAGAATCATCAAGTTGGAAGAGACTGCGAGGGCCATCGAGTCCAACCCCCTGCCATGCAGGAATACATCATCAAAGCATTCCCACATCCAGCCTCTGTTTAAAAATCTCCAAAGAAGGAGACGCCACCACACTCTGAGGCAGTATATTCCACTATTGAACTGCTCTTACCATTAGGAAGTTTTTCCTAATGTTTAGATGGAATCTCTTTTCCTGAAGTTTGAGCCCGCTGCTCTGTGTCCTAGTCTCTGAATTAGCAGAAAAAAAAGCTTGCTCAATGCTCCACATGGCATTCCTTCAAATATTTAAACATAGCTATCCTATTGCCTCTTAACCTTCTCTTCTCCAGCCTAAACATACCCAGCTCCCCAAGCTGTTCCTCGTAGGGCATGGTTTTCAGGCCTTCTACCATTTTGGTCACCCTCCTCTGGACACATTCCAGCTTGTCAATATCCTTCTTGAACTGTGGTGCCCAGAACTGGACTCAGTAATCCAGGTGGGGTCTGACCAAAGCGGAATAGAGTGGTACTATCACTTCCCTTCACCTAAACACTATACTCCTATTGATCCCGCCCAGAATCTCATTGGCTTTCTTAACTGTCACATCACATTTTTGACTCATGTTCAGCTTGTGGTCTTCAAGACTCCTAGACACCACGTATCTGTGCAGTTATTTTTTTCTGCCCAAGTGTAGTACATTACACTTTTCCCTGTTGAAATTCGTTAGTTTTGGCCCACTCCTCCAATCTGTTAAGATCATTTTGAATTCTGGCTTGATAGATTTGGGAGGCCTGGACCAATTCTGGTTTGAAAACAATAAGACACAAGCTGGCGTTGTAGTTCAAATATTTATCCTTAGCCTGTACATCTGTAAATACTGCATTTTTTAAAGCTCCTTTTCCTCTGGTCTCGAGTGTTCCCTGTTCTATATGAAACCTGTAAGTCAAGAATAGCCAAAGACTGTAGGCCACATCCCTCCCTCCAATGCCCCTGCTTACAGGAATATGACATAGGTCACATGATTCAATAAGGGCCACCCTTACCCATCACCAAATAAGAGAATATCCCTTCCAGCTTCCCCGTTCTTCTCCTTGGAAAGTCTGTAAAGTGTTGGGGGTTAAACAACACCAAGTACAGAGATATCTGATATCTTATGCTCTTGGGGAAGTCTAAACAGAGTTGTCATCTTATTTGTGCATTAGGGCTATAGAGTCTAATGGTAAATGATGGCCTTCACCATTTTGTCTCATAGGTTATTAATCACTGGGCCATAACCCAAAAATGCAAAGAAAACAGAGTGACAGTCCAATTTCCTTCCACTCATCTATGGCATATTATGTTAAAAGCAGGCACTGTTCTTTCAAAAATAATATTACAATAGATTTATTAAACAGAGCAATTTATTCACCCATCTGCTCTGAGGTTTTAAAAATTAACTTCATGAAAGTGTGTTCTAGCCCATGACATTATATGGAGGGTATGAGCCTAGGCTGTCCTCCTTGATACATTGCAGGACAAAGAATGAAGCCTGAATCAAATGTAATGTTGCAGGTCCACTGCTGGACCATTGACCAGCCTTATGCTAGGTTGCTGGCAGAAGTGACAGAAGCGATTACTGACAGGTTTCAGTTTACATCAGGATTGTGCTCCAGGATATGTGATGTAAACTGAGGTATATGTAATGGGGGGACCCAGTTCCATGAAGACTGAGGGTATGCATTCTGAATTAGCCATAAAATCATTTTATCAACTCACCACCTAGTGTTAAAAAATTTAATGCACAAAACATCAGAATGTATCTTTTTCAAGGCTAAAGAAATAAGCAGATAATTTCCAGTGGGACCAGAATAGGCAACAACTGTTGATCCCAAGGAGACTTGAATGGGATGAACTGGCTTCTCTTCAGGGTAGCATAGTGAGGAAGAAAGAAAAAATGGTATGAACTGTGTTCTTTTGCTGTGCTTTCTCCAGCAAGCCTCCCAAGTGGAGAAAGCATACGAAGAGAGAAAGATCATTTCCGCACTACACTGTTATAGGGCTCTTATTCCACTTTCAACATCCTGTGGAGTTCTGGAGTTTGTAGTTTACTGAGGCCAAAGAGCCCTCTGGCTGAGAATTCTAAATGCTCCTCCCTAAATTGCAAACCCTAGGATTCCATAGGATGTTGAAAGTGGAATAATAGTACTATAACAGTATAGTGTGGATATGGCCAAAGAGGCAGCACATGTCTTGCTGTGTCTTCTGAAGCAGGCTTGCCAACTGAAGAAAGCAGACTGTCACACCCATCTAAAATAGCAGGGGACACAACCTCCAGTCACACCACAACTTCAAGATTCCAGTTTCTTCCTCCCCCTCACACACCCCCTTCTGAGCAGGCAAAAGACCCCCCCATTTACAGAAATCACTGTCTTGCCCTTTTTGCATGGCATTTGTCATGCAAAGGGGCCTCCAGAGCATTGCACGATTGCGAGGAGCGTTCAGATGACATCCTCGTAATCGCGCAATGCTGCCAGGGCCAGCAGGTGCTGATCACGCACTGTATCATTTTCAGCTATTAGCCAAAAATGGTGTGCGATCGTGCATTGCTCCAGGGCCCCACACACACTTACTGTATGTGCGGAGCCTCCAGAGTCACAGCCCTCGTGCTTCCTCCCCCAGCGCATCCTGGGAAAATACGTGGCTGCGCTGCGGAAGGAAGAGGTGGAGTTCTCATGTTGCCTGCCGGCCGGTAGGCAACTGCTGCAGACCAGAAGCAGTGGGACGTGAGAGCCTCATGGAAGAGGCTGCTCACAAGATCTCCGCGTGACCATGCCAGACGCGGGTAAGTTACAGAAAGGGCCTCTCACCTTACCCTCCTGTTCTCTTGACTCTCTTTCCTTGCTGTCCTGTCTTGCTCAACTGCACAGGTTTGCTGGGAGAGCTACACATTGTGGTTGAAACTTCCATTTATGTACTATGCATACCTGGGCACTCAATATAATGAAACATCTTGACCATAAGAAATGAAAATTTACATTTGTCAACACAGGGGAATCTGCAGGGGAGCCTCTCTTCATCCCTGGCAGTAAAAATAACAAAATAAATAACTAATTATTTGCCTTTCATAACAAACCTGCAGCCTAAGGTGGTTGCCTCATTCTGTCTAATGTTGGGGCTGGTCCTGTTAGCTTTGGAAAAAAATCAACATTCCCACAGATCAGTGAACTCTATAAAAGGAAGGATTGAAGACTGAGAATGATTTTTAACAGCTGGTTTAGAAACCTTGGTCAGCCATCTGCATTAGCTACTTAGCTGTGTATCCTTAACTAAGGCCATTTCCGCCCTACACTGTTATAGTGCTATTATTCCACTTTCAACATCCTATGGAATCCTGGGGTTTGCAGTTTAGAGCATTTAGAATTCTCAGCCAGAGAGCTCTTGGGTCTCAGTAAACTACAAACTCCAGAATTACACAGGATGTTGAAAGTGGAATAATAGCACTATAACTAGAGATGTGAAGGCCTGGGGAAAAAAACCCAGAAAAATTCAGAAAAAAATGTGTTTTTTTCCATTTTTTCCTGAAGCCTTTTTTAGTTTTTCCAAAAAAATTGGAAAAATTGAAAAAAGGAAGAAAATCAATTATGGAATGTTTTATTTTAGCATGATGAGACTGAAACTGATAACTACAGCTCAGAAAACAAGTCTGATTAAGTTTCATGCCTATTCATTGAACCTTAGTCCCTCCCTCCGCCCTTCCACATACCTTCCCCTCCCTCAATTCTCTTTATGAGAATAGGTGCTTTATACTGTGGAGAGGAAATATAAATAATTTTCTTTGTTACTTGTGTGGATGCTTTCTTCGGGGGTTTCTTTAATTTTTTTTTTATTTTTTTTTTGCTTGCTCCACATACACTAGCAAAACCCAAGAGGTTCCATACAGTTCAGGAGATTGTTGCTCCATTTGTCAACAAATAAAAATTAAAACGAAAAAAAGTGAATTCCGTTTGTAATAATTGTTTGAATACACCGTATTTTTAATATACCAATTGTGATAATGTTATGCCAAATCAAATTGTACATAGTCATATTTTATGTTCCTAGAGTAACAGAGTGATTTTCAATCTGTAAAAAGTTCTAATGTTGCATTTTTCAATTTTTTCAAAAATTTCAATTTTTTTCTGGAAAAAACTGCAAAAAATGGTTTTTTTCCATGGCTTCAAATTTTCCAGAAATTTTACATCTCTACACTATAACAGTGTAGAGCTGAAATAGCCTAAGTAATCTCTCCTGACCCGACTCTCTCAAATGGGACAGAAACATCGTTGATCTGTGCCCTGAATGGACCCCCTTCTCTCCGTGCAGCTGGTACCTGCTAAAGTAGGTGCGGAAGGGCTTACAGTTGTGACAGTAGTGTCACAATCTCTCTTAAGTAGCAAGCATGAATACAAAACAGTTTTGGATGAGAACATCTAGGTAACTGTTCCATATTCATAACAGCTAATTAGTCGCCACAATAGTAACTCCCTCGCAACCTACTTCAGCTATGTGGGGAGAAGGAGAAGGAGGTCCATTCTGCCTGTGGTTGAAGCATGAGTCAATGAAATTTCCATCAGGATTGGGGGGCTTTGTTAAGGGGAGGTTGCTTTGTTAAGTACACAGACTGAAATCCTGTTGGTTGGTCCATACAGAGTGGACCCATTGAATCAATTGTCACATAGTGAGTCCACATAGGTAAACCCAATTGATTCAGTGGCCCTACTCTACCTTAAGTATACTTCGCTTAAGTATACCCAGCAAAAGAAGTTAAATATACTTAACTAAGAGGTTGATACAGAATGCTTGTCCATGATAAGCATGATAAGTTGCTGCAATGATACATTCATATCTATGCAAAAATAAGTAAGTAAGTAAGTAAATAAATAAATAAATAAATAGGATTCAACATCTCAAAAAAGTAGCGGCAATATAAATATGAAAAATTGTTGAAAATGGTGACATAAAAATCCTTCAGATCCTTAAGATTCAAACTGCCAACTAGTTAGAACATAATGTGCCAGACACAATTGTGACTGAGATAAAGAAAATTGGTTTATGGATGTGGTAATCCTGGGGGACAGCAGAATCAAAGACGAAGAGGGGAAATTATTATGAAATATTGAAACCTACTAATTGAGATTCAGCACATCTAGGGAAACAAAACATCTGTGGTTCCAGCAGTGACAGGTTCTCTGGGAGCAATTCCAAATGGACTGACAGAATATTGGGATTAAATAATCATATATAGGATCACAATGACACAATTACAAAAAGTGATACTGCTTGGAACATGCTGTATCATCTGACAACATGTCATTGATTCCTTGATTCTTGGATAGAAATCTGAAGCACTGATTGTCCAAGACTCTAGTCGGTAACATCTGGTAGACTGTGGGCAATGATAAAAAAATAGATTGGCATCTCGGTTTATACAATGATGGTACACTATAGAACAGCCAAAAAGATCTCTGTTTTGTCACCAAGGAAGACTAAGGGAGCTATGTGGTCTGAGCAGCTGAAAGTTAATATTAATACAAACAAGGAATTAAAACAGCCAAGCTGTCTATTAATGGAGTTCAAAAGAAAAGCCTAATGACTCAACCTACCCTGTTGGCAAAAGCAAGCATGTATTGCTGAAACATCTCACTTTTGGCATTGCTTGTTCTAATTTGCCTGTTAAACTTTTCATGTATCTGCTGGGGTTGTTACATTGTCCCATCTTTCTACTAAAACTGGCAGCCAAGGCAACTAAGAATAGTAAACTCACATAAAAATAAAGCTAAGCAAAAGATAATTCCAGATGTAAACATAGTTAAATGAATGAAAAAGAAGAAAACAAACAATTCTTTGGGTTATCTAGCTGAGAGGGCTCTAGGGGCACTACACTGTTATAGTGCTATTATTTTCAATATCCTGTAGAATTCTGGGGTTTGTAGTTTACTGCAGCCAAAGATCTCTCCGGCTGAGAATTCAAAAAATGCCCTTCTCTAAAAAAACTGCAAACCCCAGGATTCCATAGGATGTTGAAAGTCATTTCCTACCACCCTAATCTCCAGCATTTTCGACACCCCTCAGCTGGACCACTGCACGGTTTAGGAGGTAGGCTTTGGGGTTGGGTGGCATTGGTAGAAGTAACTACAAGGATGAGCTTCATCATTGTAGCTATATCTGTAAATGCAGGATCTCAGCCATGTTTTTAATTAATCTCGACTTAGCGATAGGCCTTTCAGTATTCTGAGTTTGCTCCCACCCTTCCAAAATACAACATGAAATCCCTGCTGCACATTTATTGTCTGACAAAGCTGTAAAGCTGAAAAAAGGCATTTTTTTTCTGACTTGTCACCTTCCTACCAACCACTCATATGCTAGTCATTAGTGACCAAAACTCTGGAAGCAATAGGAGAAACAGCTCTGATTATTGGTGTAAATGATTCACTTTCTTGCCTGCATTATGAAAAGTGACATTCTGTCAACTATATCATTCACATTTATTCTCTCTCATGTGTGCATGTTGTTCTCCAAGTTGCTATTAGTTTTTAATAACTCAGTCTATTTCTCCTGAGCTTGAGGGCAGGGAAAGAGTTATGCCTCGACTTCTGGAAACAGGAAAGTATTCAGTATCAACTTCAACTGTGAGGCCTAGAAATTCTGATTTAAAATAAACAAGTTAAGTTTCTTAGGAAGCCAAATCCAATTTCAGCATCCCTAATCTGAAAATCTGAAATCCAAAAACTCCACAACTTGAAACTTTTTGACCTCAGCCTCCTGCTTTTGCCTTTGAGGCAGTGGCTGTGCCATTCCTGCTTATTCATCTCTCAGATCCTCAGTTTCTCTCCATCTTCTTATCTCACACACAACACAAGTACCAAATGAATGACACAGAAGGCGGAAGAGAGATGCAAGGCTGGCGAGAAACACATGAATCTGTGAAATGGCGGGAATCCAAGCATAGTGCTTGGTGCAAATCCACGCTTTCTACCATTTCACAGATCCTTACACTCTCTCAGCTTCACATCTCATTCATTCACTGCTTGTGTTGTGTATGTGAGATGTGAGGCTGGGGAGTGAAAGGATCTGAGAGACCGAGGATGTAAGGGACCTGATACCTGTATTTGGAAAATAAAATGCAGCACTGTACAAGAGATCTCTAGAGACCCTACCAACCACCTGCTTCTGCCTTTGAGGCAGCAGCTGTGGTGCTTCTATTTGTTTGTTTTGGGGCTTCCCAACCTGGGGGTGGGGGGAGAAAAACTTCTGATCCCAAGCACTTTGAATAAGGGATAGATACTCAACCTGTACCTCATGTTTATTTGTAACAGTGAGTTTATAAATCTTGCCTAGTATTTGGTATCAGTTACTATAAGCTGGCTGTATTTAATGGATTTCTAATTTCAAGGGCCAGTATTCTACATCAACTGCTTAGTCAACTCTACTTAGCTAAGAAACTTCTCCTGACTCAAACCATCCCAAATCTGCCAAAAATGTCATTCACCCATGATCCAATCGCTGGCAGAATAGACTTCTTTCACCCCATGCAGCCTATCCTCAGTAAAGTAGGTGATGGGTGGAGTTACAGTTGTGGCCATCATGACTAAGTAGTGATGGTGAATACAAAACAGTTGTTGGTTGTTGTTGTCTTTATTTATATCCTGCTTTTTTCCTCGGAAGGAGTCTAAGTGGTGTACAGTAGTTATAAAAATGAAAACATAGGCCTTTTCTGCACGCGGCGAGGGAAATGCTCCCTGCCGCTACTCACCGGCTTTTTGGTGGGTCTGTTTTGGTCCGTCCTGACGAGGACCAGTGTGGGCTCGCTGCTCCACACTGCTCCGGCATCCAAAATGGTGGCTTCCGGTTGGTGGAGGCTCCTCACCAACCACTGGAGCTCGCCAGCCTAAAGCCTGCCTCCGGCAGATCTGCACGCTCGCACTGGTGCGCGCCTGCAAATCTGCACCGGAGTGCGGGAACGGAATGGCACGGAGTGGCATGCTCCATCCTTTTGAAAAACCTGTAAAAACAAGTTTTTAAAAAGCATGCTGCGTGACCATTTCGGGTCGCTCTGGAGCGGACTGAGGTGCGGAACAAGTCGTCCAACCCAGTCCGCTCCCAAGGTACAGACGACCTCCATCAGAGGTTGCACCGTGCCGTTCTACTTGCCCCATGCGGAAAGGGCCACAGTTGAAAAAATCATACATACAAAAGTTAAAATGCAGATTAACAATCAAATAGTAATTAAAACAAAGTTAAAATACATATTTAAAAACACAAACAAACTGCAAATATTACATAAATTATAAATCGCTGACATGTTTGGTCATCCAAACGATGGTCATACATAGAATGAGTTATGGGTGAGAAGATCTAGGTAACTATTCCATACTCACAACTGCTACTTATTCACAATTATGCCTCTGTTGCTATGATTGTAACTCTCTCCCCCTCGCACCTGGTTTACCCAGGCCTCAGCTGCATGGGGAGAAGGACGTCCATTCTGCTGGTGATTATAGCACAAGTGAATGACGTTTCTATCAGGTTAGAAGGGTCAAGCCAGGAGAGGTTACTTTGTTAAGTACTATATACTTAATTAAGTAGCTGATATAGGATACTGGGCCTTGAAATTAGAACTTCATTAAACACAGCTTGAAAACTTTGAAGGCAAAAAAGAAATGTTAGCCGAGGCACACAGAAAAAAGAATAAAGGCTGTAGTCCTGCGGGACCGTTATAAAGATAAGACGTTAGAATTCATCCGAGGGTAATCTTTCTCACACACACACCACCAACTACCGTGGATACCTTTGAAACAGAGCAATAGAAACTATGGCAAAGGAATATTTTTACTGCTGTATTCTGAAGACAGACCTCTCACAGCATAGGCAGAGCTTTCCCTAAGATCACACCATCTGACGAAAACCTTCATTATGTAATGCGTGGAGGACCCCTCTCCTAATTTGCTTCCCAAGGAGACACCTCCATTACCCCCATATGTTCTCCTCACTATTGCCTCGGCACCAAGGACCCCATTTCCCCCACTGCGCCTCTCAGCTTGCAGAGGGAGAATGAGTCTCCATGCCCTCTGACTTTGCTTGCAATCCAAGAGGGAAAAGATCCACCACACGCTTCCGGGAGAATTCCGGCGTGGAAACTGCTCTGCGTTAGACCTCTGAGGAATACTGCTGGGGAACCGCTAACACTGTAAATTGTCTCAAAGACGCACTTAACGTATTTAAAGAGCAATTATGGTATGTTAAATGAACACCAATCAACTGTAAAAACAGCAGTTACAGGGGTTTAATAGGTATATAGAGGAGAAACCCTCACTACCCTTCAATTAATTCTAAATCACACAAGAAGTGTAACTTGAATGCTTATTGCTTATTAATGCATAAAACATGTGTGGCATGTTAAAACATTTAATTAGCATTTTAATAGCAAGCTGAACATTAAATATCAAATTATTGCTAAAGCACTTGTTGATCTATTTAATCAGGGTGTTAATGGACTTCTAACATGTGGTGCTAAGGTCAGCTTAGAAATTGGGTTCTCAGCACCGGCATTTAGTGGTTTAATAAAACTTATCCCCCTCCTTTTCTTTATTCTCGTTGGTGCAAACTTTCTCTCAAGAGTTGGTTCTAACAGTGTCACAGCAGCTGGCTTGTGCCAAAAAAAAAAAAAAAAAAAAAAAAAATGGCTGACAGGTACAATGTAACATAGGATCTGTGAAAATGAATCCATACTATTGCCATTTATGGCTCACATACCCCAATATAACAGATTTCTGGCACAAAGTACTAAGACACATAAGGCAATTGCTGACAGGCTTTTGCCTCTCTTAGTGGGAAAGTATAAAGAGTCCTATATAGGCCCAAGCGAGCATTTAGCTTCCTGTGTTGAATGTAGAGGAATAGTTGGGCAGCAGGAGATATTCCTCTTGCTTGAACCTCCACAATCATCTCATTTCTGAACTTTCTGGAAAACTTTCCTTTGTGCATACCAGGATTCCAGATTCTTTAGAACATCCCTAGTAGATTGCAGTGCCTCTGTGACATTTTCATACAAGATGACACTATTAATTGTTTTTGCTGTGTGTCTTCAAGTCATTTCTGACTTATGGCAACCCTAGGATGGTTCTAATGTGGGGGTTTCTTGGCAGAATTGGTTCAGAGTGGGTTTGCTCTTGCCTTCCTCATAGGTTGAGAGAGCATGACTTGCCCAAGGTCACCCAGTGGGTTTCTGTGGCTGAGCAGGAATATGAACCCTAGGCCATTTCTGCACTAGCCTGTTACAGTGCTATTATTCCACTTTCAACATCCTACTGAATCCTGGGGTTTGCAGTTTAGGGAGGGGCCTTTAGACTTCTCAGCCAGAGAGCTCTTTGGCCTCAGTAAATTGCAAACCCCAGGATTCCATAGGATGCTGAAAGTGGAATAATAGCACTATAACAGGCTAGCGTGGAAGCTACCCTAGTCAAACATTCAAACCACTACACCATGCTGGCTCCTTCACGCTATCCCCTTTCCCCATCCAATTCCTAGGGGAACTCATAGAGGTATAAGACTTCCTAGAGAGAGCAACATTCCCTACTCTTCAGACTGTGTCCCAGAACCAGGCATTCTCAAACTAGTCTTCTTTGTTCTTCCCACATACTGAATTCTTTAGCACATCTCTTGGGTGTGTGTATGTGAAAAGGCCTCCCATTCTCAGCCCTACAAGTAGGCAGGCTAAGCTTGATCAACCAGTTGGACTCATTCCAAAAGTCTCTTTTGCACATTCACAAATTCATGGGTTTGCTGTGAAGCTTTATGCATTAGATACTTTAATCACATTGCCCAGGATCTACAAAATTTTTAGGGCCTATGAGAACAGGATTTTAAGAACTACAAAAACATCCCCAGTGGTACGTCACAGTGAGGTAGGGAGTCAAATACAAGAGTTCCCAGGACCTACAAAAAGCTTAATGCGGTCCTGCTGTGATGACAGGAAATTTTGGGAGATCATTCAGACTAATCCCACCCCCTAAATCTGTTATGATAGGTTTTTTGATGAAGTACGGTGGCATGGGGGTTCCTCCAACAGAACAGGAGAACGTGCTTGGAAGAGAAGACCTGGGCCATCAAGCTAGACATGCCTAACAGTGCTCAAATTATAGGAAAGATGAGGGAGAGAAACAGACTGGCACCTTTACCTTTTGTGACACACTGTTATTGTTTTAGAGGTTTATAGGAAGGGACATTATTTGACTAAAATAGAAGTAGTTGTTTGGAGTAAGATTTGTATATTTCTCCCATCTCCACATTTGAATAACTATTCAAGCACTGATAGCAGCTTGGCGAAGTAATATGGCCGCTTTCTTTCTGCTCATATAACAGGTCCTTGACAGAATGAATTCACCCAAAAAATGCTGCCTAGAGAAGCTGCTTTGCAGGTTGGACAAAGCCGCCCACAGCTTGGACTGGGTTAACAAATTGTATATGTACCTATATGTGTATATCAGAAATTTCTTCCTAATCCAAATACTCAGTAGTGGGTTGAATTAAGTCACACAGTATCAGCAACAAAAAAAAAGAAAAGAAGCTCAAAGTCACACTCCAGAGAGGAAGCTTTAAATTAATTGTTCACAGGGCTGCCAGGTCATAACCTGGAATACCAGCCGGGCTCTTTAGCAGCTTTGCAGCTGCCAAGGAAAATGCAGCCACAGCTCCATCTTCAATCCTGCCACTCTTCCCATCTATCGGAGAGCCAAACAAGAGACCAAAATACTCTGACTGGCAGGGCAGGTGAGTGGGCAGTCAGAGTGAGAAAAAAATTGGGCAAAAGAAAACATAGCTAAATCTTCTTTTGTTGACATGTGCTGAGAAAGATTATTTGTGGGATGGGAGAATTCTCCTGGTTTGGCACTGCTGTACCCCTACCTGCTGAGTGACTACAGCCCTCCCCCCACTTTCACAGGTCTGATCTTCATGAATTTAATTATTCACGAGGTACATGTGTGGCTCCCTCCAATTTTCCTCCTCCCATTCCCTTGCATTTTGCCAGGTGCAGGGAAGGAATGCAAATGCCCAGACAAAAGGCAAGGAAATGGAGTGGGAGGCACGTGCGCCCCTTCCTTTTCCCTTTTGGAGCTCTCCTCTCCCATTCCCTTGCCTCTGGCCCCAGCACACAAAAGGTAAGGGAATGGGAGGGAGATTGCAAGGGAGGAGTTATTCGCAGTTTTTCTACTTTTGCGAGGGTTCTACACTGCAAACCTTTGCAAAAGTGGAGGGATCACTGTAGCAGAAATTCACGTGAAGCCAAGAAATTTGGAAATGGCACAGCTATTAAAAACAAACCTTGGGAACATTTCTTCAGTGCCCATCCTGGCCAAGGGAATCTGGGAGCTGCCATTTAAAGAAGTAACTTTTAAATACCCTAGTTGAAAGCAAAGGATCCATTTAAGAAAAAGCACTGGTACTCATAGAATCACAGAATCTCAGAGCTGAGCCCAAAATTCAGGAGTTGTTGCTTTTGCCTCCTGACATGAACTAATTGCTCTTTTTATCTAGGCACATTTCTGATACGCATGTGCTCGCTCATGATGCAATGTCTTGTGATTTCATGGCTTGCTGCTCAAGTGCTAACCTTAACCAATATTGACCAAGGACAGAAATAGTAAGGGGAGGAAAGAGGAAGGAACAGAGAGAGAACAGGGAGATGGCAAGGGAGAGGGGAACATGGGAATAAAGGGCAAACTACACCCACTGTAGTTTCTTCACAGAACCTTGCTGTCATTTCCACTAGCACTGTGGATTCAGTAATAATATTGTTGTTGCTGCTGTTGTTGTTGTTGTATGCCTTCAAGTTGTTTCTGACTTTATTGTGACCCCAGGCAAAGCTATCACAACAGTGTGGGGGGGATGATTTATTCAAACAAACGGAGTTTGCCATCCTCTAAGGGTGACTTGCCCATGGGTTTCCATGGCTGAGCAGGGATTTCAACCCTGGTTTCCCAGAATCCTAGTTCAGTATTCCAACCACTACACTACACTTATTACCACAGTCATGGTAAGGCAGGTATCTGAGTCTCGGCAAGTTTTTGTCTTATAAACCAAGCAGCCACATCAGCCCCATTTTTACACGTTTCACTGGACTCTCCCCCCCAAATTGAAGTGACCAAATGTGCTATTTGAGGCCTAAAACAATATTGTGAGGAGGAATAACCATCAAATGGCCCTCATAGAGGAAGTATTACTGACCATTTTTGCCCATTTTTTCCCTGCATATGAGGGCAGAGATGCTTTATTTGGGGCTCTTGTGGGCCCCATGGAACCCAAAGAACAAACTCCTGTTGTAAACAGATATATATCTACATATATTTCATAGGCTGCCTCGTACAATATCACATTCCTTTTCTTTTGTTGTCTGAAATTAGAGGCCAGTCCTGTCACAAGCACCACATCTGAAATCTAACTCCAGCTGCGCTTCCCTATGTTTGCATTTTATTCAGTTAGTGTATTGTATCTTAAAATTCTGATAGCAGCATTGGCAATGTAAGTACCATTGGTGCTTCAGCCATTACTTCTCCATTGTTCCCACAGTGTTTTCCCTAGTCTGCTAGGACACCTCTCCCACAATGCCTTGCTTTGAGGAATGGCCCCTTCATTTGAGCTCTGTTGCCTAGTGAGCTGCACCAGCTGCTTTTTCTAGCCAATGTGGAGCTCACCAACCTTCTGGCTCTCAGTCTGATCCATAGGGTGGGCTCCTCCTCTGGAGTGATCACTCATCCTCTAAGCACCTCTCAGAGGTGGGTTGCCAGGCCAGGACTATCCTAGACCCTGAGATTTCAGGGCCAAAACCTGAGACTTAGGGACAATCCCACATATCTTACAAGGGCCCATTTCAGTGATGTCATTAAGCATCAACCACAGTTGCTCAGAGTATGTCATTTAAATAAAAAAAGAAAAGGAAATCACCAGTTCTATCAAGGAAAACACACACACACTTTAGAAGGCAGTGTGCTCACCCTGAGATTCTTCATCTTCACCCTTAGGACTGGAGAGGAAGGGTCATACTCTGAGATTTGCAACACTACCTTGCAGCAAGGTAGTAGGACAGACACTTTCTCTGTGGAGCTCATCTGTCTCCCTTTTATCTTCTGGGGGTGGGGGTCATTCTTTTCAAAACAAATTGGAGAGTGGGAGCGTTGCTTTTGGATATTGTCCCCAGATATCCTTTCCATGTGTCTACAGCCAGAGAGTTGGTAGGATTCCCCGGAGCACCTATGCTCAATGCTCTCAATAGGCCCATTCCCTGAAGAGGCCCCCTTCTTTGATACCACAATCACTTGCTTTCTCCACATCAGTGCCCAAGAGGGAAGGGAAAGGCAGTTAGAGACTTCTTCTTCTTTCTTCTTCCTTGTTACTCTTAGCCAGTTGGAGAGGGAAAGGGAACATACAGCAATAGAAAGGAGAAATGGGCACCTTACAGTCCTTAGAGCATCAGCAAGTGTCCAGCAATGCTGACACCTCCTCCTCAGTGATGCTGGCCTACTTTAATCTTTGACTTGCCTTTAAAAGTGCACACAGTACCATACCCACGTGAAATAAAATTGTGTAATCTTTTATCTTTTTTGTCCTGGATGCATTAAACAACCTAATGTTCTGCTTGATAGCAATGGCTTTATCCTGTAGAGTCGATAGATATTGGCTCCCAGGGGGCTAATGGCTCTGTACCTAACGACGCAGTGTCAAAAGCTTTCTTTGGATAGATATGGACTTTTCCTTGCCTCCCGGAAGCGAAGAGAAAAAGCACACAATTGAGAGGTCATCATGAAACGCTAGCATCTTGGGCATGGAGAATCCAACTACTCTGTATCAGCACCAAATGTTTTCATCAGAACTGTATTTTTCATGTTTCTTGTGTGGTTATTTGATTAATCTTGGAGGCTCATCCTGCAAAATGTCTTTCAGATGAGCAGTTGAAATCGCCACCTCTTTCCCCCAAGAACAAATTAGCCACTTGTACACAGAGTTCTGGCTGTCTGTAATTATGCTTTACGCCTTGCAGTTTGAGCCTGTAATAGCTGAGATTATCTTCCAAGAATAACAGTGATGCATCTAACTTTACAGTCTTCTAACAAGAACATTACAGAAGCATTGTGGCAGCCATTTGCAGGTAGCCAGTTATTATTCAATCTTCTCCTTGCCTGTTGTGATTGTACAACATACATGATCTCAATTCTCCATGAACAACTTCATGAAACTGGCTGGCAGTTTACACTGACTTGGGGGCCAATTTCCACTTGCTGGATTTTTTTGTAGGCTACACACCACCTCAAGCTGGAAGCTGGTGGAATTCCAATCCTTATCTTGAAAAACTGTGAGGTCTGGATACAGATAAAGCAGAAATATTATATAAAACTCCCAATTTGGACATCACCTCAGGAAGTGTTGAAAATTACCCCAAGAAAACAAGGAAAATTATTAACACAGTATGATATACTGAAATGGGAGGGAGACAATCCAAGAATGAAGACGGCGGAAGAGCTGAAAGTTGATGGACATGAATTAAATTGGTTCCCTTGGTGACAACTAAAGAAAGGTTTAAAATGGACCAAAAACTACACAGATCTGAGAGAAAAGAAAATGAATTGGACTTACTGTTGAGAAAAGAATCTCTAAACTATACAAACTTATCAAAGAGGGAAATGGAACCAGATATAATAAAAGGGACGATGATTAAATGGGCTCAGAATGTAGGTCATCCAACTGAATTACGTGCTTGGGAAAAAGTATGGAAAACAAGATATAAAATTTACTCCGAATTTAAATTTAAAACTTCCTTAAGATGATGCATTGGTAGTATATGACTCCGGAGAGGTTGGGAAAAATAACTAAAAATGGAGATGCGAAGTGTTGGAAATGTGGGGAGAAGGTGGGAACCTTTTCTCATATGTGGGGGACTTGAATTTTGAATTGGTACCAGAATTTTATTTGTTGAATATATTAGGTCAGAATTGAGAGATCAGAAGACATCAAAAGATAATATTGTATTTGATTACAGTGGCACGATTGACTATGCTCAGCATTGGGAAGAAAAAATAGAAATTAATTTAGAAGAATGGAAACTAAAAGTGTTGGATATTGTTGAGACTAAAAAATTAGCACATTCTCTAAAAAAACAAATCTGTTCAGAACTTTGAAAGAGAATGGAAAGGGGTAATGGATTGGTTAAAAATATAATACATGTGATGGTTAGGTAAAAATGTATTTGTGTAAAAATGGAGGATTCATTATGCAAAAGATAGTAACAACTTAACTGGGGAAGAATAATATAGGGAAGGGTGGTGGGGGAGGGACATACCAAACATGATGTCTCTTTTTTTGTGTGTTGTGGAAAACTAATAAAAAGCTTTTATATATATAAAAAAGAAAAACTCTGGGATTTCCCCCCAAAAACCAGGGTACAGGAGGAACTTTCTTTGAGACTTTCTGGAGCATAGTTGTTTTTAAAAAAAATACTGGGCAATTTGGGATCTGCTGAGTTCTAGGTCATGTTTGTTGCCCACCACTGCAGTAAAAGCCTCCTATCGGACTCCCTGTGTGATAGGGGAAATCTTAAGCTAGGGGATCATGGTTTATATAAAGCCACTGACTGAGCTAATGGCAGAAGTGAGATTGTGAAGGCAGTGCGGTGCAGTAGCATGAACAGGATATTGTTGGAGAGACACAAGTTCAGTCCCCACTCAGCCATTCAGCTCACCTGCAGCCCTCTCATACTACAAAATTATAGACTGTGATTCCACTTTAATTGCCATGGTTCAGAAAGTGTTGCCAATCCCCCGTCCCAAACAAAACAAAACAAACACCAAACAAACAAAACACTTGTCTTCTTCAGTTCTGGAAAATTTCTAGCTAATTACCTGCAGGCAAAAAACAATGTAGGTATAAAAATTTCATCTGATATTTTATTGAAATAATCATTTCAATAAAAGAGGCAGTCCAGACAAAGTGATGAAAGCTCTAACTCGCACTGATTTCAGTGGAAACCACAAAGTAATTAATTTTAAACATATAATTAATCCTGACCACGTTTAAGCAGAGGTGAATTCCAGAGCTGAGTGGGGTTTGCTCCAAAGTAAGCATGCTTTCAATTGTAGCTACTGAGGTAATATATTATAGCAAAATCAACGCAAAATCTACCTCTCTCCTCTCCAAATACAATTAACGTAGCGCAATGGTTTGGGTGTTGGACTCGAACTCCGCAGACCAGGAGTCTAATACTTGCTCAGCCAAGAAACCCTCAGGCTCAGAGGAAGGCAATGGCGAACCACTTCGGAACAAATCATGCCAAGAAAACGCTGAGAGAGGTTCACCCTAAAGTTGCCATAAGCTAGAAGTGACTTGCAGGTACACAAGAAGGTTGCATAATTTATACACTTAGTTTTTATGCTAAGAAAAATAAGGTAATTTAAATGTTTTTAAAAAACAAAACAAACCTCTTCAGTGTGGAATTTCTACTGCCCCCATCCCCCATCTGCAAAGCTTCCAATGTATAAGCATGCTTTGCCTTTCAAGGACTTTATTAAAAAGGAAGGGGGAAAAAAGAGCAGATAAAACACAGTGACATCCATCCACCTCTCTCTTCCCCAAATTATTCCATTTTTAAACAAGACTCAAAAAAAAAAAAAAAAAGCAAGGGTTTTTAAAATAATTCTTAATGGGATAGAACCATACACACACACACTTTTGAAAATTCTTTATTCGTTTTCTTTTGCCTTAAAAAAAGTTATCAGTGCAACAATTCAGAACTTCCACTCCTCGTCCACCAAACACTGAGCAGTAGTTAATCTTAGTTAGGAAATACTGAGTTCTGAAGCCAGTGGGTTATCATTTTGCTATTTATTTCCTTCTGTCAAACTCTGAAAAAGTCCTCTGTATAAATTAAACAAATGAAAAAAAATTGTTATTCTCAATCCTAGGTCATCATTACAGCGAACAGAATCATAATAATGCATCTAAAATGTGTGTCCACAATATATATCAAGGTATACATTTGGGGGAGGAACACAAGAAAAAAAATATGACATTCTAGACTTGTTAAAAAGGATAATGGTCCCATATATTTATTAACAGGTTAGCAAAAAACAAAACAAAACAAATCCAATGGATTACAATATTTACATGTTATTTGAAAAATAAAGTAGTGATAAAAGCATGTCACAATCATTTATTTCATTTTTTTTCATCTATTTCATTTTTTTTCATCTTTTTCATTTTTGGTAACCATTACAAACACCCAATCCAGGTATGGAACTGTTTAAATACAATTGAAACGAGGCCAATTTAAAAGAAAACGTTCAGACACAAAATGTGTATTTATACTTGTCCTTCCAATGTGTTTTCCACATGACTGTCCCTCCCTCCAAATAAAAAAAAAAGTCCCCACCCTCCCAAAATATGAAATCTTCAAAATCAAAACACCATGCTTTTCAAGTAGCACTTATTTCACAAATGCAACAGTATTATTTTTCTTTTTTCTTTTCTTTTTTTCTTTTTTGTTTCCTTTCCCATTCCCTCTTTTTTGCCATCAATTTGAGGAGAAGTTCTGTTGGGTCTGGACTTCTCATCAGCTTCCTCTCCTGCCCCCCCTTCCCACCCCACCCTCTCCAAGTTAAAAAAAAAAGGCGCCAAACCAAAAAAAAAAAAATGAAAATGAAAAACAACCCAAAGAGACACATGCATTTCTAAAACTAGGTTTCAGTCAAATACTCTCTACTTTTTGGAAAGAAACCCCTTTGTTCACAATCAGACCATTTGCCCCATGGTTCCTGATCTTCTGATTCATCTTCATGCAAAACGTCCAAAGACTTTGAGCATGAAATCAGGAACACAAGTCTCAAAATTCCCATGGGGATAGATTCCTATTTATGCTACGCTGTTTCCCATCATGTGAAGAGCTAATGGGAGGCCATACAAACAGTTCATGAAATCCACAAAGAGTAGACCTTTTAACTCCAAATATTACAGAACTGGGTCACCTTGAGCTTTCAGAATTACGAGTTTAGAATTTTCGGAATTATCAGCTCCCTCCCCTTCTCCCCCCATCACACCGAAACAAGATGCACCACATACGAAGAAAAGGCAACCATTCGTAAGAACGAAAATAATAACCAGTGAGAGATGTTCAAATCTGACAAGCAACAGAATGATTATGAGGGCCAACAGGGCCTACAACCTGCATAGCTGTGCTGTAAGTTTGGTTCTTCAGTATTAATGGGTTTTTTTTATTTTTCTTTTCAAAAAAATTACTTCTTTGCTATTTCCACATGTTTGAAACTAACAGAAAGAAGGGGGCAGGGGAAGAATGAAAAGAAACATATTCACAAAAACTAACCCTTCTTCCCAGTGCCATCTCCTGGGTGGGAGGATCAAGGTGGGTAATAACAATACTTTACATGAAAATAAAACAAAAAACAAAACAAACAAACAACCCCAAACTTAATTGTGCTGTATTTGTAACCCCTTAGGCTGAGCAGACGTAGACATGGGGCAAAACAAGAACGGCACATAGTCAGTCACATGAGTTTTTTTTTTAAAAAAAAAACCACATACACACACGCACACACTCACGCACCCTAAAATCATAGCTGAACGCTAACAAACAGCTTACCTGGAATAAAAGATGACAAGTCACGGACAGGTATCTAGGAATTCTCTCTCTCACTCTCTTTTTTGTATTTTTTTACTAAAATAATTAAAAAAATCACAGTATTTTAAGAAATAAAACCCCCACAGGGATTTTTGAGCACAATTTTGTTTTCCTTTTGTTTTAAAACTTTGTGGTTTTTTTTTCCATTCACCATCTTGCCCAGCAGTCTTTCTCTACATTTAACCACAACGACAACAGGTAGTACTGACAAATGCAGAGATTTGTATTTTAAATATTTCCCTTGGTTAATTCTGAGGTACTAGGAAACAGGTGACTGTTTTAAGCAAAAAGCAGTTTTTTTGTTTTTGTTTTCTTCTTCTTCTTCTTCTAAAGCAAGTCAGTCAGTCAGTCTGGAAAAGCATAATATGTATATTAAAATTAGAAAAACAAACAAACCAAAAAGCGCCCAAACTTGTGCGCTGAAAATTGTCCCCTGCACTCTTCCATCCTCATGATGTTTCCATCCTTGAAATGATCCAAAGCGTCCATGGCAAAGCACAGTGGTATAATGCAATGAGCATTGGCGAGCTTGCTCCTTAAGTCTAAATGAACGGAAACTTCCCATTGTCAAAATCCAGAAGAGTCGCAGAGATGTCATGGAGCCACAATATTTCGTTATCCTCAATTAAATAAATTTAATATATGTACACACACTCAAAAACACCCACGCACGCACGCACACACACACACACGCAGGTACCAGTGCTTTGAAAATAGATCATTCAGTCCTAAAAGCAGCTTTGATTCTTCCTTTTCCCCTCCCCACCCCATCCCATCCATCACTGTTCAAGTAGGTTGTTTGAAATCACACCAGGTGCTCATTCGCTTTTGAACTCTGTGTTCTCTTGGAGTGATTTATCAGCAGCAGCAACAATACAGACGGTAGTTTCGTTCTTGTGGGAAAAGTCCACCACTATTGTCGTGCTGCTTTCCATCTCTTCTTCCAATGGTACCTTCACATTCTCTTCCGTGTTCTCTTTTGGCTGGCTGTCTTCACTAATCACTCGATTGGTTTCATTCACAGCCCTGGAAACCCAGAAAAGGAGCGGGAAGAAACATTTTTTTTTCCTGACATGTGAGTACATGTTAAGCCACACTTGAAAGCCTTTCTGGCTAAGTAGAGCCAATGTTGTTACAAATTCTAGAGGGGCGAGAAATGCAAATTTGGGTCTTAACAGAGTCTAATTTCAAACTCACTAGAGGAAGTAGTTCTGGGTTGTTTGCTCACAAGAGTGATCATGTGCTAGTGATTTGCTGTCAGTGATAGCTAGTTGGGAGTGGCTTACACCCATGGTGACTGCAAATACTCATCCATATTCCGCATACCACATTCATGGTGTGGAGCCAATTGATTTCATTTTGTCAAAAACACAGTCACAAAATACTCAATATCCACACACAAACCCAGTTAAGTGATAGCCTTACACACTGGCTGAAGTGGCTATACTATCTGCAAAAACTTATGGCTTGATAAACGTGTCTGTTTTTAAGATTCCAGAAGGCTCTTTAATGTTATCATTGAACCTGATTATCCAAATTTTCTCCAACAAAATTCACTTTATTATTTATGGCTACTATCTAGTTCTCACAATATTTATAACCTGCCCTTCCTCCAAGGACCCCAAGATATTTCTACACGCTTTCCATTTTTATGCACTAAATAGAGGTGACCATGACTAAACAAATGTTGGACATCCAAACAACCTCCACCACTAAGGCTGCATAATCCTTTATGTTAAAATGCATTGCATTAGCATAACCAAAATTCTGTCAAAATAAGAGCTAGAGTCTGCTATCTGTATATATTACACTAATTAAATTAATCAGTTAATAGCAAGTAACCAATTATAAAATGTATAAACATGTCTTTCATTCATATAATAATCTTGCTCTTAAGAAGTGTGTGTATGTTTGTACGGCAGTAGTGATACAGGATTCTCACTTGGTAACCCATGGAATTTTAGAGCCAGAAAGTCCAGCAGAAATTCTCATCTCTTCAAAATGATACTGATAGCGACTGGTGAGGATGAAAATCCAGGTTGCGGGGGGAGGGAAGAGAAAACTGTGAACATTTTCTTTGTTTTCCCACGTTTTCTTGTTTTTCTTCTTACTCTGGCCAACTTCCTCTGTCTCTTTCTTCTCATCTAAGCAGATCTTCATGCAGTGTCCCAGTAGCAACCTCAAAATTTCTTAAGTCTACACAAGGCTGCATTTGGGAAAACCACAATGAAACCTAATTTGCATACCAGACACCAATAAATTGGTGGAAGGGGTTCACCTTCAATATTGTTTCTTTCACAAAATATACTTGGAGACACAACTGTAACTTTCTGTTAAGAGACAGTAATTCTTAGGCCAACTTACATGCCATGCCTCAGTACGTGCCTTTCCCACTCGGAGCCCTCTGTAAATGTCCGACCGCAAAATTCACATGGGAACCTTTTTTCTGGTGGCCCATTCTCTGAGAACCTCATGGACTCTAGAGGAAAACCAAGTACATGACACCCTTGAGTAAGCTTCTTCATATTTCTCTTGAGAAGGCAGAAGAAAATGGAAGTTTATTGTGAAGTCCAACAGAATAAACACAAATATCCTCTTCCAAAGGAATATGAGATGGGAAACCCAGACAAGTGCATATAAAACTACATTAGCTATTGCCGATACTCTACGCCAGGGCTGGTGGAATGTCTGGTGGGTAAAGCCAAAGCTGGCTCTCCCAGCCACTCCACCAAGCCTTGGGTCAGGCTCCTCACTGAGAAGGGAGAGTGACGGTTAAAGCCTCAAGAAAGATTCCTTGAGGATACAGGTGAGATGGCTTTGCGCTTCCTTGGCTTTTTCCAGTTGTGGAGAGTGATGAGAAGCAATGCCAAATTCGAGCTTAGCACACTCAGGAGCCAACTGATCCTGTTTCAGTCTTCCCTTGCTCCCTCAGTCAAGGGAGGAACAAAGCTGGCACTCAGCTGGCTCCAAGAACAGACACTCCTTCCGTTCTTCCCCTTTCTCTCTGCATGGGTGAAGGATCCCAGATGATATTGGGAGAGAGGAGATTGGCAATGTCATTCGGCCACCTCAAGAAGTATCCCAGGAGGCAATCCAGCCCTAAACTGCCCAGATCCTTAACCCTCCTCCAAATCAATCTTTAAGGATACATTCATATTCAGTATAGAAGATATAGCCTAAATATTCTGAAGCCACACAATCCTGTCTGATTTGAGAAACTAAACAAGGTCAGGTGTGGGCAGTACTTGCATGGAAGACCACCAAGGAATATCAGGCACTGTAGGCTGTATTTCAGAGGACAGCAATGGCTAACCACCTTTGAGTAGTCTTTGCTTAAGAAACCCCTGTGAAATTCCTGGGGCCACTGTAAGTCAATAAATGACCTGAAGGCACATATGTCCTTGTACACACACACACACACACACACACACACACACACACGGAAGACAGATACTGAGCAGTTCCTATCGAGGCAGACATGGAGAAGCCATTTTAGCCCCTGATGGAATCTGAGAAATAACATTAGGTTAGACAATTTCATTTCACAAAGGCATCTTTTTAGTCTTACTAGTCCTATCTTTCCAAACATAATTGGTTGATCATTAATTTCATATTTTCCATTGCATGTCTATCCTCATTTTAAATGATCCCTTCTTAATACTGTTGAAAACCATTCTTCCAAGAAACTATGGGAATTGTAGGTATGTAAGGAGAGTAAAGATCTCTATGGAAGAATCTTCAGCACTCGTAGAATGGCTTTGGACAGTACAATTATGCACAGAGAACAGGAAACACAAGCATCTGGCACTTCCTGCTGTTTTATAATCTAGAAAACTGATGTCCCATATCTCCATATTACCTCATTTGTGAGAGATGCAAAAGGTCCATCTCCCCTGAAATGGACGAACAGAAGGAAGCATGAAGAGACCGGGGGCACTTCTTCTTCTTTTCATACTGGCAACATCTGCATCAAACTATCTGTCAGAATAGTTTTATCCTGATTTTCATATTGTTTACACTTCTCTTCCCATCAGCAGATAAAAATAAATCATACTGGGAAGTTTGGTATGGTATCCAAACTCAAGCTTCTGAGTTTGCTGCTCTCACACAAGCAAGGCTCATAAACCAGGAATAACCCAAGCATATTGTTAGCTTACTAACCCTGGATTCAAGAATCAGATGTCCCCATTCAAATCCCATTCAGATGGAATGCAAAACTTTCCACTTTTCGATTTGTTCTACTCATTGTTCCACTGCCTCTCATCAATTGTCCCTTTGTTTTTAATTGTTTTTAATTGTTTTGTTTTTAACTTTTAGTTTTAATTTTATTTTAATCTGTTTTAATAGTTGGTGTGTTGCGGGGATGGTAGGGTTGGTGAGTGGGGAGGGTGGGCTACATTTTGATATTTTAATATTTATATGTTTTGTAATGCCGCCTCGATCCATTTGGGAGAGGCGGGATAGAAATAAATTTTATTATTATTATTATTATTATTATTAAATGGGTCAATGAATGAACTGCACATGATAGCATGCTGCTGACAGTTAATTACTGTATATACTCATGTATAAGTCCAGAAATTTTATTCAGAAGATTGACCTCAAAAAACTAGGTTGACTTATCCCTGGGTCAATGTTAAGTACTGTACCTTAACTCTTATCACAAAAGGAACCATCCCCTTCTCTGCCTAGAAAATGGCAAGAGCTTAGTCCATCCTGGGAGAACTTAAAAGAAGCACCAACCCCTCTACTCTCCCCATCATAGTGCTTCTTTGGGCTTTTTTGAATGTTGGGGTGGAAGAATGGCAGTGGCAGCGGCAGCTTTTTGGTGCTTCTCCTCAACGGAGCAGTGAGAGATTAGAGGGGGTTGGTACTTCTTTTATGTTCTCCAGAGATGGACCAAGCTCTTGCCATTCTACTGAAGAGAAGAGGTTGGTTTCCTTTTTGATAAGAGTTAACATTGTACATTAACTTTTACCCTAGAAAAGAACCATTCCCTTCTCTGAGTAGAGCGAGCAGCCTTTCTGAAGCCTGGGCAGTAAAATGATGGTAATGGCAGCAGCCAGGGACAGCTGGCCGCCTGAGATAGCACTGGCACTTTCCCCTCTCTGTAGAATGACCCTTGACTCAGCCATGGATCATATCAAAATCCCTAATTTAGATCTCAAATCCCACCTCCAATTTGTACATGAGGTCAGATTACACACAAGTATATACAGTATACAATTCTGATTTATTATATCATATATATATAATGATCACATCATTTTAATTACGGGAGCAGCTCTTGTAAAAAGTATGATTTTTGAAAAGTTCTTTGGGGTTAACATCAGTTATAACTCCAGTGCTTGTGAGAGACAGCAGAAAGGGTAGTCTAGTTTTCTTGTATATACAAATGGCGTTTTTCTACTATTATGTGAACAGGCAATCTGGAAGAGTGGAGTAGCCGTTGGCACAGCTCCTTGCACTGAGAGTTGGGACTTTGTAGTGTGCTCCAGACTGACTGAAATGAATGGGAGTTGTGCCACCAGTTTTAATCAAAACACGGCTTGCGGCCATAGTCCTCCTGCACATACGAGTTCCACCTTTGTGCAAGATGTTCCTTGTGCAAAATAAAACCCAACAAAGTGTTTCATTAATCTCTGCACGCTGAGCAAGATCCAGCCAAAGTTTAAATGTTTCTTTAAACGTTTCATTGGTTTTGGTGGGAAACAGCTAGCCCATCTGCTTAAATCAATAAGAGTGGATTGTGCTCGGGATGGATTGTGTGCTGTCAGGTTATTAATTGAGTACTCTCAACACCTTGAAGTCACAGTAGACATCCTACATGGGTAAAACACAGGTCCTGTATGAACAAGAGAGCTGGCCACAAACAAAAGATGAAATGTTTTCTCACAAAATTACCACAAACGCCACACAGGCCATTAAAAATAATTGCTTGGACTCTCTTGCTTGATTCTTTTCACTGAAAATGAGACGGTGCCATCTGCTCCAAGCATTAATTCTTTAGTGGGGATTATCTTGAGCAAGAAAACAACAGAATGCCAATGCCTTTGCCTTCCCAGAGTCCTCTCAAAGTACATAATGAAAGAAATGGGGAATTTTGCTTCATTTACTGCTGATCTCTCCTTACCTCATTTCCATGTTTTATTATAATGTACACAGCTCATGAGCCAACTTAAGCTTCTGACAATCTCTCATTCTCTCTTGTGTAAGCACAAAAAAACATAGGACACACTGTGCCTAGCCTTCTTTCTTTGGGCAGTTTCACTGTTGGGAAGAGATATCATCACTTTCTCCCTCAAAGCGTTTCCTCCTGTCTTGATTGTTAAAATTATCTCTCTGCGTTACTGTAGAGATTTTTGTCCTCTTGATGCTAAAAAGTGCCTTTCACAAAACGCCAAGCTTCATCCGCTTAAGTATGTCACAGTTTGCTCCTCAAGCAGAATAAATTTGCCACAGCATAAAGAGGGAAAAGGTGGTGGAGAGAAACAAGGCATGTTTTACTGAAAATCCTGAATTTTGCTGTTTAAATTTTTTTTCTCTTATACATCAGCATGTTTTATGCAATTTGCATAATATATTAAAAAAATTGACTCTCCTGGTCTTACCTCCTTCTCCCAGGAGTTTTATTTGGGATATTGGGGAGGAGGAGATGTTGGAAAAAGCTAATGGGGAGAATAGTTTAGCAATAGTTGATCATTTGATTTATGAAGAACAGATCTATTAACATCTACTACCCATGATGGCTAAGAATGGATTGTTTTATGTTCTGTGTTCAGAAGCAGCATACTGTTGGAATACCAGATTCCAGCAACAGATGAAAAGATGTTTAATTGAACTGATAAAACCAAAAAACAGCTCTTCTGAACCAAGAATGATTACTGTGCAGATGACAATGGGAAACACCGAGTAGTTACTGTGTTGGAAAAAAAATTCTGTAACAGAGGTATAGATCTCCCACTCAAACCTATCACCTAGCATGAGTTCACTAGGTGGCTTCAGCCTTTTTCTCCTATCTACAGTATAGGGTTAACGACACTATTGTGTTTTAAAGGAATGTTGCAAGGTGATTGATTTAATCTACATAGAAGGCTCACAAAGCTATCCAGAAGGGTAGGTGCTATTATGAGATAGTTGTTAAGCCTGAACAGACTTGTATACCATTGACTTCATCACCTGAGAATGACTGAATGTAGATATGTATACTTGTAGTGATCACAAATTTTGTTCAGTTTTTTGATTTATTACTTGCCTGACTGCCTGTGGAGATTACATAAATGTACAGAACCCATCCAGTACTGTCACCAGGTACAAACTCAGGTCCAAGAGAAAAAAGAGACTGAGACCTGTCAGAAAGTGTGTGCAACCCAAATAGCCCTCTCCCTTAACAGTTACAGGACATTTAAGGCACAAGGAACTCGAGTTTCTGAGTGGATGGGAAGAATTCAGGCAAGGAGAGGCTAAGATGGATTGACATCCAGCTCCATCATCATCATAATGAGATCAAGATGAGAGCCCTCCCTGAGTCTTTAATGGTGGTACCTCAGTTGTGGAATCCCCCCCCCAAAAGACGCTTGCCTAGCATCTACAACCGAGGCAAAGACTTTTAAAAATCCCCACCCCAAGGTTTTCAAATCTATTTTAATATACTGACTATTTCAATGTATTATTTGTGTTTTATCTTGTTTCTATAAACCACCAGTTTTCTGGCTGAAAATTTTAAATGCCCCTCTCTATACTGTCAGTCCCAGGATTCCATGGGATGTTGCCATGGTGGTTAAAGTGGGATATACGGAGCCCTGGTGGTGCAGTCGTTAAATGCTGGTACTGCAGCCACAAGGTTGTGAGTTAGATCCTGCCGGGCTCCAGGCTGACTCAGCCTTCCGTCCTTCTACAGATCAGTAAAACGAGTACCCAGCTTGTTGGTGCAATTAGCTAACACATTGCAAACCCTGTAGAGAGCACTTCGCTGATAAGCGGTATAGAAATATACATGCTACTGCCATTGCTATATAGTGCTATAACTGTGTAGTGTGAATGGTTTCCTGACTCCATTTCAAATTTGTTGTAATACATATCCTACCACTGCTAGCCAGAATGGACACTGATCAGAGATGATGAGAGTTTTAGTTAAAAAAAAATCTAAAGACTAAAACTGGGTCTAGTTTTTTACATATACCTTAAAGGGGTTATGCAGTTGGTTTCAACGGAAAGCTATTCATAAGCCCAGCAGAACATCTGGTCCTTATTCCCTACTCTAGCCTCATTGTTATTCCAGATTTACTTGCTTGTTTGATCAGCAACTGAGCACTTTGTCTTTATATATTCATATTGGCTCAAATCTAGAGAAAAAACTAATAAAACTAGACTGCTAGTTTCAGAAGGACTTGGAAACACACCCACTCACATACACATGCACGCGAAGGCATACAAATACATTGTTTTTATGGGAAACGATTCCATGTGATCCAACAGTTTGCCAGTTATCTGGCAGCTGAAGACAGAATGATTGGATTGCATTCTGCCTTGCCTGATGTGTTCCTAAAGAAGAATGCTGGTGAGCTTTTTTTTTTTAAAGGTGGTTGGGAGGGAGATCAGCTGGATGCAGAATTCTGCTAAGCATTAGAGACCAAACAACCACACTAACCTCTCTCATCAGTTTTGGGACTCATCTCCTCTTCCTTTTCTTCCTCGTCACTGCTGGAACTTTCCTCTTTCTCTTTCATTTGTTCCAACTGATCTAAGTTAACCCGTCCAACCAGCTCAAAATTGCGACTCACCTTTGGAGAAAAAGAAAGACATGGCTGCCTCATTCACCACGATTTCCCACTCTGTGCATGGCACATGGCTCACCACCCCTCCACTTCCCATTCAACAATATTCTATGTAATAGCGGCTCTCAAATTTTGCGTGAAGAACTGTCCCCATGTTTATAAAAACATGATTTAAGAGCCTGGAGGTGATAAACATGATACAATGGCAGATAGATTCTTTGGCCAATGCTTGCTTTTGCCCCGTCTTTGGGAGCATGAAGATGCTGAGAAAGAGCAGAACCCAAAGGGATGAGGGCGAAAGGGATCAGCATTGACTGTCTTGTTGAGCAGAGCAAGGATGAGGAATATGTTCTGAAATTTAATTTCCAGGAACAAGTAAAGCCCACAACAACTTTCATGCACCTCATACAAGAAGAAGCACACATTCATGTGTTGTGTGTGAGAAAAGAGGTTCTTGGCCTTACCGGCAGTCGTCAAAGGGGGTTCCAACATAAGAGCACCATGCCCTCAACCCCATATAACAGTATAGGAAGCCATGTATAGGTAGAATGGTGAAATTCTGCCAGAAATCTTGTTTTACAAGATTTGGGTAAACCTAGCTCTTTGAAAGACTGGAAGGGAACAGGAGATGGGAGGAAAAGCAGCAGAGAATAAGAGGAAGACTTCCTTAAGGATGGAGGACATCCTTCAGTCATTCTAAAAGGGTCAATCTAGCTGATGAAGACATAAACTGCACACCCCTGTGACTGTGCAGGTGCATCCATGGGCTCCTCTTCCATCTCCGCAGATAGTTTACCTGAGAAGAATCTGTGCCATTATTTTGATATAGTACCTCAACATTATTACTGGGACAGATGTGAATGAGATACGCATTCAGCCCACTGAAAAAATGATTCTGCACCAAATCTGTCTGTTGCATACAAGTACATATGTGCTTGTTAGTATCTGCTTACCTGTTCTTGGGAAATACTTCACAACTGGCATAGAAACTATACACATCAGCAGCCAGATTTTGAAAGACCCAGGCGTAAGATATGGGTTAATAAAATTCTGTCAAAATAAGAACTACATAAAACTGTCCGCTTGGAAAATGACAAAAAAAATCCTATGGCACTTTAAAGATCACAATTTCTTATTTGGCATTAAACTTTTTTAGACTGCAGCCCACTTCAGCAGATGCATGTACTATGGGAAAACATAGATGTTAAGGTGTTAAGAGTCCACAAACTGAATCTTTTCATTTTATGAAAGCAGGACTAAAACACTATGCACGCATATGTGTCCAAGTAGCTATTATTCTACATTTAGTCTAAGGAAGTTAAGACAACCCTTTCTCCCTCTCCCCAGTCTAGTTAGTATTCAGAAACACAGTTTGCAAGAGACTCCATCTGGCTATATCCCATAAACTAGAGGGAAATATAATCACCACATGTAGATTATAGCCAGAATGGTACTATCCATGCTCAAGAGGAAGGTATCAGAAGCATGGGTAGGTTGACAGAATTACAAAAAAAGAAGAAATGAAAGGCTTAGGTTGATGGGAAGTATGTATAGAAACAAATCAGTCCACTGAAAGCTTAGCATGGTCATAATGCTGGAGGAAGACAAAAACCAGGAAAGAAGGAATAGTATGGGGCAACCTGAAAGACAGAACGAAAACCTGAATAGGAGGTGCTTCATATTTAAACATTCTGTTGACAATCCTTATTGTCACAGCACATACAGACCCAGTGTGTAGTCATTTGAGGTTGCTGGGAGAGCAGCGTTCAAATCCCTGATTAGTCATGGAAACCCACCGGGTGACCTTGGGCAGGTCATACTCTCTCAGCCTTAGAGGAAAGAAATCGTAAAACTCCAAATAAGCCTTGCCAAGAAAACTCTATCACACAGTTGCCATAAGTCAGAATTGACTTGAAGGGATCTAAGAGTAACAACAACATAGCTACTGACATATTTAGTTTCCATGAATTTAACTTTTTTTAGGAGCCTAGTCACTCAGATCCATCACTGCATCTCATGGAAAGGAACTTCAGAGCTTAATCCTGTGTTGAAGAAATACTTCCTTAGAAATGTGCTGGCTGATGGCCTTTAGTATGGGACAGTCAGCTTCTTTCTGTCCGTAGCTGTGCGGAACTTTAGTGTGGAACAAAAGGCACCAGTAAGAATAGGCGGAAAGCACTCACTTTATGCTCGTCTCGGAGGTGGGCATCCAGCTCATCCGTGTGCTTGGTCTCGTAGTAGCAGAGTTGGCATTTGTAAGGTCTCAGCTCATTGTGCTTCTCTATGTGCTGCTGTAGGCTCTCATCACTGGAGCAGGTGAAGGTGCACTTGTCACAGCGGAAAACCACTCCCTGCAAGTATTTGGACAGCTTGGAACGGCACACTTCTATGGGAACCACTCGCTCTTCTGTTAAGGGGAAAAGAGAAGGTAGGAGAAGCTCCATTTAGGAGGACATGTTATATTCCTTTCTCCAGAACTCTGAGCACACTCACACATAGTCACTTCAGCTTCATTCTGCAATCTCCTTAATATTTGTTTCAAGCCTGTCTATTTGCCAATGGAGTGCTTTTAACATCAAAGTTTATAAACATCTTCTCATCTCATTCTCATAATAAACATGTGAAATAAGGTCTCAACTGGCAAATGTGACATCACAAAATATCCATGTAGGTACCTCTCTCTCTCCTGGTTTAATTTTGATTCCTCCAGACGGAACCTCAGCCCCAATGGATTACAAAAGTGTTGAAATATTTCCAAAAGATGCCTTGCTCTTGTACCCTAGCATTTTTCCCCGGGGGATGGTGAGAGACAGGAGGGAAATGAACCTCATTCCTCCTTATGTTTGAAAAATAAACCATGGCTGTTAGTTCTGGCAGTTTTGAAGAACCAATTTCTTGGACTGCTTGCTGCACGATGCATTAATTTTTCTATTACAGTGTGCCCTCCATATACGAGAAGGTTCCAACTCAGGAAACCCTGTGTAAAATAACAAAAAGCAAGTGTCATGTCCCACTGCAGTGAACAGATGCAACATGAGCGTGCCTGCACCCACATGGACACAGATGTCCATGGACTATAACAGGAGTGATGTTTTGCGTGACCATGTATTCATTTATGTGGAGGTTGTGCCAGAAGAGGGTGCACTGTACTTCTTAAAACTGTGAAATCTTTAGTATTGATAATGGCATAAAACTTGAAGAGTGTCTGTCAAAGACCTCTAAAAATGCCCTTTAAGAGTAGCCTTTGAAAGCAACTAGAAACTATTACTTGTTGCACCAATAAAATAACTTCTCTTGTTCCACAGCTTGTGAAATAAGCCTTAGACTCTTATTACCCTAGCACCCCCGCAAGCACACAAAGTAGCTAGGTACAAGTATTATCCACAGCCTCTTTCTTCCAGGATCTGCTAGTAGATAGGTATATCCAACAGGAGAGTTGCTGCAGAGGGAGACCACCAAGAACTTCTCTCCTGCTGTCTGAATCTGACATGAACATCACATAATTATGTAGATGTCCCCTGCTGATTTCACATTATTATGAGGTTCCAATTGTGTAGGACTGGCCAAGGACAATTACTAAAACCAGGAACTATGTCTACATCACATATTTAAACTGGTAAAAAAAAAAATCTCTTTTAACTAACGTAACTTCCAACCCATGTAATAATCTGGGAACTCTAGCTCTAAGGAGGACGCTTAGAATTTCTAGCAAAGAATTTCTAGCGAAGAATTTTTAGTAGCCTCTCAGGGTTATAATTTCAAAGAGCCCTTCAGAGAGAAAGCTAAGTTCAAATTGGTTTAAAATTGCAAAATACATATATCTTTACGGCCAAGCAGCAATGCCCTCTCTGATGCTGTTTTTGATACATTACTGGTCAATTGTTTTTTTGCTGTATGCTGCATTTGAAAGCTTGTCTTAAAAGGTGGAACAGAAAAATATTAATAAATTAGGAAATCCAAGTTTGCATCCAGCCCAAGGATGGAACACATCTGCCCATTTTCAGGGAATACAGATTCTGAACTTCTGAAATTCCATTTCTTTGATTAGTTTGCAATAAATAAATAAATATGTTAAGTCTGCATGAAAAGCTATCTGCATGTGCCTTTTTAGAAAAAAGTCAATACCTAAAAATAAATACACATATTATATTTAATGCATACTTTTTGATGCATTTTTTCATCACAGAATTGTATCATAAAATTTGGAAACAGAAGCATACTTATGTTCCAGCTTAAATATTAGTTTGGGAAATTCAAATTAATTAAATTTCTATTAAAATGTGAACTAAACAAATTTCTTTGCCTCCCAAATCAGTTTGCCTAGCCTTTGAGTTTCCTCTCCCAAAAAGCCTTAAAATTAATTCCAGGCAAAACTGCTAAGAACAGCAATGATAATTTATCCATCTTTGAACTTGACAAAGCATGAATCAAATCAGGATCATGGAAAATAAAATAATAGATGTGTTAGAAGACTTAAGCTTTGTGACATTAGGAAGTGCAAGAATTTCAGAGATTTCTGTCTCTCTGATTTTTATTTTATTTTACCTTTATTTTACTATACAGTCTATGGCCTACTAAGCCTCAAATGGATGTAGGTGTGCCTAAGCCACTGGCTTTTCCTTTTTTGCCCCTTCTTCTCCCAACTTAAAACAACCCAACCAACCTACAGTCAGAAGTCCAATTCATGAAAGAGCAATAGAGAAAGAAGAAAGCATAGGGAAAATGTGACTGTTCTTCTAGCACATTGGCTAGATTTACACAAATATGTACAACTTCCATACACAAAGAAGCAGTAGACAAAAAAATGAACAGTTGTAAGTTCTCCCATCACCGTTCTCCAACTGCCATCACACCCCTGGTTTGGTGTGGAGACCCTGGCTACCATTATATCTGATCCACATAACTCCTGTTTAATGTCAATAAACAAAGAAAAAGATAACCAGGAAAATAAGCCCTAACGTATATTTGCACGCACACTGGAGGGATGGTGAATTGTGGCCAGGGTGTACCAGGTTTTGAAAGCAGAGAAGAAAAGCTGTCAGCTATAATTTATTTCTCCCACAAGAAATAGTTGTGTGAAGTTGGATCTGAAGCAGTATATAATGAAATTTGCTTTGAAAGGAAAAAAAAATCCCATACCACAATGTGCCTTTGTTACTCAAAGACAAAGTAGTGCCACCTCCTATAAAGAATGTTCTCTGGGTAGAAGATTAATTATCTCAGAAGCAGTCTTAAGGGTAGGTTCATGCAGGTCTACTGTGTCTTTCACAATGACCTCTACTGGTTAAGTACTGCAATTGACATAGTGAAGGAACAGGAAGGTGATTTGTCCCTCAGCCACAAACTTAATGGGATGTGCCATTTAAGCACTCCATGCTGAAGCTAAGACATATGATGGTTCAGTTCACACAACCGTTCCCTTCTCTGAAGGAAGTCCTACAGCCTTGTTCAGGCATTACTTATCCCATGTGAAAGAACAGAGGAACAGTTAGCCTCACTTCCTTCCACTGTTGAGTTCCACTTTGTGTATGGTTTGTTGTCCACGGTCCATATGGAGGCTCATACCCACAATATCCAGACTGAAATAATCTCCATTTAGATGTTACTTATCCAGTTTGAATTCACATGCAACTAGGAGAACATCTAGCTGCTTTCCCTCTTTGTTATACTCCCATGGAAACATTCAAAGAGAGACTCCTGATCATAAGCAAAACTCTGATTTTCCACCGTCCTCATTGATGAGGAGAGTCCTCATGCAAACAGAAACTTCTCCTTTTCAGACTTGTCACTTTCCACATGAGGAAAATCAGAAGGGAGGGAGAAGAGATAGGTACTTTCCTATTTGTATGTGGACTCAAATCAGAGATCTAAACAGAGTCATAGAATCATAGGAATGCACAGTTGGAAGAGACCACACGGGCCATCCAGTCCAACCCCCTGCTATGCAGAAACACCTTCAAAGCACTCCCGACAGATGGTTATATAAATCCGGCCATCATGGGCGCAAGCCTTCATATGGACTGTGGACACTACACACAACGCATTTTGATTTATTCTTTTTATTATTAACTTTATTTATACCCCACTTTTTTACCAGGTTGGGACTCAATGCAGCTTACAACAATTAAGAAGACATAGTTAAAAACCACAGAATTCAAACAGTACAACACAATTAAACAATCAAAAAGAACTAAAACAAAGTTATTATATATAACTAAAAACAAACACACTTGTATCAGCAACACAGATTTACAGCATTTGTTACTTCTGCACACTAACCTCAGAGCTTGCTCAGTAAGAATCTGAATTGGGGCACAGTCACTGACACCCTTATCTCTCATCATAACCAATACAATAATAATTAAATATAACCTTTTCCAGTTATGATCTACAGTATTTGTGAATGGGTTGTTCTTCACATAGGTTTTGCTCCTGTGAGTTAAACTTAGAGGTGAGGGAAAGACAAACAAAACCAAATGCTAACCAGAGGTCCATGACAACTAAATAATATTTATTTTAATAATGCACTATTAATTAAATAGTGCATTTAATAATGCTGAAAGTACCATCGCCATTTATACTTTAAAAAGTATAACTCACGAACAATAAAAAAAATCTTGAAAAACTTGAAAAAATCTTGTATTTCTGAGAAGAAATAAAAAATAGTAACTTAGAGAAGAAAAAAAATTAAAGTCCTCAGGCATATTTTACTTGGTAGATGGCATTCAGCACCTGGAAGAATGTCAGGGCATTTATTCAAAGGCTGGATGGGAGTGCCTTATCAGAAGACAGCAGCAGCTAATTGCATTATCTGGGCTAAATGAAAAGCCTACAAGCTTTGGTTGGGCGTAGGTTTGCATTTCTACAGCTCTGAGGACAGGAGTGCCAAGAGGGTTCAAGAGGTCAGGCTGTTAGGAAACCCAAGCTCACTTTACAAGCCAGACAGTACTCCTTGCTGCCACTGTCTCCATGCAACAACCACTTTCTGGCCTTTAAAAATCCCTCCTTAAAGTTTCATAAACTACATAAGAGTTCCAGTTCCCACTGTGCCCATATAAGGTACGCTAAAACGACACTCACGTTGCCCAACCTGAATTAAGTGCACACAACACTCTCTGAGGAGGCAGATTGATAACATCCTGTAGCCCTTAACAGCTTAACGAGAAACACATTCCTCCTTTTTTAAATGAGCCTTGCTCCCTGCTCCAGCAACCCAATACTCTGGATTAAAATTGCATCTGCTGCATATTAAGTTCTATCACTCTATCTTAATTGTGGTTTAATGAAAACTCTTGAGTAGCGCCCAGCTCACTTCGCTGCTATCTATTAAAGCAGTGTTTCTCACAGGCATAATTTTTCAAAGAGGTAGCTGTGTTAATCTAGTCCAGCACGTCAATGAAGTGCCATGTGACTTTTTTAAAAAAAAACTAATGAATTTATTTTAGGATGTACTTTCATGGATTACAATCCACTTCCTCCAATGCAACCTGCATTCCTCAGATTCTTCTAAGTGGATTACAGTTCATGAAAGCTCATGATAAAATAAATCTGTTAAAGGTGTTGCAAGAGCCTTCAGTGATATTGTAGCTTTCACTGTATAGCAGCCATCCTATACCAAGGATGGACCATGCATGCTAGTGAAGAAGACAAGCAAAATCTAAGCCATCATCGACAATATGTCAGTGCCAAGCCGTTCTTTATATCAAGGTGGACCCTTTGCCCCCTCAGATGTTTAGCCCTAAAAGTACCACAATCTTTTAGGGATTGTTGCAAACATTACTTTTTTTTTGGAACAATTCCCCTCAAAATCCTGCAGTCAGCATGAACTGTGGGAACTATCATCCAAAGTCCCAAACTCTGACCAAAGATTGTTCCCATCCACCACAGCTTCTAGGTAGAAGCCACAAAAGTCCTTTCTATAAAAATTTATATATATATATATATATGTCAAAGATAAAATACATAAATTATAAACCAGCAGTATTATTTATAACTGTATGTAAACAGTTCCAATTATCTTTGAAAATGGCTTAACAGCCTTACTATCTCCTCAGAAATCTCTGAGAATTCTAGTTTGGCAGGGGGTTGAGAGAAGGAAGTATCAAGAGTTTTGATCAAAGAATCCTCTGCACCAATTTCCAAGTGTTTTTAGCAAACGTAGGACTGCTAGATAATATAAAACCAGTTTATGTCTGTACTCAATTTATAGCTAACAAAAGGCCGGAACATGATGGAAGAAACAAGGAAGAAATGTTGGACACTTACTTTTTTCTTAGTTTGCTAATAATATCAGCCTGGTAATTAGATCGCACAGCAAGAGAAAGAAGATGCAGTGATGATTAGTAGTGGAAACGCCTTCAGCAGAAAGACTGTATGACACAAGAGGAAATAGTAAACTAATACTAATATTAACTAATACTAATAATATTAACACGGGAGTATCAGCCTATAAACCTGGCACAGCAATCACCCTTATGATACTAATGTAGCACTGAAATCTGTAATACAAATGTTAGTATCACCTGTGCTAAACACTTACTCAACTGTTACCTTACAAATGCAAGTATCATCTGTATTATTCTTTATATTGCTGAGATTTGTTACGAAATCAGAAAGGTCAAGTGGGATCTGAGATATCTTAACTGCTTCTATGAAGTAAATCAAAGTGCTGACTTAATACCAGTGATTAATGAGACCAGCCACCCAGTGAATGCAATGGATAGTACAATGGTACTTGACAAGAGTCCTTGTTTGAAAGAAATATTCTGATTAGGGATGGGACGAATCTAGAATTTTCCAGATCCGAATCCCTGGAAGGTTCTGGGAATCCACGAATCTTGAATCTTTCGAAACCTTTTTTTTAAAAAGCAAGAGAAAGAAGGATGATCTTGGGCAAGACATACTCTCTCTGCCTTAGCAAAAGGCTAGGCAAAGGCAAAACTCCCTCTGAAGAAATCTAGTCAGGAAAACTGTCATAGTTTTGCCTCAGGAACTCCCCAGACTGAAAATGTCATGAAGGCCCTTTGTACACAGGTAGGAAAATGTGGATTAATCCCACATTTTCCTGCCTGTGTAAACAGGACCACTATAGTACAGAGATAATCCAGGTCAAAACTGGCTTTTCTTTGCATAGGTCCTTCTGGGATCCTGGGGTTTGTAGTTTGATGATGCACCAGCACACTTTGGCAGAGAAGACTCTGACACTTTGTTAAACTAGAAACTCCAGAATTGTGTCTGAAAGAGCTTTGCAAGTGAGCTATGCAAAGGAATGTTTCAGCTGTCCTTGAAATTTCAAGCCTGTAGCTTCCAGTTAAGTGCTGAACTTAAATATGAAATGTTCAATTTAAATATCTTAGAATACAACCCAGATGTAATTTGTGAAATTGTTAGCAAAGGCCATTATTACTCCAAGGGAAAAATTCACCTACTTGCCATCTCCCCTTGTGCGTCTAGTCTCCCAAATTTTCAGGTGTCCTCATTTCCCAAGTTTTCAGGTGTCCTGGTCTCCCAGGTTTTCAGGCGTCCCGGTCTTCAACAAACTGTTTGGGTGGTGAATTTGAAAGATTCGGTTTGCCTATTTTGGCACAAGGATTCGGATTCCAGAATCTCGAATCCCTGCCAAGGATCTGAGGACTCAGGTGGCCCACCCTAATTCTGATGTATGCCCCCACCCCACTAAGCTGCTCCTAGAAGTTAACAGAACTGTGGGACATCCCTCCAATGAGGACAAAGAGTTACCAGTGGGAAGAGGAGCATAACACTGAATTCTGTTAAAGAGGCTGTCATGCCTAACAGCAGACTCTTCTTAAGAGGAGGAGCTGGGTCCCCCAATAAATAGCAGTACTCAGTAATTCCCTATGCCAGGGACTGACTTCTCATGTAGGGGATAATCATTACCGGAAGTCTCACCTAGTGCTGGAAAGAAGAGACATCCAGTTCAGAGACACAAGAGGAATGACCCTGGGATGTAACAGCACACAAAGAGGCAGACAAGAGCCCTCATTTTCAGTAGAACCGCCTGGCTGCAGCAAAAAACACCTTCTAAGTAAAAGGCACCTCATGCATAGAGGTTCTCCTGATAAGGAGAACTTCTTCCATGAACCTCTAGTAAGATATAGCTGAACACAGAGCACTAGTCCAATGACTAAACATAAGCAAAAGCACACTAAAGGCAAGAAATGTAGTTCAGGGAAAATATATTCCTTCACCAACTGAGCTTCACCCATGCAAAAAGAAAAAGGGGGGGGGGCACAGCGGCTAAACCCCGATACTGTGCTTGGACACCTCTCCATCAGATGGAACCTCTGCAAGTAATCTTGAATTACCTTTGCTCATTGTCTCCTATTGCACTCTTGAAAACTATTGATCCTGGGCTGGCTTGATCTGTCTGCTCCCTAGTGAGCCTGGATTTTAGAAGCCTAGTCACCTTGATGTTGGACTATTTATAATCCCAGACTACCCATTCCAGTGCTGGCCCCTTATGTAGATAAGATGGCGTAGACACATCTATACATATAAACAACATTCAGTGTTTCCTTCCAGGCCATGTTCCTTCTTTTTTGCTACTCTAATGAAGAGCTATCACTCATGCTTCCCAGACTCACTCCTCTCTCTCTTATGCACAGACAGCCAAAAACATGTAAGACCAGGGGGAGGGGGTTACTGAAGCGGGTGGGAACAGGGTGGTAATGAAACAGAGCATCAAAAGAGAGGAATTCATGCTTTCCCTAAGAAAGCTAGTGAGGACCATACACATTCCAGACACAGGTAGGATTGGCAAATGCATATATTCACGGTTGCCTTTCTTGGCATTGTATGTAGAAACTTTTCTGCAGAATCCACATCCATTACATTGCATCAGTTTATTCTTTCTACAGCAAACCGGACACGTGCAAAAAAAGGTTCAGAGGCTTTTAAAAGGCTTATTTGTAATGACTAAGCTGGTTAGATGAGGGAATGTTTTTTGCTGGTCATACTCACAGGCTTCCAGCGACTTTGGTTTTCTGCGGATTGCAACAACTGGGGGTAATTTTGTTGGATCTATGAAAATAGCTTCTGAACAGTTTATTTCTGAAGCCTTGCTTTTCATTCCTGAGGCTGTAAAGATTTAAGTTTAGATTTATGTAGAGGACTACTTTCACTGAGTCATATGATCCATTTTAAAATCTCTAAGGACTCTAGACTGGACAGTGCCCAATCTTTATACGGTTCGGGCACTTTGAGGAAGAGAGGGCCTTCTCAGTGGTCACCAAGCTTCAAAATGCCCTCACTATAGAAGCTGGTTGGTGCCTACATTATGGAAAATATTAGCTATTTAAGCTCTCAGGGTTTCTAATCCTTCAGTTTTTAAAATATTTTCTTTTGAGATCTTTTCGACCATTAGCCTCTGGTGTTGGTCTTTACTTTGGTTTAATCAGTGGCCATTTTAAACCTGTTTAGATTTTTATGTTATATTTTACTGTGTTCTTACACTTCATGATTTTAACCTCTATGTTATGAACCAGTTTCTGCTCCAGAAATACATTAAATTAACAAATACATTCCACAGCCCCACTCAATCAGCAAACTTGTGTACATCTCTCACAGATGCCAAAAATACTTTAACATAAGCTTGGGGCTGACAAACTGGCCCTAAACATTAGTAAGCCCCCAAATCATCTTGCTGCTTCTTTCAGAGAGATCATCACAACTGATTGGTTAAATCCCTGCAAATTCACTTTCAGGAAATCCAAGCCAGCGTGGATTTATTATTGGGGGAGGGGTGCTTGTTCTTTTGCTTTCATTCATGCTTCTTTGGCAGTGCTCTAACCTTACCTATTTACAGTTCTGAAGTTTCTTCAGCAGTACAATTCCAAACACCAAGAAAAATATGTCAGAAAATAAACAAGAGCTCCCTTGATCCACTGACATACTTCAGAAAAGTATAAAACAAAAAACCAATACTGGTTCCAGAAGTCCCTCTGCCTCCCCCTCTGCCATCTTAAAAAGCCCTGTAAAACAGATAAACCTTCTGGCATGCCCGGGAGGTCAACAGGATCCGGCAGTCTGGCGCTGGTAACTCTCTCTGTGTTTAAGCTCAACACTGGAAGCCATTGTTTGCTCAGCTATTGCTTTCACGAAAGGTGGCTCTGTTACATGCATTTTGAATCTCTGAGAGGTCTCTCTCTCCACTTTTCTTTTTTAAAGGGATATCTGTGAAAGACATTGGTCTTCTTTCCTACACAGTCATCAGAATGCCTATGAACTCTACAATCTTCTCGTGTGCCCTGCTTAGGTACTCAAAAGGAATGACATGCTACAATATGTGTGCTGCAACATTTAGGAAAAAAAAAAGATTTCCCCTGGGAGAGAGATGGCTCATGCAACTCTCATTACCTCAGTACCAATACCCTGCTGAGGGAATGCTGCTCAGCCTGTCATCAGGCAGAATGCCATGCTGACACATGGATATGGATTGTAATAGCCAACAGACCATCTCTACGTATCAAGTGTGATAACTATGGGCAGGATTCCCAGCCCTGAAGAGACCAAACAGCTGTCTCTTCAGAGCATATAATTCTGCAGCCAACAGAATCTGAAATTCTTCCTTCAGTTTTCTTAGCTTTGTAGGGTGGGACAGATCCCAGAAAATGCTAAGAGTTTGCAGTTTTGTCCTACAATGACAAGTCCCTTTCACATTACACAATCATAATGTTATGATTCCACTTTAACTACCATGGCTACATTCTGTGGGATCATGAGGTTTGTAGTTTGCTGAAGCACCAATGGAGCTCTCTGGCTGAAAATGCTGAATCTCCTTCACCAAATTATCAACCCTAGGACTCTAGATGTTTATTGTATTTATTCATTTATATTCAAGGCAGTTAACACATTGAAAAACTATACTTTATGATATGATATCACGTATGATGTGATAGGATATGATGTGATATGGTGTGATATGATGTATGTATAGTTTTATAAAAATAAATTTTAAAAAATTATACAGATAAAAACCATTAAAAACCTTCAATAAAAATATTTAATTTAAAAAACCCCAAAATGGATAAAGTTAAAAGCATTAAACATTAACATTCATTTTAAAAAAACCATGTGAACTTAAAAACGGTGCTGCACAGCATTAGAAGGTCACCCAAATAGATTCCAGAAGCCCAATGGCATAAAAATGTCTTAACCTGCTGATGGGAGAAGAGTAAAGACAGGGCCATTCTAGCCTCCCTATGGGGAGAGTTCCAAAGTCTGGGAACAGCCACCAAGAAAGCCCCCTCCCTTGCTCCCACCAAACAAGCCTGGGAAGGTGATAAGACAGAGAGAAGGGCATCTCCAGATGATCTTGGAGCTCTAATTGGCTCATAAAGGGAGATATAGTCCTCCAAATAACCTGGGCCCGAACCATACTTTGGGCACATGCAATGGCTCACACGTGCCCAACAGGACTTTTGATTCTTCCTCTTTGTACAGCCAATCACAGCCTGCTTTTTCAATGTCCTCACAGGATGAGTAAATGTCTGCAGAGAGCTACAGTTCCAGAAACATAAACGCAGAGATCCCAAGGGTTTTCTTGGTGGTTGCTCCTAGGCCATCAGCATTCCTGCCCAGGAAGGTTACGTGCCATGGCAGTAAAGGTGGAATAACAGTGCTATAATTGTGTACCATAAAAAGCTACAGATGCAGTCTGATGCAAGAAACACAAAGGCATTATGACAGCGCAGAGATGGATCTGAGATATTATTTCAGTGATGTGTGCATATGCATAACGCCCCCGTCACAATCTATTACAGCAGGTGTTCCATCTGAAGCTGAAAGGTAGTATGCAATAAGGTTCTGAAAGTAGCACAAGTTCCTGCATTTTCTCCATTTAAAGTCTGTATATGCCCCACTACCAAGATGCTCAGAACAAACAACTGAGGATGGATGCCATTATGCTTGTAAAGTTACTTGCAGCGCCAGTTTTTCAAATGAGCCATGGGAGTTGTCAGACCCAGATTAGTCACTGATACATTCTGGTGGTATTCCTTTACCTCTATGAAGGACGATATGGTCAATCATGTTCCGTTTATATTTGGTGTGGTACAGACAGAGAGGACAGCGGAGATCTTTGGGTCCTTCCTCAGGAACTGCTGAATGCCCAGCTTCCACGTGCATAGTAAAAGCAGATCTACAAACAACAGGGAGCAGTGGACAGGCTCAGAACAGGACTTTGCGGCACCATGGTCTTTTGGTAATGCTGATCTGTTTAAGAAGCTACAAACACCACTCTACTCTTTAAAACAATGGTTAGCAAAATTTGTCATGACAAGCCTCCCCCAGGACAAGAAAAACACCTTCTCAGCCAGCTAGCTCAGCAGTAACACTACTTGAACTCTTAACTGTGACTAAACTATTGCGAGTGAGCTGCAGTATCATGTGTGCCCTCCCTCTCCTTTCCTCATACATTCCCTAAGTTAATGGTGGTGCAACCTTGTACCAGCACCAGTGTATTGATTTTGATTAAGTCTAATCAGGAGTCTTTCTTATCAATACATGTATGTTCCTTCAAGCTGCCTGTCGACTTGTGGTGGCTCCACGAATTTCATAACCAATCCTAAAGCACTATTTCAAGGGCAAAATAACATTGTATTTGCACCAGCAAATATACAAAACCAAAGCTAACCAGCTAAAACTGGTTTACTAGTGTTCAGATGTGAAACCTAGGAAACCACTAGACAGGGAATGGGGCACAAAGTATGGTCCATGCAAAGCATTTCAAAGAAGCAAACAATTTAAAACCAAACCAAATAAAGTAAAATAAAGCCCTTCCCAAATCATTCAGTCAGTCCAGCACACTAGTCCATCGATGCAAGTTTTTCCATTCATATTAAAAGAAAGTTAGACAAATTCAGGGATTGATATACACAGATCCTAGTCATATGGCTATATATTACTGCCAGTTACCTGGGTTACTGTGCCTCTGAATACCAGTCACTATGGAAGAGGAGAAGAAGGGTGCTATTGTTCTAATGTCTCATTTGCGGGCTACACAAAGCCACCTGGTTATCTACTGCAGAACAGTAAAGCTGGACAAGCTAAGCCTTTGATCTAATCTGGGGATAGTATATCCATGTTCTCCAACTGGCTGAGAAGTATATATATGCTGTGCGCCATGGTCCAGGGAAATATATGTTAGGTTGGGCTCAAAAGTGGGGCTTTCATAGTAACTATCTGTAATTCCACAGAGAGGACATAAATTAAGCATCCTAGTTTCCACGCCAAATGCTATTTTGTTGGTGGTAGAGCTTCAGTGAATTATGATACATACCTGCAAAATAACTGCAGGATTTCAGTTTTAAGTAGGGCATGATGAATCCCAAAAAACAAGCTTATAACAACAGAAGCAGCTGGGTCTTTCTCTATTAATTAAAGAAGCAAAGTGATGCAAAGTATGACTGCATTTTCACCATTTCTTCCCCAAATACAATCTCTGTCAAATTCTTTTGGAAAGGTTGAGTAAAAAAAAAGCGGAATTCCAAAGTTAGGAGAATGAAGGTTTTGCAGACTGCAGAGCAGTGCACAGTCAGTAAGAATTCACTATTATTTCCCCTTAGGCTGGTTTCTAAATTCCTCTTGCTTCAGGGTAGATGTCAGCCTCTAACTAAATGAGAAAAAGGGAGAGGCACAACATTTGTGGAGGCAGTGCATTTTTTAACTTTGCACTTCCATTCCAAGCAAGGCAATGCAGGTGGCAATAAGAGCAACTCCCCAGATTATTTCTAAAGGACACTATTTGTGGGTCACAAACCTGTTTGCCTTGACACTGTACCAAAACAAACACTGAGAGAAATACTCCAAACATCTGCTTACTAGAGTAGGCACAAGCAGATTTTTATTCATATGAATAAAGTGTCCCTATATCTTGCATCTTTCATTTCCTTTTTCCTGAGCTTGGATGTTTATTTTATATATTTTATTCTATGTTTTGGACTACCCTCCCAGATTCACCCAGCCAGAATGACTGAGTATAAAAGAAATTTTATCCCAAACACAGCACTGTAAATTACATTAATTAAAAGTTTTGAACCACCAACTCACTCAATAGCACTCTTTAACAGATCACTGTGTTGCTTATTGGCCTAACTTTAGCATCTCCTGATAAAATTGGGGCCATAGCAACATTCAGAGTGTACAGCTCCAAAGCGCTGTTATGTAAAGCCAAACCTCACCCTTCAAAGTTGCTTTAAACTAGCCCTTCCCACCCAGGTGAACCCTGAGATGCGTCAGATTACAACTCCCCAGTTGAGAATAATGGAAGTTCTAGTCCCACACATCTGGAAGAAACTGTGTTGGCGAAGGCTGCTTTAGACATTTGAAGATCAAGGAGGGAATCCGGACAGTAAATATAATGTCTCCATTTTGCTATTTCCCACACCTCTGTTTGTATCAGAAACACGCATTTTTACATCACAAACATTCACATTCACTATTTCCTCAGCTAACCATGTAAGCATAGCAGGTTGGATTAAGTACAACAGCCCTTAAAACAATTCTCCAGCCAGTCTTATCCTATAAACTTGAAGCTTCAGTTCTTCACGCTGGGAATGGTAACTGTGTGGACCTTGGGCCAATTTTCTATGCCTGACCCACTGCTGTGGGTTACACACACCCCATCTCAACCATCCCTTTCTCCTTCAAAATGGTAACCAGAAATGATGTCACATCACTTGTGCCCCCATTCTGAAGGAGAAATGGAGTGTCATTTGAGAGTCATGGGGATTCTAAGAGGGTTTCAGGAGTTAGCAAGTTTTTTTGTGTACTTGCATGCATTTGGGAGGGGTCTGGGTCTGAACTTGGGAAGATTTTTGCCTGAATATCATACTAATTAAAAAAAAATTGAGGGCACCAGTGGGGGGCTTCGTGGACTGCATGAGACCTGTGAGCCAGACATTCCCCATTCTTGCTTTACTTACTTTAGAAAATGTCCCACAGAACACAAAAAGACTCACTTCTCTGATGTAGGATTATGCTACAAAGCATATAAAGAGGAAGATACTTATTATTTCTAATACTGACACAATTTGCAAAATGTTGCAACATATGGCACAACCTTGGCGATGCAAATTTCTACAGGTCAAGTATCCCTTATACTGAAATCCAAAAAGCTCCACAAACCAAAACTTTTTGCCACCAGCCACCTAGTTCTGCCTTTGAGGTGGCAGTTACAATGCTCCTGCTCGCTTGTCTCTCAGATCTTCAGTCTTCTTTCCAGCCTCATGTCTCATATATAACATAAGCAGTGAACGAATGAGATGCAAGGCTGGAAACAGATGCAAGGATCTGTGAAATGGCAGGTATCCAAGTGCAGTACTCAGCGCAAAGCAGCTGCTGCAGTTTTTTATTCATTTGTTTAGGGGGTCCCTGAAGACCTCCTGTAGAGTACTGTATTTTATGTATATGCAAATCAAAGTATTTCAAAACCTGAGAAAAATCCAAAATATGAAACACTTCGGGTCCCAAGCATTTTGAAGAAGGGATGCTCAACCTGTATCTACAAGCTACCAGGTGATAAAACACGTATTTATTTAGTATTAAATGTGATGAGAACATTCTGGTCCTTATTCTCTCCCGACCCTAGAAAGTTCACTGAAATTTTATAAAAGTGAAAAGACACAATCAGTGCTTCTGCAAATACTTACTTAAAGCCAGTATAAAAAGAACAATCTTTGCACTTGAACAGCTTCTTCCCTCCATGTTTGTCACGGTAATGACGCCGAATGCTCTGAATATAACCCGAGGAGAATTCACAAAATTCACAATTTAGGATAGCTTCAGCTTTCTGGTCTGCTCCTGAAAGTGGGACAGGGCTAATGTTGTTATTGTTCCTTGCCAGAGCTGCTGACTGGTAGTGATTCAATTGCTGCTGGACATCTGGGGGCTCTGAGTAGGAAGAATCTGTGGAGGGAAAAGGAATGATTGATTGATTGCACTTTTGGACTGCTCAGTAAACAAAGTTATCTGGACGGTATACAATACGTTTACATACATATACAGTATAGAGAGATATATTTAAGTAAGATAAACCAAGGTCATGACTAAGTAGAGCACTAGCAATATGAAACTACCGAAGAAATGGAAGATCAAGGGACTCAACTAAGAAAGCCCTTCCAGTTTTAGATATGGATATCCCCAATATGCGGACAACACCTAGATTTAGCTCCCTTTTCTCCAGATTTAGGTATACCTGCAGAAATCCTGAATGGATAGCCTCGATCAGCAATGGGCTAGACCCCAGATAACAAACTATAGCAGAAACCAAATAAAGTACCTTCCAAAGCATTCATTTCCACCATTCCCCTTACATTTTTCACATTTTGTTGTGTTATAACTTGGAACTGAAGTTGATCTAATTGGAACTGTCACCAATGTCAGTCTATTTTCATTTACATTGCTTTTGTGCCACAGATGAAAACAGTGTGCAGATTCATACTGTTAAATACCCTCCACACATCAAGTCGTAACAATGGCAGTTAGATCCATTAAAATTCCAAGTGGTAACACAACAAAGTATGGACAACTCAATGAAGCAGTAGTGGTGAATAAGTTTGCAAAGTGCTGCATGATGGAGATAGTGTTGCAGCATGCCACCTGTTTGGATATGAGATGTTCTCCTTTAAGGAACACTGGTTCCATGCCACACACAATCATCCCCTCACCTGTCACATTTTAAAACGCTTGATAAATATATTAATGTCATTTAAATACCCTAAAGACACCAGATCCTACCTGATCTTGGAAGATAAGCAGGCTCAGCTCTGGTTAGTACTTGGATAGGAGACTACCAACAAATACTAGGTGCTGCAGGCTATGTTTCAAAGGACGCAACTGGCAAAACCACCTCTGAGTATTCCTTGACTAAAAAACCCTTATGAAATTCATATGGTCACCATAAGATGACAGGCAACTTGAAGGCACATTACACACACACATATACATAAAAATAAATTAACTGATGCATTTTATCAGTCAAGAAGATTATTTACTGACGTTTTATTGCTGTGACTCAGGGGATTTTTTTAAAAAAATACTAAAGGCTGTATGCTATTGAGTTAGTCAAGAGAAGAACAGAGACGTAGATTTTACTGTAACTCACTCGACTGACACTCTCCTAACTCTCTGAAGCCTTCCAAACATATTTCTGAAGACAAGTAGAGAGCAAGAAATGTGAATTACTAATTGTTCTAATGAAATTTCTACTCTTCCTTACTTTCAATAATTAAGTTACTCCTGCATAATCATTCCAAAAATGAATTTGGAATGTAGTTTGAAAAAAACAATAAGTGATTATCAGGCATCTTGTCTGCAAAGTTGCAAAAGTTTAGTACAATCTGAAAGGGATAGAGATTAATGCTACAAAACCTCTTCCTCTTATATGTTATGTACAAAGTACTTTGGAAGAATAGCTGGACATAAATAACGCCGCATCTATTTACATTCTGGCTAAAACCACTGACCTGCATAAACGTAACTATTAATGGAAGAAATAGATAGACATTTAATCTACTTTAAGATTTGTGCATCACAACATCATAAAGGTTAGAAAAAACAAGTTACAAAACAATATGCAAGTATGGAACATCTGTAAAATGAAAACAAGATATCCTCTGCTGGAGGCTTACAGACAGACACAATAGTTGCAAGATTCCAGCTCCCCCTGAAGAGAACACCCAATCACAGAAGATACCTTCTCAAGTTTTGCTGCAATGTGGAAAACATCCACACAGAAGTCTAATGTTTTTCAGAAAACGTGAAGGGCCTATTAAAGCAGAAGCCACAGACGGACATATAACTAGGAGAAAAGGTGTTGTGTTGTTGAGAAGCATTGTAAAATTACAGTGGCAAGAAAGAGGCTTTAAATACCTGGTGTTTGTGATATTTATTCAGTCCTCACAAAGCTTGTAAACATTATAGATTAACCACAGTTATATATAGTGGTTTTCATGGCACAGAGATAACAGATGAAATGGCACGAACACAAGCAAACCACATGTCTGTAAGCCCACTCCTCTGGCATGTTCTTTAAATGTTTCCATAGCCAGTTTCCAAGAGTCTGATTTATACAGACAAGTATGCTCTTGCCATGTTTTCAATTCCAGTCTCGAATTTCATCCTTCTTAGAACCTTCCCTTGAATTTTCTGAATTAAAATTCCCTGACTGAAGAGGTATTTCACACATTATTTCAGGGAAAGATCTCTACTTTGCCATTGACTGACCATCGAGTGTACACCAAACATGACTATCTGCTGAGCATACCAGAATGATGCAAACGTTTTTCAAACACATTTGTCACAGCCAAGCTGACACCCTTCAAAAGTTTTGGAATACAGTGCCAATTGTCCCTTAACACTGGACATGCTGGTTAGGGCTAGATGAGGATGTAATTTAAAGCATCTGGAGCCTGTCACTCTGAAGAATACTAATTAAATGTTAACTTTCATATATAATGTGCAGAACGGCCACCAAAGTCCTCCCTATATTCTCTGTGGGGCCAACTGTCACTGTCAACAAAGCCATAGGTCAGGAAGACTGATAAGGGCAAACTTTATATTCTGGCTGTCCACCTACCGAGAGGCTGTGCAGTAGATGGAATTCAAGTCTGAGCAAGAAGCTGCTTGGTCAACAGGCAGTAGCTCTGTTTTTACTACCTATATGTTACTTTCTTTCCATAACACATTTTCCAGATGCTATGTAGAATTACACACCCATCTCATAATCTTGTGTCAAGGCCTGGCCAGGGTGGTGGAAACCATACTCCAACACAAGGTTGGGTTTCTAGTCTATGATCCCTGTGGGCTGTTCCTGGGACAAAAGTGATCTTACTTGAGGTATAGAAGGGTGAATAGCTAAGAGGAGAAGCCCTCATACCACAGGCCCAGCCAATTCAGAGAATGAATATGCCCTAATAATTGCAGAAGCCAATATTGTATTCAAAGACACAGCTGTGTTAATCTGCTTCAACATAAACGATATAAAGGAATCTTTTAATACCTTTGAGACTAGCTGAGAAAAAGAAATTTCTTGCAAAAGCTTATACTAGGAGTTGATGTTATATGCTGAAGGGTTTAAAGCCTCAACAGAAACAAAGGTCCATGCACCACATATGATATTCCTGGTTCACATTCTATCTCTGGCAGCTTTTGTCCAAGCTCTCAATCTGGTGTTGAGTTCATTCTGAAACTATTGTTGTTGACCACCAAATTTACTTCTATCTTGCCATTTAAATGCATGCTGCTCTACAGAACTACATTTGACAGGCCCCTAATCTAAAATAAACTGAAAGCTAAAATAATCTAATAGAGACACTCAGAGACAAAGGCCATTTCTGCATGACAGGGCTCTTGGGTGTCATCCCATCGCAGTCCCAGCAGGGAAGGCAGAGCGACAGGAATGCTCCCCTCCACACAGGACTTGCTCCTTGCAGAAGGGAATGCAATGGCCCCACCTCTTTCTTCCACAGCACAGCTCGGCATTTCCCAGGCTGCGTTGAGGAACGAAGCATTGCTATCGCACTTCCTGCCCTTTCACAAGACAGATAGGTACGGGAACACTGTGCAATCGCAGGCTCTAAATGGATTTTATCCATTTAGTAAATAAGTGCAATGCATGGGGATGGGATGGCAGCAGGTGGAAGCATGACCAACCAACTACTGCCATCCTGTCCCCATAGTGGGACAACCCCGTTGTCCGGAAATGGCCAAAGAATGGAAGGGAAACATCAGCGTTGATAAGCAAGCTAATGGCAGGATGTTGAGAGAGGATCTGAAGGACAGTTCATCCTTCAGACAGGAATATTTTTAACCAGGCCTATTTAGTAAAAGAAAATGTTAATACATAACTTTTCTCTCTAGAGTCTGCTGTCTCATATTCAGGCTATGTCCCCAATATAGAAGATACAAAATTTAAGCTGGATATTTACATATAAGCATCTGATACGTTCACGGATGAATTTGGGAGAAATTCAGGATTTAGAATTAATAAAGAAAAAATGGAAATCATAACAAAAATATGTACAGGAAGAAACAAGAACTAATTAAAAAGTCTAAATTTCAAATTCAGAAGAAGATCAAATATCTCGGCATATGGATCACTAAGCAAAATACAGATTTGTTTAATAACAACTATAAAAAAGTTTGGACGGAGGTAAAAAAGGATCTTCAGAATTGGAATAAATTGTATTTATCCTTTCTAGGAAGAATAGCAGTGGTAAAGATGAATGTCTTACCTAAAATGAATTTTCCGTTCCAAAACATCCCAATAATTAAGAATGAGAAACCATTTAAATTATGGCAGAAGAAGCTTACAAAATTTATTTGGCAAGGCAAAAAGCCAAGAATCGCGTGGAGATATCTCACAGATCGAAAAGAAAGGGGTGGGTGCAGTCTCTCTGACTTTAAACTATATTATCAGGCGGCATGTCTGAATTGGATTAAATTGAAAAATGGAAGAACATTAACGTTAGAAGGGGCAGGCAACAGAATGAGTTGGCATGCCTACCTGTGGTACAGTAAAGCTAACATAGATAAGGAGTTTACAAATCATTTTATAATAGGATCCTTATTGAAGGTATGGGTACAGATAAAGAAGAAATTGTATAATAGAATACCATCATGGATATCACCACAGGAGGCGTTCCAATGAAGATGGGCAGAGACAAATACAAATTGGCTAACATATAAAGATCTATTAGAAAGTACTGCGGAATCTTTAGTCCCTCAGATAAAAACGAGAGAAAAACTAGAAAGTATGGGATACAAGCTGGCTTGGTTCCAATACAGGCAAATATATGAAAGGTTAAAATAGATGTTAAATTAGAAGGAATTGATACTAGACAGATAAAAAATGAATTTGAAATAATTATATTTAATCAAGTCGATCACATCACAGCTAAACTATACAGATATTTGTTAGGATACGAGTTAGAAGATCAAATAGTCAAAGAACCTATATCTTGGGCAAAGATGATAAATCAGACGATTGAATTGGATCAATGGGAGACAACTTGGAGATTAACACAGAAGTTTACCGTAGCTCAAGATCTCAAAGAAAACTTCATAAAGATGTTTTACGAGTGGTATTCGACACTGGTTAAGATACAAAAAATGTATCACACATCACATAATCAGTGTTGGAGATGTCAGGAGAAACCTGGGTCATATATACACATGTCTAAAAATTAGAGGTTTCTGGAAAGAGGTGAACAAATATCTGATGCAAATATTTAAAATACAAATTTCCTTAAAGCCACAAATATTCCTATTAAATATGATCCAGATGATAGATCAGAAAGCTTTCAAGAAATACTGGAGGATCTTATTATATCTTATTACAGCCGCTTGGATCTTAATAGCTAAAGGTTGGAAAAATAAAGAACCCTCGTCAATAGAGCAATGGATGGTTAAAATAATAGAAATGAAAGAAAATGATAGGCTTACTATAAAAATTAAAGAGAAATCGGATGTTATATTACGAGAATGGAATCCTGTAACGAATTTCCTATGCAGTAAATGGGATTTGAAATACATAGAGCATATATAATATCTACAAGGAACAGTAATAAAGTACAGAGAAGATTCAAGAAATTTATAATGAAGGGAGATGAGAAAAAAGGCTATTACTTTTATTGTATTGGTTGACAAGGGTATGAGTTCAGACTTCGGGAGTGGTTTTTTTATTATTATTATTTTATTTTTTTCTTTCCTAATCTTTCCTTTCTCTTCTTTTTTCTTGTTTTATTTATTGTTGTTGGTTTGTTTTAGTATCAGAGAAATTAGGTATGGAAACTCAGCAAAGAAGATGTATCTGATGGTGGTGTATTTGAAGTACGGAATGGAAAATAGTGTATTACATTATGTATTATATATATTAGTATAAGTAGAATTTTCTTGTTGTTCTACTATTGTAAATATCAGCTATTATATAATATTCTAATAAAAATAATGGGGAAAAAATAAGCATCTGATATGTAAAATTGTTTTTCAAAAACATGAAAAACACTGCTCAGAAGAATCATGCATTTCCAAAGAAAATGGGGAACAGAGACATAAACGTTTTGATCTAGAAAACTGATTAGGAAGGTATAACGCCAATTTATATTTCTCATCTTCAGTTCATATCCCCCTTCATTTTGGGAAACTATACAATCAGAGAGGTAGTTCAATACTTAGATACTACATACACACTGCTCTATTTTTATTAATATTTTTTTATTTTGCAAGTAACATCTGCTAATATAAAGCTATTTCTGTTTCATGGCTATTTTTTAACAGTTTGTTTTCTGATAGTACTTCTTTGATTTAATTCCTCAGTGGTTCCAAAATGGACACTTTCCACATAGAAAGTAACAAACTAATTTGAGGGTTTATTAATAAATAAATGTGTAGGTTTATTATTTGTTAAATAATACATTTTAAGCAGGTCTTTATGCAGTATGAGTTCCTAAATGTACATACAGGCACAGTAAATGTTTTCATGGGACCTGTCAGAACCAACTTAATAGTAACTCTTCAATTAGCATTATTTTAAGAAAATGTTGCATCTTACATTATTTTTAACACATTGTATATCACTGTGTGTATCATTTACACAGCAGTATTAATTGGGTATTTCTTGGGTTGTTGGAAGATATAATTTGCTTTTGTATGTTTGGTTTGTGCAAACATGTTTAATTTTGCATATTTGATTGATCCAAATAGAGTTAAAGTGTTATACTGATGAAAAAGCGACTGATGAACCAATGCAGCTGCATATTTCTAAGAAACCCACCACTTTGTGACTTTAAGTTCCATCCCACCTCCCACTACAGCCTTTTTCAATGCAAAATTATGACTTGTCTCTCCTTATGGCAGGGATGTTGTAAGGACGAACGAGATTGTTATTCTTGTGCATTTGAGCTCTGGAAATCTTATCAGCCTCTGACCAGCGTCCTTGATTATTACAGTCCTTTATCCTTCTCACCAGCTGTAAGCAGCTCCTGCTTGTGAACACGGAACACTGGGACAGACAGTTTTAGAAGAATATCAAACAGAGAAGCACAAATCTACACTCCTCTCAAATGTACTATAAATCCTTATTTAACTTCAGCTTACTGTTTTACTCTAACACAGCTTCCAATGCCAGCAAATTTCAAAAGATTTGAGAAAACATACAGACAGAAGTGTATCAATATATACTTCATACTTCAATGTTTTAACTCATGATAATTGGTTCTTTTCATACTTTGGCCCAGCCTTCATCCAATGACCTCTTAATTTAGTGGCCCCAATCCATTTCTCTCAGATCTGTCTAAGCTCTGCACCAAACCTAGAAATGTAACATTTCCAGAAATGTTGAAGTCGGGAGTGGAGGGGGTTGGGACAGATTTGTTTTGGGGGGAAAATGGGAAATTTCAGAAAACTTGAAAAATGCAATATTAACCCCTTTTTACATATAGAAGACATTTTCTCAAATTAGGAACTGTTAGGATCTATAAGAATCAGAAATTAAAGTGATCTTACATAGTACATAGACTTACATAAAAGCCTCTTACCTATTTATAGAAATAGTTTGGGGGCAGTAAAGATGTGAACTCCCCCTGTCCTAAACATTTTACTCATAAATCCGAAAAAAACTGCATAATCTATTATTTTTAATTTTTCCAGAAAAAAATATGGTTTTGGTTAAAAAAATTGTATTTTTCCCACAAATTTTTCTGACTTTTTCTCAAGCCTTCACATCTCTAATCAAGTCATCTGTATGGAGTAATGGAAGAATAAACTATGACAGTAGGACACAGCTTCAGAATAAAAGGAAGCAATAGGAAGTAACAATGAAGTGATGGTGAACAGAAGTTTCATCCTGCATTATTAGGTAAAGTATTACATTAGAAGAGAAAGTTTACTTCTTCTTCTTCTTGCTAATTCTATCAAGCTGACCTCAGCTTACGGCAACCCTATGAATGGGAAACCTCTAAGTTACTCATCATCAATCACCTTGCTCAGATTTTGTAGATTCAGGGACATATCTTCCTTGATTAAGTAAACTGAAAGTTTATTTAAGGACCCACAAAACCAAGGCCATTTCCCCACTAGACTGTGATAGTGCTATCATTCCACTTTCAACATCCTATGGAATCCTTTGAGGCCCCTCCTTAAACTGTAAACCCCAGGATTCCATAGGATGTTGAAAGTGGAATAGTAGTGCTATAACAATCTAGCGTGTAAATGGCCCAAAACTACTACATAAGGCACTATCAAGAGTTTGTGTGCCCAAATGGTAACTATTTCTTTGAACTGAAGACTTTAACCATATCGTCATCATATGATAAACCACCTCTGAAATTCCCTTCATTTTCAAAAGCTGCTTCATGTGGAGCCTAGGGATGTTGCTATTCAAGAAATTTGAAGAAAACACTTCTGGCTTATGGAGGCATGCATCATTATCATCATGACCTTGCTATTCCTTCAAGAAACATAGTTACCCCTTTATTATTTTTTTCTTCATAACTGTCAGCAAGACAGGACAGACAGACAGAGAGACTATGCATTATGACTCATAAATGAATGAAAATATAAAATCAACCTTCCTGGTCTGAACCTGGAATGCACATCCATTACTGCCACCTGACTCAAAAACATTGTTCTTTTGATCATGGCCATTTTAAGGCAATGTGTAACAGTAGAAGGTAAACATGCTCTGGGCACCAAGAACAGAGTATCCTAGGAAGCAGCAATACTACAAGGATAGAGCATATATTTTGCATACAAAAAATTCCAATTTTAGTCCCTGGGCATCTCCACAGGCCTGGCTGGAAAAGACTTCTGTCTAAAATCCTGGAGAGTTGCTACTTGGTTTCTAGATGGGATAATACTCTGACTCATTACAAGGCAGCTTCCCATATCCCCACGAATTATAGAAGGCCAAGGGCTCCATTCAATTTTTGGTGTCAAAGCAAACTAACAGTGACATAAGCTGTGTATTACTGGTTCCTTTTAGAAGGTTCCTATTGCACTGATACAGGCTATAATTAGCAGCTATCACCTACTACTGCGTGGATGGCTATACCTCTACGCCCAGATATTTCTGGCTCTAGTCACCAACAAACACCTCAAAGAATGTGTTTAACCATCCTTGTTGGAGCAAGGAAAGCTAAGTTAAATAATTAACACAAGTTTGTGTCATTTTAATATGTTCTAGAACAGTTTGAAAAAAAAATTGGGAGGCAGAAGTTGGTATACAATACCAGCAGGACTGAAGAAAGATAAAGACTTGGGGAGCCAATAATAACAATGGCCAAAATAAGCCTTGCTGACTGCAGCTTGGTTTGCCTCTCTTTGGCAGAGGTTTCTCAAAACAAGTAGGAGCAGCAGTACTTAGCAGGTGGCTGCTCAGATGCCACAAATGCAAGGCAAACCTTAGATATCTTGGCAGAAAGCCACATTTTATGGCTATTTATCCAACTGGAAGAGGCATGGGACCTAGGTTTATGGTTTTCCAAAGCACTGGAAAATTCCTACTATGCAAATGTCAAGGTATCTTTTTTAATTGGCTCAAGTGTCCAAGAGACTTTATTATTCAGGATGTCACCTTGACTTTTGGTCTGTACAAGATTACAAACAGAAACCCACCAAATACATTGGAAGGAACAGGGGACAGCAGCACAAACCAAACAGCAAAGGAAACACCCAAAAAACCAAACCAGACCAAGCCAAAACCCTCTTCATAGCTTAACTTGCTGATAACAAGTCCTTAATATGACATTTTTGTAAGGACAAGACCCACTGCTCAAACTCAGGAAGCCAAGGTTATTATTATTAATTTATTCATTTCTGGTACTCATTACAATGTTGAAAAGGATGTAGGGTGGGCGTTTAGGTCTGATAAGAGAACAGAACAGGACTTCAAAAACTCTTGTCAAAGTGCTTCAAAACTGCCCTTTAAAAGTAACTTTTAAATTAAGCTTGAAACCTTTACTCATTACACAAATCAGTAACTTAATTCCACCATCATCACATTATTTCTCAAGTCTAATTTCATTACAACCACCATCCCTCGAAAATAACTTGTTAAGCCAAAGTGACAATGAAATATGAGTACAGCTGGCTGTTCACATTTGCTAAGGTTAGGGGCACAGCATACCCTCCCCAAAAGCGAGAAAATTGCCAACATCAAAATTGTGTGTGACTCTGTGGGAAAGGGGCTAAGGCATGGTGGGGCACCCAGGGTCCAACCCAGGTCAGGGAAACAAGAGGGAAAGAGGGAGGTGTTGGCATGGTAGCCCGATACTTCCTCCTTCTTACCTGTCTCCTGCCTTGGGTGGTGTTGGGTTTATTGGGAAAGGATTTGTTATGGTAAGAAATTGGGCTGTGAGTCGTCCTTCGCTGGCCAGGCAGTGGCTGGTAGAGAAGGAGGAGGACTGGGGGTGGTTTTCAAGGGGCTGCATGGCCTGATCAGAGACACCAAAAGGGAAGATTGCCCTGGAAAAGAAGTGCCTGATGTGGGCGGTGGGCAAGGGCTGGAGAAACTCACAAATAATCAAAGGTGGAGGGATGACTATAAATAAGGAAAAAGTGGGTTGAACCCACCTAGGAAGGTCTCAGTTCTGTAGATATCACGCAGGCACACTTAAGAATCCATTAGATGGTAAATTAAGATTGAGGGTATATGCATGACAGAAAGACTAAGTCAGATAAATGAAGAAGAGAGAAACAACTGAGTGTGACTACATGGCAAATTGGACGTAGGTTTGGCCACTAGAATGAGATGACAGCTGTACTTAATTTTCAGTAAAGGAATCTGCAAAGAGCGGACAGAGGAAGACCAAGCCCTGGAGATGTTTCCTCATATCATCACCAAAAGGAGCACGTAACTCACTCACTGTGAACCCCACCCCTTGTTTTCTTCCCACACACAAAGCTTCCCAGTTTGAAAATCTTCACCCTAAAGTGACACATCAAACAGCAATGAAAAATATGCGCAGCAGCAGCGTGGGAAGTAGGTAGGTAAGAAAGCAGAGTTCAAGAACACTACAGATTTGCTCACTTCATGCTGCACAGATGCAAAGGAGAAAGAGACACTCGGAAGGAAGCTAAAAGCAAGCAGAATAGCAGAAAGCTTCAAAAGATGTCATGATACACTATTATGTCCCTGGCCATCTCCTACATTTTTAGCAGTGGGTACACAAACAGAACTGAGCAAGACCTGAAGGTCCAGAGACAAGAGGGAGAGAGGTCTGTCTCTACACTCCCCCTACCACGTGTTGCAGCTCCATGCAAAAGAGGGTAGCTGAAATGCCCAAGATAAAAAATGTGGGGGCTTGGAAACCTTAATCTTTACTATTAGACCAATAGCCACCTGTTTCTTTCAAAGAGCTCAGAACAGCTATCGTACAGTTCTCAAGTGGTCTCCCACTCAGGCAGCTCATTAACTGGGCTGCTTGGTTTCATTAACAGAGGTACAACACATGGCTTTAAACTAGGGGTCAAAAGGGCTTTAGGCTAGGTACAATCATCCCCATCCAATCTTTCCGAACAAAACTGGGGGCCTGCAAAAATTAGTTTTTACCTCAAAATGGCCAATAGCCTCCCTTCAAGCCACGGGAGGAAGGGGACGCAATCAGCCATTCCACTACATATTCAGGCATTCTTGACTCCTTGTCACCTTTTTTTTAGCCCTGTGGAGGCCTTAGTTCGCAGTCAAAATACCCTAAAGGCATCTTGGAAGCTAAGCAGAGTCATTTTTGACAGGTGACTGCCAACAAATTCCAGGTGCTATAGGAAGGAACAAGCAAAACCACATCTAAGGATTCCTTGCCTAAGAAACCCTTATGAAATTAATGGACTTGTCATAAGTTGACAGACAACTTGAAAGCACACGCACGCGTGCACACACACACACACAGAGTCAGCGAGGTCACTCTGGTATAAGAAAAAAAAATACCTAGAGAGAGCAAAAAAAGGGGAAGAGATGCATGGAAACAGGATGTAATGACCAGCAACAAATACCAGCTTAGCCCAATTTGGGGGGAAAGGACGCAAGTGAACCCTTCAGGACTGCAAAAATGGCCTTGCAGCAGTATGAAGCCTGCAGCTCAGAATCTGCCAAGTCCTACTTCAGAGCATTCCTAAAAAGCCTGACCTCTCATGGTCCATCATCTTCATGTGCACTTCTTCCAGGTAAAATACTAACCACCTGGCATACACTGCCATCTGTATACCTACTGCTTCTTTTCATAGTGCCTAGAATGAATATGCACCCTCATTCAACTATGGCCCAAGCCATTCCTGCAGATGTGGTGCATCTCCTCAGGAAACCCTACCAGAACCACCAGCAGTACTGAAGTTCATCCATGTAGCGTGTGGGTAAAGCTGGGGTAGAAGTAGGAATCTGTCCCTATATCACATGTGTTCACTTCTCTAAGAAGTAAGCATTTGGGCAGGTTCCCAGTTTATGCTCTCAAACAAAAGGGGTTTTTCTTCCATGTGAACGAACCAACCAGTTTCTAAAGGAAAGTACTCACGCCCAGTAAGGTAACACAGGACTTGGATAGGAGAAAGTGACATACTCAAATGGAAGGAGAGAAAAGTTGGGAATCTTTTCTTTCTCAGGATGAAATTCCTTTTGCTTCTGCTAAACATGGCATATTCCTAGCAGGACTCCTGGCACTAGGCTATTAGCATATAAGCTTTCTGCATGGCAAACAAGTAGGCTGAATTCCTATGATACCAAAAATAACAAAGAAGTCAGAATGGAACCAGAGATTTTACATGGAGGAGGAGGAGGAATGGAGCTTTCTCTCACAGCTCCTTTCCAGTCATATTCAGTGCAGTCTCCAGGGAAGGAAGGCTTAGAATTAATTCATTTGTGTTCTCACATGTGGGTGGGGGGTGGGAGGAAAAGTGGAAACCAACTCATCATTGGCTATGCTGGCTGGGGGATTCTGGAAAGTTTACTCCGAAATATGCAATGTTTCCAAGTTTCGATTACAAGTGTTCTTTGAAATAGTGACTCATTATTCACTTTAGCACAAAACTAAACATTTCTAAAAGGGAGATCCAGTGCTTGTTTAATGTACACAGCTGCACTGTTTTGTTATTATTATGCATGCAACTCTTATCCCCATGGGGACAGGTGATCCAAGAAAAGTTTACCTGGGTACCTCAAGAGGCAGCCAAGCTATTGCCACATATAACCAAAGCTGTATAAGGGAGAGGAGATAAGAATACAGAATGAGAGGAATACAGAAACGCATACATGCTGGGAGCAATCTGAAGCGGAACAGTAAACCCATCCTATCCCCCTGCAAGGACATAACCTCTGAGTTTTAAACACTATAAAAGAAGAAGCATGGGACAGTCTTTTTAAAAAGCCACAATAAAAACGAGGCTTTGTCATAAAAGTTCAGAGAACTGAAGACAAGACAACTATTTTTCAGGAATATAAGTTGAGCTCTCCTTTTATGCCCACCAAGAAATTACATAGCAGCCTCTCAAGGCTAGATTTGGAACTCTTTGATCGTCTCTGGCCATTTCTAAAAAAACCTGAAAGGATATATTATAGGTAGATAGAAGGTACTGTGGAGGGCAACCAGAAGATTTGGACTGTAGGGATGTTAGCTATTCAAAAAGGTTGGAAAGATGTTATCTCTGTTCCTTTGAAAGTTTTTAATCTTTCTCTCCCTTTGAATTATATTCGTGTGCAAGTCTGAATGGATTAGAGAAAGGACAAATGCTATACAATGTCTTGCACAAGTGTCAGATTCGCTTAGAAGAGAAATGAACTTAATCCAAAAGAAAGTTAAAATGAATTTGGAAGGCACCTGGCCCCATACTGCTCTGCCTGAATTCTTTAAAAATTGCTATTGATTAGTCTCCAAATTAAAAAAAAATCCTATAAAAGGTTACAATGTAATGGATCATAAATTACAGGAAAACATAATTGGAGTTATCTGTATAAACTTAAAAGGAAGAGAATAGGCATCTGAGTGAAAAGCAGAGAAGAAGAGTACCACTAATTTAATCTTCTATTCTCTAAGTCTTGTTTGCATTTTATGGCATCTAAAAGGAACATGTTATTCCACAATAAAGACACATATGGAAATGTGTGATTAGTTACATCTCTATACTACATCTTTATAACAGCAATGCAGACAGAGTCAGCCCTCCACATTTGCAGGTTTCACTTTTGTGGATTATATTATTCACTGATTATTTGCTGTCAGCTCTGCTGCCTTCCTATGCCATTTTTAATAGGGCCTGCAAGCCTCATGAGACTGAGAAACTTCAAACGAGGCTTCGAAGTCCCTCTTAAAAATGGTGTGAGACAGCAGTGGGGATGGCAGTAAGGCCCACTAGCCACTCACTTCTGCCTTGTGAAGGACCCCTGATGCCTCAAAGGAATCTACAGTGGGTTGAATATTGTGATCATACTTTTTGTGTATGTTAAATATGGTTTGAGAGGGCCCAGAGTTCTTCACAGTTTTTCCACTTCCATGGGAGGGCCTGTGCCCCAACCCTAGTGAAATGCGGAGGGATGTCTGTATATTCAGAAAAGGGATTCAAAGATAAAGACTTTCTACAACCTAAAGTGTGCACACTCCCAAGAGTTCTCCACAATCACAAGTACAAAGAAGGAAAGACATTACCATCAGATGCGGAAAAACTGTCTTGTGATACCCCTGGAACAAAGCACTCGGGGGGGGGGGCCCTGATTTCTGTAGAGAGGTTTCAGCATCTGGTCAAATCTCCCACTGTACCATACTGGTGTTTCATACTTTGTTTTATGCTGACTGTTGAGCTGTTTGTCAACTGAAAACAAGCAAAGCAGTTTGGGATACCATGGGCTACTTGTCCTGTTGCTTCTTTCTTGTCTCTCTTAATGAAATGCATTCTAACAGGCTCAGACAAGTTTTGCCTACAAAAATCAGAAGACCATCAGCACATCACTGGGAATGCCAACCAATAATACAATGGGAAATATGGAATAGGCAGGAAGGAAGGATGGATGGAAATAACACGATCACTGTCCTACCATGGTAAAACTTGGAACCAACTGAGTAACTTTTGCAATTCTTTTCCATGCTAGTGTTAAGCTACCATACCCACACTTAAGGCTACTAACTAGAGTACAAAAGACCAACACAATCAGCCCAACCTGATGTAATCCAGACCATCACATAAAAAAACAACAACCCTGTGATGTGGCTTACAGCACAAAAAGAACCAGACACTCCTGGTCCACAGTGTTAGCAGACACTCAAGTCTATAACCAGCATGAAAACCAGACACTCACTTCTAGAAACCCAAATATCTTTTTCCAGTTATAACCTCAGAAGAAGCCATTATGAAAACATTTGAACCAACTTGATCCGGGATCCAAAATCAAAACTCCCCCTCTAAGATCAAGCCTGGCCCCAGGATCCAAGATCAGAACTTCTGCTCTAAACCGTAAGCAACAACCTCAAGCCAAGATTTATCCTCTGGTCCAGGAACCTTTACAACTGCGGTCTTAATGATACCCTTGATTTTTTTTTTCCTGCATGAACAAAAATCTCATTGCCTTTGAGTGACAGATTTATAACATTCTCAGTTCAGAAAAGTTTCCATCAAGGGACAATGTCTTGAAAAACAGCACTATTTCAAAAAGCAAACAAGCAAGCAATTAAGGTTAACATCTAAAGTCACTGAACATCCTCAATCAGTTTACTTGGTAAGCTAGATGAAAGAATACTCTCCCACCTTCTTTCTTCCTCATACCATGCTTGTTCTGAGACATGTAAGCCACCTAGTGCAGACCACAAGGAGCACAGTCTCTCTCCTGTTTCCTCCTTCACCTCCCATTCTGCCTCCCCTGCCCCACTCCACAAATGCTGTGGTTGCTTTGGAGAAAAATAGAAAGCTCAGCCTTTTCTTTCCTGGTACTAGCATTTCCTGGTACCGAGGTGCCTGCACATGTGTGCTCTTCTTTTTTTGTTTGTTTGTTAAATTTGTTAAGCATTTGACTTGCCTTAGATTGAGATAAAGCAATTTTCCTGATTACACCCCTCCCTGAGATCTTCTGATGTGAGCTAGCTTGGGAAGGTATTTAATATGCTTCCCCAAGGAATATACCCGACCCTCTCTTTGCTCACTTCTTGAAGGCTGTTTCTTTCTATCTAGTTGTGAATGTTATTTTAAAGTTATGCAAGGTAGATATTTTGCTTTACCAATTGATCTGAAGGATGAATACCCTAAAAGGTAATCTAGAAATCTGTTCAGTAAATAAAACATGATAAAAGAAAGCTGCCCTCTAAGTCTAGATGGGTTTCAGTGCCAGGGTGTGTGCAGCAAATGTGCAAAGGCCCTGCAGAGAAACAGCTGAGGAGAAAATAAAGCTGGTCTGAAAAGCTTTATACCTCAGGTCAAGCTTCGGTGAGTCACAGTGAATCGCCTTCATTTCAACCTCCTCATGACGCAACGTCTTTCAATAAAGGGAAACCTCAAGTGTCTTAAAGGAGATAGAATATATGGCCTTGGGTGTTCCAGTTAATTACTGATCTATGTTGCAAGGATTTAGACAAAAGCCTGCTTTCATTGCCCTCTGCTGGCTTTTCCTTTCCTCTTCTCAGGTATTACTTAAGAAATAAAAGTTAATGCTTACTCTAGAGAAAACTTGGAACAAAGGCTCTGAAAGTAATAATAAAATGAAAGCTTCTGTTTTGAACATTACTGGCATTGTACACACATAGAGAGCAGACAATTTTTTTCTGGTCTTGTTTAGTGTATGAGAGCCTGATCATGAAGGTTCTGGAATAGGTGGGAATTCTGCTTTCTCTATCCCGAGGGAAATATTATGTCTCCTCCTAAACACACACACACACACAGAGCACTTATATCAAGTTTGTTATCAATTCCAGAAGGATGAAGTTAATCACTAGTAAGAACAAACTTGTCAGAAATGCTGTTCTTTCTTTCTTTCTTTCTTTCTTTCTTTCTTTCTTTCTTTCTTTCTTTCTTTTTCTTTCTTTCTTTCTTTTTCTCTCTCTCTCTCACACACACACACGCGCACACATAAACATATATATATGCATGCACATACATATACATATATACACATGTACATAAATAACAACTCCCATCTTACACGGCTCCAACTATCAGGGGCCCATCCACACTACAGAATTATATAGCACTATTATTCCACTTTAACGGTCACGGGTTCAATCCTGTGGTTTGGCACTAATCACACCCAGAGCTTAGAAAAGTTTCTTTTTTGGACTGGCCATGCTGACTGAGGGATTCTAGGAGTTGAAGTACCAAAGAGTAATTTTTCCTAGCTTTACATAGATTGTTCAAAACTGAAAGGTGAGTGGGAGCAGACACACAAAGAGGGAAAGAGCATAAAAGTGAGCTCTCTCAAACCCCGAAGTCTGATTAGACAGTCAGGCAATATTACTTTTAATCTGAGTCCCAAGTGTTTCCTCCAGAACTTTTCTTTGCAGCACCTTCCTCATATCAAACTTGATGTTGATTCTTAAAGTTAGCTCAGAAAGATTAGCAAGGTGGGGAGCGAGACTGGTGATACTATAATGCAACACTGGTTGGTACTGATGTGCAAATGCATCTGCTGCACACACCTGTAGATCACCACTGTGGAAGGAAAATAAGGCATCTTCCTTTGAAAAGTATTTCTGGTATAATTCTCAACAGCCCTCAGAGATGAATGGGAGTAGTCAACCTCCAACTGTTTTGGCCTACAGTTCTCATCAGCTGCAGCTGGCATGGCCCAAACAAGATAGTACTGGAGGACTACAAATATCCGGAAGGCACCAATAGAGCACTTTCTAATAACAGAACAGAACAATCAGAACAACCTTTTCTAAATGTATCAATCCTATTCTGACTGTGCATCTAAGGTGTACGTACATTAACTGCATTTCTTTGTATCTTTGCAAACTCAGGTATGTACCAGTGGCAGTTTAATTGCTATGCGACATCTGCTCAAAAACTTGTCTCCAAAAGTTGTATTTTACTCTATTTAAAACAGTTGAAACAAATAAAGAATCTCAAGCTACATACAAATTCAAGAGCTCATTCCCTTTATAGCTCTGCAGTATACATACTCCCAGGTTCCTGTATGAATTTCTGCTCATATAATAAAGTTATTCATGTAATCTGGGACTTCGCAAATCATAATTCAAATACATAAAAATTATAAATTGCAAAATTAAAATCATAACACCCATTGCAAGACTGTAAAAGGAAGCCATTTACAATGACTCCAGCTACTAAATAAGAAAGCATAAATCAGAACATAGCTGTTGCATTGGTCCAACATTATAAAACACAAAGTAAGTTGAGTTGATAATATCTCAGCATAGAAGGCCTCCTAGGAGTTATGCAGTCATAAATCAAAGAAAGGAAACATTAATAACCTCTTTGACAACTTTTCCTGAAAAACTCCCAAATGCATTCAAGTATGAATTTGCAATCTATAAGTTTGTGGAACAGGAACTTTTGCCTTAAATGTTAGGATTCAGTACCCAACATTAGACCTGTGCTGTTTTAATTACCTCTCTTCACATTTTAGAAACAAAATTCATACTAACCAATGAACAACCAAGACATCTGCAACTTAAAGTCTAACACATATATTGTTTCATGAACTGTTAGTCTACATACCTCTGACCATAGAAAAGGCTGCATTTATGGACAACTTCCAGAATGCCCAATCAAAATGGCCAAAACCCAAGCTGGCTTGGGCGCTGCAGAAACCGTAGTCCAAAAAGCAACACATTTCACAACAACTGCTAAATAACTACATATTGGTAGAGTTTGTTCACTAGCTGTCTACATCAAAGTTATATTATATAGTTCCATAATTTATGTATATCAAATTAATTACTACTGCACATCAACCATCATTTCAGATTTACAACAGTTACCTAATATTAGAACTCAGTAGTTGTATCAGCACACAGGCTTAGTTGCACAGGAATAGGGGGTTGTTGTTTCTTTGCCTTCTAGTCTCTGGCAAGATCAACATTCTGTTTGTTAGCCCAAACAGGACTGAGACAGAAAGTGACCAAATGGATAATTGTTTCTGGCTTTCTCTTCTTGTAATGGTTAATGGAGAAAAGGGTTCGATTATTACCAGACCTTGAACTTCCTTACAAGAAAAAAAAAAAGCCACACAGGACCAGAGCTTGGGGGTGGGAATTGAGGTGGGAGGGGGACTACAGTTCTCCAAATCTCCCAGTCAACATGAGCACTGGCCATATAGGCTGGCAGACTCTGGGAATTATGGAAAAAAACAAAAATTATACTCAAAGACCTCTTTATTTTAAACAGGCTTTCAGCTTTCAACTGGGTCTGGCAGCAGAATGTTCAATGGCTTTTTAATATGTGTCAAAAATTTCAATTAAATGTTTTGATTGGGTTGGTTAATTAATGCGTTTTAACATATTTTGTTTCTGCGATTTTGTTTTAACTTATATTGTAAGCCGCTTTGGTCCCATATTAGGAGAAAAACAGGATACAAATTAAATTAATAGACAGATAAGTAAATGTTAAGCAAGCTAACTCCCCCAAGTTCTGCATGGAACAGATAGCAGACACAGGTAGGGGATTGATCAAGTAAGGGCTTAAGTAGGATCTTAACAGAGATTCTGTTATCCATCCATAGTCTTAAAAGGAAATATGATGACGAAACTTAGAAGAACTGGGGGTAAAGAAAATTTCACAGATGTTTTGATACATGATTTTGTCAGAAGATCTGGCTGGTAAACATCTTCACTCCATTCCAACAGCTGGACTAAAAGAAACCTGTTTTATGCTAACTGTAAAGGGGAAAATGTTAGGTGCTGATTTTGGTATCATTTGAATGATCAGAATGGGTACAAACTCATCAAAGTTAAATGCCTTCAAGTCCCATGAATTTCAGTGGGAAAGGTTTAAAGCATGTGCTGCTCTCAGTGGAACCTGAAAATGCTTAATTATGTTGTTTCACCATGTCAGTTATAACTAGCCTCGTGTGTCCTATGGCAAAAAGAATTAGAAATCCTAATAAACATAAGTGATACAGAGTCCTATTGATAACACACACTGACTGAATTGACATACCCATCAGCTTGAATAACAATGTTCACTACTGTTTAATGGTTTCGTGTTAGGAGCAGGCCACTGTGGGAGACCATTATTCATTTAGAAAGCCAAAGCTCAAAGGCTTTGACGAACAGCCAAGTTTTAATTTGGCACCTAGATGAAATGAGTTTTGATGCCATTCAGGCCTCCCAAAGGAGGGCATTCTACAAATGCGGTGCCACAGTTGAGAAGACCCTCTCCCATCGCCCAACAAAGTGTACTGATCTCACTGGTGGGACACAGAAGAGCCCCGCCACCAGCAGAACTTAATCCTCAAGCAAACACATATGGTGAGAGGCATTCCCTGAACTATTGAGGTCCCAAGCCATTTAAGCTAGGGGGCTGCATTACACCCCCAGGACACCTTGTAGGGAGCATCCCCAACACACTCCATTGTAAAAAAAAAACCTGTCAAATTTTTTTTTGCCTCCAAATGACCTCTAGGGAGTGGGGGCATTACGTCTCCCTTGAGCCATTTCAAGACTAGGAAAGGCTGTTCTTCAAAACACGAAGTGACCGGAAATCACTTATGGGTTACTTCTGCCTTCTTAAAAAGCCCCCATGCCCCTAGAGGCCATTTGGGGACATTTAGAGGCAAAAATTGATCCCTATGGGGCCCTGAGAGCCAGAAAAATGACATTGTGAGCCACATGTATCCCACAGGCCACACTCTGCCCACCTCTTTTCTATATTCCAGCCCTCTTTAGTGTTCATTTGTGAAACAGACTTTAAAAAACAACAAAAAACAACAACAAAGTTTACTCTTGCCCATGTTCATGGACTGTTCACATTCTGAGCCAATTTTGCATAATCAGCAAATCTGCATAATCAGCAAACAGATCACTGTTTGGCCGCAAATACAGGTTGTTTGTACACTCTAAAAGAGCAGTCTCCTAACTGTAAATTCATGCAATGCACTGAGAATATCTGCTATATGAACCCCCACATTTTTTGTCTTTTTTGCTATACATGAAAACCCATCTCAAATGCATCCTCTGAATTATTTCTGTATGTAAGGAATCACTCATCTATTCTTTATACATCACCAAAAGTGAACAACTTAAAAACAGTTCAGCACCACATAGCTGTGTGATTCGTTCCTGGAAATCCAAGAGTGTGCCAAGTTACTAACACAGGTAAGATTTTAAAGTCTGCAGCCAGCACCATAAAGTCTAGAAAATTACAGAAGGGTCTTCCTTTCTTTATGCTGCGAACGTCAATTTGATTATTTCACAACACCTGTAATCTGACAGTCTCCTTAGTAGGTTGCTTCCATAATTGTCAAAAATTAATTTGATTAACAAACCTATTAGTAAAGGGTGAGTGGGCATCTACAACACATTCACTGTTTCTGAAGCTGATCTGGGTAACAGAGACATCCTTCCTGATCTTACATGGGCTGGCTGCTTATTATTAGGAAGCTGTAACCAAGAAAACATTGTTTAAAAAATTTACAACTTAGGAATGTTACTATATCTCCCAGAATTACCCAGCCACTGGAGTGATCTAAAAGTCATACCCCCGTTCCCCCAAAAAACTTTACAGGCTCTATTAATACAAAAACAGACATTTGGCTTTTCTAATAGCATTTTTGGGCTCCTTCACACATTATGACATTTTATGTACACTTCTAAGATATATTTCATTATACATTTAAAGAGACAGTATACAGCTGTCAGTTTCACAAACAAGTACTGCACAGTTATACTAGATTGAATGAAGCTTCTTGGAAGTGTACACTTGGGTGGCAAATATGGATTTTGCTGCTGCACAATCTCTGAAACAGAATTTAATGATAACAAGTAAGTACAACAAATAAGTCAATTAAGAAGTCTCCAATGCTTGTAGGAACTGTTTTATGCATCTCACAAATGTTTAATATGTTTACTAACTTTTGTGTTAATTCAAGATATACTACATCCATTCAGAATATACTACTGTCATTCCCTATGTTAGAAAAGCAATTATTATTTGCTTTTCTGTCTTGGGTTTTAGTTCAGGATTACCTATCCTTCAAATTAAAAGAGCAGGAAAAAGCTGGATCTACTTCCCTTATGCATCATTTGGATCTTCCAGAAAGCTCACCTGAGGTCAAAAAAGCAACTTCCTACCTGTGGGCTACTGCTAACGAAAAACATGAACTAATACTCCAAGAGGTGAGCATTAGATATCTTTTGGCTCATGGGAAGATTACAACTGATAGATTCTAAAGGTCAAGCAAGATCAAGAGGATTAACCAAAGTGACACACAAAATATTAACTGCAGTCCATTCTACTTCATATATACTACCTGACAGTGCTGTACAAATAAAACCACAAAATTTCAGGTTTCCAAATGGTCCAGGAACAGACAGTGCCTCATGGCAGACAAAGAGTCACCAACAAACTCCCACAGCAAGCAGCAAAACTCCCATAAGACTCTCCTTGCACAATACTGCATCCACAGTAGAAATCACAGGAACAAGGCTCATATAAAATGGACACTCCCTTAGCAGTTGTTAAAAAGGTGGGGCCAAGGAAAGCTCCTTCCTCACCTTTTCAGCACTGTAGGTGGAAAAGTGCTGTTTCATGGTTGCTAGTGCCTTCCATAGAATGGTGAATCCACTCTACACTTTGTTCTTGTTGTTGTGTGCCTTTAAGTCATTACCGACTCATGGCAATTCTAAGAAGAACCTATCATGGAGTTTTCTTGGCAAGATTTGTTCAGAGGGGGTTTGTCTTTGCCTTCCTCGGAGGCTGAGAGAGCATGACTAGATCATGGCTGAGTGAGGATTTGTATCCCAGTCTCCAAAATCCTAGCCCAATGCTCATATCACTACGCCATACTGGGTCTCCCTATTCCAGGTTTTAGTCTGAACTTTAAGTAAGTTACTGAAGCTGCTGAACCATAGCTCCAAAATAGGTTCAGCACAGTGGACAGCTCCTTTAAGGATATCCAAAATCCACAGAGGATTCACACACATACACACACACACACACCCTGACGTGGAAGCTACTAGCTGTTTCTAGTTATGTCCCCTCTTCAACCAGGACTTGTTAACTTATTTCAAATGCTGGTTCCCACAGCTTTCGTTGATGAAGAATATGCTGGAATTTATCTCCAGATAAGAATTAATAAAGGGCCACATTACATCTGCCCTAGCTGCAAATGGGCTTAGCATAAGAGTGAATTGGTATGCTTGTTTCCCCAAACACCATTCACTGCTACCGTATCTATGAGGGCGGGCAAATATTTCAGCAAACAGTATTTCAGACTTTCTCCTACTACAACAGTAAAATGAATCCACCTTGCACTCCTCACCTGGGGAAGGCCTGCAACATGCTCTATGTTTACTTGAACACAGAAACCTAATATATCCAAGGAGAAGTGGAAACAAATCAAAATAACTCACATGCTACTTATAGGGCTGGAGTGTGAACAAGCACAACTATCGAGTATGTTAGTCACACTCATTTGGATTGTGATTTGCTTATTGGAAAGATGTCCATTTTTAAATTTGTTTTTTAATCAACACAAAGTTATTTCTTGACTAGATTCCTTTTTTCCCCTAATCTGTCCTTTCCCTCTAGGATTTTTTTTCTTTGTTTTTCTGGAAGTGCCTCTTACCATTAGAGTCTTCCACTTCTTCAGCAGTAGTGTGGTTCTTGGAAGCATGTTGAGCATGCGAGGTTACAAGGCTGACAATGCGTGGTCTTGGTAGTGTCAGTGCCTTCCCATGCACTTTCAGGGAGTGCTCTTTCAGCTGGCTGATTGTCATGGTGGAAAATGAGCAGGAGGAGCATTTGTAGGCATGTTCACCTGGGTGAGCGAAATAACAGGCAAGTCATCAGCTCACAAGACGACAGGAACGAAAATAGGAAGGAAAGAGGAGAAAGGTGTAATGGGAAAATATTTCTCCTCCTACTGAACTCAGCATTCATTGAGAATCCCATGGGTCCTCCTCTCCGTAGTCCTAAAAAGAGAGTGAAATCACTTTAACTGCCCTATTCCTACTGCTTTCAGGGCTACAACATGCAACTGATGTCAACAGGGAGGTGGCCATTTTCTTCAGCCCAAGGTATCAGCTCCCTTCACATGACATGTAGGCCCACTGACTCATTCCCCACATGTAGATGGTACCAATGTTGCATGCCATCCCACACCCACACTGAGGCAGGTCATAGGAATTGGGAGACTTTGGTGTCTCTGGAGCAGCTTTTGCTTGAGGCAAACAAGTTAGCCTTTAAGATTCAAAAAGGGAAACACAAATGGTTGAAATGGACACCACAAGCATTACTCATGAAAAAATGGTTCTTGGCAGATAACATCATCCATTAATATGGTTAATGATGTGGTACTTTCACAACTGCAATTCAGGTGATGAGGCCAGGAGTGAAGGAACTGTAGATGTTCCTGGAGACTGCTAGTGTTCATAGAAAAGGTGGGGAATATGGAACAAATTAAGCTACTCTTTAACCATTTTCTGGAAATGAACTTGACAGGGAGAGAAAAACCCACATGTGCTTTCTTGAAAGCCACAACAGCAGTCTGTGTGTATAAATAAAACAGCAGATATGAGAAAAATTACTGGAGAATGAGGTTGACATTGGCAGATCACTAGCAGACTCCGCACTGTTGTTCTCCACTGAACCTCATACTATCTAGCAGCACCTTTTACTACTTGTCTACCACACTGTGCCCAACTTAATGCATCTGCCAGACTGATAATCCCTGGCTTCACAAACCAATATGGTGAAGTTAAGTGGGACTTATAAATTGATACAGGACAACTAGTACTTGGGTCAGAGCAGGTTTATAAAAAGGAGAGCCACATACTTGAGAACACCACGTACAATGAAGATTTAAAAGCCAGATGGAAACTTTGCTGTAGGAGCCAAAAGACAAAAAGAAAGCCATGCAATTATGGTCCAAGCATACAGAAGCTGCAAACACTGCTTCTGAAGTCTACGTGGAAGCAATCGTTATGTGAAAGTATAAATGTGCAAATTTGGCCTGGTAATGTAAAATAGCATCCACCTAAGGTAAAGCAATCTCACTTTGAGACTAATTGTTCAATCTGCGAAGCATTAACGTTTATTGTGGGGAAGCATTTATACCAAGTAATTTTGCTCCTAAGACAACCCTGATTTTCAGACTAAATAAAAGTTGCTTGCACCAATATATAAGACGACCAGCATTTACAACATTTTTGGAGAACTTTGGATAAAGCTGTGCCCTAAGCATGTGATCTGCCCGTTTCAGAACTCCCTCAGTGGAAAGAAAGCTTCAGGTTTGTATGCCTCCTCTCACACACTTTCTCTGGCCTTCTTACATTTCTCTCCACTGCAGAGAGTAGTGAACAACCAAGCTGGGTGAATATACCTTAAGGAATAAAACTCAACAGCGGGGGGGGGGGTGTCCTACAGGGTCAGAGAGAAAATCCAACTTTTAAAAGCATGAAATATGCTCATGTACATCTCTGAACAAGAGGACAGAAGAAAATTACATACAAGAAAGCATCAACTGAACCCGGTTTCTACTGCTTCCTTGGGTACAACTGGTGAACCACATGTTGATGGGCCATAAACCTCCAACTATATGTTAGAGAAAATGTTACATTAAGAAGAGAATAAATCAGAATAACTCCTTTTAAAAAACGTGACCATATGTATGTATGTAACATCTGTATACTGTTAGATCCATAGTTAGTATCATCGTAATCATAGTAGTTTTGTGTTATTTCTCTCTTTAGTCTTTGATAGTATGCTGTTGTTAGTTTGTGTTTTTTTGTTTTATGTTCTTTCTTGTAATGTTGTTGTTATTACTTTATGTTATGAATAAGTATATGTTAATAAAAATATTTTATAAAAAATACAAAAAAAATAAAATAAAAATAAAAATGTGACCATAGAAGAATGTATTCCCAAGCAAGCAAGTGTACCAGCCATCTTGTTATAAAATATGGCAAGCCAAATTTCTTGGTATAAAAAGTAGAGATGCCAAAGTCCACAGCTATATATTAGAGTGGATCACAGTATCTCTAGTTTTGTACACAAAAGGAAGGTTGCAGAGATATGTATAATTTGCACATGAAGACAGTGTGAACTCTTAGACTCTTAAAGCAAGCATTAAACCATTTAGCTAAAACAGTAAAGGGAAGAGCCTCATAACCCCACAAACACAGGCATATGTCAAAGGCAGGCAGAGGACTGGTGATTTAAAGAATATGCACAAATTTTCCCATCCTCCATACTATGTCTTGACACAGGGATACTCCACTGAAAAACTATCACCTATCAACTAGCCATGCTTTTGTGTGTGGTATGCGTGTGCATACAAGCGTGTGTGTGCACATTCTGGGACTTTTTGCAGAAATCTGGCTGGATTTTATCTACATGAACTTTTTTGCAAACAAAATCCTCAAATGTGCAAGAAAATTGAAAAATAATTGGAAAATGCACAAAAACTCTTGTAATTTCACTGAACAAGGAGAAATCTTTTGAAATTCTTTCTTCCTGTGTACATGAAGGAAATAAGCAAAGACTGACATCCCTATGGAAGGTAGGTCTGATTTCTTTTTTTCTGAGAGGCAATGCTTTTTCCTAATACAGAAGGGGTCACACTATTTCTTCAATTGGGAGTATAGATAAGGACACTTTCCTGGGATTTTCTTTTCTCATAGGTAATACTTGTTAGAAATACCTTAGGAATTACATTAGCTTACCTTAGGAATTAGATGCAGTTGAAATACACAGATTTGAGATCCTGTGTCTCTAATTCCCCAAATTGTCTTGTCCAGTACCTGTAATTTTTCCCCATATTCCCCAATCCAATCTGTATTCAGAGTTGTTAACATACAGAGGTTAGGTTTCTGAGAGAATACACTGCCCTCCTCCTTGGTGGTAGGTCTTGTCTCCATAGCAACTGGCCAGGCCCAAGGGCTCTCTGGCTGAGAATTCTAAATGCCCCTCCCTAAACTGCAAACCCCAGGATTCCACAGTATCTTCTCAGGCAGCCGATTATATGAGGTCTTCTTGCCTGACACAGCCAATCATATGAGGTCTTCTCTACTTGACACGGACAAACAGACAAACTTTGACTTTCATGTATTAGATAAGGCATGTTAACTGGCAACATGTCTTATAAAGCACGTCACAATGTCCTCCTCCATATTACTGTTTCGGTAGGCTAAGAATCAGACATAGTTGAGCCAAGACGTGCTGAACTTTGAGCCACTTTCAAGTAACATCCAGCATATGGAAGACAGATGCATTTGACAAAAAATGCAGATAAACTGGGCTGAGTTAACAAAAAAGGAGACTACAGCTGCCAAATGTAACTTCATATTCATAAGGTTTGGGTATCTTTTTTTTAAATGGACCAAAGCTACAACCTGCTTTACAAAAGCACTGCACTCAATATATTCATGTGCTTAATGTCTCAAATTGTCATGTAAGAAAAAAAAAGTACCACAACTTATAATATTCTGCAGATTAATAGCTGATTAGTCTAACTTGTTAGATCCAGGGTAGCGAGACTTAGACCTTCCCAATGTTTGCAATAACACCCAGACAGTACAGCCATCATGGCCAATAATAAATGACTATGGGAGGTCCAGAACATCTGGAATTTCACCAGGTTTGCAAGCGTGTTGTAGATAAAGCTGTAAAAGTTCAGTTGCATAACATACTTTATCTAAAGACTCTCACAATACCCCAGAAAATAATGGTTGCCAAGTCCAGTGAGAAGGTCTGAAGTAAGATTTGTAATGATGTAGTTTTATCCTATTTATCAGTCACTTGGAGTCAATACAGAAATGAGGTGATTTAGCAAAAATGTTGTTAATTTCTGAAGACAGACCTGAACACTTTTTTTTCAGATTGGTCAAATAGAACGACCACTAAGTATACAATATATAATACAGTACACCTGCACTCATAAAAACAGCTCTATTAGATTCAACCAAAACTCCTCCTACAGTTTGGTATTCTGCTTGCAACAGTGACCAACCAATGTTTTTAGGAAGTTTACAAACAGGTAGGAGAACTCTATTTTCTGCCCCAAGCACCCTGTATTCAAAACCACACTGGTTTTGCGCAGACATCCCTTTTCAGCTAATAGAAGAGAGTGATGGATGTCTTCTCTATCCCTTTGTTCAACTCATTTTAAGAACAGCCTAGGTCAGTGCTAATCAGTGATGCCAGACACAGTTCACCGAGTAATCTCAAATTCTGTTACTATACACCCAGGCTACTCATAATTGTATAAACATTCATCAAGTGCAACTAGAGCAGGACATAGAGGTTGGAGGAAAGGCAGTTGTAAGTTCATCAATAAAATTTCTGAGAAGACACCATTAAGGACGAAAGAATCAATATATTTCAGCTAGATAAAGCTGGTATGAATAATCAAACTACAGCTTTAAAAAAATTATAGTATTGTAAAATCATATTACCACGGGTTGAAACCTACCACTGTAACAGTGAGAAACTCCTTGTGAACCATATGAGTAGTTATAGCCTACAGTTACTCTATCTATACTCTGAACATTATCATTGAAATAAGAGAACAGAAATAACTGACCTTTTTCCAAAAGGACAGAAGTAAAAAACTCTTATACCAAGTAAAGAAAATTCTCAGTGATATACTGTGAAGCAGTTTTAAAGAGGTGACACTAAACCAGTGCTCATCTAGGAAGAACTCAGGCAATGCCTGGATCTAACCTCCCCACCTCCATACTCAAAAACAAAATAAAAATCCTGGGACTCCTTTGCACACAGAATGGTTGCATAAAGGAGGAGGATGACATAACTGGACACAGGACAAGTGCCAAGCAAAAGCTTTGTTATGCTCATCCAAAAACAGGGAACCACAGGAACAGGATTTGGCATGGATACTGTTATGAATGCTAATGTACTCAAATAACACATACAACGGTCAGCAGTCAAAATGAAAAATTAAATCTAGGGAAACTTGTTGCTGCATTTAACTTACAAATGGATACCCTGACAGAAGTCCATAAAATTACTCTTGTGGTTTATCTATGCAGAGATATCACTGCAGAAGACAACTCTTTACCTTGGTACTGAAATGAACACCAGCACTAATGAATAACAACCTTTACCTTCATGTGATTTTTACAATGTTCCTAATGAAGACCATGGCAAAAAACAAAAGCAAAAACAAAAACGAACACACACACACTACAATGCAATTAAATTCCCAACATACATCTCTGCCCAGCCTAGGAGTTGTTGTACAAACTTTGGGCTTCAGAGATCAAAGAGCCTACATAACAGTATTTTTTCTCACCAGAGCTCATCAGGTCACAAACATTTTTATACCCATGAAACATGAATATTTTCATATTCATCAAAAAATGTCCCCAATTTCAACTTTTTTAAGAGATGTTCAAAAGTGTTTACAGGACAAGTAGAAATGCTTCCTCACTGCCGTGGCAACCAAGACGCTGTTCCCTGTTTTGACGCAGCAATGAACAAAAAATAGAAAGCACCTGGTTAAATTCAACTCTGCACTTGAGGTTTGTGTTGGACTTCCTTCCTTCCTCTCCTTCTTTAGCACTCCACAGTGCTGAAAATCTACTACAGAATTTTTTCCAGCCCTCTAAAGTAGGTTTTCAGGGAGGATAAGGAGGCTGCAGGAGTAAGGGAGACTGCAGCTTCTGTCAGTGGAAGTTATCTTATTGGATACAGATCATAAGCTGAAAAGAAAATTGGAAATGCATATCAAAATACCTATGTAAGTATGTAATCTTCTGGAACACACATTTAGACATGCATCAGATGGTGCATTCAAGTACAGGTCCATTTGCTCTCAAAAAGATCTGTATGGAATGTCCAGTGCAGCTTCACTTGCTCTTATTGACACCGCTAGTTAGCCAAATCTGACTAGCTTCATGACATCATGAAGGGCACACAGTGATATCTCATGATGGATTGGCTGGTGAAAGAAAAATAAGTAACTCTGCTAATGTTTTAAAATAAATGCAAAGCAACAAAGGAGGTGAGAGAAAGTGTTCATGAATAGGTTCAAAACACAACATGAAAGTCTCCTTAGATAAACACAGGTGTTTTGTAAGAGTGGTCTCCTTGGCTCTTCCACCAACTGGAGGGTTTAACCTTAGTCTCAAGACTTTTATTTTTCCTTCCCCCTCACATGCCTTCCCAACCTACAGCTTAATCCATCCATCTCTTGTTCTGATCACTTTGGACCAACGGCCATTTCAGGATCACCTCTTCACCTGGCAAGAGTTCTGAACATTGTAGTTTTGCTTTAAATCCACAATCACACAGCAACTTTCTTCTGGTTGTATTTTGAAAGCAATAAACTGATAAATTTACAACCTGAATGACTAACAGGAAAAAAAAATATGTATGAATGACCTTCTTCTTTACTGAAGAGGACTTACCAGCATGAGCTTTGAGGAGATGGGTTTTCAGTCGACTATTGTAAGAGGACTTGAATGGACAGAGTTTGCAGCGGAATGGTTTATGATGTCCATGATGAGCTTGCATGTGGCGATCCAAACTTGTCAAGGGAAAAGCAGCAATGAGAAGCAGAAAAAGAAAGAAGAGAAAATGTAAATCATTTCAACTAAAACTGAGTAACAACAGGGACATATATTACGCCATTTATAAGACGGTTTCTTTGGCTTGTGTTGGCAGAAATAAATTCTCACAAATGAGATGACAGGTGTGTCAGAGTGCAGGGTAAGATGTGAGCCATTAAACAGGCAAAATGGGCCCTATCTGTTAAATCTCTCATACCCAGTGAACATGATAAGTAGGTACAATGTTTGATAAAGCCAAGGACAGAAAGTTATCAGAAAATAATTTTGTCTGAGAAACAACATAACCAGCTAATGTCAGGACTAATTAAGGTATTCCACCAAAAAGACACCAACACACTCCTCATTTTGTAATGAAAATGTAGGAATGTACACAGGCTGCCAAAATCACAAGAAGCTAGTTGTGTGGGTTCTCATGAATTTAATATGTATACCTGCCCAGGTCTGAATCGCAGAGTTGGAAAGGATTTGGTAGGCCCATCTACGGCAACTCCTGCTTAGTGCAAGGAGTCAAGAGCAGTCCACACCCATCATCCTGCCTCTGTCTGAAGAGCTCTAGTAAGAGGGGACTCAACTCACCTGCACCACTGCTCTAATTCATCTGCTTTTACAATTAAAAATATTTTCCTCCTGATGTTCAAATTAAATATACACAGCCTGCAATTTAAGCTGACCAGACCCAGAAATATGTTTCCAGGCTGCATCTTTCCCAGCTGTTCAAATGAGATTAAAATAAGTTTCAATTTCAAAATTTTATTTGTGCTGCCCATTGAAAAGTTGAACATCTGTAGAGGAAAACAAAAATTTAAAAGAGTTTAAAATTCTGGAAAGACCTGAGACATCAATTCTGATTTCTAACTCTTTACCTCTACTCCAAATACGACTGCAGTATGCTAGTATGCAGGAAAGAGCCAGTGGAATTTCCATAGCTAATCTCAGTGTAAATATGCAGTAACTGCAAGTGCCTTCCTCTTTATCCGACTTGCCATTATTCATTCATTTTCATGTTTATCAGCCAAAATAAGAATATTCAGCAGGTGGCTGAGAAATTTCCTACTCTGCACCATGTGGCTTGTGTCTTTATGTGCAAAAAAAGGGCACATTTTCTAAAGCCATAGTCAAAAGGAACATTTTTTAACTGAAAAGAAGTAAATTACCTTTGGTAGAATTAATGCTATCGGAGCAAAACCAGGAAGTAAAATTAAATACAATTTTAATACTCTGCATGTACATATTTATTTATTTATCATTTTGCTTGATTAGATTACAATATGTCCCTGTTTAGAATTCAGTTTCCAAAAGTAGCAAGCCAAATAGTTCCAGATTTGCCTTTCTTCAAGTGGTGCCCTCAAGGCACATTGGACTTTATCTCCCATTATCCTTAGCCAGTATGCTCATGATGATAAGAGTTGGGATACAACACATTTGGTTTGTGCCAGCTTAGGGAAAGCTGTACAGAAAAATCATATGCAGGATATAAAGGAGAAGACCATCCTTTGTTCTTCACCCCAGACACTTGATACATTGGCTCCAAAGAGCTGGGTTTCAGATGCTGTGCTTCCTTGCTGTTGAGAGAACTAGAGCCCTGCCATAATAAGAAACCAAAACAGTTACTGAAATGAAGAGCAACTCTTGTGGTGAATTTACTGATCTATTAGATCAGTCGTATTAAAAATATAATGCGCCCCTGCTCTTTAAACCATTGATAATCCTACATACACTTGCTTAGAAATAGTCAGCCCTCCACATTTATGGGTTTCACTTTTGCGGATAGTCAGAAATAGTCAGCCCTCCACATTTATGGGTTTCACTTTTGCGGATTTGGTTAGTCACCAGTTATTTGCTGACACTTCTGCTGCTCCCTATGCCATTTTTAATAGGGACTACAAGTTTCATGAGACTAAGAAACTGAGAACGCAGGCTCGTAAGTCCCTCTTAAAATGATGTGGGGCAGCAGTGGAGGTGGCAGTAAGCCCCACCAGCCACCCACTTCTGCCTTGTGAAGGAATCCATGGTGGTTTGAATATGGTGATCATACTTCTTTGCGTGTTAAATATAGTTTGGGGGGGCTTGAGTTATTCACGGTTTTTCCACTTTCACAGGGGGCCTGTGTCCCTAATTAGTGAATGTGGAGGGATGACTGTAAACACCAGTGAAATAAACCTGGGATTTCTTCCCAGGTAAGTGTGCACTGGACTTACTTTACTGCTTCGTTATTGTTATTTGCTGCCAAGTTAACTTATGGCAACCTTATGAATGAGAGACTCTCAAGAGCCCCAGTCATCAACAGCACATCTTAGGTCTCAGAAAACTCAGTGCTGTGGCTTCTTAGACTGAATCAATCTATTTGCTCTAGGCCCATTCATTTATCTCTTTAGGAGTCCATGGTATCCATGCCAGTGATGCTGTTTTTACTGTTACTAACTTAAAATCCTTTTGTTAAACTATTGTGCCCAGAAGGATACATTTCAGCTTAAAACAGAAAAAAAAACCCTACACAGAAACAAAGATTTTAACAGAAGTGAGCTTTTCCCCTTTGTTGCAATAATTTATGAAGTATTGGGAAAAGCTATAACAAAAGTATATTGGCTACCAAATGTAAAATTGTTGACCCACAATCAAATCCATCTTCCATTAAAATGATGTGTAAGATACATCTGTTGCATAAAAATATTGAAGATTTAAGACCGTTACACCTAAAGGCCTCCTAAAAATCAGAAAGTGTGTCTCCACTATGGTTCTGGCCCAACGTGGTAAGATAGTTCACAAGCCAGTGGGGGCAAAGGCAGTAAATAATGCAATGCAATGCATTGCAATACAATACAATACAAATCCAATTACTAAAAAAGCAAACAAAAACAAACAAACAAACAAACAAACAAACAAAAGGAACTTAGAAAAATACATCAAAATGTTTCAGTGCCTTTAAAAATAAACACAGATTCAATCTAATCTGTGAATGTAGCCCCCTAGTGGTTCCATGTCTCCACTCAAGAAAAAAGCGAGAAAAATCATCTCTTGTCCCAGGAGAAAAGCCAGCAAAGGACTATGACGAACTTTGCCAGAGTTATGAGGGAAAACAGTGAGTCTCAGAGACAGAAAATCAAGTCATAGTTCAACTGTGTAGAGGAGGGCAGAGAAAAGACATCAGAAATCTACCCCCAGCCAAATACCCATACTTGGAAAAAAAACTTCATATATTAAAATTCTGGAAAACCAGTCAACTCAAATAAACCATATCCTCATATTTCAATCCATCCTTGTTCTGTGACTGGGCTGATAGAATTAAGTTTATGAAACTGGAGGCATATGTGGTGTTGTGGTTTTAGACTAAAAATCCAGGATACCAGGATCTGAATCCCTGCTCACCTGCAGAAACCCATGAGAGACTTTAGGTAAGTCACAATTTACCAGCCTAAGAGAAAGGCAAGAACAAGACTACAATGAATAAATCTTGCCAAGGAAAACCCTCTGACAGATTCCCCATAATTTTGAGTCAACTTGAAGCCACACAACAACAGCAGCAACAGTCACAACATTAAACATAATTGACCTGGTTCTACTTATTATACAATATTAACTCATTCATTGGCCTCTAGTTTCTGGATAGGCCGTCATAGCAAGACAATGGAAAGGAAGTAGTGGTTGGTACTTCAGGTCCACATCTGCACACTCTGAGCAACACCGTCAAGACGTTGCAAGTGCATGGAAACAATATTTATAAAATCAATGGGAAAAACTGAATTGATATTTTACCAGAGATGAATGCTAGAAAATATGGACTATATCTTGAAACAGAAGCAGTGGGAATGCTAAAGACTTTCCAGGTGCTTAATCTTTCTGCATTCAAGTCAATGAATGAAAAGGGATCTATATCCACCCTGATACCCCTTGATATCTCAAATTCTCCACCACAGCTGTAAATAGTGACTTTTTCCAGATTGAAATCCCCAAACGCCGGGGCAACAAACATAGTTGTTGGATCAGTTCATCCTGATATGATGCACATTTGTGAGAATATTTAGCCAACATTTTGAAACAAGATATGAAACACACTGCTAAACATTTCTTACGGAGAAATAAGACAGTCTGCCTTCCTAGTATGGTGATTTGCAGCCTTAAGACACCTTCTCTTAGAATTTAGGCTGGGGATATATAGTGTTAACAAAAACGTTGAAAACTCTAAACTAATAAAGGGAGGATGGTTTCAACTAAGTTTGCAATGACTAATTGGAAGTTTGGAAACCATGTGTATTTGAGGTCAAACAAGTATTCTCAACTATCAGCAAGATGACATGTGGAGGCTCAAAGAGAATGTCTAAACAAAGAACTACTCATGGCACAATATTATCCAGTTCTCCTAGGGACCACCCTTGGTTTCTGGACAGTACTGCAATCTAGTGTCAGAACATCAATAAAATAACATGTACTTACATACAGACATATCACTATGTAATGGAGCACATGGTCAAGTAGCAATAGCAGCTAACAGAAACTTACTTGTGCCTGAAAGCAGAGACAAAGGAGCAATACTGGCAGCTGTACTTGTCTTCACGAGTAAACATGGCCAGTGCCAAGTGGCTCCTCTCATGCGATCGTAGACCCTGCATAGACATCAAAACCCGGTCACACTGGCTGCAGTGGTAGCCACCAGGTCTGGTTTCATCCTCCAGTGATGGTCCAGATTCAGCTTCTGCAAGTTCCACAGTGGCAACACTGCCAGGGTCTTTGGCTCCCTCAACACCCTCCAAGAAAGCTGCATGTGAAGGATCTTCAACTTCCTGCTAAAAGACACATATCCCCCCAAAGCCATCAATTCTCTCTCCCTTCTGCCCCATTGTTACTATTACATCTATGGAAGTCTATGGTTGTTCTCTAACTGTACAATCTCTACAACTATAGCTATGAGCACATTCTCAAAAGAACCCTCCCATCCCAGTGATGCCTAGAAAGAAACTACATTACTGGCCAACAGCATTGCTGGAGTGCATCACTTTCCAAGAAAATATTTTTCACAATGCTTCACTTCACTGGATGGAAACATCATAATTTTTAAGGAAATGCCAAGTTTCATTATACGAGATGCTCACTCTCCTTCCGTCATCTTCCTGATGTAAAACTGGCACAGGGCACTACACTCCTTATGTTCAGCTTTGTGCAGAAAAATTCCAAATAAATATTTTTGCAAGCTGCTTCATCAGCAACCACACACTGTCTACTACTAATCTACCCATATTTTCCGGACTTAACTTACGTAAACTATTTTGTCATGTAATGGGTGGTCAGAGGTGGGAATGAATGTACCAGCAGGACAACAAAATCATAACTGGTTTATGCCTCTGAGCATCCAATTTATTTATTTTTTAGTTATTTTAGTGGCAATATCAAATTTGCATTTCTTCTGTAAGTTCTATAGATAGTTTTAAAAAGCTTTCTCCATCAAAACATAGATCAGGGCTTGTCCTGGACAGCAAAATTCAAAGACAGAGGATTGCCACAGACTTATAGAAAGACAATGTTGGATTTGCCACTGTACTGAAAGATGGAGTATTGTTTCTGCATCATGCATCCCATCTTTTGTTCCCTGTGTGTAAGAAGACAGGACATGTCTCAGAGTGCTCCTGGAAAATTAACATATACAAGCACTCGTTTGAAAAAGTTTATTTACAAGTAGCTCATTCCCTCCCTTCTATGATCTCCTATGCCACAGTTTACACCATACTCTCTCAACTTTTCACCCTCTAGGAACCCTTGAAATAATCTTCAGGTTTCAAGGAATCCTTGCGTAAAAATTATTGTTATCTCCAGCTTATTTTAAAAGCTTTGTTTCATTTTTTCAATCATTGTCTCTCATAGAATACCTTGTGACTTCTCAGGGAACTCTGGTTGAGAAAGCCCGGTATACATAAGGATATGTTGATTGAATAGTTTTGTGCTAAAGGAAGGCACGCTTAGGATTGTATACACTCTGCTTTGTTAAAAGAAATACAATCAATCTGCACAAAGATAACCCAAATTTTGCAGCATGCAACACTGAATTATGTGCAAGCTATACAAATTGAGTAAGTGTGTTTGATTTTCTCTTATTTTGCATAACTTATTTTTCTCCTGATTGTCTGGGGAGGGAAGGAGTGGAGAGTTATACAAGGCACTGAAGTCTTATCCCAGTACCTTGGAGATGTTATTTAGCAACTTCTGAAATTTCACCAGATACTTTCAAGTGCAGCGTCATACCCCATAAGGACTTAAAAATGAAAGATGAGATTCAAAAGGAAGTTAAAATACTGAATATACAACATGCATAATGCCACATTAACTGTGCATACTAGCATTTAGGGGATAAAATGCATAAATATTTTTGAAATGACACCCCTTTTCTAAACTGGCTTTAAAAAAAAGTACAACAGCAACACAGGTTAAAAAAAATATGCCTAGCAGTCTACTTTTTTTTGTTTGTAAAAGTATCTATTCCTATGCTTTTGAGGAGTGCCATCAGAAGAGGGCTAAAAAGATGCAAGGCAATGGTCAGTCCAATGAAGTCAGAATGTCTTGGACTTAAATGACAAGTTGGTTAAAATCACACAATCAAAGAGTTGGAAGGGGCCTCTTGAACTCCCTGCTCAAGGCAGGATCTCCAGCTAAAGCATGTTCCTCCTGATTAGAAAAACTCTCCTTAAACGAGTCTTAAACTTTCTCACCTTGACTGCAGCAGACACTGAGGAACCATTCCCATACTGGACATGTTTACGAAGATGGTTGCAGATGGCTCGGAGGGTTGGATGAACTTCCACACAAAATTTACACTTGTATCCCACGACCTTCCGCTCCTTTAGTTTTGAAACTTCTTCCAAGCTACCAAAAGGCTGTAGGGCAACACAATTTGAAACCTACTTGAATATTCCTTTCTGGAAGCAAATACAATAGATTTCTAGATAGCAATAAAATTAGAAACAACATGTTAGACTAAGCTGCTGAGGAAGTGCATGTTTATTGTAAAGTTGCTACCTAAAGATCCCTCAATGAATTAAATATGTCATTAAAACACTGCTCTGAGCTCTTAGAGCACAAAGAAAACCCAGCTGAAATTTATAATCTATTACAGATATTAAAATTTATTCAGTAAGTGGTCTGCTTTTTTGACCACATGTCAAATATATGGGTTCTGGTTGTAAAAGAAAAGGGTTGAAAGAGTAGATTATCAAAATCCATGCACTGCTTTTTCTCTGAAATGACACAGTCTGAACAAAAAGAAGGCCCTGAGTCTATACACTTCCGCATTTCAATGATTTCTATTATTTGACAGGGCTCTAGTTCCTAATCTGTCAAATAAGGGGGAGGGGCATTTATTATAGCATTTCTACCCTCAACTAATATTTCTTTGGTATTATCTACAGTACAGACGTAACACATTTTTAACCCAGTGAGACTTTAATGGCTTTCCTCAAGTGAAACTCTGAAACTGTAGTTTGGGTGTGCATGCACACACAAAAACTTGAATGGAGATAATTCTGCTCAGAATCTCAGGCCATGAAGTCCTCATTTCCTTGCCCTGTCCGGTTTGACTTGTAGTTGGCCACCATAATCGCTTTTACATTATCCTGTCATAGAATTAACTCTCCTCCTAAAACTGATTCAGTACCTAGAACACTATCAATATGACACCCAGGCTTAGAGGCCTATTCAGTTGGGATCTCGCTTAAGAATGAGATTACTGAGATTAGTTTCTTTAGGATAATGTTTATATTGGTTATGATTCTCTTTTTTTACTTGTGTCTGTTTATGTTTAATAAAAATATTTTAAAAAAAGAGATTACTGGCAAACCTAGAATGAGATTACCTTCCCCTAGTAGCTGTTTGCCCAATGAGATGCATTTATAGTTCTCTTTGTACACTCTAGAGCAGGGTGGGAATTGTGTGGCCCACCAGATATCATTGGACTGCAACTCCCATCATTTCTCAAGATTAGTTCTCTCTGCTAGGGCGTCTGGGAACTGCAATTCAGCAACCTCTGAAGGACCGCATATCACCCACAACAGAGCTGGAAGACCTCCAAGTGAGCAGTAAGAAGTCATTAAAAACCAACTCACTTTCCAAGTGAGGTTTACTTAACCATGATTCCTGCCAAATAAGTTGACTTGTTTTGCTATGATATCAAATAAACTAAGGAAGGGCTTGATCTGTAGTACATAAGAAACCTGCTTCAAATCCATGGATTTAAAGGGCTGTGTTCTCAATGATTTTCTTTGCTTTCTCAACGATTTTACTAAGGACCGAAAATTAAATTTTGGCCATGTCAATTCCCGAGGGTAGAGGAACAGGTAGGAAAAAGCAGCCACTTCCTCATACCAGAAAGTTAACAGGATTTGATGCCAAAGAGAAATTAGCTTCAGAAGGGAGAACAGGGCAACTGGGAGTGGGGTGAGAAAACAACTTGCCAGGACTTCAAAAGGGGTGGGGGAATGAAAAAGAGAGGGGTGTAATCAAGCTGCAATGTTTAATTGACTTAGGGCTTATTGGCACACTATGTCACTGGTGAGCCTGTAGCTCCTCAGTTGCCAAAGGAAATGTGCATCTGGATGCTAGTAATGAGAAACCTCCTGGGGGTGGAAAAGGAGGAAGAACACCAAATATAAATATAAAATGTGAAAACACATCCTTACCCTCTCTTGCTTGAAATCTACAAAAGCACCATCTGCATATTTTTGCTTGCTCAGAAGCTGCTTCCTTCTCTCTTGACGTTTGGCACGCTTCTGGAATTCCTCATTGTGGCTGTTCAAGTGTGAGGTCAGCTCTGCTGTGCTATGCAGTTTACTATCACAGTGCCGGCACTGGTAGATGGGGTTCTGGAAACGGATGCCACTTCCCAGTATGGTAAAGTCTCTCTTTAAGTCCTTGCTGTGGTGGTCGGTGTAATGCATGCACAGGAGTTCAGCTGAGCTGAAGGAGAGTCTGAAACATTTAACACACCGGAAGGGAAGCCACTCCATTTCCGGAGGGTCCACCTCCACTTCCGGCTTCTCAAAATCATTCCTCTCCTCAGGGGAAGCTTGCTGCTTTTCATACTCATCAGCGTACACAGCAGTAAAGTAACCCCCCAGCTTGCTTGCATGTTGTTTCTTTGGGAATACTCCTGGGTGGCGTTTCATGTAATGGGACACAATACCTTTTTTGCTGAAGGACTGGAAGGAGCACAGAGAGCACTTCTTCTTCTCTACAGCCTTTCTTAGCTCTTCGCTTAACTGAGGAGAATCTTCTTTTGGGGGCGATGGAATGATCACTTTATTGGGTTTGTCACTTACGGTCCTTGAGGCTGCCAAGCAATGTGTATAGTAAGCATCAATGTCATGACGCTTCTGATAATGTGCAGCCAGACCTTTACGGATCGGATTCGTGTAGGAACACAGAGCACATTTAAAAAGATTGTTCTTGCCTTCTGGCTGGGCCCGCACATTGTTGTGCTTTATCCGGTAGTGCCTAGCTATCCCCTTCCTTGTGGAGCAAAAATACTTACAGAGCTGGCACCGGAATACAGTGTGAGAAACCAAATGGGAACTTGAAAAGTGGGAGGGGGGCTCCACATCCTCTCCAATTATATCCTCAGGTGGGATTTCTGGAGAAGGCTTAATTTCAGTGACTACTTCAGGTTCCATGGAAGTAGGAAACTTGGGAGGTGACTGTGCAAACACATCAAATTCTGGCTGGTTATGGTATTTCTCATAATGAATTTTGAGTTTTTCTAAAGTGCCATGTGTGTAAGGGCACAATTTACACCTGTAAGCACCATATCCTTGCTTGAAAATCCTACTGGTTTCTTCCACATCATTCTGGCTCATGTCAGCAGGTTGTTCCACATCATGCACAAAATCTTCTGCAGTGACCTTAACTGAAGGATGCCTCTTCTGATAGTGAGTGAGAACACCATGGATACGTGTATTAATGTATGGGCAATGCCTACATTTGTACACAGCTCCTGGATTAATATCAATGTCTTGTGCAAAATCTGCAGCTTTCACTTTCATTCCAGGATGTTTTTTGCCATAATGAGTCAGAAGCCCATGTAAGTTGTTGTATTCTGACTGGCACACTGTGCACTGGTAGGGTGTTGAGGATATTGCAGGGTTCACAGAGGTGAGTTGGATTGCTTTGTCTTGGGAAAGGTTTGAGTCATCTGCATATTCGGTATCCTGGTCCACCTGGTCCTCTGAATTTACCCTGGCACCAGCATCGTTGGCTGGTGGGTTGGCTTTATCAGCAGCATCTTTCTCCTTAATGATATCTAGCAGTACAGATTCATCTCCATTCATAGCCCAAGGATGAAAAGCTTGGTAGTGATTAGTAATGTCCCAAATGGAAGATGCTTCAAAAATACAGTCTCTGCATTTATACGTTTTCATCTCTGAGGGTATCAACAAGGCTGGAGGTGAAGGATCTGGCCCTGCCCAGAGCTTTGTTGCCATATAGGTATAGTCCACATAATGCTCAGGATGTCGCCTTTGGTAATGCACAAGCAAGCCGCTGGGCTCAGCATGAGAATAGATACACCATTCACAATGATAACCAACCTCTATCAAGCCATCCAAAAATGCCCATCGCAAAATAGATGTGACTGTGGCCTTCAAGCTTGGGTGATCCTTTTTAATGTGCTTCCTTAGCGCATAGAAATAAGGAGATGTGTAAGAACACTGGCGGCATTTGAGAGCTCTCAGTTTTGCCTTTTCCAGCTCAGCACTGGAAGCTGGTGTCTGCATGCCACCAGGGGAGTTTTTCTGGCCACGATCACAAAGGCTTCTGATAGTGGCGGTGTGCTGCCTAATCACATCAGCATTGGCTTTGAAATCACGATGCTTCTTTTGGTAATGTATGAGCACGCCTTTCACAGTCCGGTTTCCATAATCACAGTGCTGGCAGAAGAACATCTCATTCTCTGAGGGTGCTACAGTACTCTCAGTACCGCTTCTATTAAGCTGTTGCATAGATGCTGGTGGTCTGTGGATACCAGGAGACATCTCTCCAGCTCTCATCATCGCTGCAGTGGGAGGTGCCTGCCTAATGTATTTTGCAGTAACTTTTATCTCTGGATGCCTTTTCTGGTAATGCACTAGCACTCCGACTACTGACCTGTTGCTGTAAGAACAATGTTTGCAATAGTAAAGCTCAGTGGCGAGGTCTGGAGGTGGTGGAGGTGGGAGATGTGAAGCCAAGTTGGACATTTTGGGAGAAACTGGAGCTCCCATTTCATAAGCCATCTGAGCCAGAGCAGAGCCCCTTTCCACAGAAACCACACGCATAGTCTTCTGAATCCTGAAGTAGGAAGCCTTTTCTTCTGGGTGTTTTTTCTGGTAATGCACTAGGACAGAATGCATATTAGGACTTGCAAATGAACAGACATCACAGTCATAAACTACAACACTATTTACTGATGACTCCTTCTGGCTTTCAGATTCTGGACTATTGCCTTTTGGAGAGTTTTTGTTAAAAGCAGCAGCTACACCAGTCCCACGTGCCACTGGAGTCGAACTAGCCAGACTTTTGGGAGCCGAGTTCAAGATCTCTCTCAAAGTTTGAGACTCTGAGCTTATACTTTCCTGCTGTTCAACTACATAGCTTGAGAATATCATTGCATTGTTAATTTTCACGGTTGGGTGCATTCTTTGGTAGTGCGGCATTAAACTCCTAACATTCGGGCTGGTGTAAGAGCAGAAGCGACAGCGATAGATCAAATCAGAATGATCAAAATTTAGTACATTCATTGCTTCAGGATGATGCTCACCATAATGTTGGTGCAGGTCTTCAAAATTTGTATAATCAATGTAACATTCAAGACATCTGTACACTGCACTGTGGTCATTGGGATCAAGGATATACCTAAAGCTGAATTTAATGTAGGGATGCATCCGCTGGTAATGAGTGCTAACACTCCTGGCAGACTTGTTGCTGAAGTCACAGTGTTTACAATAATAAAGCCGCCCAGAATCACCATAATCAGAGTTATCATTGTTCTGATCAGATCCATATATACTTGACTGGCTGCCCAAAGCAGATGAATTCAGACCTTGGTCCTTCAAGCCAATTGAAGAGCAATAATAATCCTCCTCATCCTCAGATATAGTGAGCTCTATTTCGGCCCCATTGGTGGAATTGTAGTCATGAGCAATACTCCTGTAGTTGGACTCTTTCTGGGTGTCACTAGCATCTCTTCCCCACATTTGTTGGGAGGTGAACGATGACATGTCCATCAGTGGTTCTGCCTGCTCTTCCTCCTTATCTAATTCGACTTCTATCTCCACTTCATTGTCTTCTTCTTCCTCTTCCTCATCCTCCACATTAATTACTGCATCTTCCTGCTGCTTGTTTTGACTAATTTTGCTTTGCAAGTTGCTTGCTATCTCATCAATTCTAGTTCTCTTCTTCACTGGTGATAGATCGAGGGGAAAGTCATTGGACATCTTTCTAGAAGCTTTAGCTACAAAGTTGTTTTTAGAAGACAGTCCAAGAATTGAGGTCTGGCTTTTCTTCACAGTGCTAGGAGAGGCAAGAGTATCAGGTTCACTGTCTTGTGGAGTATTTGATGAATTGCCCTCATATTTTGGTAAGTTGTCACAAAAAGAATGTTTGTGTTGCTGATGAACCCGAAGACCTTTCAATGTGGTTGTGGAATAATTGCACATGGTACATTTGTATGGATGCTGTGAGTTGGATTGTGGAGACTGTTGCTGTTGCTGCATGGAATCTATCATTCCCCCAGATTTCCTGCCATTTATATTACCCCCTTCATAGGATACTGTGCTTTCATTTAAAGAAGAAGCTATACTTTCAGTTTGGGAATTCACTGCATCCCAGTCTGACGCTGCACCACTATGACACTGTTTATGAGCTCCTAATTTGAACGAGCTCTTACAAGTGAAAGGACATTCATCACATTTGTATACTGCCGTCTTGCCTGACAGATGGATATTTTCAATATGGCGGGAAATGCTCCGTCGATGCATGGTAAGGAAAGGGCAGAAAGGACACTGGAACCTATTCATAAACCTTCTAAATGGGATCCCCTTTGTTTCCAACAGCTTGTGGCCCTCAGTTCCCATCAGTTGCTCTGCAGTTAATCCTGAGCTTTGGTGATCCATGGAGTTCAATCCATTCTCACTGTCGAGTTCGTTCAGCTCATCATCAGAACTGGAGTCATTTAGCATACTGTTTGTATCCATATCAGCAGAAGAATTTGCCATGTCACCAATCCCATACCGAGATCTGTCAGACAAATTAACAATGCCCGAGTTGTGAGGTGCCTTATGTTTCAAATGTGGATAAGAAACAGAAGAAAATTTTGAAGAAGAGTTGGACCTGCCAAGGGAATTGTTTATAGAACCTCTGTAGTTTGGGACATTTGCATTAGGCATCTCTCGGCCAGAAGCATTCATGGGGATATAGTTAGAGTTTGGGGTAGGGCTTGGTGGACCTTTGCTTGAGCCTTCTGGCATATTGGTCCCGTCCTGTTGCTGCCTCAAGCTTGACAGTATTTTCACCATGCTGCGATGTTTCTTCATCATATGGTCACACCAGCGTTCCCTTCGAGGCGTCTGGTAACTACACCATTCACAACAGAAGTTGCCTCTTGACTTGGTTAAGGGCTTTACCATCGACTCCAAGATACTGCGCTCTACAACTTCAGCTGGAAGCTCCTTGCACGAGTCCTGCACTGATACAGACGTAGACGCCGATTCAGATAAAGCTGCTGAAGTAGCAGGAGGTGTGGAGCTCTCCTTCAGACTGTTCTTGTGGTACATCTTCTGGTGTTTGATAATCCTGGCCCGTCTTGGTGATTTATAGGTGCAGAACTGGCAAGAGAAAACCTTACCAAAGCCCTCATGCATCATGATGTTGTAATTCAAGGAACCAGCACCGGGTGAGCCAGTTGGCGACCCTCCAGCCTGAGCACCGTGAACTTTTCGCGTATGTTCTATAAGAAGATTTTTGGATCTGAAATAGCGCACACAGAATTTACACTGGAAAAATTTGTTTGCTGGCTTGGAGAGCATATGTTGGCCGTAATAATTCTGGCTATGGCTATAGTAGTTTGCAGTCCCCAGCTGAGCTGCATTTTGCCCTTAAAGAAAAACACACACACACACACAGAGAAAGAATTTAGAAACATTACCTTAGAAATTGTTGCATTTACTATACCACAGCTACCCCACACATTTATCAAAGCAATATATAGAGAGTCCTATGATGTAATAAAAATGGCTTCACCACCTACACTTCTCTACTAGAGATGTCTGTTGATAAAGGTTGCTAACTATATGTGAGATGTAAATAGCAATTCCCCTTTTTAAAAGGAAAAATGTAATTTACAGAACTGACATATTTCCAAATGATGTTAAACAAAATTAAGATATTATAATATAAATGGCTGCGTCTAACACAGCATTGAGATAAAATAGCAAAGAGTCTTCTGGCATGCCCAAGACTAATACATTTTATTTGGCACAACTTTTTGGGCATTGCATCCCACAGAACCTTATGCCAAATAAAGTCTGTTAAGTCTTTAAGGTCTTTCTTTTTTGCTGCAACAGATGGGTATGGACTACAATCCTTGATTCCTTTACAACAGAATAATATGTCAGTCTAATTCAGATGTCACTTTATATAAACACAACCTTAAGTACGATTAGGGGAAAAAAAGATGTCATCAGTGGTACGGGCTAAGAACCAGTACCATCTTTAGTTCTCACGGACTGGACGTATATCAGTGGCCTGAATGCACACTCACACCCACACAGAGCTTTCAAAGAAGTAACATTATAATTCCTGAATGCATCAAAGACATCCTATGAGTGGATCGGATGCTACAAGCAGTTGACTATTAGGGGTCAAAAAGCCACACAGGGCTATGTCTTTTTAAAAATTTTGGTTAGGTACCGGAAATATCACATGAGCACTGTAATGAAAACTAGTGTGAACACCTGGAACTGAGCACTACTGACATAATTTTATAGGCTATTGCAACATATTCTACAAAGATTTGCAGATGGAAATCAAAACATCAGCTGAAGAACATGGTCACTCTTTATTGTCTGTGAATATCATAGCTGGAAGTTCCTCTGCAAAGCAATTTCTGTTACTTGCAAATGGTAACTTAAGATGCAAGCAAGACAAATAGGGTAGTATTAACAATGTGGTAGTTGAATACATCTTAAAAATAACAGCATTTCAAAGAGACAGTTTTTACCTGCTAACTCGTCTGCAATTGCAAATTCATCTTTTACAGAAGAATATTCCACCTCAGCCTGGTCACTGCTGTTCATGGAACTAAACCTTGACTGGTTAGGAGTTTCTTCAGCAACATCCGTGGGCTGCAGAAATGCAGTATGAACATCTTGAATATGAGCTTTAAGATCTTCATAGGATGGCGCTCGAAAATCACAGCCATCGCACTGCAGCACCTCCATAGTTCTTATTGGTAAGTCTTACATTAGGAAATCCTGAAAAGGGGAGAAAAAGGCAAATTGTCAGTGAGTGGTTTATTAATGGGTTAAAAATTATCATATGACTGTCTGATTCATAAAAATGTTATAGCAGCACAAATGTAGACCTGAGAAAATACTGAATGGTATCATCAGAAACATTCACCTTCTCCCATAAAAAGGGCAATGAAACAAAGCATCAATCAATTCTTTCACTGAGAAGTGAGATTACAAGTATTTAGTTATGCGATTCATAGCTACTCTATGCATAGAAGTGGCCCAACTGGCATTTCTCCCTCCATGTTGTCCAGCTCTTACCTTGATGTTAACAATAGTCCATCTCCAACAAAGAACAAGGAAGCATAGTGAAGAAAAGTTATCAACAATAAAATGCAATGAAACTATTGTTAAGGAAAAAAAAGTTTTCTTCTCAAGAACTTCCTTAAAAGCACACATAGATTATTTACTTTATGAAATTTTACTCCAGGCTTCCTCCAAATATCCACAGAGACTCCAAGAGCTCTATATGGTACAGTCCTTAAAAAAAACAAAACAAAAAAAAGCCTCGTGAAGCAAGCTTGGCTGAGACCGTTCTATTGGCCTAAGATTACTTAGGGAGTTCAGTGTGGATCTGCACATGAATTAAGCTAAACAGCCTTCCCTTCCCAGTGAGATACCCTCCAAATATGTCGGACAAATTTGTTGGACTAATTAACCCTAGCTAGCCTGGGATGATGGGAATTATAATCTAAAATACTGGGAGGGTGTGCATCGTTGAGGGGCTATTCTGGCCACAACACTCTGCAATTCTTCTGATAAAAAAAAAAAAATGAACCTGGCAATCTCACCTCCCAGCATAGAAATGGATTTGTTACTGAGCATCCTTCTAATGCTGAGTTCTTAAAAATTTCATTCTTTACAAATTTTGAATGAACATAGCATCTAGTCCTTCATCCATGATACAACATGAATCACTCAACAGGACAGCAATTACATTTTTGCTAATATTCCATGGATCATATGATTCTATTGCTCAAGATAAGTATGAAAGTTCAGTGTATGACCTGTTGAAATCTATTGTTTCTATAACTTTGGGGAATGATTACCTACTGGGTTGAAAACACACTACATTCTGTAGATAAAAGTGTTCATTAAAGTATTTTTAAGAAGGCAGGGGAATAAGCAGTGATTCTACCGCAGCATCACAAGAATCCTTATATATTTACAGCTGGTCACATTCAGACTAGGAGCTCCACAAATACAAAAGATGGAACCAAAGCCAAAATATGCCCTGATGAAAATTCCACTCTCTCACTGTGCAGCAAGATAAAGTTACTTCTACAGAAGGTTTCAAGCTGAATCATTACTGTGTAAGTCTAATAAAGAAAGACATTGATTCCAGGATTCTGCTATCAGAAGAAAGTATATGCTGATAGAGTCATCTATCTATCTATCTATCTATCTATCTATCTATCTATCTATCTATCTATCTATCAATCATCTCCAAACTCTTTTTTGGACATAAAAGCACCTCTACTGTTGCTTCCCCTGACTCCCCCTCTTCTTTGCATCTGTCGCCTTCCTTGTATTGAAAGAATGAACGCTGGCACTGCCTCCTTTTCTGCTAACAAAGTCAACAACAATCAAGATACTCAATCTTTTATGTGCAGGCACCAGACCAGACTGTGTGGAAGAGGTTGCTATCTGCTCTGGATCAAATTACAGCAGTGAACACTGAGGCCCCACCCCACAAGTCTCCTTTAGCACAGTCCACTAGACCTGAAAACAAACCCACCCATCCCCCTTGCCATGGTGCAGCAGACAACTCTTGAATTCAGAATACTCCACAAGAAGGACAAGAAGAAAAAAAGAAGCAGCAGCAGATCTTCTAGTTTTCACTGTCCACCCTTCTGACCTCCCTCCCACCAAGTATAGTCCTTTCATCTGAGCCACTTAAGTCACAGCTCTGCTGAATGTGTTTATCACACTTTCAAGAGATATGAACGCCTGCGTCACTGGATCTTTAAGACTCACTAAGCTGCCCTAGTCCTCTGAGCTTTAGGGGAGAGAGAGAGTGCAGCCATTTTAGCTCAGTCATGTACTCAGCGAGAGAGAGGGAGAGAGAGGCTCAGAGCTTCTAGCCAGCAGACAACATGGCTTCACTTACCTCAGCCTCATCTCCAGCATACAAGAGGCTCCCCCCTCCTTTTCTTTCCTTCTCCTTCTCTCTCAGTCTCTTTTTTTCATTCTCAATCTCTCTCTCCACCTCCCCTCCCGCCTCCCTCTCTCCAAGATTGATGTTAGGAACCAGCATCTGAAAGGAGCAGATCTTCTCATGCTTTAACCTTTGCAGGAAACAGCAGCTGCCTGAAGACGCCAACGATCCTGTCAAACCAGCATCTTCCCTCTCCCCTAATAAAGCCATGGGCAAAATCATTCTCTCTGAGGAAGGTTCCTTCTCTAGCCCAGAGAATAGTCCAGCAACAGCAACCTTTCCTCAAGCAAAAGAGTTGCCCAAATTTGTCTTGCAGACCAAAAAAAAAAAAATTAGGAAAAAAAAAGCAAAGCTGTGACCTTTCAGAACAACAACGGTAATGATGATGTTGGTGGTGACACAGGAGGAAGAGGGGAAACAGAAAGAATAGGAAGGCACAGAAAGAGAGAAAAGCCCTCCAGTATGCTTCAGGCTCTTGGGAGTCATCCTCCTATGCACAGAAGACATACCATCTGACTCTGCCTGCCAGATTCCAAAGTCTAATGACCTTTGTTAATCACCAGCCAAGCTGTCTGCCTCAGCAAGCCTTGCCAATAGGCACACCCTTCAACACAAAGGCTGAAGCTATTCCTTTTGGAGAGAGAGGTTCTCTGAAAGCTCCATTGTGTAGGAAAACCAAGAGGAAAGAGAGGGGGAGGGAGAAACAGAGAGAGAGAGAAAGAGAGCGAGAGAGAGAATCTCTTCCTTTAATTACCCTCGAGTCTTTCAAGAACAAAGTGATAAAAACCGCCTTCTACTGTTCCTCCTTGTTGGAAAAGTTCTCAGACTGGCAACAACAGAAGGGAAAAGGGAGAAAAATTAAACATCCGTCCACAAGGTAAAATTCAGCCTCTTTAGTGAATACACACACACACACACACACACACGAAAACCAGCAAGAGAATTGTCATCAGTCAGCACCATATGCTTGCACTTTCTTGAAGTCTGAAGAGTGTTAACTCTGGCTGGCACACATATAAACACACACACACCACCCAAATATTCAATTTGTCCTCTGGAAAAACAGATTAAATGTGACCACCAGGTGTTAATGGAGAAAATTGTCCTGGAACAGCCCTCCTTGAAATGTTGCCCAAAAGCACATGTGCTCTAACATAGCACACATTTATTTCAACAAGGCCTTGTGAAGGAGAAGACTGTGACTGCTGAATTTTTAAAAACAGGATAGATGAGGTTATTTTAAAATTCATAAAGCATCCTCAAGTCAGGCACATAGGAGGTACCAGCAATAATTGCTGCGCATCTAAGTAGGCTTCAGTTTCATATTTTCACAAACAAACAAAAAAATCAGAAAATATATGTTTACTTTTAGTTCAGTTATTTAAATTTTTGTGGCTCAAATATTTCTAGATGGGGAAGGATCGCCCCTGGGATCTAGCATGGTTTAAATAATCAAGGAAATCAAAAATACAATGTCTATATTTTTCTTTGTCTGTGGGAGATAAAGAGCAGAGGGACTCATCTGTCAGCTGAAGAAGGGGACCCAATTTGACTGCAGATGTTAATATGCTGTCAAGATGCACATGAAAGAGAGATATATGGAAACAATATTGGCATGCTTGTCCATAATGACAGAAGAGCAGTTGCCACATTTCCCAGTGGTTATAACTAGGACAGACCATATATAGCAATGAACATATACTATACCAAGGTTAATCAATTTCTGTGCCAACCAAATTCAAAATTTAACAATCACAATGCAGATGTATCAAATCTTCATAAAGATGATGATGACGCTTCATAAAATGTTTAATTTTTGTCAATTATTCTGACTTTAAAATCTAGGTTCGTGATCCTTTAGAACTGAAAAATGTTCTGAAAGTGCAAGGGGCAGAAAACGATTCAGAGGGAAACAACAATAATAAAAGAACCCTCCCAAGCCGGAAAGCTACCTACTTTTGAAACACACCAGCTATTCAATACCAGGTTCCAGCAGAAAACATGGTGCAAGTGATGAGGTGAGTCAAAGGAGTCATAGGAAGGCTCAAAAATTCCACTTGTCTGGCCCAAGTGCCTTCTAAGTAGCTCTCTGGATCCTGGCCATCTTTTTTTTAATTACTCCCATTTTTGAAGTCTTTAAGGCTTCAAAGCATCCTCTCCTTAGTAATTTACAGCAGCAGATGTACATGCCCACACAGGTTATAATCCTCTAACCCCTTATTGTGGAATATTTTCTTGCAAAAAGGGAGACATGAATGATGGGCATTTTCATAAAATCTGGTCCAAGATAAAACCTCAAGTTCAACAGAACAAGATAGCAGGCCAGATGGGGCAAAACTCTCTACAGTGGTAGAAAAATGGTAACGTGAATGCACCGAAGACATGCCTGAAGAAAACAAATTATGCACAGATTTGCTTTCTTCATACATTTGAGCAAAGTTCTCAATACAATCCAGAAAGCCTTCATGTTGGTCTAATCTGCTCCCTGTACTGGAGAGGGATTAATCTACCACAAATAAACTTTGAAACAGCAATGCGATTCAACAGTCAGCTAATTATAGACCTTACAAAACCTTCATGGAGTATCATACACACCAAAGGGCATGCATTTATTCATTTTTTTCCTGCCATAGAAATATTAATTTAAAAACAAGTAACATCAGAGTTTGCTACTAAACAACCATCTAGAGTGACTACTAGATTACAACTGTAGTTCTTTTCTGTGCACTTGCACAATGATTTTGTTAAAAAAGTTTAAAAAGCTGCTCCACTGCTGTTGTTTTCAAACTGGAACCTTTAGGTCTGCATCATGTTAGGTCCAGAACAGATCTAACACTGGGCTCAGATTATCATTAACATGCCAGAAGTGGAAGTACATACATTCTTTTTTCTTCTTTGAAGAAAATTCCCACTGCTCTTCCATACACAACATGTCCTAAGTTCCTTCCCTGAAAATGGTTTCCTACTTCAAATCAACATTTCAGATTCTAATGTACAGGGGCACTATAGCTAGCATGAATCATAGTTACACACAACCACGTAGGTCTAGAAAGGCTAATGGCAGAAAAAGCACTAGTGTGAATTTGCTTCAAAGCCAGCATTATATCTGCACCAGTCCTTAGTTGTATCTTCCTGTAACATCCATAAGGGCATTACAGTAATTCCCCACTCCCATAATGTGGAACATTATGGAGAATATTTCTGGACAGTAGAAAGTTTCAAAAAATATTTAGAAGACTTCAAGATGCTTACACAGAGGTGGCAATTAGCTCTTTGTATTATTATTGCATTTTAGAAGAAGTTACTAGCAAAACCACCTGAGTGTATTCTTTGCCTAAGAAAATCCTATGAAATTCATGGGGTCGCCATAAGTTGACAGGTGAAGTTGACTTGAAGCTCATACCCCCACACTATTGCTGAGGTGAGAAAGAGGAAGTTGGTGGCGGGATGTAGCTACCACAAACAGAAAAACAGCAAGAGATGGTGCACTGACCTTGAGCCTGAGAAAAGCTCAGTGTACAGGCGCCATCTGCCTCAGATAGATCTAATGTGGTGAAGGACCAGCAGCAAGAGAGGAAATAGACAGATGTTGAGCCAGTTAAAAGCAGCTTATCAACACTTGAGAAAATACCAAGCTACAATTTGTGGCTTCACAGGAATGGGCTGGAGTTTCCTAATATATAAATGAGCTTCTACTTGAATATCTTATTGCTAAGAAAAGACATTACAGATACTTGCATGCACATACCCCCCTTACCAGTAACTTTTCTAACGGTATCAAGTACCAGTTTGATAATAACTAGTGGACTTCCACACTTAAAATAATACAATTAATTTGACCCTTTGCAATGGGCAAACGTGGATGATGTATAAAAGCAGGAGGTTGCTGTGGTGTAAATAGTTGATTCTGTGCTACTCATTATCTTTACCTTTAGCCATTAAAGGAAAACTCTTAAATTGTGCTGTCAGAAAACTAAAGAGTTTTAGGGATGGTGAAGGACAAATGAGTAGAGACACTTCAACAAAAGTAAAATCTTACATCCGAATACCTTTGTGTCAGGTCCCCAGTTTATAGGTATGCAAAATGGCAAACAAGATACACATATAAATAGAAGTACTGCTTGCTAAGTTTGTCATCCAAATTTAGCACTCTGTTTACAGAACTTTGTACTGAGTTGCTTGTTGATAATATATTGGGGCAAAGAAGGGGCAAAAAAATAATTAAATAAAACTAACAGTAAATGTACTATGAATAGTTAGAACCAGTTCACACATAATCTGGGTGTGAACTTTTTAAATGTGGCATGGGAAGCTGGTAGACAAATGAAAATATACTAATGTATGTGTTTACGTCCTAAGCCCACAATTAAAGATACATGTTGTAGACATCATGGGAAAAGGGTACATGATTCAGAAGCTCATTTCATTTCATACACCTAGATATCGTGTCCATCAATCCGTTGAGTATACTGGTGAGAAAGTCAAGAGATTCTAGGGACTGTGCACGTGAAACTAGAGAACTCACTGTAAGAAACTGTATCACGCTACATAACAATACACAGTAGTTGATGATTTGCATGCACAAATTCCCAAATTTATTCTTTGCTATCTCTTGTTACAGATGATAAGAAAGACTTCTGCTAAAGATTCTAGCAAGCTGTGCCTAATCAAAGTAGAGAATAGTGTATAGTTCGGAAAAGTCACCTTCCAGATTGCAATTCCTAGAATCTTCCAGATAGCTGGGCCACTAAAGGACAATGAAACTGCCCAAAAAGTAACCTTGACAAGCTTTAAAACAGTGAGGTAAATGGGAGCAACAGTCTCACCTGACATAAGATACCATCCTACATATTTAGATTTCCTTTTTGTCACACTGACATCAGATACAAAAAGATGTTAGTGGCAGAGAAGGCTTATCAGTTCTCAAACAGTATCTTCAAAATTATGCACAACACAATAGAACTTAAGTCCTTCACAAGACTGGAACTCAAGATTCAGACTATACATCTGCAACTGAGGTTTAAACATGCAACTGTCCAGATGATAAATAAGGATTTAGGTTAAGGAACTTCACTGCTGTGCCAGAACCAATGTGTGCATTGTAGGTTTCATCATCATGCTGATGAGCCAACAACAAGACGCTGCTAGATGTATTTTTCAATGTTTATGTCTTGCTTTTTCAAAGGAAAGGCTTCTGCCAAGAGATAATTCCAAAGGATAAGCCTTTGCATCAGTAGACATTGACCTAACATGATGGAAAAATGGGACACAGTTTGTTCCCACATCTCCTACAGATGTTTTACTGAGGGCGGAGGTACTACCATGCTAAAAATGATAACTAGCATTTCTGGTTTGACATCCAGCAGGAAAAATACTGAAGTTTATAGCTGTCTACATTCTGAAGGCCATTCTGTTCACTAGACATTTCTTCATGGATTGGAATAATTTGACTCTTACAGACTGAGCTCTGTAATAAAGATGGGATTCCTTACAAATATGCTGAACCATCTTGCCACATTTTCCTTAGAAATGGACAAATGTGTGTTTGACACAGAGAAAATGCTCTGGGGGCCCAAGACAGTTCACGTTCACAATTTAGCTGTCCCCAAAATGAGAGCAATGATTCATTACTGGAGCAAATCATCAACCGTCTAGATTGTTCTCACCTTTCATTTGTTCTAGAAATCTAGGGACAGCCTGATCTCAAACATTTCCCCCCATCCTACCCAAACAGCTCACACTTGTTGGTAGTCTTGTCATCCATATATTGCCCAACTGTTTCTTGAAATCAAGCAAATTAACTGTTAAAACATGTACTGCAATGGACTTTATAAGCCTTTTTTGTATAACAATATTGTTTGCTTAGGTTCATCAGAGAAACTAACCCTACAGCTCCTATGCTATAAGGAAGTTTAACTATGGTTGTGTTCAGTTTGTTACTGCTTATCTTTCCTGACTGAAAATACTGAGACTTCAGCTGGGTCCCTTCATCTTTCTGTTTGACTGATTGTAATGGGACACCTCCATCGAACACTGAAACACTGGAATGAAAACTTGGCTTCAGAACACTGAGGACCCAATTCTACATTCTAAGTTCAAATATCTACTTGATCTGATCTTTTTAGAGGAAAGAAGTAATATGTTAAACCAATCAACCAACCAACCACACAATGCACTATTCTTTCTAAAAACCAAGGCATCAGAACGAAAGTTGTTGTAAATGTCCAGGACAACAGGTTGTGTTTCATTATGAAACTCCCACAACTCCTGCACTTATGTTTTGCAAGCAAGGCCTCTCAAATACCATATTTTATTAAACACTCTAATCTTATTTCTGCTTACCCAAGAGCAAGTCCAATTTAACTCAATGATGCTTATTTTTACATACGCAAGCATAGGCACATGCTGTACCTTGATCATATTTTTCCTTCTGGTATATAATCACATGGAAACCCTTTTGCTGCCACTTGCCCATTTTTGTGTGTTCAGTCAACCAGTACAGACATTTGGACATATTCCTGTTTTCAAACTGAACAGAACCTTCCATAGTAGCCTATTCAAAGAACCTTCCATAGTGTCCTATTATTTCCATTTCTATCCACAGATAAAAAGTTTTCAAGAGTCTGTATAATGGAAGATATTTTTTAACTGACAGACACCCTCAGCAAAATGTTCCAACAATTGGATTCCATTTACAATAATTTACAGAGTGATTGTGAAGGATTCCCCCACATTCACACCCATCAAAATTATTACTGTCAAAGCATTTCTCTTTTTTTCTCCTTTTTCATCTTAACCTCTTTCATTTTGCATGGTACTAGGATGAGGATGACTGGCTGGATATCTTTGATTAACTTTGGCAACTTTCAGATTAGCTGAGCTAATGTTAATGAACAATCACGATAAGACAATGCATGTGTAACTATGAGATAATAGTTAGGCCTCTTTGTACTAACAACTCTTTAAACCTCTGAAAGACCACAATCTGTTCCTAGCAGCTCATTTACCCTCAAAAAGTGCTGGCTAACCAAATGGCAGTGTGCCATGCACTCAGTCCAAAAAAAGAGATACTGCAACTCTAAGGCATTCTACACAGAAGATTGAGAATGCATCAGGCTCCTTCATAAACCGTCACTTTGAATGCATAGAACCAGTTATGCCAGCATGGGATGGGGAAGGCAGGCGGGCAGTTCCAGCCTATCACTATGGCTGAGCCAGGTCCTTGTTCTTTGTAGAACCAGCCAGGAATAGCTCAAACCTTACTGCCTGTGACACCTGGGGCAACTATGAAGCAGACTTGACAACCGCATTCTGTTCCTTATCCACTGACCCAGACATTTCTTGTTTCTTTCTTCCTGTTAACAAGGAAACAAAAAGTGCAAATTTCTCTGTTAGCAGGAGTGTAGACTTTGCAATTTCTAGGAACAGAATGGCACAGTAAAGCCCTAGAGAAGGGTAGCTGAATCAAACCAAGAGCCACAGAAAGCTAACCTGAGAGGAACAGTTTGTGTGGGCTTTCCCCTTTCACCTAACCTTCAAATCCTGACAGTAGATAACACAGCAAACATAAACACTGGTTTGGTATATAACAATTAAAAACAACAATAGCAATGAGGACAATTCATTAGATAGGGAACCTAATTAAATGTAAAAAGAACAACAGTCCCAGGAAATTACAAATAAACACATATCTAAATATTCTTTACTTTTACTAGAATTAAGAACACAAAATACCAAACATTCACGCAAGTCAAACAAAAATCCCTTCTTTAAACAATTGATGAATCATATAATAAGTAAATAGGGGAGTCTACCTTTTCTTTGCTTTCCTTAATTATTCCTTGCTTTCATTCTTGCGAATTTCATCCTAAATCAGGGGGTTATTAACTTGGGAGTCATGGATGGACTGAAGAAGGTCTGTGAACTGGGTGGGAATTTTTTTCCCTCCCTTTGATCTCTCGCCTATTACTATGACCTCCCCTCACAAGCATGGTGATTTTTAAGGTTAAAAAAAATCTTTTCATATGTTGTCATTTTTTCATTCCAGACCAGTCTATGGAAAGGTAATTGATTTCCAATGTGTGATCAAATAACGGATATGAAAATGTTGTGTATACCTGTTTATATATGTTTTTCTGGAAAGGGGATCCATAGGTTTCATCAGATTCTCATAGGGGGCCATGATCCCAGAAAAGGCTGAGAACCCAAACTGGCAGAAGTAGTCTGCCAGGCCTACTTTCTACCAAGCATAATGTGTGTTAAAGCTTCCTTGTTTTTGGGTAGATCTTAGTAATCTTTTTGTCAGAATCAACTAAATAATTTTTTTCCTGATGCAACCAATGTTCAAGCATCCTTACTTTTTAAATTTATCTCTATTAAATATATATCCTATTTTTTCTTTCTCTCTCCCTCTCTCCTCAAAGAGCTCAAAGCAAAGCATGACCTAGTACACTTACTTCTTATTCATGGCTCCTGCATGTCCTGCCTTACCACTCTCATCCAGGAGTCAACACTGCATTCAGCTTGCCTACAAGAGTTTCTAGGACCACGTTTCCAATATCATGTTTTAAAGTTCACATGGGCAAAATGTACCCTGTCAAATGCTGCAAGACTGCAGTTCTCAACATTCCTCCTCACCATCAGCTATGTTAGTTAGATCTGTTTTAGCACAGTTGTCAAACAACATCTGGAAGGCCTCTTCCCCCTTTCTTGCTGAAAAGCTACCACCATAAAAGTCTAAGGCTAAAGATCAGATAGATGCTATGGTATATGTGAGAAGAGCAGCATACATTAGACTTGTCCCCAAAACTCCACAATTTATTGTTAGCACTTACTGGGGAAATTCAGGTAGAAAACCTGAACTAGAGAAAAAGAAAAAAGTGTCACTTAACTAAAAATTGTCCTTGCTTATGCCTAAATCGAAGGGTTTTCTTTCTGCTCCCAAGTAAATTCTATAGTCTCAGTTGCAAAGATGAAACTGTTTCTTTTAATGTTCAGTCCCAGAACCCATTTCTGCTGGATGGCCTGTTAGTCCAGTAAATGTCATCTTGTACGACTGCTAATCTTAGACGATGTGAGGCAGTACATTAGTTACCTTTTTGGGGACATGGGCCAATCTGACTAATCGTAAATTACGATGAGAAAGAGGCAGGCTCTTCCCTTCAGCTTAACTCTCCCTTTTGATCAACCAGATTATCAAAGAACTGTTACTTTAGATCTGCAGCAAAGCCTGGATAATACAGGGCGGAATTTGTAAAAGTTGCTCTTTTGGACTACAGTTCTCAGTTTCTTAGTCCAACACCCAAACCATTACCCCATGCTGGCTCTCAAAATGACAGCCAGTTCCAGCCAGAAACAATGACTTCAACTGGCATATCTTCTGATCTGTCAACCTTTCACTGGTCTGAGCAGACTGGAGCTCTGGTTTGAGAGTGGAACTTTTAATGATATCTTTTGTCCTGCCTACACCAGAGTTTGCAGAGGAAAAAAGATCAGAAGATCAAAGTAGAATAAACCAAAGAAACTAGGTTTAGAATTAAGCACCAGATGGAATAAGCTACTTGATCTTCCTTTCATTTAGGCTGGCTGGCATGCTGATAGGAAATTTGGCCCACGGAAGAGATTAGATGCAGAGGTTGCAGTTTGGTGAGCTTGACCCATAAACTTCCTTTCTCTGGTGATTACATTTACAATGCATCCTTGCGTAGGCTAAGATGTACTCAAATCACTGAATAAAAGCTAAGATCCTCCAGAAAGGTTGTTCAGAAAAAAAGAGATAAAGGTGTCTGTGGACTTGATGGCCCTTAATGAGTGCAGTTAGTAATTTCAGCCTTCCTCTTCTTGCCGCCACAGGCCAATTGGATCAGGTATCTCTTGGATTTGGTAGATAACATCTGGCAGTTGCATTTTCCAGAGATAGTCCCTTTGCCACAGGAGGAATCTCAACTGAACTGATGAGTCATGCTGACTTCATTAAGTGCCCTGCAGGGTTCTCATCTTTGTCCTCTGACAGAGCTGAAGTAGACAGCAGATAGACTGGACCCAGTCTTCAGCTTTGCCAATTTGGCAGCCCTGGGGGGACTTGACCTTGCCACCAGCTTTCCTTTTACATTTATGTCCTGGATTATAAGCAACATCCTGAAAATGTGTAAGATCTCATCCCGGTTTTTTTTTTAAAAAAATAGTAAAATGTTCATACGTTGCTCCTTTTCCTATTTGTATTCCAGGGTTGTATATATTAACATTGCTTATCTAGACTGGCCTTTACAGTTTTAATATCTCAATGGCTTAATACTCCACTGTGTTCTTGAACACATTCTCTCATGAGGAGAATTGTTTATTCTGAACATTCTTACTTTTAAAAACAATTACCCTTCAATTCCTTTCCCTTATCCTATATTCTACTGGCCTAAAAAGGACAGGCCCTCTCAGCTTCCTCATTCTGATTGTACTCTTTCTTTCTCTTTCCTCAGCTGGACGATATGGTATGTGAAAATTGCAGCTTCAGTGGTCTTTGCTGTATCATCTTTTTTCCTCCAAATTACCCTTGAAAGAGTATCTTTGGACAAGCAGGCAAAAGGGCCGGCTGTACCTGAGAACTTTACTGAAAAAGTAAACCATTGGTGCTTGAAGAAATTCATAGCCCACAAGGTAGCACCATGCTCAGAGTGGGCATCACTATTCCTTACATCTGAAATGAGATGGGGTGGGAATAATACACAGTGCTTACTTATGAAGTGCTGCTACCAGGCAGGCCATTTAGGGAAGCCAGTGGTATAGTCTACTCACTGCTTTGCCTCACATCACTTCTAATTATAGCTCAGAAGAATGGACAGCTATTGCCACCTCACAGGCTTTTTCCAACATGGCAGATATTGAAAGCTCAGTGCATTCTGGGATATGTGGTCTTTAGTATTATCATTATTATTAATTGCTTAATTATCAATATGCATGGCATTTTACAGATCTCTACCCCAACTAGATTAAAATCTGAAGTTTTACATGGGGAAAAGCTAAGAGAAAAAACAATATATTTTCCCTTCAGTTGGACATGCTTAGTCTACATCAGTAGAAGAATATAAAGTGGTCTATGCATCAGTTTGTGTGAAAGTATTTGTGAATGCATGTATTTTCAAACAAAGCTCATTATAGTCCTTGTGGTTTGGCCTGGTGTTGATGAGAAATACGAGGCATTTGGAATGACTGAAAAGTCTACCACACTTCTTCCTATCACTCCTTTGAACTGAACCACTGACACATAGTGAATGAAGCTGTGCTGTGAACAGGAAATCCAGAGTACACAGCCCACCTCTGTCCTTAACTCAGTAGATGGCCACAGATAAGCTCTTCTCTCAGCCTCAGTACACACCACCAATGTTCAACAGGGAGACAATGCTACTAAAGACCTCCTTACAAAGCAAATGCTACTAAAGACCTTATAACCTTGTGCTTTCCAGATTATTTGGACTGTATCTCCTATGAACTCCAGCTCCCATGGGCAATGGTGAAGAACCATAACATCCAGAACTTGTGGAGGGTGCCAACTGGGAGAACATAATGGACGACTAACACAGTACACCTTTAGAATCTAAAAAGTTATATATGTGCTAATCATTATATTCAAGATGCAACTGTCAGAAGAGGCACAATAGAAGAAAATCTCTTCCTTTCTCCAGAACTACTTCCTCTCTATCTTCATGGCTATGCTTCTTTCCTGCAAAACTACAGTATATAATGATCCTGTGAGTCAAGAAAAGAAAAAGAGATCAATTAATAATAATTCAGGCAACAAAAAGCAAAGTCTGAGGGAACAACATAATAGTCTTAGGTGACACTATACTGAAAGCACCCAGTGAACCTCTACTTGTGGATCCTACTGACCATAAGAGACCAATGGATCAGTACCAACAAGAAGAGCGGGCTTTCTGTGTAAAATAGGGAATAGTAGCTTCTTTCACATATATAATGACATGGACCTGTGTGCCAGGAAATACATGCAAAATGTGCAAGACCTTTTACCCAAACCCTGGTGTCCCACATTGAGGACATTATAATCGCTATCAGGTACGAAAATAAGAAAATAACCACAGCAAATACTTAATCCACATTACTTTTCATGATTCAAACCTAGTTAAGAGCAGGCTGACCTAAATCTTGGCAGCTTTCCCCCAAATCTAGAAATGACTCAGTCCTATTTACACTCACCTAGAAACCTCTCTTGTAGAATCCAAGTTCTTCAGACTTGTAGACATTTCTATGTCCTCTCTCTTTTGATATAGCTCTTCTTTTACATATAACAGAAGTTCTCCAGTATAGCCTTTCTAATACAGCTTCATTAAACATAGTAGGTTTTTTTTTTTTGAGTTAATGTAGAAAACGTGCTACAAAATACTGGACTACACATGCTTATGTGAAAGCAAGCTGCAGTGAACATAGTAAAATCTAGAGAAACTGCACTAGTGTGGGTTGTCACATTTTAGTCAATGGACATGACAGGCATGTTCCTGCATTGCTGTGGGCACATGCACACTGCATCCATTGACTACAGCGGGATACAACATATTTTTTGTTTTACCCAGGGATTACTGGAACAGAACCCCTGCATATAAGGCAGGCACACTGCACTTCACCTAATTTTCTGTTTCAACGCAGGCTTCCTACTATTAAAAATACATGTAATCCAGGTTCAACAATTCCTATTTCTTATAAATAAAGCTGGAAGGCAATACTGGCTGATTGAAATGGCTGGAAAAATACTTCCACATCGAATACACAGAGGAGGTAAGAACACAGAAAGGTCTGCAAGTCAAGACAGCATAGGAAGCCCTGTGTTTTATGGTGTGGTAAGAACCTGAGATTGAGAAGCAGAAATGCTTCTCAATTAAAATAATACAAGTCTTCAAACAGTCTTGTAAGCAACTATCCTATGCCAAGACAGCAGCAGGCATAGTTGTTGTGGGTTGGAAAATATGGTTGCTTTGTTTGTGCAAGAGGGGGAAAGTGTTGTAAGAAATAGTATCTCACTGGAGGCTGTGAATGCATTTCCCTCTGTACCTGCATTGATAGTGTTTAATACAGAAATACCAAGATGCTTTCTCAGCAAATGTTGTGGCTCCCTGCCTCAGTAAATAACCACAGTCTTATGGTTTTAACACTGTCTTAGAAGCTGAAGGCCAAGGAGGATGTATCTCTTTCAAAAGCAAGCCTAGAAGGCCTCACAACCAGCAGCAGGCCTCCAGGGAATGAACTGAAAGGAGTATTTTCAGTTTGAGGAAGGACAGGATTTGAGCCCTGCATCATCTTTTTACAGGTCTGGACAATACTGGGCCTATGCAGTTATGTTTTCTGTTTGTTAAAGTCAGATGCCGCTCTGTGTTCCAGAAGATTTTAATACAGGAGCACTAGTGAAAACACTTTTCCATACTTCTCTTTCTCATACTGAAAAGAAACAAACTGGGTATCATGCCCAAAAAGGTAGATTTAAATAGGCTTTACTGGAAGGCATGCAGACTTTTGTCTGATTTAGCTGTATGACTTAATTAGATTTCTCTTTAACTCAAAGCAACCGTCTCAGACTTCTCTGCACACATTAATTAGGAACCGGTTTTGACATTAAAGGCTCTCGAAGTGCCATATTGCTTGCCTGAAATAGAGTCTACCCCAAATAAGAAAATGTAACAGTCTAGTATTGAGCCTTCAGAATACAGCAATATAGCCAAATGTCAAAATCAAATATGGTTTTGTCCACTGAAGTTTTGGCAAAGAATGGGAGCAGAGACAGCAGATGGAAAAGCAGTCTAAATATATCTCGCTTAGACATCTGATCATGGTATCAAGTTTGAGAGGACTTCTTCCTGAAGGGAAGTCTCAGGGCAATGTCTGAGTTCCACAATGGAAGAAAAGATATACATGTACAAAATAAATATGTATACAAATCTTTATGATTAGGTTAGTCAGCTTCTCTACAATCCATTCTCTGGAATTTAGTTAAAAGTGGCCTATAAACCGGTTTCTTTACTTGATAACTCCACACAAATGAATTCCATGTGCAAATGAACCATAGCAAACAGCATTCAACTGCATTCTCCCCCTTCCTTCTACCTCTGCTTCTAAACAGTTACATGAATAGTATTAGGTGAAATTTAGGATGTCTTCAGTATATGGATCAATTTCCAAATAACATTATTACGTTCTGGAATCAATTCAAGGAGTCCGTTTTTATTTCCTACCCATGGTCTTTGTGCTGTTTTAGAGATCTGAGGTTCCCCCCCCCACACACACACATACACACACACACTCTGGGGAAATGCAAATAGGGCTTTTCTGAGGCCCCTTCACCCTACACTACAGCCCTAGGATTCTGCTTTAACTACCACAGCAACATCCTATACAATCCTGTGGCTTGTAGCTTGGAGAAGCACTAGGATTCTCTGAGTATTCCAAATACCACTCCCTAAACTGCAAAGCCTAGGATTCCGTATGTCAGAACTGTGACTGTTAAAGTAGAATCACAGTGCTATAGTGTAGCAGAGTCCCCAGTTGTGATGCCCAAAATGTGGAACAGTTTCCCAAGAAGCTTACATAAAACAAACACATCTTGGAAGGTCTGCGTAGTGTACTCTGTTACACTGCCCATACATTAAGGAAAATAAATGACAAGCTGTTAAAGGTAAGCTGTGCCTATCATCCCAATTCTCCTATTTTATTCTCACACATAGCAAGATACAAATCCTGAAGGAAAATCCAGTAACATCCAAGGAACCACACCTCAGATTCTGCATCTTACGCAGTCTAACCACACCTCAACATTCCTCCTCTTTCCCACATCTAAAATATGGGGATAATGCTGCTGATCTACAGTATGAGAATGTTGCATAGATAGTACAAGTAGATGGAATTTAAAATGCTCTAAGTACTATACAAATGTGCAGCAAGGTTTTTAATTATTTAATTCTCCTTGCCCTAGAACACTCCCCACCCTTGACTTTCTTCACTTTGCAAGAACTTTGACCAATCTAGTATTCTGCAGCGGCAGGGGGGAGGTGAGTGGTTTCATCTTGAAGACTGTATCTGTTCAGCTTGACTCTAGATTGAATTTACAGTACTTATATATTTTGATTTTTTTAAAATTTAATATAGCACACTGCTTTTACTCTGTATGCATAGAAGCCAAGTCCTCCACCCACTGTCGCCTCCATGGGCATTACCATATTTGCAGGTGTATAAGCGTATAAGACGCACCCCATTTTGAAACAGTATTTTTCAGGAAAAAAGTGATTCTTATATGCCAGCAAATACAATATTTTCCCCCATGCATCAGAGGAAGTGAGGTCGGGTCCTCAAAAGTTTATGCTGAATGAAAACTTATATTTAAGGTGCTATGAGACTACTGGTTTTGCCACAGCACGCTAACATTGCTATCTCACCCTCCAAAAAAAATTATGTTTCCCAAAAGAAATGCTGTGTGCAAAGCTGTAGGAGGAGCCTTTATAATCACATTTGTTTGTTGAGTTGTCTACTATTTCTGTGCTGCTACAGGATCTCTAAGAGATTCATATTTTTTAAAGAAAAATTATATCCTATCAAAACAGAATAAAATTTAAAATGCTTTTTAAAATAAGTAAATAATTAGAAACATCCCACTAGTCAGCACAGGATTAGACAAGAGAAGATCAATGAAAATTATTATGAGGCAGGGAGTGCTGGACAAAATTGTCAAATATGTCTTCAGAAGTCTTTCTAAACTAAACACTGTTTCTATCTTTCTACCACCTCAGGAAAAAAAGTTCCAAGAGCTCCACCACTGTGAGGGCCAGCTTTTCTGCCATTGGCAATGGCATTTTATTTTATTTTATGTCTTTGGAAGAACCAGTAAGACGTCCACTAAAGATTTCTATGGCTGACTGTACAACCACCCTACTTTTTTCCCCCACACACAAATAAAGATAAGCATTTGATGATTGACTATAAAAGACCATCCCACCAAAATAACGTACTAGAGCTTGCTAATTGTTGTGCTGGTCTGTGTGTGTGCATACACTTAATGATATATGTTTTAAACTCATTCTAATTTTTTTATGGTTTAGTCTCAATTTAACTTTCGTATCTTGTGGATTTTTAATTTTTTTTTAACTTGTTGTAAGCTGCTTTGAGTGCCAAATTGGGGAAAAATGGGGTAGAAATAAACAATAACATATATGAGCAAAAGGGTCTGATGCGTATTCTGGTCCCAAGATAGCTAGGGATATGCCACAACAAAAACTAGACCATGTCTTGACCACCGATAGAGCAAGTTTCTGTCTTCTATATTAGCGGTAGCATCTCAACCAGGCATAAAGGTAGTCCCACAAAGAGTATTTTACAGTAGTCTAACTGTGAGCTTACCAGTATAGGGATCACTGTGGCAAGGCTATCTCTATCCAGAAACAGGCGTTAAGTGAAGCAATTCATAGATGGTAAGAGAGCCTGCATGGTGTACTGGTTTGACCATTGGGGACTACAACCCTGGAGACCAGGATTCAATTCCCCGCTCAGCCATGGAAACCCACTGGGTTACCTTGGGTGTATCACACACACTCAGCCCCAGAAAATCCCATGCTAGATTCACCTTAAAGACACCATAAGTCCAAAATGACTTGAAGGCACATAACAGCAGCAGCAACAGGCCCTCTAGGCCACACAGATCACCTGGGCCTCCAATGAGTGAAATGGAGCCAAGTACATGCTCAAAGGTACCTATCTGTTTCTTTAGTGGCAGGGTCAGCTGTTCATAACAAATGGGAACTGTTCACCTACAAAATTTCCTGCCAAGATTCAGCTTCAGTTTATTAACCTCCATCCAGGTCATAGCTGTTTCCACGCCATCACTTTTCTTGACTCAAATTCACAGAGGTATAGAGCTGGGCGTTATCTGTGCACCTGGCCTGAAATCTCCTACAGGGGCTTGATAGAGACATTAAACTATAGCAGGGCTTCTATTCACTTTTTAATCTCAATTAATGTTGTTGTACACCTTCGAGTCACTTCCTACTGATGGCTACTCTAAGGCAACCCTATCACAGGGTTTTCCTGGCAAGAGTTGTTCAAAGGGAGCTTTGCCATTGCCCTCAACTGAGGCTAAAAGAATGTGACTTGCCCAAGGTCACCCAGGGGGTTTCCGTGGCCAAAGAGGGCTTTGAATCCTGGTCTCCCAGTGTCTTAATCCACCACCCAAACCACTCCACCATGCCAACTCTCATAATTACAGCTAATATTCTATAGTTATAAATTGGGCCTCCTAATCATTAACACTAAAATCCTGAAAGAACTCAGTGGGACACACAGCACTTCTGAACCAACAGGCCAAGAATCAGGCTGCACGTCTAGACGTCCGCAAAGTCTTGAAATAAAAGGGGAATATATTTTATTTTATTGCTTTCACATATTAAACCCAAACCTCCTTGGTAGCAGAATTACTTCATTACAACTGAAATTGAACCCTTTAGCAAAAGGGTGGAGGGAAGCAAATATGGAGCTGGATACCCTGTACTTGAAATTTCCTAACCACAGCTGTGCTTAATAGCAAATTAGAATAGCAGATGCTAATAAATTTCCAAACAGCTCATTAATTATTGTAGCCACCCTGGGCCATCACCAGATTCACAATTTGACCATATGTCTTATGTGGGGGTAGGGAGGGGGGCTTCAAATAGGGGGGAAGAAGGAAATCAGAACAAAAAGAAATCTAAAAGAACATACCTTTTTACCGAGCAATGCGGATAATGGAGCAATGCAGAGGTGATGAGATGAACTTCTTTGTATATCTACTGGTGGCAGATGGGGACACACTTGCTGATACTGGTCAAGAGCACAGTGAGTGGAAGAGCATACTTTTGGTTTTCCTGTTATAATAAGCCAGATGCATTTCATAAAGATTTCTGGTATGCCACCACAGAAATTTAAAGTCATACTGAGTTAGCTAGACCAAAGAAGGCAAATGTCAGAAAAAAAGCCCTCTGAAGACCAGATACAGAGAGATAAATTGCCAGTTGTACATATCACTTGTTAATTGGCAACTGTGCAGGCAGCTCCCATAGTGTGCATGGGTCATAAGGAAGGAGGTGGCACTACATCAAAATGCAAACCAAACGATTCCAAGAGATGCAGGAAGCAGCTTTTATAGAACAAACACAATTGGCCATAAAAACATGTTGGGACAATTCTTTTTTGCTCCATAAAAGCTGCTTCCTTCACTCAATGGAACTGTTTGGCTTGCAGTGCACATGGGACATCTCATTTTATAATTACAACAATGTTGTGAAAAAGATTAAATTGAATGATAGTGACTATCTAGCAAGGCTCATGGCCCATCAGCAATCTCAAACTATGTTTCCCTGGATCAAGCTCAATCCACTGCCCACTATACTATTTGGTTCCTGCCTTCTATTGTTTTGCAATGGAGGAGCAAGGGAAGACATTTCTAGCACTGTAGTTTCTAGCATTGTATCTTTTCTCCCAAGTGCCAGTATTTTATTTTCGAATACAAGCCAGAGAAGCTGTTTGTATACACTGGAAAGAAATTCATGCAGCTACTATCTCAATCTGCATTTTCCAGACAAAGAAGCAAGACTGAACAGTGGCTTGCTTCTATAGCAGCAGGAACGGCGGATAAAAAAACAAGAAACACAACAAATTATTTGGCTATATCTTCTATGTATATTGTGTTTTCTCAGACCTTAATTGGATTTAGGTCCAGGTTGCCTATACCCAGCCTACATCTACCAAATCTGGGCTTACAGAATTCAGAAGACCAGCAGGTCATCAGAGATCATGGTTATAATAGGCACTAAATCATAAGACTATCAAACTGTGGTAAGTTACCTAGTGTCCAATATCCTTATTTTCACACAAGTGGAGTAAAGCTGGGGAAATGTGTCACTGCTTTCTGTGTACAGCAAAACTGCTGTTGCCACAGCTGAGGCTGCTAAAACTTCCTTAAGGCGTGAGGGATTTTAGCTGTCAAAATCATTAGCTACCTACTTTGCATAGTCATAACTAAGACATAATTCCACTCTCCATGTGCCTATGTGACACCCATATGTTGCCAATGGGAAGGTCAGTATCCCTTTCTCACAGTCATGTATTTTCCTCGTCTTTTCTCACTACAACACACACACACACACAACTTGGTGTGGGATGTTGTCTTACATACACATAAATTGTGCTCCAAGATTTAATGTATTCTGACGGTCCTCTCGCTGACATATTCCTTCTCTGCAGTTGTATCTCATACACTTACATGGTGAACACCCCAATGCTAGGGGGAGAGGGGGCAGGGATTCATTGCATCTGTGAATATAATTGCTGCAACTCATCCTGACACCCCGTGGAGTAGTGTAGATTTCAAATGTTTATCTCACTTAAGGCTTTCACTCCTTTGAAGCATTTCCATGATGACGGCACTAAATCACTCCAAAGCACATCTCCAATTAATGCCTAATGTTATGCAGTACCTGCAAGAGAACTCACCCAAGAACCTCAGGACTTGCCTTCTAACCCAGTACTGACTAGATGATGAACCATTAGGTGAGCTTTACCAAAAGCATATTTTCATACTAAAAGCTGTGAATATAATTAAAGATCTATGGCTTGGCAATCCAAATTCATCACTAAGAAAAGCTGGATTCCTCAGTCCATATGAATTATATAAACAGGGAAAATTTAAATAACTGTGTTACTCTTCAAAATTTATTTCATTATTTTATACTACTTTACATTATTATGGCAGAAGCAGAGATGTCTTGAGATAACTCCCCAAACAATCATTTGAGATCTTATTTGACCACACCTCTGGCTTCAGAGACTTCAGCAGCATTTTCAAGCATACTACAGCAGTCATTCCCTCCTCTCCAAAAAGGGCTTTTCGAAAATGAAACCCAGAAATCTGAATGATCTTTATGTAGCTAAATCACAGTACACATACCCCCTTCTTTGTATATTGCACCTTTCTTTTTTCCTTCAAAAGAATATACTAATGCAAACTTGAGAGTACTCACAAGACAGAGTCATGATCTTAAATCCTAGACACCCCAATAAGGTTTAAACAATGTGCTAGGGGTAAACTCATCAGTATCAGTAGTATACTAGCCATCTGTATATGCTTAGATTGCAAGGGACTGCAAAAGCCAGCATCTGCCACTTTGCAGTTGGAACAACTAGACACACAGCCAAGAAAACTTTTTTAAGAAAAAGCTCAAAAATAGATGCCAGATTTGACAGATCAAGCAGCTGAAGCTATCTGCTCAGCAGGACACTACAAAAAACCAAAGTGCATTAGTGCAAACATGCACACGCAAACCCCAGGCACACATTTTGAGCTGCCTATAGGGGATTGTGAAAGCATCAGAAAGCAAGAGATACTTATTTGATGCTATTGGGAATGTCCCATTTGCAATCACCAAGAAAAAGAAGGGACTATTTGGCAACTTTTGCCAGGACACAAACAGAGAAATGTCGCTTCAGCTCACTGAAGCCACCTCGAACAAAATTAGCTCGGACTGTTTGAAAACAAAGCCTATATTCCTACCTGCTTCCACTCAAGGTACAATGAAACAAACGAAGCTGTAATACTGTCTGTCTGTCCTTGAGCATACAATTCAATGGGGTTTGTGCCAGGAGAGCTTCCAGAAAGACAGTATCCATTGCACAAAAAACTGAATGGAAAATGTGAGGAAGAGGTGTGACCCTGGTCAAACAAAGCTTTAACCAACATTAGCCTGGCTCTCTTCAGTTGACCTCACCCTCAGTTACATAACAATGCTCTCCAAGAAGCGGAAAAACCATCCACCTTGTTACTGCCTTCTCTCTCCTTTATTTTTTTAAAGAAATTTTTAAAGAACTGTGCTACATTATCACCTTTGGCAAGTTATGTCTGAATTCAGAGCACAGAAGATACTCTCAACTTCAAGGGACAAACAGTGGGATACATTGTAAGTCACATGCAATTGTGATACTACTCATTATCTCAATATGGATGAGTCCTCTCAGGGATTATTTCAAGTCAGGTTTGCGTTAATAGCAAATCACGCTGCAAAAGGATGCAGGCAAAAGGCCCGAGGAATAAAAATGGCCTATCTAACATGGGTCAAATTACTCAGACAGTAAAGTATGCCCAACTTCTTACTGCTGAGGCAATAAGAAACTGTAGGGTTTTAGTCACATGGCTGCAAGGAGAGGAAAGGAGGAACGGGTGAGGCCGTATATGGAGTTACAATAAAGCTCTCTGTGTTATTATCAAGGGCATCTCTTCCAAATCCGTTCTTAACTGATCTTACTGCCAGTCAGACAAGAATTATTTTCTGTTCAAGGAAGCACTGTGGATAGTCTCTTATAGCAGAGACTGGTCTACAAACCATCTGGGATCCCAAGTTAGATATTCTAGGCATCCATGGGACATGGCATGCATATATTTTATTAATAATTCTTAGATTTAATACATATATTCACTAGACCCTTTCATGAGTTGTTGCATGTAGTGAAAAGAAAAACAATGATGAAGTTAGAGTCATGAAAACTCAGTTTTCCTCCAATTTTTTTTAATTTTGCATTTTGTTTGCACATATATGTGCCACAATATATCTGAACATATCCCCCCCGCAAGTCCTCCAGAAGCACAGTATTAAGAAAACCCATTGAGTTCAATGGAGTTGATTAATCTCCTACAAGCAGGGATAAGAATGCAACCTTATTCGGCACATCAGATTCTCTCATGGCTTTCCAGTTTGGTCAGCAAAAGTTGTCACGCTATGTCATTTTACCAAGTTTCATGTTGCACCATGAAATTAGAAAGTGAAACTTCCTACTAGACCCATTCATGCTAAAACCATATAGCAGACCTGATCAACACAAACACTTTGGACTGACATTAGGTTTTTCCCTATTTACTGTCAGCTTCCACCCATCTGGGAAAGAGGATTTCAAAATCTCAGTACATGCACTACTCTTCTCTGCCTTATATGGAACATCCAGGGCAGGGGCAGAAAAACTATAGCATGAAGGCCAACCTCGTTCTTCCAGTCACCCAAGGACCCCACCACCCCAAAAATCCAGAGGGTGAAAAAGATGCCATACTTGGAGACTTGCTTTCTCCTTTGCCCCTCCTCAAAAGCAAAACCCCCTTAAAACAGCTTGAAAAATGTTTTTTAAAACCCTGAAAAAATAAACTGGCAGTACACTCCTGGTCACAACATTTTCCACCAATTTTTCAGCTTAGTGTACATCGCTATGGTGACCCAGCCATAACTGTCTGCCAAGCCCCTCAAAAGTGAGGACTGCAATGCATTAATGCCTACCACACACCTCCTCCTCATGGTGGACTTAGCTCCCATTTCTTTAACCTGCTGCAACCATCTTACAAAGCCCATCTGCATTTTTCAGCAAATGAATGTATGAGTGAGCAATCGAGTGGACCATGGGATGGGCAAAGTTCAGTTGCTGTTGTTGCTACCCAATTCAGTGGAATAACAGTAGAGATCTGGGCTTGGAAAAGCTACTTCTTTCTACCACAACTCCTAGAATTCCCCAGCCAGCATGGTTGATAGGGGCTGTAGTTAAAAAACATTTTTTGGAAGCTGTAGACCCTTTCATACTATACAACAATAGCACTGATTCCACTTACATCCTATGGGAACCTGAGATCTGTAGTTTAGGATGAGGTACTTTAAATTCTCAGCCACAGAGCTCTATTGCCTCACTAAGTTACAAAACACAGGATTCCATAAGAAGCAGCTATGGCAGTTAAAGCTAGGAGCAGTGTGCTATAATTACATAGTGTGAAAGGGCCCTAGTAGAGATAAGCAGGCTGGGATGGAAACAAAAAAGTAACAGAGCACTAAGAAATAGGAGAAAGAAATGGGAAAGAAGCAAAGTGACATGTGGATGGGAAAACCAAACAGAAGCAGAAAGAGCAAGAGAAGAAAGGTTTCCACGAAACTGTGGTATAGAAAAAAGTCATCTATTGGCTAATGGAAGAAAGTATAAGGTAGGAATATAAGCTTGGAAAAGATAGTAGAAGAAGGGAACTGGACAGAGGGAAATACAGAGGGCTAGAGAAGAAAGAGGTTCAGGGTGTTTCCACAGTACACTGTTATAGTGTTGTTATTCCACTCTCAACATTCAGTGGAATTCTGGGGTTTGTAGTTTGCTGAGGACAAAGAGCTCTCTGGCTGAGAATTCTAAATGCCCCTCCCTAAACTGCAAACCCCAGGATTCCATAGGATGTTGAGAGTGGAATAATAGCACTGTAACAGTGTAGTGCAGAAAGGCCCTCAGACAGAAAAGAAGGCACCCAGAGAAAATGGTGTCTGAAACAAAAAGACAAGACAACACTGGGTCTAAAATTCTTACAAAAAGGGGGTCAGGGTACTAGAAAATTTATCAGTGTAACCCCCCCCCGCATTACTGAAGACCAAAGTGGTCCTGAGAGTGTAGCTCAGCCATACTATGAATAAAGAGAAAATCTTTCAAAGAAGCATCATTCTAGCAGCAGGTGAATAAGCTCACTTTCCATTTCCCTACACTTTTTAATCTGTTTTAGCATTATGTGCTTTTTTAAAGAAAATAACCAATATGATTTGTGTCCTTTTGCAATATTTATATTTTAATTGTTGATTTTTTTGTTACTGATGGTTAATTATTTTTATTTCTTGTTGTAGACTACCCTGAGAACTTTGAAGCACTTAGGGTGACCTTTAAGATACTGCAGAATATATTAACTAATTACCTCAAAATAAAAATGTGATGAAAACTAGACACTCTGCCCCAGCTACCCTCCCGCTCCTAGAATTGTACAGTAACTTTCATGTTCCCCTTGACAGTGTAAAAACTTATGAGATTTAGGCAAGAAACCCAGGAGATAAGACTATAAGTACAACCCTATGCATGCCTGTCATCTTCAGCAGCGTGCAGCCTTAGTAAGCAAATATCTAGAAAATAATTGATGACTGAGTCCACATGCACCATTCAGTTACATCCAATTTCAGTCAAGTCCCCAATTTGGGAAGGAGGGATTGGGGAAAAGAGAAAAGCCTTGTTTCTTACAGTTTGCTACCACAGCCTTCCCTCTTAACAGTAAATGAAAATTCCCAAACATTTCCAGAATAGCCTTGGAAAGTCTCTACTCTAGGCACTTATCCTAGACCAGGAAGCTCTTCCAGAGACTCTAAATACTGGAACAGAAGAAATACAGGATGCACAATGCTGAAACTTTGGGTTTTTGCTCAAAGACATCTACAATCTGATCCATCAGATTTAAGACTATGTACAGCAACAGAGTCAGGGCAGGGAGGAATTCACCTATCTACAGACACTGACAGAGGGCATTAACTGGTCAAGTTTGAACAGAGGATCTTAACACGAGAAGGAACACCCAAAAAAAACTCTTTAGCTGGGAACTTTTTCTGAAAACCTTTTTCAAAGCATCAGACAATTTACCTTTCACCTTAATCCAGACAAGATTTGGGAAAATCTGCCCCCACTTCATTGCATATTTCTGCCACCAGATTGGGTGAGGAATTTTGTAAAAATACTTTCTGCTCAGCCTAACTATTCTGAAGGAATGTTTAGATGCATCTCTAGTTTGACTGGGCTGATGAAGTCAAGAGACAATTTTTCTGAGCTTGACTGCAGACCAAAGATCATGCCACAGAAGCAACACCGGGGGGGGGGGGGTAGGTGTGAAAGCTATTTTAATCAGTACTGCAAAGCTCAAGAATACAGTTTTTAGAACTGAAGACATTCTTCCTCAGGAGAAGCAAATATTTGATATTTGATATTCATGTGCTGGAATTTTAATGCAAATGGATCAAGTCTGTGTATTGGGGTTTGCTTTTTTGTTGTTTTTTGTAATTTTAAGTTTCCCCTTGGAGTTTATTTAGTTCAAAAGTAGCTTGGTGCAGACTGTTGATAAAACACTTTTTAATGCTTGGTATTTTGTCTCAGCAGGAGGCTGCAAGCAAGAGACTGAAAAAGCATCACCTCATTTACCTATACTAGTAATGTGCCAAGTGCTGGATTGCAGCTCCCAGCATTCCTCACCATAGGCTTTTACTGGCTAAGGCTGATTAGAGCTGCAGTCCAACAACAACTGGAAAGCCACACCACTCCCATCCCTGTTCTAGATTATGAAAACACAGAGGCTAAACAATGGCAAAGCCTCAAGGCCTGATCACATAAACACACTTGCTTATTGTGGTCCCAGAGCTCTTAGTCAAATATTGTGGGATGGAATGCATAAAGAAAAGCTTACTGCACATGGAAATCCAATTTCTCTGGAGGAAGACCTGCCAGAAAGCCTTCTCCTTGAACAGCCATGTATAGGGAGCTCTTGATACACGGGTGGGACTTCCTACCAACTTCTTCTGTGTGCAGATTAGAGGTAGTGCAACTCCACGAGAGAACATCGGAATGGCCTCTAAGGTTACCAGAATACTGAATTACTCACACAGACATATAGAAAGACAGACAGATAGAGGAAATAAGGGGTCCATTTCTAGCCAACATCATCCAAAATGATCATTCAACAGACAGATCAGAACCATAGTATAATGCATGTTTTAAGCTATTATGACAAATAAATAAATCCACAGGTCTAAACATTACCATCTGGAATCTCTATGCAGCTCTGAGTAGCACCAGCCAGTATAACCAGTACTGAGGGATGCTGAGCGCCATAATCAAGCTCACCTAGAAATTCTGCACTTTCCCCACTCCACTATATATCTTTTAGTATAGCACAAATATGTACAACGCAGTTAATGATGATGGATCCCGCACTTGCACAACTGACTCTGCAAAAGGTACTAAGGCCTTAAGCTTCCCCACTGCACAGTGGCTGAATAGCTCTCCACCCAGCAAGTCTTGAGTGACTGAGCGAGTGCTGTGTATGTGCTTTTGGGACCCACTGGCTGCACTTGCAGCCACACTTATGGGGCCTCTAAAAATGCACACTCTCTTGTGTAACTGTAACATAGTGCAACATCTACACTAGCCTACATCTGTAGCAGAATTAATTTGTTAGTTTTCCCATTTGTTTTGGAAAGGAGAAGAATGATTAGAAATCATGCATTTGCAAAATGGAAAAAGACTTTTTGTACAATTCTGACATAACATCAGAAGAACCATGCCACACTGGGATATAGTGGTAATGAGCTCACACTAAAATGAAGCAAAATTCATTATTTATTGGCTGCAACTCCTCACGTTCGATTGAAAATAATTGTAAATATAATGAATGACATTATTAAGAACTTTAAAAAAACCTTTCTGTTTTTCTGTAGCTAACTTTTTTTATAGACTGTTGTTCAGAGCTAGTGAAGTAGTGATGAACTGGGAAGGATAGCACACGGGCACTGCCTTAGAAAGGCAATTCAGTGTTTCATTTTTAAACTCCAGATCTAGATACCTGGCCCACACATCTAATGGCTTCCTTCCTGAAAGCAGTTCAAACTTCTGTTTTGAAATGTATAAACGTATCAACACACATATAGCTGTATCCACCAAACAAGAGTAAGTAAAGACATTGAGTTCTGCTAGATCTCAAGGCTTAGACCAAAGCTTTCCAAACTTTTCACGCTGGTGACACACTTTTTAGACATGCATCATTTTGCAACACAGTAATTTAGTTTTACTAGCAAATCAGAGGTTAAAACTAACCCCTTGTAAGAGATACAGACACATACATATATTGTAATAACAAAATGTACGGGGACACGACGTATCTTATGAAAACCTTTCACATATTTTTAAAAATATATGATTTATAAATAATGTCTATTTCCAAGATTGCAGGCAACACACCTCCACACTTCAGGAGACACATTAACATGTTGTGGCACACCATTTGGAAAGGCCTGGCTTACACCCTCTGCTCTGGTCTTCAGCACAAGGGGGAGGAATCTCAGGCTGAGAGTGCTGCCTTGGAAAGTCTGGAGGGTACACACATACCTGCATGCATTTGCATCTCTTTATTTTTTAGACTTTTTAAAAATATGAATGGTGTACTATGTATAACTATGGTCAGTACTTAATGTATCATGATTAATGACACTGCCAGTCCTCCCCCTTTTTATATCACCATGATCTGCCTCCCATATCATCCCAAGCAGTCATTCCTTATTCTCAACTTTTGGTACTGAAATCACAGGGCCTGATACAGCCCTGACCCACGAGCTCTAGCCATTCTCCATGCAGAATTTCAAATGAATGAATGAATGAATGAATGAATGAATGAATGAATGAATGAAGAAAGAAAGAAAGAAAGAAAGAAAGAAAGAAAGAAAGAAAGAAAGAAAGAAAGAGAAACTGGACAAAGGCTCTTTCCAAAATCACTTTTTTTATCCATTCAGGAATGCCTTTCAATGCTTCTCTTCAAAGTCTGGAACAATCACGTTGAGGGATTGTAACTCCCAGAATTCCCAAGGCAGCATGGTCACTGGCAGTAGAAAAAGTTACAAAAGTAACTTTTCCAAATTGTGCTTTCCCTTGCTGACGCTTCCTACTGCAAAACCTGGTCAATATATTGCTGCAGTCCAGGCAGGTACAACTTTTAATCCACCAAGTTTAACAGCCTTTCAGGCAAATATGACGGCCTGTCAAGTGCTTGACTATCCATATTTATGTCTTTACAGACAAGCAGTAAAAACAAGAGATTTATCCAAGCTCCAGGTGGGCACTTAGGGACTCCTGTACAACTATTTGACATGAAAGGTCACAAGCTGCACTGCATTTGTACACAGCCTCCTTGAACTTAGTGTCCTCCAAAAGTGTGGGTTTACATCTCCCATCATCCCTGGGTAGATTTAGTCCAACACATCTGGAGGACACTGAGATGCAGAAGACCAGTTTGTATCATCATGCAAGGAGTTAAAATGGGGAAGAGACAAGCCTTTGCTCCCTTTCCATTATTAGTGTGATAGCTCCGACTTCTGCAGCATTTGTACTGTGTAAACGTTAAAGGAGTCAACCCTGAATGACCCTGTCCACCACAGAGAATATGACTGAGCCAAGGAGAGCTCTAGGATATCCCCATATAACTCTGTTAAATGAATGTGAGCCTTTGTGGGGAGGATAAGAGCACTACATGTACTCCTGTTCTTAGAACACAGCCGGTGTCCAGCAATAAGACCCGTCTTTCTGAGTAACCTCTGCAGCAGCTGACACTGTGTCACTTGGGACTGGGAGTGTGCCACCTTATTTGGGTAGAAGGAGCATTCCTATTTACAATAACTGAACGTCTATAGTTAAATACATCTGATACTAGCTAAGCAATTTAAGTAAAGGAGTTTAAGCTTTTAAATACACAGGCCTGAAAAGGATGCTGTACATTTTCAGATCTCTACAACACCCTAAAGGCACTAGATCTCATCTGATCTTGGAAGTTAAGCAGGTTCAGCCCTGATTAGTACTTAGATGAGAGACTGCCAATGATTACCAGGTGCTGTAGGCTATTATTTCTGAGGAAGGGACAAGCAAACCAACTTCTGAGTATTGCTTGCCTAAGAAACTCCTATGAAATTAATGGAATCGCCAAAAGTTGGCAGGGGGCTTGAAGGCACATACCCACACACACATAGATTCAAAGACAGCCAAACCAGAGCTGGCACTTGCAGCTTTGTTGCTGTTATCAGGATATGTGAAGTATGAAGGAAGTTGCTGGGCCAGCAAATTAACTAGTTCATACCTCTCAAAACCATGTATTTCTTGCTCAAGACTCTGCTGCCAAATTGTTTTTAAGGATCACTTCTAAAGGTCTCTGCTTTACAGACATTCTGTCATATCCTTTTATCCTGACAGGGGTGTGTCTGCACACAAGGGAGTGGTGTTTCATCTTCTGTGGCAAGAAGTTTGATTATTTAAAAAGCAGCACAGGAAATTGTCTGGCACATTTCTCAAATTATAGGTGAGATCAGACTCCTCTAAAGCAGAGCTAGGGAACACACAGCAGTCCAAAACTACCACCATTCCTCACCATTAGCTATGCTGACTATTCATGATGGGAACTGGACCCCAAAAACATGTACAGAACTGCACATCACCTGCCTCTGCATCACTTTAAAGAGAAAGTTGGGTAGAGAAGTCCATGTTCAATCTGCATTTGAACCCAAACGTTCTATTTCAAGAGCAGTAAGTCTGTCTTCAGTCTTGAAAGTTGTTCGCCATAAACTAATACTAGGGCTGCTCTGAACTCTAACTTCCCTCTTTCCTTGAATCTGAAAGTTGCACTAACTCTCCAGCCTTTCATTCAACAGGGGCTAGGCTACTTCTTCCAGGAGAGAAAAGATGTTTCCTGTAACCTACTGCCAAAACCTATGTATAGATGAAATGGCTAAATATATCCTTTTTAAAGATTAAAGAAATAATCTTTCTAATATGGCCAGGCATGACATAGTTAATGAGTTCAGAAGCCATGAGGCAGCTTCCCATGGAGGCTTGTAATGGAAGAAGACTGCATCTAAAGAAATGGCATGGAATGGGGAAAGAAATAATTGCAGAGCCATTTTAAAAAGATGCACTGGGACAAAGGAAATATACAAGGGCACCATGCACATTGGGCAAGAATCAAGAGAAATATAACACAGGCATAACTACAGGTGAAGAAGTATGATTGATTTGACCAAGAATCAGTCTTTCTAGGGTCAATTCACACAGACTTTCGAAGTTGTAACTGACATGGTTTTATGATGTTTCTGAGCAATGAATGATTACTGGACAAAAATTAATAACAACAAACTTAGTTTCCCTTTATTTATAGTTGTTGTTACTGTTACTGACAAAGAGAAGTTAAAAGTGTATTCCCAGGTAAGACACACAAATTATTCTCAAAAACAGATCCACAAACATGGCACCTGTCTGCTCATACCTGATTTTGTTACAACAGAATCTAGAGCTTATGAAAGCTCTTGAATTGTGCTGTATCTGGATGAGGACTTAACACTGCTTGAAACTGAGGACCATTCTATTCTGTTGGGACTTACTATCAAGGAATTCTCTCTCTCTCTCTCTCATTTCACAATCTTCTTTACCAAATCACCCAGACATGTTTTTTTAAAAAAATGCTACTGATTGCCAGGTAGATGGAAGTTTTTCACAAGAAAATAACAGCACAAAACACAAGTATAATACAGAGCTACCCTAAACACATAGGCTGATGAACAATGCTTTCACTCTAAAGCACATTTCATGGGTAAATTTAACTGAACGGAAAGTTGTAAGCAAAAGTTCCCTTCAAAGTTAGTACAAACTATAAAGGCTGTAACTGAACCAATGCTAAGCATAAAATAACACTTTCCAAAAGCCATGCTCTCAAAGCTGTATGTGAAACTGAATGAATCAGAAATTTGGTTAGTAATCTTTGATAACGACTAGTATGTAGAATGTATAAATCCACAATACACGCTGGGCCCTCCAGATCTGCAGGTTCAGATCTGTAATTTCGATCAACCATGGAGCATCACGTCCTATACATAAAATGTTGACTACATGGAGTATCGACACACTGAAGCATTCTCATGCACGTTGCTGCCATTTAATAATATCAGACATAATTTTTTGGCTTCCACAAGGAGTCCTGGAACTAAATCCCCACCTATCTGGAGGGTCCACGGTACGTCTTTTTTTAAAAAAAATGTACCTAATTGTTTCTAAGTATCAGGGTCAAGATGAAAGCCTTCTACCACAGAAAATATTATGTCTCGCAAGAGTTCCCAAACATTTTCCTATTCTTCCACATTTCAACTAAATATTAAGAGCTGAATCCAATGGTGGATTACCACTGGGAGAAGAATAGATTGAAATATAACTCAGAAGGGGGCAACCCAGGGTGTTGTGAAGAACCAACAAATGAAGGTATTGTCCTCCCAATAAAAATTCTGCCTCTCCAAATGAAATTTTCCTTCAGTCCCTGTATTTCTAGCCTTGCAGCTGAGTATTCAGAAAGCCAGTTTAGACCCCCAAACAAAAGGAAACAGTAGAATCCTATGAAAATCCCATATTAACACTTCACAAACTTGCTAAACTATGTACATGAACAAGAAAGCCTTTCCATGTATCCACTCCCTGCTCTAGGGTCCATTTTTGGTGCATCTGTAGTTGTGTGCAAAAATTCATTCTCAACGTTGACATGTGTGCTTATACCATACTTCATCAGAGAAAGCGAATTTAGTTATCCTGGCTTTTCATGACAACATATTTGAAGGAATTTCAAGTGGACAGTTTCTCTGCAAGTTTGCCAAGACTTTAGTAATAAAGTCTAAATAATTATATTATTTACAATAAATAATGTAAGAATCATTTAAGAATTATTATAGTAGGATGCTCTGCATGAAATGAATTTGCTTCCTAGTTACCATGGTTTGTTTTCACAACTATTGTGTTCATGAAAACTATTGTAGCTTTATTTTGCTTTTTTGGAACCTTCACTACATACTTGCTAACAAAAATACATGAACCAGGGGGTTATTTTTTTCATTATCTATGGAAACATTT